>CM070033.1:68048428-68079701 GCA_036250615.1 Ptychadena robeensis | reverse complement strand
GAGGTTCTCTCCCAAGGAGCAGCAAGGACAAACAATGTATGTGCCTAATAGAGATTAAGTGTCATGTTCATAATTAAACATTACAGAAAGAAAACAGCAATACATGAAATGGTTGTTACATTTTACAGTGCATTGCTATTTAAATCAATACATCTTTGGAAAAGCAATTTAAAATAGTTTAAAACCAATTGATCCAGCGGAGGCATCAATCATTTAGACACAGCTTTGTAAACATAGTAGAGCGGTTTGCTGAATGGTGTTCTAGATGACACTGTTCTTCATGGTGAAGAGCCATACTTTTTTGACAGTGTTGAATCCATTTCTACATGTGTGTTTTTAAAAGCATGTCTGAAGGCAAAAAAATATCAGATGGATAGAATGAAAAACTTTCACACTATAAGACACCCTAAATGGGGGCGGGTCCTGCATTTTATAGTGAAAAGTACTACATTTGCTTTCTGTCCAGTTAAGCAATAAGCCAGGGACGGACAGTATCTTACAAAAGTGATCCCTTTCTACTCTGATTGCTCAGTTTAGATGGCTGGCCGGGTCTAGGAGGAGTCCTGGTGGGTTTTGAACTTCTTCCTCTTACAGGTTAGACAATCCTGTCTCAGAACTGTTCACGCAATTTCTTTCATGGTTCATGGTTGGTTTGTGCTCTGACATGAACTGTCAACAGTGGGACCTATTAAAGATAGATGTGTGCCTTTCCAAATCATGTCTAATCAACTGAATTTACCACAGTAAGGGCTCATTTACACTGGCGGTTTTTAACCGCCAGGTAAACGTCTCTTTAACGTAACTGGCGGATGCAACAATAGGGGTTAGCCGGTCGGTTTTCGTGTTCCCGCACAATAGGACCTTTATGGCGTCGCAATTCGGACGACCTGCGAATGCCTGCACTATTTTGTAGCCGCTCGCAGGGAGTAGTTTCTCCCGCGGCTGGGGGAGCGCACTGTCGGTTCCAGAGCTGAAAGCAGCTCGAGAACCGACAATGTAAATTTAACCTAAAGCTAAATGATCAGGGGAAACAGAATGCACATGAGCTCAATTGTGTGTTGTGTAAAAAATTCTGAGGGAAAAACCAGTAAAAACAAAGAATACCAACATGAGAACATAGTGCTTATGCAAAAACCTTACTTTAATACTTTAAAATCAGCAACAATTCAGCACACTAGTTTTATCTTATTAAAGCAACTTTAATAAGCTGCTAACAGAAAAGTAACAAATCTTTAAAGGCATATACACATATATTCCAGGGTGTCATATTACAGGGGAGTGCAGAATTATGTAGGCAAAATAAGTATTTGTGACCACCAATGCCTCTTTATGCTGTTTGTGCTTAAGCCGCGACAGAGGACAGAAGCCCAGGTGGCCCGCGGATCTCGGAGCACGGGCCGAAATCCCCAAGGGACGGGGAGACTCCCGGCCATATTTGTAAGCGACCAACCTGCGTGCTCTCTCCCGTCCGATCAAGCAAGGTTGGGTCTGCCGCAACTACGGGGGAGCCCACGGTTTAATTAGGATAGAAAAAAAAGACCAGCCGTCCATGTCGCATAGCGATCCGTCCTGCCGTTGTTTTTCTAGCAACTGCGAGTATACGACCATCTCGCGAGCTTGTAAACAATGAGGTGGATTCTCGCTCCCCCTCACCTGTGATTGGCTAGGTCTCGGACGGCTGGTCAGTGAGAACAGTGTGGAAGACAACGATTGTTATAACCGACCATGTCGCCCGATACGATTCAGGTGGTGGGGGTGAACTGGGTTTCACCTACGCTCTAATCAGTCTGCGTGAAATGTGTCCTCCGTAATCGAGTGTTCCTAGATGGCAGGGCTTACTCCCAGAAGGGCCGGTTAGGCTACGAGAAGCCTACTACCAAGTTAAGCAATAGGTGATGTGCATCTCATTAAGTGGCAGAAGGGGTGGGCGTCAAACTATGACATCAACTCTCCCTATATGAGGTGGGCACTATAATTATATAGCTCTTCCTGTTCCTGTGGCAAAATGGTGGTCAAAACGACGGACTGACATCAGCTTACTTAAAGTCAAAAATAGGCGATGATGGTACTTGTCGAAGGGATGCAGCACTCGTCAAATTGTGCGAACAGCTTTGGGGTAGCTGTCTGAAGACAGGGAGTCCTCTAACAATCAAGCGTGTTTCATTCAAGTAGTCACAGGGGCGCCAGAGAGCGTGTGGAACACAAAGGCGCAGAAATAACTCGCCATGACTGTGAAGAACAGTCCAAGGCGTAGCGTGCTGGCCAAAGATCCACCTTAGCCACCAGTTTGGCTAATTTCCGAGCTGCAACCTCACTGGGAGGTGCCAAAAGGCAACAGTGTGCATACGCATGACTGTCAACATGGCCAAGGTAAAGAATGCTGAAAGATGTAACCACCCACGTGACAAGACCCCAAGCTGAACACGTCCAAGACGGGTGGTCAAGAAATATCTCAAGACTGATTTTCTAAGGGTTTTGCGGGACGGATAAAGTGGATAGAGTGTGAGTCTTGGGATGGGGCCTGTATGGATGGGCACGGTGGCTGGGATTGGATAAAGGGCAGGAGAGCTCCAGTCCGACTCAGACGCCAGCAAGGTGGAGGTACTGGTTGTGGGCTGGTAGCTCAAAGATGAGCTTGGTGGGGCCCGTTTTCTGGTTAGGATGTAAGTCCCCAACGCATCTCCCAGTCCTATTGCCAGTGTTCTGGGAACGGACAGCCATACTTCAACAGTGGTACAGGGAAGAAGTCGGCATCCTTCAAGAAAACATGATTGTTCGTGCAGGACAAGCTGCCCTCGTCAGCAGCGCCTGTTACCTCGCACGCTGTTGGCTGTCAAGCACTGAGGGTATAGAAAGAAAATGAAAAACGAATGACATGGCCCGTGTGTTCAGCCTGATCTGAACCCCATTGAGAACCTGTGGTCCATCAATCAAATGTTGTGATTTACAAGGAGGAAAACAGGTAGCGCCTCGTCCTGGAACAAGTGTCTGGTGAGGGCTGTTGGTCATTGCTGCTGCACGCAAGTGTTCATGGACTGAGATCAGATGCAAACAGCTGGCAAACCATGTGCATGGCGGCGTTTGCCAAGGTCCTTGCAAAGAAGTGGCTATTTGGGTCACGTGATTTGTTTTGTGGTGTTTGAAATGTTTTTGAATGTCAGAACTGTGTCCTTAAATTGTGAATGTGAGGATGTTATAGTTAGGTTTTCTCACTTGGTAAAATTAAATGCTATTGACAGGGGTATAGGCATTTGTTTTTTGTTTAAGTTGCCTAATAATTAACTTGCCACAGTTAGTCCCTGCTGCCCAATCAGATACTCACCCTAAATAGCTAAAAGAAACAAACTAAAAACGGTACTTCTCAAAAATTTCAGGCTTTGATATTAATGGGAGTTTCTTTGGGTGCATTGGAACAGGTTGTTGTGTTCATAATAAATGTAGTCCAGTCAAAAATACCACTTTGCCAATAAGTAATTCTGCCACTCCCTGGATACACAAATATATATAATCCACAAATATATAAATACAGAGTCCGTAAACCCACTTTAATACACAACTATAGAGTCAAAAGGGGGTTAAGTACATGACACCGGGTAGCACCTCCTGTCCCAAAAACGACACAAAAATATGTCTTACAATGGACATAGGTCTCTAAACACATGCATCAGAAGCAAACACACACATAGGGGTGAACACCGCTAAAATCATGTGATGACTACGTATGGGTACTATTGTATACTTCATACCTTCATAATATGTTACAATGTTGTTGTTTCTGTACAATTGGGGGGGGGGGGGCTTGAAAAGCAGGGAAGATAAACTCATCATCAAAATTGGACATATTTTTCTAATTCCACTACGTGATAAATAATCCATCAAATGCAGAGGGACTTTGGAACATATATTTTGGGGATGTAGTGGGATAGGTGACTTTTGGAGAAAATGGAAATCGTCAGATCCCCCCACTCACAAAGAGTTATTGACTAAAATAATTGAGGTCAGAACGATGGAATACCTAACTGCCGGTATTCATGATAACTTTGAGAGATTCTCTGCCGTATGGGATCAATGGGATACCTATATGAGTAAATAAAGGGAACAACAGGAGCAATAAAAAAAATCATGAAAAATGGAAAAGGTAAAAAGTGGCAAAAGAAAATATACATGGAAAGGTATTGTTTATGCAATGTAATGTAGTATGTAGTGATGGCCGAACATTGGCCAGGTCTGTCCGCGAATGGGCGGATCGGACTTTTAAAGAAGTCCGCCGTCCACTTGTTCGTGGACAGATACAATTTCCCCACCTCTAGCCGGGAATTTGAATTGGAAAAACCGGATGTGACGTCAGTGACGCAAAGTTCCTGGTTAAGGGAGCCGGATGTGACTTCATTGATGTCACTTCCTGTTCCTGTTTTTCACTAGAAGTCTGGCTTCATGCCTGGTCTTCTAACAAAAAGATTCTTCCTCCGGCACAATCTCGCAGGTTCTGATCCTACCAGAAGAAGAATAGAGATCTTCTTCTCGCTGGTGAACGGGGCGGGTCGAACACCCGTACTGCTCGCCAGCGATAAGGAGGGCGAACATCCATGCTCGCCACCGAACTGTCTGCCTTGCGGGCAGTTCGGCCATCATTAGTAGTCTGTGTATGGAAGTTTTGTTTTAAGAATATAATAAAGGAAAAATTTGAAATATAAAAAAAAACATTTACAGTGTTTTATTTGCAGACAAGGATAAAACAGTAGTTAGATGCATATTTAGCAAACAGAGTTGTTGCCTTTCTCGCACCTCAGATAATTAATTGTAGATTGTGCTTCTAACGCCTAGTTAGTGTTACCTGCACGGTCTACCACTAACCTTCCATTTATTTTATTTCAATAAATAATTAGAACATCAGCATAAAATATTGGTCTTCATTAATTACCTGTCAAGTAAAAAGAATGATATCAGTTTAAATGCCTGGCAATAAGTAACTGCCTTAGCTTGAAAACTTGCTGACATAGGACAATCTTATTATTACATTGTTTCTGCAAAAACATTTTAAGCTAATTGACAAAATACACACTTATTACTGTGCATAAATGGTCTTTTTTTTAATCACTCATTAGGTAAAATGTACTATTAAATAGAACACCATTTTTTGTTGTTGCCACAGACATGTATTTTTAGCACCTGAATTTAGTCTGCTTTTAATGTTTATAGTCTTTTGCAGTTTTGTTGGCCATACTGTACAACATTCTAAAATTGTTGTCAAGTCTGCCATCACTGGCCATAACTGATTGACTGACCTGAACTACAGCCATTGGTTGCATTGGGGAGGACGCAGCATATTTAACACCATAATGTTAAAGATTGTCATAGTCAATTGTTTAAAAATTGATGGATTTTCATGTGAATTAATAAACAGCGATTGAAATCACACATGAAATTTATTGGATAATGTTGGTCGATCATACAAGTAAAGGCCCCCATACACGTGGGGGCCGACAGATTTGTATCACTAAAATATGCTATGGCAAATTAAATTAAAGTAATGTTGACTACTTTCTCTTGAAAGAACTCAAACATAAAAAAGGGAAATTTCCTATCAAAGAGATCCAAAATCAAATGGGCCAATCCACAGTGCTTATAAAATCCAGTACAAAATGTTGTTGTTAAACACAGTGCACGGAGTAGCTTGGAGGACTCCAATGTCCTCTATTTTCAGGGCTCTGCACCTCATAAACCAGTGGTTCCCAAACTTTCCTTGCCAGTGCCCCCTTTTCTATTCTATTTTATCTTTTTCTAACATCTTTTTCGAGCTCCCCCCCTCCCTGTTCAAACACAGGTTAAGAAAAAGGGCCCGTGCCACCCTGGAATACCTTTGCGCCCCCCAGTTTGGGAACCACTGCCATAAACAATAATATCTGGCAATAGAGGTTGGTGCCTTTGATTTTTGTATCTAGTATTCCTTTGTGTGTCTGATACAGAATGACCAACTCTCTTTTATTTAGAAAATTGGCACTGCATCTGCAGCTATTAAAGGATGAGTTGCCGTGATTGTAAAATAATGTTCAATATTTACCTGTTAGATAAAATGCCCAATTCAGTGGCACCCCACATGATGTGAAGAGGCAACAAATATTACACATATTCTCCCATTTACACATAAACACATACGTTCTCCAGAAGTCCTTGTGATAGATCAGATTTACCAGTGGTTTCCAGGTACAACTAGTTATATCAGTTACGTACAAGTTGCTATATTGGGAGAACCTGCTATAGCTGCCAGGTCTCATTAAGTGAGGAGTACATGCTGTACTTGTATATACCGATGAAGAAGGGCTTCATTGATTCATTTATACTACATATGAAGTGTGAGAGGCTGTGAATCCTTCCTGTCAATAAAGCTTGAGTCAGCAACTTTCTGTCTTGCTGACAATTGTCAGCATGATAAATAAAGAGGGTGACTCTTCTCACCTGGCTCAAAAATTAGGATGGATTGTGTTCCTTACCTAGTGTATCCAAAACTTAAGCAAAAAATAGGTAGTATATAGTTAACCTGCTTTCCAAACATAAAAGCAGACTAAATATCTCTCTGTGAGGTGTTTTGTCAAATTTGTTAAGCAGACTCAGGAAGTAGTTAAATTATAGAGTAAAGGGAAATGTTAAATCCAGTATCATGGTGAGAACTTCATTGGTTTCCAGTAGAGATATGTTTATTTCTAGTCCCAAAGAGATGATTAGCTGAGGTTTCAGAAAAATTTAAGCATTTTGTAGTAGGTATTAACTCCATCTGGAAAAGTTTATCCAGGGTGTAGTAGAGATAATGGATGTATTCACACTACATAAAGATATCTACTACATCTTATGATGTTATACTAATATATCTATATTTCCTCTCAGGCTGAACTCATTGTTGAGGGAGCAAAAGTGAGCAGCTCTTAAAGGCTCTGTGTTACAGCTTTGGCCATGATTTGCTATACATCATATTGTTCACATTGTTATTACTGTATTGAAGCAAATGACCATGAGCATGTAGGAATAAATATCCTTTGGTAAAATGGTTGCAAAATTATGCAAGTCTGACAATTTTGCACATGTTTTCCCAGTCTCTAAAATATCAAGTGTCTTCTGAAACTGGACCTTTCATCGAAGATGAAGCTATCACCCCACCCCCATCATGGTAAAAAAAAACTGTACATTTTGTTGTTTTTTGATTTCCAATTGTCACATTGTACATCCTTTTGTTGACTTGGCAAATTAGATTAATGACAGTTTAGTGGAGTAGAACTGAGCCCAAGTAAAATAAAAATATACAGGTATAACTGTTTCCTTCAGACATGCCTTGTACGTATCTTATGTCAATAGACGTATGCCACCTTTCCAGGCATCCAGATCTTTATAGTCCTTAAATGGCTGATCTCATAGCTGATCACTTAAGTAGCATGGGTAGTGCCGATCTGAGGTGAGGTTAAGATGTCACCTTAATAGGCTATAAAAGCTTGAATAAAAATCTCCATTTATTGTTGCTCATAGTGGATTCCTTCTGGTAAAAATTCTAACTTATTTTTATTATACGGATGGAAATAGGGTGTATCTGCCTAAATATTGTAATGTAAATTGGTATCTATGTGTTTTACGTTTTTTATATGTAACTTCTGGATGTGATTGTTGATCGTTTTGATCACTTTCAAAGTTTACCTTGTACTGCTTTAGGTTTGTCATGACCTATTCTTAAATTCGAAAAAAGGCCACAAACCTAAAATCTAATAGAAGAACATATGTTTTGGTTTGCCTCCTATTAGTAAGACTATATAAAATATGCTACATTTTATGGCAGTTATCTGTATAAATATAAACAACATTTTGTCAAATAATACCAAAATTGCATACTTGCAAGATTCATGAAAGATTTCTGATACTGGGTGCCAGATGTTTGCTCCATTAGGTCAAATGTTGAGTGAACATTAAATCCAAGCCAGTCAATTCATCAATTGATTTTGGTATCTCTGTCACTAAGGCAGATGGCCTTTCCTTTTGTAGCTTAACAAGGCAGATTTTATCACATACTTGATGGGTACATAAACAGAAAAATAAGTGAATAAAAAAAACATTATAAAGAACACATGCAAGACTCACAGTATTGACCATGTGAGCTGTATGCATGCCATTTAAATATTAGGAGACTTCTTATAAATATTAGGAGACTTAGCAGGGGAGTCAAACTCTGGGGTCCAAATGTGGCCCATGGTGTAATTATATTTGGCTCGTTGTTTTTTTCAAATCTTATTTGAGAAATGAATGGCACAGATTTGTCTTATGTTTGACATAATGAAAATACATGTATTATAGTATTATGCTTTGCTTGTTTCAGACTGGATGTTAAAGCAAAAATAAAATTTCCATATGAAACGGTTCACTGTTTTATCCAAAAAAGTAAAAATCTCCACAATTTTGTTCAGTAAATAGCAAGACATTGAGCACCTAGTTTAAATTTAAAACCGTTATTATGGCCCAATCCTTTACCGCCCTAGCAGTCAGGACGGCAGCATCTCGTCCAGCGCTGCTACTGCTACTATAGCACTGGACGAGATGCTGCCGTCCAGTACACATCGGGGCACCAGCAGCGCATACTTACGGTTTTACGCTGTCCCGGTGTCCCCGATGTCACAGGTAGGCTGGATCTTCCCTCTCTTCCCTGGTGTGATTTCATCACACTAGGTTAGAGAGGGTTAACTGCAAATGGGCACATCTGGGGCACCAGAGACTTTTTATTTTGGCGATATTTAGTACATAGCAGCATAGCTTTGTGCCCTAATTTTTGTGTTTTCTCATTAATTTTATTAAAATTTTTATTTTATTTTACATAATTCTTTGTTGCAAACATTATTATATTCGGGATGTCTATTAGACCCTTGTACGGACATATTTTGGGAAATAACAGGCCTACAACATAAAGAAAAAATTACCTAGTCTATGGTGCACTTTTGGTACAGAAATCTGCACCTCAGCAGTGCGCTAGGGAGGTTAAAGGACCTTTGTTTTTGTAATTGTTTTATTTTATTCAAGTGCAATAGGCTTCAATATGTAGCATGGACTCAGCTTGGCTTAAAAAAAAAAAACCAAAACACACAAACAGAACAGAAGTGATAAAATAATACATATATCCTAAAATATTTTATTGCATGTAATATTTCAATAAATGTCAATGATCTGAAAATAATTAGCTAAAACTGGTCTGTGCATAGCTAGATTTTTACCTTGAAAATAAATAAATAAAAAATGTATTCACCTACCTATAAAATCCATGTCAAGTGAAATGAAAACATTGTAGTCTGTTCATCGGAGCTCTTAATGTAGATGATAAAAGACATTGCTAAGCTTGTAAGAAACATACTCTGCTGGAAACAAGATGCCACTATCACATTATCTACGAAGCAAATAATTATCATTCCAATCTTTGTAAAATGGTTGATGTGGGAGCCCTTAGGGGCTAAACATCATGAATGGCCTATTCCACGTCTATAGAACAGATTGTGGCCCCACTTGACTGAATTGATCACCTTTGTTTTCCTGCACTCCAGTAATCTGAGCCAGGAGCATGCAGTTTGCAAGTGTGCAAGTTTCCTCACAAAATAAGATACTAATACCAATGACACTATGTCATACAATGGTGGCCAATGTTAGGGGCCCTAAAACCACTGATCTCCAATTTAAAGAGAATATTATATTGGCCACAATTTTAAAGGGGAACCAAAAAACATCATTTATTAATGGGACACTACCTGCAACTGATTCTACATTATTAATATTAATATTATTCACTCATAATTATATAACGCTGACACATTACCCAGCGCTTTACACAGTACATCATTATATTCTCTGTCTCTCTGAGACATTCACAATCTAATGTCCCTACCTATATCTGTAACTAAAAGTTGTGTAACTGTGTCAATTAGTGATGGCCGAACATCAGCTGTGGCTGTTCGCGAACAGGCGAATCGTACTTCTGCAAATACACGCTGCGAACATGCGAACTGTGAACCTCCTCATTAAAAGAATTTAATGAAGGGCAAAATTCTCAAACCTTCAGGTCATATTTGTAGCCAAAATACCAATAAAAAAAAGTCAAAAGGGTGCAAATACCTGCACACTGTCATGCCAGAGGGGGATCATTGGCTAAATTTCTCCCCAAAATATGGATTTTTTAAAATGCTATTTTCTTTCTTTTCTTCTAACAAAAGTTATCTGACAGCACCCTCTGCAGTGCATTACATTTAGCCAGATCTCTCTGCAAGCATAATACAGCATACCCCACCCCCAGAGAAGGACCTTTGTGACTCAGTAATGATGAACTACATGTAACAGAACACCTAACCTTTAGCTACAGATCACTGGATGGATTATATTAGTAACGTAGCTCAGCCATCCCTCAATCAGCAGCAGCTCTCTCTATCTATCTAGTACTGGAGACTCAGCTCTCCCTACCTATCTAGTACTGGAGACTCAGAATAAATGTAAAATGGCCGCTGGGTTGCTGCTTCTATGGGGGGGGGGTGTCCTCCAGGAGCGAAAAATGTGTTATTGGCTGTACTGTCCCTCCTGACTATAGGGTGAGGGGTCACACTTTGTCTCCATGTTAAGGTATTAGGGGCGGGTAGAACACCCATAATGTTCGCCGGCATTGCGAACTGAGAACATGCTATGTTCGCCGCGAACTTTGGATTCTAGTGCATGTGAGCTGAGCAGTTTGAGCCCAACTTACATACAATTCAGATGGAAGAGCTGCCCAAGGGCGGTTCTCCCAACTGCATCTGCCACTGTATGTGAGTTGGGCTCAAGCTGTCCAGCTCACAGACAGAAAGCACAGAGCTGTGGGAAAGATCCCCCATGGGCTTTCTTATACACTGTGCAAGGGCATGTTTCCACAGCGTTCTATGATCTGTCGGGCCCCCCTACGTTAAGGGCAGTGCTTGGCGGGGGTCCAGATGGATCACATACACTTTACCTGCCTGGCGGATGCTCTGTTCTCATGGTGCTGAGCCGATCCGCCGATGCAGGGGTTAACATAGTGCAGTATGTTAACCCCTGCATCGGCGGATGTCTGAACAGAGTATCCGTCGGGCAAGTCAAGTGTATGTGATCCATTGGGACACCCCGCTAAGCACGGTGCTTAATGTAGGGGTCCCAACGGATCACAGAACGATGAGGAGTCATAGCCTAAGTAAGCCAGACTGGCTAGTTACACAGTGCTTCAGCTGTGTGAGTCCAGCTCTCACATACACAGGCAGAGCCAGGTGGGAGAGCCGCCCCCAGGCAGCTTCTTCATCTGGCTCCCCTACTGCATTTTCTTGGGACTATATGTCCCAAGGGCACTTATGTGTTTTTTTTTCTGCACATGCACACACTAATGCTGGCCATACACATGCCGATAAACGGCCGGATTTTAATCTGACCGAAGGGCGTGCGCGCTCTCGCCGTCGGTCAGGTTAAAATCCGGCCGTTTATCGGCATGTCCCCACATGGGGCGACAGATCCCTGTCGCCCCACTTCTCGGCTGGCCAGAGATCCGACATGTCGGAAAATCTGAGCCGATGGGAGCCGATGCCATAAGCTACAATGAAGCGGCTGCTTCATTGTAGCTTATGGACGGCACACAAAGGGTGCCCAGCCGACTGAAGGGGCCCCAGAATGCAATGGGATTGTAAACGTGATGACGTCATCACGTTTACAATCCCGGAAAAAATCGGGGCAGATGTCGGCGATGGTCGCCGCGTGTATGCCTGCCATAAGGCTGGCATACACTTAGGCTATCAGCTGTTCCCACTTAGGCTATCAGCCTTGGGGGCCGACATGATTTTAATCACGTGCGGCAATCACAGCTGTTCACCACTATTTAGTTGAGTGGGCTTGTTCCCACTTTAACAAAGGACCGCCATCGCCCCCTGATCGCGGCCATAGACTTGACAGGGCGCTGTTAAAATTGCTTGTCATTTCAACCACGCCCATTCACTGTCTATGGGCGCGATCAGGCGGGGAGGGGCAAAATGTCCTGCCCCACTTCCTGGCTGAAACCAGCGGAAATTCTAATCGCAGGAGCCAGTGGTAGATTGCTGGGTGCTAGCGATCTCCCGCAGCTCCACACTGCGTTTAGATTCATGGTTGATCGCTAGCGTGGGAACATAGCCTTAAAGGAACTGTGAAGTCTGCAAATAAGGCTCCAAAGAAGTCCCCATATCTAAGGGAGCTGCCACAAAACAGGAATTACCTGGTGCACATAATAATGAATGTAGCAAGTGTAAAGAAACACACGAAAGCAATAGAAATTAGTGTATGTACTTGATATTTTGACATGATGGTTTAATAACACTGACTGTGAAAGCCATGTACCACCAAACTGGTTACTGCCATGGAGGGGAAAAATATCTTGTGGTCTTGGTGTATGGGATCACTATAAATTTGATGAAGTATTTCATTATCATATGGTTTTATTGCTCTATCATGTCCTTGTAACATGAATGCAGGTATTTAGCTGTACAAATGATGTTTTCTAGTGAGGCAAGTTCTGATCTAGTATTCCGCCAACTACCGTGCCAACTGAGGTAATTATTCCCAGCTGACACTGGATGCATGCAACCTCAATTCACCTTCCTCTGTCTATTTGTTTACTCATTAATAGTAGAATGGCTGCTGTGCATTTTCCCCTCTCCTATAGACCTAGAATTGGTTCACTGCGGTCCTTCAGTTCACAGTAGACAAAAGCAAAACTCTGCTGTCAATCCAATTAACACAGCTTGCATTTATTCATTTCACAAACAAAGGTGCTGAAAACTGGTCACGGCACATGTGTTTATTAAAAAAAATAACCATAAAAATAATAGATCATAAAAGTCACATCATGACGGTTCATCTTGTATACGTCTACCATTTTATGGAATCATTTGTTGTACCATCAATTTTTATTTGGGTTTACTGAAAATAGAACTTTTTACTAATTATGCAGTAAATTTTAACAAGACATTAAAGAGCATGTGAATAAGTGCACACAACATAAGAATATAAATCAGACTGAGAGAATAATACTTGAGGCTGTGAACATTGGTTTTATTACAGGAGCTTTTATTCCCACAGTGAAAGCTGCTCTTGTGAAAACATTAAAGAGCACAAGCCATTACGGGAACACATAACGTCTCCTTTTTAGCTAAGGACCACGTGCCTTGTCTCTCACTACCTGTCTAGTTTGGATTATTCCTGTTCGCAGAGGTTTGCACTGGATGTAGATTAGAGGATTTGTTAACTTACACAATAAGGAAATTAAAAGAAGGAAGAAAAGAGAATGTGCCATGTGACCAGCAACGCTTCATGTGTTGATATCTAATCAACATATAACCGCTGTCATGTGATCAAGCTAGAAATAATGAGACAGGTTTTTGATGACAAATAATGTGGAACAGGCAACATGTGACTGCAATAAATGTGACCTTGAAATATTGTTGGCATAAATATTGACCATCTAAGAATATACTGCAACAAATAAGAGAGTTAGAGCATACAACTAACAAACACCTTCATCTGAATGTGTTTCCTTATATGTGACCGCATCAACCTTGATAGATATAACAGACTGTAGTTTCTGAATAGTGTCCTGTGAAGACTATTAATTAAAACACAAAACAAATGTTTGCAGATAATGTTATCCTTCAGTTATTTGTAGATATTTCCCCAACTATGATTTGTAGGTACTCTCACGCAGGTGTTCCATTGAATCTAGCTTCCCGTTTGTAGTTTTAGTATGTGTGACACATCCCATATTCATATTGAAAAACAATTTTTGCCACAAAACAGGAATTACCTGGTGCACATAATAATGAATGTAGCAAGTGTAAAGAAACACACGAAAGCAATAGAAATTAGTGTATGTACTTGATAAAAACTACTTTGTAGTTTTAGTATGTGTGACACATCCCATATTCATATTGAAAAACAATTTTTGGGGGGGTGTGAAGAAGACGGATGCTCTTTGCATCAACCCCTTCACTACCCCACATGAATACTAGGGAATTCATGGGGTCTTTAAAGGCACCTAAAGGTAAGGTCTCGGTGCAGGCCATCAGATTTCTCAACACCAGAATCCCTTATCAATGACCTTGCTTTGTGGTGCACAGTCATGGTGGAACAGAAAGGGACTATCCCCAAAATGTTATAAAAAAATGGAAAGACTTACCCCAAATTTCTTGTTATTTGAAGTATTCAGAGCCATACCATTATACCTCCTGCACTAAGTGTGATTTGTCATTCCAGAGAGCTCCACTGCTCGAGTTCAGTGGTAGTGTGCTCTACGTCACTTCAATTGCTTGGCCATGGAAATCCATTCCATGCCGCTCCCTGTACAGTTGAGCTAATCTGAAGTTGAAGTTTGGTGGTCTTTAGCTCTTGGTTCTGCATAAAGTTGGCCAATTGTTTCTCAGTGTGATTTATTGATTGAGATTATTTCTTGATTTTTTTTCCATAATAGATTTTATTTCTTAATTTTATACTTGTTTGACTGTCACATGAGCCTTTGTTGTACTGTAGTAAATAGTAGAAAAAATATACAGCTATTAAAATGATCATAGTGTGTCTCTGTTAAGGCACAATCAGCAGCTATTATAACTTGCAACTAAAATTACCCAAATTAGTGATCAGTAGTGATCAGAATTTATTTTCCTGCTGTTAGTTGTAATATTTGAGTCACATGATCACTTTTAAAGAGGATCAGCTCTGTAAATCCTTTGTTCAGAAGTTTAGAGTGTGAAACAGCAATTTCTGTCAGCCAACGGCTGTCAATCTTCCCCAACTGCCTCCATTCTATGTATAGGGTAATTGTGGATGAGGCTGTGTGGATTTCTTTCAAAAGATGTTATTTGTTGAAATACCAATGTTAAAAATGTCCCATCCTTTCTATGTTAGGTTCTAATGACTGCTGTAGCCTCTAAAATTTGTTGATTCCCCTCCCTGTTTTACATTTAGACCCCTTTTTGGCATAGAGTATGACAGACCTGGTGGGGGGAACATATGTAAACGGATGCTGGGTGTCACTGTGTCCCATGACCAGAAATAATGTTAGAAGTCATCAAGAAAATCACAGTATACTGACATGTTGACATAGGGGGACACCCAGCAATCAGTGTGGGAACTGGCACTGCAGCTCCATTCTTACATTAGCCATCGATGTTTATAGCCAAGTTTAGAGAGTTGCGGCATGGGATTTACCAAATGTTCGCCCTATAAGACACTCCAGCTTATATGAATTTTATTTTGGGGGAAAAAAATCCAAGTAGGAGTTAAAGGAGGGAGATAAAGAAGCTGTCGGCTTCCCAGTACCTGCTTTGACATATGGAAGATATTCTCTTTGCTACTGCTGGGTGTATGTAGTGCCGTAGTGTAGCTCAAGCTGACATACAAAGCTCTGGCTGTAAAGCACACAGAGCTTTTTAGCTCTGTCCCAGTTGGTCGGGGCAGACATACACACAAAACTCCAGGCCATTCGAGAGTAGGCGGAGAAGCAGAGGGAAGACCTGCCTGAAGGTCGATCTTCCTGTTGAGAGCTCTCCCTCCTCTGCCTCTACCAACCAAGCGCAGTCCTTGGCCTGTGAGGCAAAGGACACATAGAATGCCTGATAACGCATAGCCAAATAGTCTTTTGGCCACAGGTGGCCGTGCATTTGCCCTAGAAGACACACATAATTTCCTCCCAATTTTTTTGGGGGGGGGGGGGGGGGGGTTGGTGAAAAATGTGTAATCTACAGTGCAGGAATTATGCTGAATAGTACAAAAATAAAATGGTTTAAACTTGCCATTGTGTCATTATTCTTAGGTAGTTTTATTAACCCCTTTAGGAAACTGATACCACATGGTGGGTGGTCCTCAATAGGCCCAAACCCATAAACTCCCACAATATCGTCCAGGTTGTGGATATGAGGCCCTCTAACTTAGTGAAGGACCTCTACCTCATTAAGGTATGGCATTGGGCCTAGTTTAGCATGAGTTTTGACTGGTTTGGGCCTGCTTTGGCTGATAATCCCTCCCCTTCCCTGGCTGGCCAGGGCTGTCGCCAGGCCTAGTACTGCCAGGATCAGTGACCACACTCTTTTGTCCACCCTTTTACCTGGTCTGCCAGACCTTATCCCACAATGAAAGTCAGAATGTGAAATGGGTGGGGCACCATGTACATTAAACATTGAAAGAAATTCTGCAAAAAACAGCCAAAAAAAACCTACAGCCAGCAGGCGGTGTTTGGACTCAAACAAACATGTGAGTTTTGTCTTACTTGCTCACTACAAGACAGGACTGCAGCTTACATTCTACAGCTGATCTGGGTGGTCATGTGATTATTATGTGATATATAAACAATGGGCACTACCTAACTGGAAGCTTAGGGAACACAGAACAAGTGGATTTTATTACTTCTAATTATAAGTGATTGGGAACATAGTTTGAAAAAAAAAACTTTCAAAAAAGATTAACGTTTAATCCTATTTTAATTTGCTGCTGTAATATGAATAAGTTTATAATTTTCTAGCCTAAGAATGCAACACTATGGCTTCAGTCCACCTCTGAGGATTGCCATTTCCAATTTCCTGAGTTATTTTTAGGTGAGAACCAACCTTGGTAAAATCACAAGTATTCATATGTGTGCCCCAGTATGGGCAGTGCTTGCCAATTTTAAAGGTAACTTTTATTTCTTATTTTACATAAAGTAAAATTAAACAAATCCAAATCCAAAACTCTATTTTAAAAGACAAGAAACAAGTTACATAATGACTGCACCAATCAGATTTATCAGTAAGTTCTGCTTTCTTGTCATTTGATGATTATTGGATCACTGGATGAAAATAGGGCAAATATGAGACTTGCGTCAGGCAAAAGTCATAGTAGCAGTAATTGTAGGAGGGTATTGATGAGTGGATTTCATACATTTCAATTTAAATAGACTTAAGAGTAAAAGGTAGTATATAAAAAAGAATATAGTGGTATTCAGGGAGAATATTTATAACTCTACTTATACCCAGTATAAGTAAAATTAACTAAGTTCTACTAACTGTAGAAATGTAACTGTAATACATTTCACTGTATACAATCATAAGAGTTCTATGGGGGTCCTTTATCCTATATTGAGGCATGAGAGTTTATTATTATCAACTAGAACATATGAGGCAAACCCCTAAAAAGGGGTTTGAATGGCTACACAAGCTAACATACAGGTACACACTATGACAGGTGAGCACCCTGCCCAATAGAGCTTACAAAAGGTTTGGGAACAGTTTATACAATAGGTGGGGGATATGGAACGGGCAGCTGATGATGTTGGGAATGAAAAAATGAGTAGGCAAGAATAAAAAGATACAAAACTTCTTTGGACGATTGGAAGCCAGTATAGAGTATTACAGAGAGGAGCAGCAGTGGAAGAGAGGTTAGAGAAGTAAAATCTATCAGCAGGCCTTTCTAGCCGTAAAGTTCAAGTTTCTAGCCTTCAAGTTATAGCATGGGGTCTCCACTGATGGCCAAGTTGTTGAGAGTGCAGGGGGGGGGGGGGGGAATGTTGTGCTAGTGGTGCATCCCCATGCAGAAAACAATTGCATAATAAAGTAATACACACACTAATCCAAAGCTGAGAGTATTCAATGTATTGGATGAGTAAAAAATAAGGAGAGAGGGTTTAAAAGAGCAGGAAGAAGAGAAAGCTCAGGCCACTCTTTTAAAAAAGATGTTATAAGAAGTAGGAGAATATGGGGAAGACACATGGATAACTGTATTAGCCTTTGCAAAGCCTGGGGGTAACGGAATATCGTTGTTTTATGATCTACCACCTCATGCAGAGCAATTTCTCCTACTATGCGGAGTATATTGCCCCAGGGAACCATAGGAGGGGGGGGGGCCCTGATAGCCCCCGGTGCTCTACCCGGCATGAATATTTTGCAAGCCGATAGCTCCGTGCTACAAATTTGCATAGGGCCCCTGAAAAAACAGAAACAGGCCTGACCTGATGATATAATCATTGGCCTTCTTCAATTAAAATTAAAATACTAAAATGTTTTATTCCAATATTTGTGTGGGGTGAAAAGAAACCTGCACATTTTATAAAACAAACCAGCCATTGCTAAACTTATTTTAGGGTAGAGTATTCAGGGCTGCTAGCCCTGAAGTATCGTTATATCTTCTGTAATGGTAGACCTATAGGATGGTTTTCTATGTTGAAGAGGGAGAACCATATCCCAGTGCAATTATTTTTACCAGTAATGTACTTGCAGTTTAATAGATTTAGCGTCTTTGGCTCAGTCAGTAAGAACTAGAGAGGAAACCCTGATTGACTGGAAACTTAGCCCCGTGTGACAGCTGAGCAGCTTCTTATCCTAATTTAATGAGCGTCACAAGTTGTTGTGTCACCCCTGTCAGCACCACACTAGGATCTGTCTGTATTCCATTGTGATGTCACCAGCTGCCCATTAGTTGTTGGTCTACCTAATGCTAGTCTATCTATCTATCTATCTATCTATCTATCTATCTATCTATCTATCTATCTATCTATCTATCTATCTATCTATCTATCTATCTATCTATCTATCTATCTATCTATCTATCTATCTATCTATCTATCTATCTATCTATCTATCTATCTATCTATCTATCTATCTATCTATCTATCTATCTATCTATCTATCTATCTACCTATCTATCCTTGGCTATCATTTATTGCTCCTCTTATCTCAGTTGTTAACAGACTGATATTCATCCCTTAAAAAATGTAATCGATACGTGGCTACATTTTAAATAGGAAAAGATAATGGGCTTGCACACAGTCTAGGCCTAGGATCTGAGGGGATTTGCCAGGACACAGGAGCTGATTTGAAGATTTTCACAAATACGCCCAACCACCAAAAACATTCTAAATAAAATACTTTGTCTTCCAGTCATGTAATGCAGAAGAAAAATGACATATATGTATGTGTGTGTAAGTTGTTTGCATCTGTTTAATAGAAAGCCATATACGTGTAGATTTCAGGACATCAAGACATCTATGGCCGGCTTAAGGATGCGCTGCGTTAAGGGATCCAGTAAACGCAACCTATGCATTATGGATGTGTTAAGGATCCATCAGGAATGCATTAAGGGATATTTTTGTGACGTATCCGTTTTTCGGGGTTTGTTTCCATGATCAACGAATCGATCAACGCATGCCATTGCGTTACAATAGACTCAATTTATTTTCTATTGGTGCGTCAAGTCATCCTTGGCTTACTTTCAATGTCAATGCAGTGCTCTGCTTTGATTTTAACACAACCCAAACTGACGGATCACACCAACCGATGTGTAGACACATCCATTGACTTTCAATCGATGCGCCAACATCCCAGCGTTTGACGATTGTGGAACCTAAGCCTAAAGCAATCCCTAGTTCATAGTGTTTACTAGAATATGATGGCTTTACGCTAAAAGACATTATACACATTCATATCCCTTTGCATCTATATGTTGTAGTCAAAGTTAGATGTTATTAGCCTGCTTATGAAAAGGAAATTAGACACAACCACATATGTGTGCTTATCTAAAAGGCAGAGCAGGTGGGAGAGCAGGGAGTCGGTGTTCTCAGACGTAGCCATTGTTAAGGCACAAGACTGAACTGCTTGAGGCCAACCAAAATCAATAGCAATTTTCAAAGGAAAATCAGAAAACACTGTGTGGCGTGCACTTAATTAAAGGTCACAAATATAGTTTTATTTATTTTATTAGACTTCGGAACATTTAATACCAGGTCCCTTTGGTTCACATATGTCTCAGATTAAAAATTCAAAAAGAAAAGCCATTTAAAAGAAAATACATGGCAGATTGTTAATCTAAATCACAATATATTTGGGTACAATATATCGGGGAACTAGGCCTACCGTGGTAAAACACAAGTAGATGTCAATAGCCACAAAAGACATGAACACTGTTTTTGATTACTGGACATTGTTTTGTCAAGTATTATGATTAGCTGATGGCTTTAAAAAGTATACCAATGGTCAGCAATTGTAGAAAGCAGATTCCTTGCTGCATGTTTTTCAAGCATATGGTTTGTTCACAAAAATTGCAACTTAAAGTATAGTACATTGCAGGTATAGTGCTAAAGCCCCCCACACACCTTACAATCTTACCATAAAATTTCTGTACAATCCACTTTTTTTCTTCCAAAACCATGTAGTATGAGGCCTTTTAAAGCTAGCCATACACGTACCGATAATATTTCCAATCAATATTTCAATCCCGATGTTGCAATGGTTTATCGTACTTTTTGTTAAAATGGTACAACATAGGGAAAAAAATTTTGATAGATTTTTCAGACTGTGATCGGAATATGTAATCGAAAATAATCCTTAATTCTATTGAATGATGTTCTTTCCAATGGGAAGTGATGTAGGGGAGTATGGAAAGGAGTGTATGGTTATTTCATATATTTTTTTCACAAACATTCAAAAATGGACTTTGGTTGTTATTTAATCAATCCATGCAGTCACCGTAGAGATGATCAAATAATTTTTCAGATATTCGACGATTTTGAGTTTATTGCAAAGCCCCTGAACATGGTATCATCACCAAACTTACAGGATATGTAGAAAAGGGTTGGGGGAACATTTGAAAGAAAAAAGTATGTCTCTAACACAAATAGTTTTTGCACAAATTAATTTCAAAGTCAAGTCAAAATGTCGAAAATTCGTAAATTCGACTTTAATTTTGAACTTAATTTATTCAAAAACTATTTGTGTTAGAGACATACTTTCCCCCAACCCTTCTCTATATCTCCAGCAAGTTTGGTGATGATGCCATGTTCAGGGGCTTTACAATCAGCTCTGAGAGTTAGCAAGTCGAATATTTCGAGCATCTCTAGTCACCAGCTGCAACATGCCGGCACCGGAAGTTTCAGAATGCTAATAAGCATCATCTGCACCAATTTGGACAGGAAACCACAAAACACTTGCTCAATGTTCCCAGACCAATAACATTTTTTTAGCTTGTTTGATTTCTTTCTGATCAAAATTTTCACCTCATCATCACCAAACTTGCTGGAGATATAGAGATTTCAAGCTAATCGTCTTCCAACATTGGTTGGGTTATATCAATCGGAAATGTTATCAGTAGGTGTATGGCTAGCTTAAAGCTTCCAATCACTCTGTATTCTATCAGGGGGGGGGGGGGGGGGGGGGGCAGGCACTACACAGTTGTTGGTAGAACTAATAGGAATTATATAGACTGATCTAAAGGTGTATGGGGGGCTTAACGGTTCATAATGACTTTACTAATTGTCTGATAGTTATATAAAATTCAATGAATAAACCTGAAACCAGCGATGATTCCAATATATATATATAATGGAATTCACCAGCCTTTAAATGTGTTAGCTTCATTTGTTTTATTTTTAGGCTAAGAACATTTTTAGCAAGTACAGAGAAAACCCGTTAACCTTGCCAGACATGCAATGTCCTTGTTACTTCCTGTGAGCTAAAAAGAAAACACAAACAACATTACCTTTCTGCTGTAAACTAATAATTTGGGTTTAAATTTCTAGGTGGGTAATAGCAAAACTGAGATTTTGCATGCTGATGGAAAAACATTGCAGGGAATATTGTGATCATTTAAGGGTAAGGAAACTGCAATACATATACATCAGGGAGGACCCAGCACTACATAGTTGTTGGTCGATCTAATGGCAATTGTATGGAGTAATCTAAAGGCATATGGGGGGCATAAGATATAGCACTATATTCACAATAAAAACTTATGATTGGAATATTCCCATTAAACACTAATTGTCATACCCTTTAAACGTGTGCAATTTCAATATTGACAGTCTAACATCAAACTGATGGATTCCTTTTTAAAGCCCTGTGCACATACTCAGGGGTGCACATAACGTTTTTAGTGAGCTCCTCAGGTGAGTACCAGGAGATGGTGTTTGGTACTCACCCCATATGTATGTGGTCTTTCTTACTCTCTCCATAACTGTCCTCTGCATCAGCCTCCTGCATGATAGATTCTGCTGCAGATGGACCTCCCTGTTCTTGATTGATCCTCCAATTAGCTGTCTCCATCCACAGGTCACCAGCTGGCTTTGGGTCAAATGTAACTCTCACAGAACAACACTGTTTGAACCCCCAGATCTCATACCTCTGTAGTACAACCCTGACATTTTCTGACTTAGTAACTAACCCCTGAGACAACCTGCAGTCCAAATGTCATTCTTTCATAGTCACATTCCTGCTGTCACACAGTGTTTTTCTCTTGTCAGATTTTACCCTTACATATGCCTACTCTGACTTTCATCCCCCAGATCTCCAACACCCTTAAAAGTCCAATTTTTTGGGGGGATAAATAATTTGCATTCTCAATTTCACACCCCAACTGCAACCTTTCATAGCTATTCATGTTTTCCTGCAGTTATCCAAGTGACATAAATTGTAAAAATGTAACATTTAGCTGCGGCCGCCCAGACACGGAGTGCATCTAAGTTGTTAGTACACATATGAGCTTTGTAACAATAATGCAGGTACACATAGCTAGTTTGTGGCCCCTTTTGAGTACCAGAGTACCACTTATGTGCACCCCTGCACAATCTCCACCATATAGTTGTATACAAATCAATTGAAATACTTAGAAAACTCATCAAATACTTAAATAATGGACTGACATTTTCTGATCAGTTTTAGGTTTGATATCACTTTTGGCCTATCCAGTAGAGTAATTAAACGTAATTATCAAACAGTGTCCACCTTAAGACAGCAGTTCGATGGTCTGCAGCAAGTGTGTGTTAACACGATAGAAAGGAGAGACGACACTTTAGAAATTAAACCCATCATTCCGCAGAAAATATTTTTTAAAAGAAAAAACCTATAAAACAGTTGCCAATCTTCCCAGGAGAAGATGTCACAGCCAAATGGACAAAGAACCTACAAACAACCCAAGAGCTACATCTTAGATTACAACTAGTAAAAGACTGAACAAGTATGTCTTGTTGTGAAGGGTTGCCAGGAATAAGCCTCTTCTGTCTAAAAATTACATATTAGCACATCATAGCTTTGCAGGTTGTATCTGAATGTACTTTAGACAGAATTTTCGAGATCTTTGCCCATAATCTGTTTGAAAAAACACAGCATATCAGTACAAAAACACATAATATCTACTGTGAATCACAGTGGTGTAGAGGGAATGATTTGTGGTTGTTTTGAAACCACATAAACTGTGAACCTTGTAGAAATGGTTTTGCCATTGACAATGAGCTCCTCTACATACCAATATAAAAAAAATCTAGAGTGTAATGTGTAGCCATTAACCTCCTGGGCATTACGCCCTAAGCCAGTACCGGCCGCACACACCGCCGGTGTCTAATTGACACCGGCCGTGTGTAGTGAGCCGGGAGGACAGTGGACAGTGTACTCCACCGCGATAGTCCCTAAGGGAGGTTAATGTAACAGCTAAAACTTGGTGGAAATCAAGACATGACAAGCTAAAAAACTGTCGATTGCTACAATAGCCCAGTCACACCTCACACATCAACCTGCTTGCAGGTGATGTTTTACTGTAACATTCGTTTTTATTATAGTTAAACAGTGACCTTAGAGTAGATGCGTATGCTTATAATCAAAATGAAATTAATATGGTCAATTGTAGTGTATCCAATCAGGACTGAAGCAACGTTTTCAGAAATAACTTTTTTCTGGTGGTGCTACGGTGTTAGCAATATGTGTGCGTTGCTCTGTGCTGCAATTTACTGCCCATTCAAATGCATCTTTAGAAGATCTCCAGAAACTATTCAATATTTAAATGGATTTGAAATAAATCAATGTTTAAATAATCAGGCAAAACAAATTTTCTCTAAATTCCTCCCAAGCAGCTACATCTGCTCATTATGGCAATGTTAAAAGCACCAGCTATCTTCTAATGACAATTAGTGACTAGCAGGAGGTCCGTGCAACATGATGGAATAGATTGCATGGACTATTTTTCCTTCCCTCGCAGGGACAAAAAGCCTTTCCTATTCCCCAATTAAAAATTTAGACTAGGAGGCAAATTTTGTCTAATTGCATAAGGAAACACTATGCATTTTATATAAGAAGTCTCTAAATGCACGCATTTCACTTTATTTCATCATGTGTTTTACGCTGAAATCTCCTGCTCACAAACAAAGCAGCTATATGTGTCCCACCTGGTTTATTTGTATGCATCATCACAACAGAATAGTAAGAACCGCGAAACAACTCCCTGGAGTAATGTGACAAATAGACATTGTAGGACAAGTTCACGCTAAGGAAAAATAAAGCCAGGTGTCTTTTAATGGAAGCAACTGGGAGACAAACACAAAACTCTCCATTTTTATTGGGCCATTGTGTGAATTTCAAACGATAGTCAGACATTTTTCCTCATTGCTGCTATTAGATAAAGATTGGCTACTGTACCATTGGAAAATACATTTGTTCAAATGTTATATCTATTTTTAAAAGCTGTCAGATGGAGGTTGATTCCAATATACATATCAAGGGTTTTGTAAAAAGTCTAAATTTGAAAGGTAGCCCCTAATCCAGTGGTTCCCAAACTTTTCTTGCTGGGCCCCCCTTTTCTGTTTAGGAACAATTTTGAGCCCCCCTCCCTATTCAAACACAGGTTATGAATGAGGGCCCGCTGCCCCTGGAATACCTTCGCTTTGTTTGGGAAACACAGGTCTAATCAAACATACGTCATAAATGTGCTCAGAATATGTTTTTTCTTTCTCCATGACTGTAGTCTTGTTCTCTCCTAAAGGAAGCAACAGAAGTCATGAAACACACGAGATGTATGCAAGACATTACGTTTTTTAATTTCATTTGGAATGTGGCATAACTACAAATCTATAACACATGAAATAAATGTGTATATTTGGATTTTTAAATATATAATAATTATCTGGTTTTTTTTACAGCCATTAAAAGTTTCAATTTGTCACTTTGAGCGAGGTATCGTTTGTAAACTTAAACATTTTGTTAAAAGCCTGTTGTTAGCAGAGATATTCAGCTTAAGCTGAACATGACACATGTAACTGAACTGGACAAGACGCACACAATATTTATTATTTATGACTGATTTATGAATTTTAAAATTCCAATTATGGTTTTCTCTCATCCACTGATATACAGTGGGTATGGAAAGTATTCAGACCCCCTTCAAATTTTCAATCTTTCTTATTTTGCAGCCATTTGCTACAATCTTTTCTTTGTCATCAATAATGTACACACAGCACCTCATATTGACAGAAAATATCACATGGTCCTAAGTAGTGATGGCCGAACAAGTGCTGTGTCCGTCCGCGAACGGGCGGAGCGGACTTTTAAACCCGTTCGCGGACATATTCAAATTCCCCAAATCTTTCACTGAAGACAGGGTAGAGAACCCGGTCTATCAGTGAAAATCCGGCTCATACACCCGGATGTGACGTCAGTGACGTCACATCCGGCACCTGGAACGTATAGTTCCTGGTTGTGCTACCCGGATGTGACGTCACTGACGTCACATCCGGGTTTACGAGCCGGATTTTCATTGATAGACCGGGTTCTCTACCCGGTCTTCAGTGAAAGATTCTTCCTGCGGCGGGATCTTGCTGCTAATGATCCCACCGCAGGAAGAATAGAGGGCTCCTTCTCATCGGCGGACACGGCGGGTCGAACAGCCGTGCTGTCCGCCGGCGAGAAGGAGGGCGAACATGCTTGTTCGCGGCCGAACTGTCCGCCTTGCGGGCAGTTCGGCCATCACTAGTCCTAAGTATTCAGACCCTTTGATCAGTATTTAGTAGAAGTATCCTTTTTGATCTAATACAGCCAGGAGTCTTTTGGGGAAAGAAGCAATAAGTTTTTCACACCTGGATTTGGGAATCCTCTGCCATTCCTCCTTGCAGATCCTCTTCAGTTCTGTCAGGTTGGATGGTAAACGCTGGTGGACAGCCATTTCTAGATTTCTACAGAGATGCTCAATTGGGTTTAAGTCAGGGCTCTGGCTTGGCCATTCAATAACACAGAGTTATTTTAGCTGTGTTCTTAGGGTCATTGTCTTGTTGGAAGGTAAACCTTCGGCCCAGTCTGAAGTCCTGAGCACTCAGAAGAGGGATTTTGTCCAGGATATCCCTGTACTTGACTGCATTCATCTTTACCTCGATTGCAACCAGTTGTCCTGTCCCTGCAGCTGAAAAACATCCCCATGCCACCACCATGCTTCACTGTTGGGACTGTATTGCACAGGTGATGATTTTGCCAGGATTGTGCCTGGTTTTCTTCACACATACCGCTTAGAATTAAAGACAAAAAGTTCTATCTTGGTTTCATCAGACCAGAGAATCTTATTTCTCACCATCTTGGAGTCCTTCAGGTGTTTGTTAGCAAACTCCATGTGGACAGCCAGATCTAGGAAGAGTTCTGGTCGTCCCAAACGTTTTCCATTTAAGGTTTATGGGGGCCACTGTGCTTTTAGGAACCTTAAGTGCTGCAGAAATGTTTTTGTAACCTTGGCCAGATCTGTGCCTTGCCACAATTCTCTGAGCTCTTTAGGCAGTTCATTTCACCTCATGATTCTCAAATGCTCTGACATGCACTGTGATCTGTAAGGTTTTATATAGACGGGTGTGAGGCTTTCCTAATCTAGTCCAAACAGTATAATAAAACACAGCTGGACTCAAATGAAGGTGTAGAACCATCTTAAGGATGATCTGAAGACATGGACGGAATCTGAGTTAAATATATGAGTGTCACAGCACAGGGTCTGAATATTTAGGACCATGTGATATTTCCGTTTTTCTTTTTTAATCTGAAAAAATTTCTACAATTCTGTGTTTTTCTGTCAGTATGGGGAGCTGTGTGTTCATTAATAAGGAGAAAAAGAACTTAAAAGAATTTAGCAAATGGCTGCAATGTAACAAAGAGTGAAAAATATAAGGGGGTCTGAATACTTTCCGTACCCACTGTATATGTGTGCCACATCCCATCAATATTGTATATACCAAGAAAAAGAACAGATTTGTGATATACATGTATTATTTTTATTGCTTCTAGTTATGATGAATCGTATCTGTTGGAGAAGCATCATTTAAACAATAAATTATTTCTTTATTTATATTTTTTCAATAATTTATTACTGGTGCCTTAAAAGCCCTGTGGAGTTCCTAGACTCCATAATTGTGAGGTGATGGGGTTGGCACACTAGCATCTTTTCTCTTTTTCCCAAATCTGTTTAGACGAAAATCAATCCATTTACAATTGGTAAATCATCAAAGGTATGTGTAATGTTTCAGAATATATAATTATTACAGAAAATAATTGCAATACTGTCTGACTGTGGAACAATTGGATTATTTATTGAATGTTGAAGTTGATAGCACAGATCAATTTGAATATTCATTGTAAAACTATATATATATATATTCATTGTATTACTATACATAGGAGAAATCTTAAAATTACTATACATAGGAGAAATCTTAAAATTATGTACGGTCACTAGGGCAGTGGTGGGCAACAGAGTGGCAACAGAGTGAATGAAGAGCCACAAGTGCGGCCCTTGGTATCACTTAAGGGCTGCACATAACATCTCTATCTATACTAACTTGTAGAAGCATTTTAAATTGACAGCATGCTGCGCTAGAAGACATTATTTTTCATTTTTTTTTTTTTTAAACCTGATTTAGATGATACTTCAAGCATTAGGGAACACTGTAGTATGGTAAAGCCATTGATGATATCTATGGGGCACATAACCTTTGATTTGATTCATGTGGCCCTATTCTGAGGTTATGTGCGACAATATGTATTATATAATCAATATGTATTATATAATCCTCCCCCGTTCATTGGTAGAATAGTGGGAACATAGGCTCTCACCAGTCTGCTGATCCCCCTCAACTCAAGGGGTCACTGATTGGCTTTTAGGAACGAGTATCACGCAAGTTTTTTGTCTCTGTAAGAAAGAAAAAAGTTTGTCTCCCTGATTGGGAAATGAGGGATAAAGGGACTTTTCAGGCAGTACCTTACAACAGTAAAAGTCAAATAATTTTGATTTTTTAATAAAGTATCTCAAAGTACATTTGTCATAATTATTCCATCAAATCACCATATTTACATCGACAATGACCATGGATTTCTCCAAATCAACATGTTTTTTGCCTGTAAGTTTTTTGCCTCTCCTCTTCTCCCCTTTCTAAGAAGATCCTGGGCAAGGACCTGTCAGTGGGGGATGGAAAGCGTTCTTATGCGCTATGCAAAAACAGTTAGGTTTGGGGGGCCGCAAGTGGAGGACCTAGGGGGGCCGCATGCGTCCCCTGGGCCCCGTTTGGGCACCTGAGCACTAGAGGCTTTGTGAGTTGATGGCTAGAGAGAGAAGTGAATGTTGGTGAATGCAATGTCACTATTTTTGCTACAAAAAAGGTTTTATTAACATATAACATATTTTATTAACATATATGCAATATACAAAATATGCAAAACTAGCATTTAGTCTGCATCATTGTGTGATATCACAGAGTGTACAGGCTTCAACCAAACAGGAACCACTGAGATCCCAGAATAGTAGCTTTCTAAAAGTTCCCAGATATACTTTTATACCAAGTAGTTTTTCTCTCATTTCCATGTCTTGTAAAAGCATAGACATAATTGATTACTCATATTCACATACATTCAAATAATTAATCCAAAGATGGTCTAGCATAGTAAAGACTGGCTGAAGGGAGTGGTTTGGAATGTTCAAAGCCAATGTTCTATTGGGTTAATATTCCTCATACCTATTCCATCAAAACATTAAGCAACACAATCACGTCTTTAGAAAAAAACCTTTGCCAGGCACAAACTGTAAGCAGTGAACTTCACTTAAATGCCTATCCTACAGAAACCTGTCTAACCACACGCCCAAAGGCGTTCAACAAGTACCATTTAAGTTTATGCAAGGTAAAACCTGCCAATAAGCCAGTTACAATAAACAAATAGGTAAGGTGGGTGTTAAATTGCCAGGAAAGTGGATTCATTTCAAGATCAGTAATTACCCCACCCAACCATAAGTGGAATCCCCAATCCTCACCCTTCTGGTGTTTTTGTTTTTTTACAGTGAAGGATTGAAAACTATTGCGATACACATGCCATGTTTTCATCAGCCAAGGCCTCCACTGCATTTTTTTTAATTTGCTTATTAAAGTAAACCTGTTATAAGACAAACAATCTCATCCAGATAAGTGTCATATGGTGAAAGGAATTACCTTTATTTTTTAAAGTTTTTGTACCCTTAAATCGGGCACACACGGCTCGATGAAGAAACAGAGCCGTGCAATTTAACACCCACCTCACCTTACATCGGACGTCATGGGCGCTCACAACAGCCGATGTTGCTCTAATCTGTTTCTTCATTTGAGCCATCCACGGTTCCTTCAAGCAGGACCAACGGATCCTGCTTGAAGGAATTTGACCAAACAGGTTTCCAACATGTTGAAAAACCTTGGTCGAAATCCATTACTTTGAATGGGGATAGCGAGTCTCCATCCAATGTAATGGACGTCTGCCAGCTGCATGGCACACAAATGGCTGTGATCAGCTAGCTGCAGGGGGCATGGGCAGCACGTCTCTGTGGCAGGGGAGGGAGGGGGAAACTGGGTCCCCATCGTACAGTAATTGATGTGTCCATGTGGTGCATGTTGATTACCGTTCGATTGAACGGCAATCAATCACAGCCTGGTGACGTCAACACGGTCGATTGCACGGGAATCTACGCGTGTGTACCCAGCTTTAGCGGTGTGTGACCTGTTAAGAAAGAGTAGGGAGGTGAACTGGAGAGCCCACTCTGGGCCAGGGTTGATTACACCAGGAATAAAGGAGACCTAGCAACTGGCAGTAGCATTAGGTCATTTTAAGAGATTTAACATCCTATCTTTTACTGAGTATGGCCCGGGTAAGCTCTCTGTTTTTCGACTGTTGTGTGGTTTCTGGGAAAGCGGTCATAGAGTTGAGGTGTACAGCCTTTAAGAGTCTGGAAAAACATTATAATATAAGTGCCAAACAGTGAATCGAAAACCGAATAAAACTGCCATTCCTATGGTTTATTCATTGTGAATTTTCGGTTTGGCAGTAGTTTTCAGAGTCTGTCCAGCTGGTGAGTATAACAATTTACTCTGACACTGTCCAGTAATTCCCTTCTGAGAATTCCTGTCAGACACAGACCGAGACATTCCTAAATGGAACTCAAATCCATAGATTATCATAGCTGATCTACACAGCAGTGTCTATATGACCACAGGGCTATTCGTGTACCTGCATATATACCTTATGCATGAATAGCATAAAAAACAACAGAAACATCAATCTGTTATATAGAAAAAAGACAGAAAGACCTCAAATGAGGTTTCCCAATGGGCGAGGGGGGACTTTAACGGCAACAATATAAAAGTACATCAAATTTTATTACATGACATGATAAACAATGTCATGATTAATGAAAGAGTAGTGAAACAGGTACATGGTAAAAAAAAATTTTTTTTTTTATACAATACAAGCATCCAAATATATATGGATATCCAGATACATATAATGTAAACATAGGCACTATTGCACACCCGACGCATTTCGTGGATGACCGCTAGAGATATAAGTATCTTTGTCACTACATATGACACATAATGTTGTAGATTAAACATTTTTGTGGTTATAGGCATAAAAGACTCTAAAGACTGTAAAACAGTTTTAGTCAAAATAGGACCCTCACATTTACTTAAACCATACCAAAATTATTGATTCCTTGCTCATTCTTCTACATACTATAATCTTGAATATCTATTGCCATACACAGTGGAGGAAATAATTATTTGACCCCTACTGATTTTGTAAGTTTGTCCAATGACAAGGAAATGAAAAGTCTCAGAACAGTATCATTTCAATGGTAGGTTTATTGTAACAGTGGCAGATAGCACATCAAAAGGAAAATCGAAAAAATAACTTTAAATAAAAGATAGCAACTGATTTGCATTTCATTGAGTGAAATAAGTATTTGAACCCCTACCAACCATTAAGAGTTCTGGCTCCCACAGAGTGGTTAGACACTTCTACTCAATTAGTCACCCTCATTAAGGACACCTGTCTTAACTAGTCACCTGTAAAAAAAAACACCTGTCCACAGAATCATTCAATCAAGCAACTCCAAACTCTCCAACATGGGAAAGACTAAAGATATGTCCAAGGATGTCAGAGACAAAATTGTAGACCTGCACAAGGCTGGAATGGGCTACAAA
>CM070033.1:68026845-68039757 GCA_036250615.1 Ptychadena robeensis | reverse complement strand
TTATGCAAGTCAGTATAGATCGAAAATGTTATGTGCGGCCCTTTAGTGGTGCTGAGGGCCCTCCACATCAACTCAGTTGGGCACCACTGCTCTAAGGTAAGTAAAGTATTAAGGGGCAGAGCTGAATACAGACAATGCAGAAGCAGCAGACCTTGGCCCAGCGGGGATCTGTGACAACTCCATATGGAAAGGGTTTCACTTGTCCACTGTGACATCCTCTTAAACAGTTTTGCACCAACTTTACAATATGGACCATTTATGTATTTATACAGTGTGATCACATTTCCCTTCAATGACTCTTCCTAAGGGAGAATACATTAAATTCAGTTAAACTTAATTTATCGCTAAAGTCATTTGTGTCTATTCGTTTTGTTGCCTTAGTACTCCCTGCCATGACACAACATCCTTTTAATTTGGTTACCAAAGCAGAAGTGCATATTTCATGAGGTCTTACTTTTGTTTTAAGCAGGGGCAAGATTAAATTCTTCTCTCTATCTGTGGTTTTTAATACATAAATATATATTGCTTGCTTTTAGCATAATGTAGTTAGGCATTACATGCTGTTATTGAGCCTTTGCTATACCAGAACACCCAGATTCTGATCACTGGCTCTCCCAACTGTTTTTTCCTTAGAGCAAATGGAACATACATTTTCCAGTTAAAATAAAGAGTTTGAAATATTCTTGCCGTATAAGTCTACCTCTCTTCAAACGCACACCAAATAAAAAATGTTATGTATACTCTGACTTTCAACCCCCAGAAATCAAAAAATTTAATAAATATAGTGTAATACAGTTGTGTATGAATTATAAAGGGAAGTTGTTATATAGCTATTTAATGTGTTCTAGCTTTAATCTCAATCTCCCTTCAATACCAATTTCATCCACAATTTCGCTAGTGAGCACACTTGCTGTCAGTAGCAGCCAGCTACTTTCACAAACATCTGGAAGGAGAAGGAGGGGCTGAAGGGGGATTTTGCAGGTCTCCCTCTGGCTCCTGTCGGCCAGTGTGCAGTGCGGGGAGCACGGATCGGGGGAGCAGATCTCAGGGCTCCCCTAGATGGTCGGCTCGGGACAGGAGTGCCCCCTGAGCACCACCACCAACCACCACTCTGCCACCCAGCGTATAAGATGACCCCCAACTTTTAAACACATTTTCCTGTGTTTAAAATTCATCTTATATGCCGGAAAATACGGCATATAGCTTTGCACTAAACAATCCTAAATTGCGTAATAAATTTGCCTAAGACAATTTTTTCACTTAAGAAGGGTATTTTTAAGATGTCCAAGAACAATTATACATAAAAAAAATTAAGCTAGAAACACTGGGGGGAGGGGGTCTGCACTAATAGTGGACACAAGTCCTAATACTAACATACAACAATTGCTACATGACAACACAACTCGCACATATGAACAATGTTTTTGAATAAAATTTTACATGCTTCAGTGGACATTGTCAAAAAAGATAAAGCGGATAACAAAGCATGGAGGTTTTGTTCAAATAATAGGTTTAATATGCAACTAGAACATCACAACACAGAAATGCACTCAGCCCACTTTGAAGAGTATTCTCCTTGAATTTGTGGTTTTTTAAAAGGAGGTAGTATAGCCCTGGTCAAAAAAGTGGACTTCAATTTGTTATATGCTACTTAATGGTAATTACCTTTTTGGATGTTATCAGTTTTCAATGACTGTAATATAAATGTAGGTGCATCTGGAAGATCTATATAAAAACTTAATGAAAAGGTGATTGAAGTCACAGGATAAATACAAGGAAGATTCCAAATCATTGAAAACCCCAAGGGTAGAGTTACAGCATTAGCTAAATGCTATACATCATAAACAAACCATCCTTGAAGCAATGTGGTGGAAGCATCACGCTATGCATCCTTCCAGTACACAATATCTGTATTTAGAGTGTAGATTTTTAACAGAAAATAAAGAAAATACTACAGGAAAAGCTGGTGCTCTCTCCATGAATTCTGAGCCACTGGGGATTCGTCTTCCAGCTTATCTATAAACCCCAGCATAAAGCCAAACAACACAAAACATAGCTTAAAACCCTGTTAATATTTTGGAATGTCTTATACCTTGAAGGAAAACTTTTAACTTTAAATTTCAAAAGTAAAATATGCAATAGGGTAAAGCCCAACTTCCTGAAAAATGCATAAATATAATTGTGCCTTATAGGTATATTAGGGGTAAACCATAAGAAAAAGAATAGGCTTCTTGGAGGTGCCCATATATTGATAAAAAAAGTATTTTATTTGATAAATATTTTCGAAAATACCTCTTTTTTATCAAAGGACATTTTTATAACAATATAGGCACCTCCAAGAAGCCTATTCTTTTTCTTGTGGTTTACCACTAATATACCTATTAGGATATTTGGGTTATGGTTAGAGTTATAGAACTTGGCATCCAACTAATCAGAATATAATAGGCTAAGAGAGTGCGACCTTCACAACACTGCGTAGGGACAGTGAATGAATATCTCCACCTGCAATTCAAAACATCAAGGTTGCTAGTTGGATGGTAGATCCATCATATGTTTTACATATTGGGATCAACCAAAAGCTAGTGACTGCAATAGTAAGTCTATCCTCCCAATACACAGTTCACACATGCTGACTCAGCCCTAATAGTGTATCACCTCATACTGCTCCTCACTGGTCCTTGTGTCTAACCCAATATCTTTGTCTTTTTTCCCTTGGCCCATTCCCATTCCTTGTTGATTTCTACACACACTTTTTTGGGTGGACTCTCTCATTGAGAAAAAACCCCCCAATCCAGCCAATCATCTATATCATTGTGGTAGGGCTACCTGTCTATTCCAAGGATTGGAAGCTCATTTCTGACCAGGGGTTAAATCAATTTTAAATTATTCTTATGCTCCTGCAGACTCCTCTTCTTTTTGATTATTTGCAGCCTCTTTTCTAACCCTGTGGAAGTCTTAACATTGACTTTATTATCTACAATGCAAGACCAGAAGGCCTGTCAAGCATCCTGTTTTGGCCGGGAAAGTCAAATTTTGTTATGTGCCTTTTTTGTCCAAATCCTGTTTTCAATAAATACCAGATTTTTCCAGGTATTTTGAAATTTGGATAACTAAGGAGGGAGTGGGCGTTACTCTCCCTCCTTAGTTCCCACCCCGCTTGTGCAGATGATGTGTGGAGTGGGAAGCTAGCCAACAATTAAATTGGAGGGAAGGGAGGAATTTAATGACATCACTTCCAGTATTTGAAACAGGGAAAGTCCACATTCCAAATACCGGAAGTGATGTCCGTGAGGTCACTTCCTGTATTTTTCCCCTAACTAGTAACATAAAACTTGACAGGTATAAATAGGTGCATGCTATTTGGTTAATAAATGTGCACCCATACAAAGAACCTGGGGAGTCCCATTGCTAGGGAAATTTTTTTTCTTGAGGATACACATAATTAACTTCAACAAGGAAACAAACACCCACAAAAAGTTTAGTTAAGCAACTTAGAAAATTGATCTTGCCCATCTTAGTTCATAGTGCCTGTTGGTAGAGGCTCATGTTTCCATTTTGTGCAATAGCCCAGTGTCTACATCCTAAATGTGTATTCTACCTGAAATGATTAGCACAATCTCAAATAACTGTTGTAATAAAAGTTACCAGGATATATTTTGATTTACAAAAAAACAAACACAGATTCCCTAACAGAAATAAACATCATGTTGTATTCAATAATTCTCCTGCCATAATATAACATTGGTTATATTGGTAAGTCAGAAATCAGTCAGTATTCCTTGGTTCTGTGTATTCAGTTCAGCTAAATCTATTCAAATATAACCAACAAAGATTTGATTAAATTCTTCATTTTGAAGTCAAATTCAACTTAGATTGAAATACATATGGAATCCCTCTACTTTAATTATATTGACTGCCCCCAGTGCCTCTGTTTTTGACAATGAAAGCTAACCATGCTACAATGTGTATACTATAATGAGTATGTCGACTAATCTTTTCCGCAGAAAGATGTTACATAAGCACATCTCATCTCGCTAAACTAATAAAGAAATTGATAGAGCAGTTAATTATGTCACTGAAAATTACACCACGCACAACAACGTGTGATTTATTACCATCAAAGCCTCATGTTTGCTGCTCATCGCAGGCATTTCCTATGTGACAATGATTTAATGAATGCAAGAGAATGTGATACAAGAAGGCTCCAGATTGTCTATTGAAACATGAAAAAATAAATAGTGATGGTTCAAACATTACCATTAATGAAGTTAAATGTTTATAGCTATCTACTTTTACAGCGGGGCTTTCCTACCTAAAATACTGTGTATACTTATTAAATACACTTCACACTGGCATCCTTACCTTTGCACCTACACATATATTGACATATACTACAGTATTCTGAAAAGAATGGAGATAAACTATGACTCTTGTGCAATCATCTAAGTTACTTATAAAGGTTTATGTATTATAGTTTGTCTTAATTGTCTCTAGAAAACCCTGTATTAAAAATATATTTGAATGTCCATTGCAAGAGTCCAGCTATTTAAAAAAATGCTTGTAGGCTGAAAATCAGACACAAACACCACTTAGCAAGGTGAACTGAGGACACAACCGCAGCCTCAATATAAATTTATTTTTTATTGCAATGAAATGTATTGCAGACTCTGAAAGCCCTAGAGGGATTAAGTAGAGTTTGAGCCCTGTAGCATGTTGGTATGAAGCCAAGAATGCAGTCACTACCATGGATAGTTCACACCATGATTGAGAGTAGTTTGAACTTTCTTTGGCTGGGGAACTTAAAGATTCTGGAAAGTTCCCAAGGGATACAGTAAAGCATACCAGTGCCTATATTCACTAGCCATTTCCTGGGCAAGTAGCCAACAAAAGGCTGTAGTAGTGTATGTAGAAATTCAATGCTGAACCCTACATAAAATGCTGTACAAGGGCTAATGAGGATTATGTTAGTAACCAAGTTACAAATGGCAAATGATAAACACTGATGGTTCCAAAGTGTTATAAAAATATTTGTACAGCCTACTTGTAACATTATTGGTGGTAACCAAAAGATATCTGTAAATATAATGTATTCTAAAGATGATTTTATCACTGCAGCACATTTTATCAAGATCAATAAACCATGCCATACTATTTCAGTACCAAAATGATTGTCATCATATATAAAGGCATTGTTGTAAGCATTTTCATGCATTTAATGTTTAGTAAATAGCCAATATTAAAGCTGACCTACAGTCACAACTTCACAAAACTTCAAAAAACAAGCTTGTCCTGCTTGTTTATTTTAAAGAATTGCTCTAGTGAGTAGATTGTTTAAAATGGCTTTTATCCCTGTGTTATAAAATCAATAGGATTTAAATAAGCAAACCCCCCAGCATGGACACAATCGGAGTGACTGGGCTGTGATTACTGTATGTAAGGGGTGTAAAATGCATTTATTTAAAATTAGCCTTTTGTAGTTTCAGTCAATCACCTGAAACAAGCACACAAATAATGGCTTCACTAGCTGTGCAACAATTAGCGATACACCTTGATTGTATCTGGGTCAATGATTCAGAAATTGTAATGGAATGGCTGGGCTATGTCCAGGTCAGTTATGTTCTTTCACACTAAACCACAGAGTTGAAGTGTGTATGTCTAGATTTAGTTTTTGTTCCACTTTGCAATAAAAGCAGTTAAGCTGGCCATAGATGCTTCAATCTGTGCCCGACCTCTCGCTTCGTGATAGGACAAAATTTGGCCACGGAACGAAGCCACCCACCTGGAGCGACCTGGGCACTTCAAAAAACAATGGGCCAAAGAACGGTCATGTCCATTTTTCTTTGGTCGCTCACATTACTTTGGGTGGGGACCAGCATCACCATCCAAAGTATATGCTGGCATACAAAGGGCGCGCGCCAATTCTGGAGATCACTCGCTGTATTTGCGGAAAGCGGAAATAGCACTCCACAGCGCCACTTTTGCATTCTACATACCAGAAGTAACATTCCGAGCCATCACTTCCTGTAAATTTTCTCTTATTAGATAAAGGAAAATATAACTGGTGTGTTCAGGGGCGTAGCTAGAAATGCCTGGGCCCCATAGCAAAAAGGTTTATGCCCCCCTCCCATCCCAACCTGTCACTCCAATCCCTGCTCTTCCAGGAGTGGTAGGCCCCCTTGCAGCAGCAAAAGGGACATTAAAGGGCATTGTGTTTTTAGCACAGTTTGGAAAGGACTGAAAAGTTCGAAAAGAGCCCTAAATGCAGATTGCATGGCTAATTACTGCATGTTACTGTATTTAATCCTTATTTACCCTGTGGATGTTATGCATGTCGGGCGCTTTATTCGCACTCAACCGCACATGGTTTACACTGTAATCCCCCGCGATTCTAAGCCCTCCCTTCTTCCCATCCCTGGCATCATCAATGACACTGGAAATGTGCTGACCCGGTGGACCCGGAATGATCAGAGACGGGTGAGTATGCCTCAGGTTATTTCTAGGTGAGTATTATTAGTAAACAAACACACCCTGAAATCGAAGGTTGAACATTTAATGTGTGCAAGGTATCTTCCAATATTGTGACCTTAATGTGTACATGGTATCTTGGTTTTTAATTAAAAACTGTCTTGCTCATCAGTGTAATGTTATAACAATATCTTATTAGAAGCTGAGTTTACCTTTAACAGTGATAAAGTCCTAAAAACAGCTGCACTCCTTTTTCAAAGGCCAGTGAACATTTTACTGACTATGTTAAGACTAATGGAGTTACACAAGGTCATGTTTACCAAGTCAGTCTGTTTGGCTGACACACTAAAACAATTTAAATCCCTGTAAACAGGCAAGTTGAATATGAATGAACACTGCGGCTACAAGCAAAAAAAATGGCTACACAGAAGAGATTGTGCTTTGTGTTCCCATTAGCTAGTCTGGCTGAGGCAAGGCAGTGCTGGGAAAATATCTGACAATGTTGTAATATTTTTCAGTAATCTCTGGTGTCCCCATGAAACCCTAATGCTATTTATTGTGTTGGAAGCGGCAAAGAATTTGGGGACGTTAGTGCATTCATTTTATTCAAGTACTTTACATAATGTGACAGTTTAAGCAGACGCATCTGCTATTTAGAATTTGAAATCATTGTATATATGGCTCAGTTTGAAAAAATATTTGTGAATTAGGAAGAAGCTACCTCTGTCTGTAACTATGTTTATTTGGTCTTTAAGGCAGGTTAGTTTATTGGCCCTAACTTTCTTGTGTTGGAAAGACAGTTCAACAACAGATCCCCAAATGCCTTCTTCTGTTTAACATTCCCTTACCCCATACACCTTTAGATCACTCCATACAATCTCCATTAGATCTACCAACAACTATGTAGTATAGTGTCCTACCTAATATAATACATAGTGATTGGTAGGTGTAGAAAGGTTCTCATATTACATGGTTTTGGTAGAAGAAAAGTTGATTGTACAGAAATTGTATGGTAAGATTGTAAGGTGTGTGGGGACCTTAATGCCTAGAATAAGTGTTGGGCTCGAATATTCAAACTGCGAATATATATTCGACGAATATCGGCTTTCAAGGATTTCACGAATATGGTGTTGGATATTTGCAATTTCATATATTTGGGATATTATGCTCTGGGATGCTTATGGCCATGCATTGCAATTATATAACCGCAATGTGAAAATAAATGCCAGATATGACCATTCATTTAGAAGATAATCGCAGTGTGATAAAATATATTTTTGCAATGCATGGCCATATACTCGAATTTCGTATTTGCGAATATCGGATCAATATTTAGTAGAAATATTGCGAATTCAAATATTGCCTATGCCACTCATCACTACTTAGAATGTGTATTTATTTGAGTGATGCATTCACACACAAATGTGAGTTTATCAACTGGGCTGCAATCCCCTCCTTGAGTTTGCTTGCTCTGTATTCATAGTATACAGCAATGGCAAAAAGCAGTTCTGAGGGTTATCCATATCAGGAGAGAAAATCAACTGCTTCTAAGCAGCTCTCAAAATCAGATAAATACAACCAAATGACATACTACACTGTGTCAGCATTTATGTGTTGTGCCGACACACATTATGTGGTGTGCATTGTCCATACACACTGTACATGTTATTGGATAATACAATATAATACAATACAACACATGACAGAAAGGTTTGCAATGTGATGTGTTGACAAAGAGCAACACAGGGGTATAAGCATGTATAGTGTGAAAGAGCTCTTAGGTTGGATATACACTAGGCCAGTGTTTTTCAACCACTGCGGGGTGTTGCCTGGTGTGCCGTGGGTTTTTAGACCCCACCCTCGGCCCTCCTATCTAACTGCCTCTTATAATATAAGTCTTAATATAAGAGGCAGCTAGATAGGAGGGCTAAGCAACCGCATCCTCACAGAGCCGGTCCATGTATAACTGTGCATACTATAAGACTTATACAGCCGATCCATGTTATACATGGACCAGATCTGTGAGGATGCGGTTGCTTAGCAACACGCGTCCCCACAGACCAGGGGCGGTGTTTTTGCTCTGCTGGTACGCATCTGCGTTCCAGCGGGGCACCTGCTGATGACATACTTCCGGCGGGGACCTTTGCCCAAGTGTGCCTTTGCCCAAAAAAGGTTGAAAAACACTGCACTAGGCAGCCTGTTTCTGAGATTTTAGGGCGCGGTATGCACCATGTCATCGGCATGTCATACATTCCATTAGCAAACTGCATACAAAAACTGACGTTTGTCCATGTGTCCACTGGAGAATCAAGACATGCACAGTTTGCCTGTGGCTGAGTGTGCCCTAATAATGCAGCAGAAGAAAGACGTGGAAAAACCGATGCTGTTCGGGCGCTTTTTTTCTACTTCTTGGAGACACCTTCACTGAACTTCAATAGAGGCGTCTTCGGCAGCACAGCGCGGTGATGCTTTGAAGAAGCATCAGCCTGCATCTTCAAAACAGCACCAAGGACATGCCACTCAGAATACACAGAGTGGACACTGTCCCATTCATTAGAAAAAGCAGCAGTGGACACAATCCCTTAGACTGACAGTCAATATTTAAATTGACCAAAATGTTAGTGTGTATATGGGCGGTTTTATTTGCTTGTGTAACTAGTGACAATCTGATATGTATTACAGTATTTATTTATATAAATCTGCTTTTACACACTTAAATATAAGTCCATTACTATTTGCATGTGGACAAACAAAACAGTTGCCAATTTCCCAGGTGTGATAGCCCCCAAAACTTCAAAAGGAGTTACCCTCTGCATTCCCTGTTAACAGGTTTTCTCTGCACATCCAATCATATCTCACTTCTGCACCTCCATCTACTGCTTCCCTATGCACGCCATACACAGATTACATTTCTATTCGATTTCTAAGTCCACATTAGTGGCAGGAGTTGATTATATTGGAGTCACACCAAATAATAAACCACAGTAATTACTGCATTTAAAGGTCAGCCACAGAAAACTGACCTTGCCTTGTTGTTATTGATTCTCTCCTGTATATCTTCCATGATGGATGAATGCACCATGAGTCTAGTTGGAACTATAAGTCTTATTGCGAGGTAAGGAAACACTTTTGTGAAACCTATGATTCAAATTGTTATTCTTTGATGCTCTTTCCCTATAATAGTTCCAGGACATTGATTTACTGCATGGGTTCTTCATCATTGCAGATAATGTTCATTGGCCTGTAGGGCCGCATCAAATAGTTTACACTAAAATTCATCTTTAACCTCCTGAGTTCAGACTACTTTGTACTATCTTTCCTTTAAAAAAACAATACTTTTTATGTAGTCAAATCTGGAATTCCCAAGATGTGTGATCTAAATTACAAATATATCAAAGGGGCCTTAGGGTATGTCTCCACTGTGCTATCGGTTCCCTCTGCGCTAAGCGTCATCACGCTGCAATTCCAAGCTGATCTGAACAGCTCTGTCGGCACCCACTCGGTGGGTGTATGGCCGGCTTTAGATCTAACATAACAAAAAACTGAATACATTTAGGTGCCGTTACACTGGTCTCTTAAACAAGTTTCAAACACAATACACTAAACATTACATGACAAAATAGAGATAGGCAATGTCCTGCTGAAATTTTGATTTTGGCTTGCAAATATATGCAAGTTTTATGTAGACTGAAACTAAGCCAGATACAACATCAGCACTGCTTGATTTGCTCAGTTTCGGTCTGAATATAATTTGCCTTATTTGCATGCTAAATTTGTCATCCCATTGACCATCTCTACAGATGAACATGAAATGACTTCTCTTTTGTTAAATGGCAATTAATTAATAAGTAATATAAGTAAAAAGTCCAGTGTCCAGTGTGAAGTTTCCACAGTCGGTGTTGATTTGTGGAGCCACGTCACGTGCTGGTGTTGTTCCACTGTGCTTCATTCAGTCCAGAGTCAACACAGCCATCTAACAAGAGATTTTGGAGCACTTAATGCTTCCTTACGCAGATGAGCTTTATGGAGATGCTGAATTCATTTTCCAGCAGGACTTGCCACATGCCCACACTGCCAAAAGTGCCAAGACTTGGTTCAATGACCATGGGATTACTGTGCTTGATTGGTCAGCAAACTCACCTGACCTGAACTCCATAGAGCCCAGGTGCCCAACCTGTGTCCTGGGGCCCCATGCGGCCCTTCATGGGCGTTCTTTGGTGGCCCCCTCTGTCCTCCACTTGCAGGCCCCAAAACCTAATTGTTAACGCATAAGGCATAGGAACTCTGTCTGCCGAATCAACGGTTATGTGCCCCATCAATATTATCAAAGGCTTTGATGATATCTATGAGGCACATAACCTTTGACGATGTATATGACACAAAATGTGTATTACCACACTACAGTGTTCCCTAATGCTTGAAGTATTATATCTGACATTTTTTAAATTAAAATCTTTGTTTCATTGATTTCATGTAATATTAACATTTTCTGGGATTTTTATTTTAGGGCTTTTCATAAGCTGTAAGCCAAAATCATCAAAATATAACAAATAAAGTCTTGAAATATCTCGCTTTGCATGTAATCAGTCTATTGTAATCACCTTTTAAGTTGAATTACTGAAATACAGGAACTTTTGGATGATATTCTAATAAACCTGTAATGTTTAATTTAAAGACACTTATGCATTATCAAAGCGATTACAATAGAACAATCACTACAAACATCTGTTCTGCAGAAAAATCTAAGGTCCATAGTGTGATATTTCTTGTGAATGAATGAAAGATAATAGCCAAGCTATCCTATGTGAAGGGCAGCAATTCAAGAAACAACTATTGTAATTGCTGTCTTATTCATTATCCACAAATAAGCTGCTACACTTTGTTAAATAAATATATTTACTAGCAACGCTTTTACCTGAAGGCACACTTAATATTTATTTCTTATTTTACATAGGTTATATATTCCTTTGGGAAGGAGCAGCTGAATATTAGCCTAAAGATGCTGGTCTCAAGTTCTGCTATGTAGGTAATAAAATGAGAACAGCGCTTGCAGCCAGACTGGGAGGCAATAAATAAACATGTTTCTGGCCCAGCTGTAGAGCAGATACAGATTCTAAAGCTCCTTTAGGAATTCTATAATGTTTTTGAATTACACGTCACAAGCATCTCAAGTTCTCACCTACCATTTGTGAGCCCTTATTGGGTTTCTGTTTAGCATGTATTTAAAAAAATTATGCTTGAGAAAAAAAGGAACAAAATTAATAGTTTAAAATGTTGATTGGTACTAAATACATTTACTAGTGATGAGGTGAGTCTATATTCACTGTCTGCTCCACTGAAACCAATTCATGCAGACTTTCAGAACATATGAAATGCATAGCAGTTGAATCCTCACTGGCAGGTGGGGTCCTAGGGAGATCGGCGCCCTTGGCTGTTGAGACTTATGGCGCCCTTAGCTGGTGAGACTTACGGTCCCAACCTGCTGAACAATCACTGTTCACCACTAACCCTCCTCCTTGAAAACATCCTTAGTAAATGGCCGTGAGATTGACAGACGGGCACGCTGGGGGGAGGCATCTCCGCCCATGCTGCCCATGCCTAAAACCAACACTGCTCATTGGTAGTAATTTTGATTAATATTAATAATATTATGTCAATATTAGAGTACCTGAATTCACAATCCTCTTCATGAAATTCATGTACATATCATATAAGTTCCTATATATCAGTGTGGTGTTGTGTTTTTTGAGTCTATGGTGCATACTCACACGACCAGGTTCTTTAGGTGGATGTCCCTTGTCCAATCACCATTCCAGGCTCTCACACAGAATAAACTCAGGTCCAGGCAGCTGGTAGGGGCTATGTACAATTTATTGAGCAGTGTTCACCAACTCCAGAGGGCAGAGATGGGTCCAAAGCATAGGGAAAGCAAGTTGCAGAGTTGCTACTAGGCTGCTGGAACAGGCTCTTGAGGTGACCTTGCTGTGGCTTCACCAGGCTATAGAAGTAGTAGGGAGGCAGGCTGCCAGGAAAACACACTGGATTAGTGGAGGTTACCTCACCCAGGTATGCAACGTCTGGGGACACGTCTGATGCTACTGCAGTCTCTCCCAAAAAGCACTAACAAGTTCTGTGTAACTTGTATTTAACACCTCTACTGAAGGAGGGCAGTAGCCACATCTCCAGGCAGATATCAAAGGATACAATGTATGATAACCAAAAGAGTGGAAAAACCTAAGATGAGTCACCTCTAGAGAGTTCCTGCACCTGCCAGGGAACAGGTTTAACCCTTAAGGGGCCAGCCACTAACCAAGAACATACAGTTCATTATATACAGTATAGTACACAGGGTTATATATATACATACAATGACTATTTACACAGTTATTAATAGTGATGAGCGGCATAGGCAACATTCGCATTCGCGGCATGCCGCAAATTTTTGGG
>CM070033.1:67991622-68011930 GCA_036250615.1 Ptychadena robeensis | reverse complement strand
CGGTACTGCGATGCGGACCCCCTAAGTGGCTGACAGCAGAGGATGACATTATGGTATGCCGAGAAGGAGTGGTAGGTGGAGGTGGCCAGGGTCTCGCTGGGCCCCGAGGGACACGTGAGTTACAATAAGTAACAACAATACCTCTGTTTGGGGGACCACGTACTGTGTTTCCCCACAACTTAAACAGCACTATGTTCCCTTGCAGCACCAACGTCAGCTACTCCCTATGCATGAAATGTCCTGATGAAGCAACAGTGGTGTTGCGAAACGTGTCGACAATCTCTTGCATGAATACTGATGACCAACCTTTGTATGAATACCAACATGGACCTGTTTGCATTACATTTATTAAGCTTGGACTTGGATTTTTTTACTTTTTCTATTTACTTTTACTATTTTTTAATTTTACTATTACTTTACTCCCATTTTTACTCTTGTTTGCCTGAATGTCCACCTGAAAGTCCCCTTTTGCCTCTGTCCCCATATGGTTAGGACAGTGCAATTGGCAATACGGTGCAAATTTTTTGCTCTTCTTGTTGTTACATATATATGTAACTAACATAGTCATATGTCACAAGTCATGTGTAACTAACATGGAAAATTTTGAAGGATGTAGGGTGTTAATATGGCCAGGCCAGGAACATGTCTATCAGATTGCCTATTTCTTGCCTATGTGTCTTAGCAGTAATATTTAGATAAAAAACCTCCTCTTCACTACTTGTACTGTAGACCCAAATTGGCCACTATTTTTGTGAGGTTTTTCTTTATCCTCAGCTATGTTTCTGCTTTTGTTCAATATCTTGAGAACCTGTGGGAGTTGAAATAACCACGACAAGGGAAAAAAACACTTAGTGTTCATGTCCCACCGCAGTACAACAACCACCCTAAGGATTCTTAGGAATAGTCCTTTAATACAAGAATGCATTCAATAAAACTAGGAATTAGGTTTAAAATTAACTAGTATTAGGGGTATTTGAAACTGTGTGGCGGGGTGACATGGTGTAGAAAGGGATACCAAGGCCCCATGGAAAATCAGAAGTACTTGTATTATCCCTCTAGGCCAGAGATAGGCAAACTTATTGGATGGAAGAGCCAAATCGCAACGGTGTAGCGCTTGAAATACATGTTGAGAGTCAGAGGGGGTTTGTGCTGTCAAAATTAAAAAATGACTGTGCCAACAAAGACTGACAACCCCTGTGAACAATGGTTTTGCATCTCCTTGGAAAGTCTTGGTAAGTCAGGTTTGCATGTTGTTATTTTAGTCACAAAGCCCCCCTTAAAGGTAACCATAGATCCCCTTCCTTGATGGTAGACAGAGAGCCCCTGCTTATTTGTATCCACAAAGCCCCCTCCATATAGGTAGACAGAGCACCCCTTTGTAGGTAGCCATAGAGCCCCTCCCTTAATGGTAAACAGAGAGCCCCCACTTATTAGTAGCCACAAAGCCCCCCTTATAGGCATATTTAGGGGTTGTTAGCGCGGGGGTTTTGCTGTTGGGAGTGGGGTGGGAGACATTAATGAAAAAGAATACAGAACAAGTAGCAGGAAGGAAAAGTCCCTACGCCACTGAGCCAGACTGAAGGGGCTAAAGAGCCACATGTGGCTCCCGAGCCGCACTTTGCCTACCCCTGCACTAGACAATGAATACACATTGCAGCCTTGCAGTGCAGTAGTAGCCTCACTTAACCTTCTGGGTGTTTAGCCCGAGTTAATTCGGGCTAAATAAAGTTGCTGTTACCTGCATTGAGATGGCTTGCAGACAGCCCAGGAGACTTGCTGCTTCTCTCCCCGTGTCCCCAATGCTGAACATCAGATCCGGTGTCCGTAATCCCGCCGGGCGGGAGCGCGATGATGTCATAGGGAGGGGATGGGGCGGGGAAGTTTTAAAATGTGAAAAAAATTATTTTTTTTTTTTTTTTCCGTATGGTTCTCCTTCATCTGACATGATTGGAGCGATCTTTTCGCTCCCAATTCAATTCAAAATGAAAAAAAACACAAACCCAAAAAAAACATGGATTTGCTATTATGAGTTTCCTTCATGTTGGGATTGATTGGATGATTTTCTGTACCAATCAAGTTAAAAATAAAGGAAAAAGGCATACAAAGTAAAGACTTGTACGGGCGGCGTCACAGAGGTTTTTCCTCGGTGGACGTAATATGCAGCGGGGAAAAAAGACGCAGACGGAGGACATTCCCATTAAAATGATAGCGCAGATTAGACACTGTGCCAATGAGTGGTGGTCCGCTGGGATAAATGAAGCTGACGCGATGCATACAAGTGCGTCTTCATTGCAGCGCTGCACATTGCCGCAAGAGACACAAGACGCGGAAAAAAACAGCGCCAGAGATGCGCGTGCTGCGTGTATGAATGCAGTACAGACCAGTTTTCTGCATTTGGCTCAACAGGGTGAAATCATCCAAGGCAGCAGGAGCGAGCCTAAGACATGGGCAAGATGAGGTAATCTGATGGCAAAGTGGGCCAGGTGCGACAGTGTTCCTGGGCGGTATAATCAGACCGCCGTCAGTCTGGTTATATTAAAAAATGAATTCGAAGTTTGAGCAGATATTTGTGTTTCTATTAAATTGATCATGAATGGATTTTTAAAAAATACTTAAGCGTTGAAACTTATATATTCAGGATGTCTACTAGACCTGTTTTGGACAGGATTTTGTCAGTTACAGGCCGACAACACGTTATTTTTCAAAACAGCGTAACGCTTTTGGTACAGAAATCTGAACCTCGGCGAAACGCTCAGGAGGTTAAAAAATATGATTTTGCTGAACATGAAATTTAACACTAAGCCATTTAGTAAGTGATGAAATATAGACTGACAAGCTACATTTCTGTATATAGAAATTATTTTCTAGTCCGGCCAACAATATACAAGTTGCGGGTCTGATTTAAAAATAAATATTTCTTCAGTCCCATCTAATAGAAAGGTGATGCAAAGTCAATTGCACTTTACTGTGCATGCTTCACCCAGATTGTATGTGATTGGAAAATGAGAAAATGTGTGTGCACATCTTACAACTATCAGAAATTCTTGACATGGTTATTTATGATTATAAAGTCTATCACAGTTTCAATTGCTCAGGTTAAAGGTGCATGCCATGAAAACACAGACTTTGCTCTGGCTGTTTACCATAGAATGTGCTACTAGCTGAATAGCATAGGATGTGTTAGAATTGTTTGTTATCCCTCTTCCAATAATACTAAGGTCAACTGTTAAAGGTCAACATACACATTACAATCAACATACCTTTTCCAAAACTATGAAATAAATACCCCCTCCGCTAAGCATATTGCTTGGCGGGAGGTCCAGGCGAAGCACATTCCCTTACATGCTCGGCAGATGCTTTGTTTTCACAACGCTGAGTCATTCTGCCGATGCAAGGCTGAACGTAGTAGAGTACATGGAGCCTCTGCATCGGCAGATGTCTAAACACAGCATCCAGCAAGCAGGTAAAGTCTATGTGCTCTGTCGAGATCCCTGCCAAGAAATGCGCTTAGCGGAGGGGGTCCTGACGGATGTAGAAACATAGCCTTACAGTGCTGGAGCAAGAGCTGGAGCGAATGGGGGGGGGGGGGGGGGGGGGGGGGGGGGGGGGGGGGGGGGGGGGGGGGGGGGGGGTGATGGTGAAGGCAACATTTTAATAATTCTTTTGCAGCTGCAACTTTCAATCTATTTACAATTTCCAGAGCAGTGGATTGGATTTATTCAATTAAGGACAGGCTATGGTCGTTACTAACCAATACTTTGTCTTGCTGTATTCATCAAAAGTTTCCAGTAAAGTTGAACTGCTAATTGTTATCAATGTGTGTCCTGTGACCCCGGACCTGCTTTCCTACACCCCATCACCTTAAGAGGATTTGTCATGTCACATACACTTCCCTGGATACTACAGTGCTTGAATAATGTACCTATCTGCTGGTATCCGGCACTGTCATGGGTAATGTTCATCTTATCTAAGTGTTCATGTCAAAGGAAAGAAGGGAAGTTCAGCTCCTCCATGAGACTGGCCATACAAGGAAACCACAGACATGAGAAATGAAACGGTAGTCATCTCCTATCTATAGGTAGCTTTGTAGAAACTACACTTCACTTTTTTTGTATACATGCCTAAGTAAGCGTGCATTTTAGATTTGTTGCATTTTGTTATGAAATTGGTATGGTTTCCTGTTGGAAGTCTCTGAGGACTGGCTTACTCCAGACAACATACACCCACACAAACCTATTATGAGGAAAAGGTATCCATTGTATTTTTGAGTGCCCTTGTTTGTAACATCTATCTCCTGTTTCCTGTCTGGATCTGTTTACTTATATGCTTGAGAGTGAAATAAATACACATACAAGCTTAAATTATTCAGGTGGTACCTAGAATTCCAGCATCACACACTCAGCACTAATGCTTCTATAAACACGTCCTATTTTGTTACTGTGTGTTGTCTACTGTTGGAATTTCCTAAAGGAACATGCAGTATCAGGTGGATCAAACCATATTTATTTATGAGGTGAAAACAACTAGATTTGTTTAGTACTGACACTATTATATATTGAAATAAAAGACATTCAACTATTTGTGAGATATTAGATAGCAGATTGCATGGGTATATTATGCTTTCACTGATGTGTTGAATATAAAAATAATGTATCTTAATTATCTACTAGCAATGGAAATTGATCTTTTTGAAAAGCTGAAAACTTGTTAGTCTATTATTTCCCCATGTTATAGATATCAGCAATTTGGTGGAAGAGAAATTTGTACCTAGAGCGGACAAATTGGTAAAAGGCACAGTATACATCATGGGACTGTTTCATACACACACACATATATACACTCACCGGCCACTTTATTAGGCACACTTGGCCAACTGCTCGTTGACACAAATTAGTGATCAGCCAATCACATGGTGGCAACTCAAAGCATTTAGTCATGTTGACATGGTCAAGATGAACTGCTGCAGTTTAAACTGAGCTCCAGAATTGGGAAGAAACATGATTTAAGGACCGTGGCATGGTTGTTGGGGCCAGATGGGCTGGTCTGGGTATTTCAGAAACTGCTGATCTTCTGGGATTGTCATGCAGAACCTTCTCTAGGGTTTACAGAAAATGTTCCGAAAAAGGGAAAACATCTAGTAAGTGACAGTTCAGTGGGGGTAAATGCCTTGCTGATGCCAGAGGTTAGAGGAGAATGGCCAGAGTGGTTCGAGCTGAATGAAAGGCAACAGTAACTGAAATAACCACTTGTTACAACCAAGGTATGCAGAAGAGCATCTCTGAATGCAAAACACATAGAACCTTGAGGCAGATGGGCTACAGCAGCAGAAGACCACACCAGATGCCACTCCTGTCAGCTAAGAACAGGAAACTGAGGCTACAATTCACAGAGGCTCACTGAAAATGAACAATAGAGGATTGGAAAAATGTTGCCTGGTCTCATGAGTCTCAATTTCGCAACATGTCCATCCCTTTATGACCACAGTGTACCCATCTTTTGAAAGCTATTTCCAGCAGGATTATGCACCATGTCATAAAGCTCCAATCATCTCAGACTGGTTTCTTGAACATGACAATGAGCTCACTGTACTCAAATGGCCTCCACAGTCACCAGATCTCAATCCAATAGAGCACCTTTGGGATGTAGTGGAACGAGAGATTCGAATCATGGATGTGCAGCCAACAAATCTGCAGCAACTGTGTGATGCTATCATGTCAATATGGGCCTATGTCTCTGAGGAATGTTTCCAGCTCCTTGCTGAATCTATGCCACGAAGGATGAAGGCAGTTCTGAAGGCAAAAGGGGATCCAACCCAGTACTAGCAAGGTGTGCCTAATAAAGTGTCAGTTGAGTGTATATATACATACAGTATATCTTATTAATAAGTAAGTAAATTGGTTTATTCAGATTTAGCACTCTTAAGTAAACTGGTTCCTTTATGAGGTCAGTTACTGTAGATATATACATAAACAGGAGGAAAAATGGAAATACATAAGTCTAATACTTTATATCTATTCAAAACAGTTGGTTTGGATCATTATGGTTTTCCTAGGAAAACAATAAAGAACACTGATATGACAATTTACAGTAAATTACCTCATATATTATTGCATGTGTTGATGTCATCATTCGTTAACCATCTGATTGTATGACCAGCACCTACAGTTATGTTTTCTCCTCCAAAGGATTGAATCATGTTTCCAAGTAATTGTAGATGTTTTTATGTTGGAAATTTTCCAAGTATGGTACATGATTTGTAATCTATGATAAAAAAAATACTGTGTAAAATGTATTATGACTAGTCAAATAGATTTCATGTTTAATAAACTGTTTCTAACCAGAGAAATCCCTGTTTAGAGTCCATGCTGTGATCTTTTGAGGATATTCATATGGAAAGCACCTATAGAGTTCATGGATGGTTTGTTTCGAAACTCTTACACTCTACAGTTTTTTAGTAATATCTTAATAGTTTAAAGTTTCAGTAAACCAAACATGTATTATAACAGACTTATTAGACGTATTATAACTCACATATTATCTAACCTACCAATAGGGTTTCTTCATTCTTGCTGATTACGTTCTTCGGGCTGTTATCCTTTTTTTGAGGGAGTGGTTACTAATGGCACAAAATTGCAAATACTCCATTCCTGAATAAAATGTCCTTAGATCAGTGGTTCCCAAACTTTCCCTGCAGGGCCCCCCTTTACTTTATAGGATATTATCGAGCCCCCCCTCATTCAAACTGCACAGGTTCAGAATGAGGACCAGTGCAATGCGGAAGCGCAGCGCAGCTAGGGGGCTAGTCGACGTGGCACTTGGAGCCCTCTATGTGACAATCCCGCTGTTAGTCAGCGAGAGGGAAGAGATTGATCTCTCCCCGCTGTCAGGACTCTTCTCCTCTGCAAATTGTACACAGTACACCCACCCTCCCATACCACTGTCAAAACAACAACTGTGGAACTACTGCAGACAGTAGGGGGAGTGCATGTTATGTGTATGCCTCTGCCCCATAGCCGCAGCTAGTGTGAAATGGCTGTTAAATTTAAAATGCAACTTCCTTTATTACACACACCAATCATGCAAAGACATGCATCATATATACACACACCAGTCATACAGAAACATTTATCTTTCACATAGAGACAAACACACACGCAGATATAGGCATAATATGCACTCTACATCCCCTGTAGAGAAGAGTGTGTAATTAGCAGAGGGAGAAGAGCCCTGGTAGCAGGGAGAGATCTCTTTCTCCCCTTTCTCTGACTAACAGAAGCATTCTCACCTAGATGTCTCCAAGTGCCATTTCAGCTAGCTCCTTAGCTGTGTGCCCCCTTCCCCCCGTGATAACTCCGTGTCCTCCAGTTTGGGAACCACTGCTTTAGATCTTTCCACAGAACAAGTTTTTGTGGTAAATGGTTAAATAAATATTTGAAACCAAAATCAACCTGCTTACAAAAGATATCAAGCAATGGTTAAACTGACTTTGAACCTCCCTCACTCTTAAGGCCCTGGGTCTGAACCCCAACACCCAAGGTACTGCACCACAGTAGACTCAACAATATGCTGCAGCACCCCTGACTTTTCTGCCACTTTATATGTCACCTCTGCTCCTCCGTCCCTGCTCCACTCTAAACCTGAAGAACCTGAAGAATGAGCCTGAGGTTTTTAGGTTCACTTCCTTTTTCCTCTGACCTCTATTGACATTTTCAAAATGTTTTATATCCACATTGTATTTAATGCATGTTAATTGTTTTCTAAATATTTATCACACTTTCTTCATAAACTTTTGAAACTTATATATTATTATAGTCAGAATGCAATATCTATGTGTCAGTGCGATTAAGGGAAGAGACAAAAACGTAATTTTACTTTCTGTATTCCATTTTTTCATGAGATGTGCTTTAGAAGTAATTTTTTTCATCTTACTGTATAGTTTGTTAAGGAAGCTATAATTGTCTTCTTGGTTGGAGGCTATTTGCTTTATGCTTATTCTCTATGTGTGATAACTGCCAAGTATATACCCTGCACAGGAGAAAAAAATGATGCTTCCTTGTGGCGGTAAGCCAAGCACTATGTTTAATGCAAAAGATGTCATAGCTGATATTTCCTGCTTTTAAGAGAGGTTTTGAGCCTACTAGAGAATTCTTTGTTCCTTCTTTGAAAAAAAGAAAGCACATTATTTTAGCTATTGTACATTACAAAATGTTCTATTCGGCTTAATGTGCAGGGGTATTGATGCTTGGCACAGGGAATGCACAGGGTGTTATGTTGTGCATAGCGTAATGTAATAAATACAGTGAGTTCAAATAAAACAGCAGGTGATGGTTTTGTATATATGTTTAAAAGAGAGCTTGTCTCCATCATTCTATAGGTCTTTAAAAGGAATTTTCTAGACAAAAATCAGTGGCAACTACTTCCCATTAGTATATTATATTTTAGAATATTTTCTGTATGGTCCATTTGTTCTCCATCATTCTATGAAGAAAAAAAAAGGCAAAGCATAGTTGACATGCAGATGAAACTGCACTGTAGATTGACTGCTATTTTTGTCCCCAAGGGTCATAACACACATTACAAACTGACTGTAATTTTTTGTACAATCCGAATCTGAAGGAGGATCGAAGGAAAAAACAGATGTCTATTCCCAGCTTTAAATATGTGAAGTGAGCTGTAGAGTAAAAGAAGGAATTTACCACTTTCAGAAATTAGAAAACTTCCACTCACGACTGAGAGAAGATGTTATTACATGTTCTGTGTAGTCTCTAGCTAAATAAATGCAGATTATTTTTGTGTTGTGCTGTAGTGCCATGCAAGTGAAGTATGTGAAACCACTCATGCGGCTAGGTTCTTTAGGGTGGATGTACTCTGCTCGATCACCAGGTTCCACTTGCAGCCCAATAACTCCAAGGTCCACGCCAGCAGGTGGGGGCTATTTACAGTTTTATTGAGGAATATTTACACATGTGGCACCATCACCCAGAGGCAGGGATGGGGTTCAGAGATGGGGATCTACGTTCCAAACTGAGTTGCTCATGAGCGGCTGGACCAATGGCTGGGTGTTGTGGACCTTCTCCAGGGTGTAACGCTGAAGGCCTGTAGTTATCACAGGAGTCACAGGGAAAAGCCCAGAAGTTTCTAAAGGACTTCTATTTATGTCCTAGGAATGGGTCTGGCCTAAGGCCTGGTACTGGGCAGGACTATGTTTGTTACATTTTGGAGGGAAGGATTCAAGTACACACCCAGACATGAGTCATGGTAGCAGCTTTTCGTAAACAAGGGAAACACACAATATAGAGCATATACAGCATATATTACATAATGCATATATTACAGTTAAGTGACCGTTTCTCGGGCCACTACAGTGCCTATTCTGTTATCTATTTGAAGCCGCAGAAAGTTTGGACTTTACGTCAGAACCTTTATTGCCAAACTGAAGTACGTAAAGCATTCAGTATGTCTCAGATCATGACGAAGGAGACTGAAACATCTCAAAAGCTTTCTTCTTTAGTGGCCTCAGTTATATGCCAAGGGTATATCTTGAACTTTTAACTTTCTGTATTTATCAATGGCAGACATGGTACAAATTTCTACTATTGCTCATTTAAGCTAACAAGCACTAGAAACATTGTGCACCATATCATGTCTTCTGGCCGATTCATTCCTGAGATCGATCAAAAAGAGAAATGGCTTGTGGCATGGCTCAAATAACATCACTTGATTCCCAACCGATCCGGTCCAATCCTGCCTGATCCATTTTACATGGGATTTTTTCTTATCGATCAATCGCGGTGGTTGATCACACAGAAATTGTACCGAAAATCGAGAGGTCTATGCCCAGCTTTAATCATATGTCCCACATGGTGTATGCAGCGTCTCAAAGTGTAGAATTTATTTAACAGTTATTACTTTCTTTCTGTAAGTGGACCTCTGTAAAGCAGGGAACACATGGCTTGATATAGGAGCCATTCAAGGTTCCCTGCAGCAGCGTAATGACATCGTCGTTTTGCTGCCCGATGCTTTGCATGGAGACCCCATGGTCTCCATGCAAAGCAATGGACATCGACCGTGGTTTAAGGTCATGTCCGATATCCCTGTTTTTGAGTGGGATTGATTGGTCCTGCTCAAAAACAGGGATGGCCACATTAGATATGGGCCAGATAGATGCCTGTGAGCCCTCACGGCACTCGAAGCGGCCATCGATCTGGCCCATATCCACACGTGTGTTCCCTGCTTAAGAGTCAGGACTCGAGATAGTCTGCTCTCCTGGGAATAGTTCTCCTTTAAGTTATCTGGTCAGAATAATTTGTTTTATTTATTCATCTTACATAAAACATCAGCTAATAAAAAATTACTAATGAATCAACAGATAAAATGCATTCTCCATTAGCTAATTTCTAGAACTGTTCCTAGGAGAACCCCTAGTCTGGATGGAAAAGCATTGAATAGTGATGTCAGTTTCCATTGCTAGAAAGCAGGAAGAAGGGCAAAATATTTGAATACAGAGAACAAATATAAGTTAGAGAAACACTGGTTTAGGGATGTTTTATCTTTTACATGTAAATATGAAACCAGTAGCTTTGTTTTCTGCCTTTGCTTGCTAGGAACGTACAAGCTAATATGTGCTCACAAATTTTAGGACACTCATGAAAGCATATCAGAGTATTAGGTAAGCTAAAACAAGACTTTAAGTATTTAATTACAACAAAGTCACAATATGATTTTGGCAGAACACAAAGTTCTGTTGCTAAGCAACATTCTTGTGTACAAAACACACTAAGACGGAAATCATAAACAATTCCACTGAAAAGGAGTTACAGCATTTAGGAAACACTTCTGTGGTGTATTATGCACCCAGGGACAAGAATGTGTAAAGAAAATATACTAAAGGGTTTTTTGTAATATTTAAGAAAACAAACAAAAATACAATTTAACCACTTAGTGGCAATTTTTTGAGGACTTTTTTGAATCCCTTTGCTTAAGTTCCAAAAGATTTGTTAACCTTTACATAGTTCTTACGTTATGTGCAATGCCTCCCCAGTAGCCACTCTCTAAGGCCAGTCTTCATTGGGTGTACATTACACTTCAGAAGCCTGTACTAAACCTATGTGTATTTTTTTCATTTGAAACCTATCTCTAGGCTGTGTGGATTTAATGAACCTATAAAAGCATCGATTCCCAAATGATCCTGCACCTCTTTGGGTGTTCGATCCCTGGCCCATACTTTGGTAATGACGAGCAAACAGGGATTAACCAACATGTCGGATTCCTGTTCGATCCACATTTTGTTTGAGTGGGATCGAATGTACAAGGTAAGAAGCGATTAATTTGAAAGGAAAATTTACCCATGTATGGGTACCTTATTCCTTAATGAACAGTCTGTTGCATAAGTTTAGTGAGTTGAGAATCCATAAAAGACTTGGGGTTCAGAGTGAACATCAGGCTTGTAGAGACATGGTCCTGTGAAAAAGTTAAGTTAAGGCAAATGATAAAGAAGCAGGACTAAACATACAGATTATAAAAACTGAAAGGATTCACATAATTTAGCAGACTTGAGCTAAACAAGATACCGTGCATTCAAAAGAGTTCAAATCATGTATAGCAAGGTAATATAGTAACGTTTAATTCATTATCTGAAATGTAGGCTGGTAGACCTATTACAAACCCAATGGAAAGGGGGGGGGGATGTTTTGTTAATTAATTATAATCAAATTTTTATTCTCAAAAATAAGTCTTAGCTTATGTAAAAATATTACTTATTCTTATTTCTTATATGAATATTGAATGAGACTGTAAAAGTCACAACTGTGGATTTTCAAATGTAGACAGCAGAAGGTGGAGTCAGCAATTTTCAATGTATGTTTACAGGTCAGTGGTCACCCATTACTGCACGTATGGTGCTATAACTGGTGTGGGAGCGCTTAGGAAAACTAGCACTGGGAAAACAGAAACAACTACTTTTTAATTAAAACACAATGATTTATGGCAGAATGTAACAAAAACATAATAGCAAGTTTTGTTCCCTAAATTTGAAAGTTTATATTAACTAAATATTTCTAGTGACTGTGAATAGAAACCTTTGAGATTCGTTTTACTAATACTGACATATTAATTGTACTGCTCATACACCTTTGTAAAAATGACAAGATGAGGTTCAGTGATTATTCATTGACTATTACCATACCTGTCAAGTTTGGGCATCACAAAAATGGGGGTCGTACAGGAAGTGACGTCAGTGAGGTCACTTCAGGTATATGGATTGTAGTTCTTCCGCGTTGACGTCACTTCCGTCGTCCGCCCGGCCTTTTGGCTGATCTAGCAGGGAGAGGGCGTTACTCTCCCTACTAATGTCCCACCCGCTTGTGCTGATAATGTGCGCGGCGCGGTGGGAGTTACGCCCTCTCCCTGCTAGATCAGCTCGATTTCAAGAACCCGGGAAAAATCCAGCATTTGTTGAAATTGGCATTTGGCCGGGAAAGCCACATAAAAACATGACTTTCCCGGCCAAAACGGTAGGCTTGACAGGTCTGGACTATTACACATTTGATGTTTTCTTTCCTATTCTTTTTACATGTTAAACACAGTGTGGAGAACCTGACATAGTGAACCAATTATACAGGGGAGGCTCAGGAGCCATGCGATCTAAAGCATTGTAAAGAAACAATTACGTGTGTAGGGTTGGGTTATACTAAAGTATCCTAAGTAGGGACAAGCGGATGTAACACACAGCAAAACACAGTAATTCTTCCATTGTAATTTAGAATAATAATTGCTGATAATATGTCATTAGTGATGGCTGAACTGTCCGCAAGGCTATCACTAATGACATGTTATCAGCAATTTTCTTTTCTTCCCCTGGCGAACAGTATGTATATTCGACACGCCCCATTTCCCCGGTGGGAAAAAGGTTATTATTCTTCCACTGGTCGGATCAGGAGCAGAAAGATCCGGCCAGACCGGGTAGAGAACTCTTAAACCCAAAGTGACATCACGTCTGGATATGGAAACCGCGAAGTGTGCGTTCCAGGTATTGGAATTGACGTCAGTGACATTGCTTCTGGTTTTTTGCTTAATTGATTATATTAGATTCTCGCAGATTGTCTACTTGTACAGTATATATATCACTCCTGAAGAAGTGATAAGCGAAACAGGTCGAGTATATACATTATAAGTATTTGAACAATTTTTGTGATGTACTATGAGATGATGAAGCATTTCTGTTTTCTGATCACTTCAGAATAAATTTATGTATACGCACAGTTGTTGTTTGGTTCTATTAAGGTAGCCACTTGTATGATTCCCACACGATTCCAGGCCGATCAATTCCGGGCGCGTGCACGCCAATCGATTGTCGGGGAATCGCGTGAAGCCCACCTTGACCAATCGATCACGGCCGATCGATATGGGGCCCAGAATCGGATCTGCCAGAGAACCAACTTGCTGGTCTTTCTGATCCGATTCAGCACACATCAGGGGGAGTTGCCATTTGTGAAGTGATCAATCGGGCACGGAATCGTCCAGGAATCGGTGGCCCAAGGTGGTAGGGACAGGCTTAATTGGACGATCGATCGGACATCCGATTCCCTGCAGCATCGCCGGAATCAATCGGATGGGTGATCGATTGTCCATGGAATCGGCACATGTATGGCTAGCTTTAGAGTTGGGATGTGGCATCACCTTTAGGACAATCGAGAGTCAATTCTATTGTTTTCCACTATAAATTCCCTGCGAACAGGCGAACGTCAGACCTTTTTAAAAGTCCGATCCGCCTCTTTGCGGATGGACCTAGCCGACGTTTGTCCATCACTACATGTCATACACAGTTTGGCCAGTGAAAACTTTTCTTGTTTAATTCCATGTAAGGTTTTTTTTATGTGGCTATTGTTTTAGGACCCTGAAAAGGCCTATCAATGCGTCAACTAGGAATATCAATAAGTATTTGTTTTTTGTTTTTTTAAATAAGTTACTTAAAATAAGGGATGGTCTCTTGAATGCCCACCCTGACTCACTTTCACCACATCAGATATCACGTAAAATATTATAAAAATATGAGTACATTTCAAATAAAATATTACAAATTGTGATATATTTGTGCATAAGGAACTATTTATTGGTATTTACTCAGTAGTGTGTTTCGTATTCACCAGTGATGGTGCTGCACATTAAAATCAACCATCTCTACTATGGTTTTCTCTGTCCAAATGGCATTGTTCCAAAAGTCTTGTGGTTTGTTCAGATCCAACTTTGCAGAGCTACTATGTTCTTTTTATAGAGATAAGGGTTTCAACCTACAACCTTTCCAAAAAAGCCCTACTTGTCTAGAAATGTTTGTTTCATTTAGAATACCAACTCTGCTAAGCCTTTAGAGCAGTGGTGGCCAACTAAGTTTATATGGAGGGCCACAAGTGCGGCCCTCAGCATCACCAAAGGGCTGCACATAAAATTTTCAATCTATACTGACTTGAAGAAGCATTTTATAATGAAGAAATGATAGCAGGTATAGCTACAAGCACATTAGATTGTGAGCTCCTCTGAGAGACAGCTAGTGATATGACTAGCTATACACTATATATGCTCAGTAAAGCGCTGCGAAATATGTTGGCGCTATATAAATACAAGATCATAATAATAGAGAACACTGTAGTAGGGTAATGTACATTTTGTGTCATAAACATCATCAAATGTTATATATACTATACAATCAACCCCCCATTTATGTTGGAATAATGGGAGCATAGGCACTTGCCTGTCTGCTGATCCCCTGCCAACACTAAAGAAAAGGAGGAGAGGTGAGGGACTTGCTCTGGCCATCTGATTGGCTTTTATGTACACCTATCACATACGTTTATCACCTCTCCTCCTCTTTCCACTCTAAGAAGATCCCGGACGAGGACCTGCCAGTGGGTGATCGGCGGACAGGTTAGTTCCTATGTATTAATAGTTAGGTTTTGGGGGTCACAGGTGGAAGACTGAGGGGGGCCGCCAAAGAAAGCTCAAAGGGCCGCAGGTTGGGCACCAGGGCTTCAGAGTCTGGAATAAGCTATTTGTCACTTGGGTCTTTGTGCGATTTGTCTGAACATTGCACTTTCTGAATTTGCAGTGCCTAGGTGTTTGGAAAATCATTAAACCTTACTATGGTTAATATAAGACATGATTTGTAGGCATTTTTACAGTATGGCGGCTAATTTCTTTTGGATATTATTTTTGAATAAACTTTTTATTGAAAAAATTTCAGTTTACAGAAAACAAAAGGCCATACATACAGCCAACAAGAACATCCCAACAACATACACCGCCCCATCGCAGTGCCCCACCCACCAGTGCAATAGAAATGGAACAACAGACACTGTATACCCGGCCCTGGGACAAATACATATAACCATTAACAAACATTCAGGGCATATAGAGGTCCAAGGCCACCGGAGGAAACTTTCAGAAAATATCAGTACACAGGGGATTTAAACAACCTTTACAAAGCAGTGGAGATACATTTTAAAATGCCCAGTGTGTCATGATAAGTGATGACCGAACTGCCCGCAAGGCGGACAGTTCGGCCGCGAACAAGCATGTTTGCCCTTCTTCTCGCCAGCAGACAGTACGGGTGTTCGACCCGCCCTGTTCGCCGGCGAGAAGGAGCCCCCTATTCTTCCTCCGGTGGGATCAGAAGCAGCGAGATCCCACCGCAGGAAGAATGTTTTCACTGAAGACCGGGTAGAGAACCCGGTCTTTCAGTGAAAAGCCGGCTCGCAAACCCGGATGTGACGTCAGTGACATCACATCCGGTTAGCACAACCAGGAACTATGCGTTCCAGGTGCCGGATGTGATGTCACTGACGTCACATACGGGTTTGCGAGCCGGCTTTTCACTGAAAGACCGGGTTCTCTACCCGGTCTTCAGTGAAAACATTCTTCCTGCGGCGGGATCTCGCTGCTTCTGATCCCACCGGAGGAGGAATAGGGGGCTCCTTCTCGCCGGCGAACAGGGCGAGGAATTTGAATCTGTCCGCAAACGGGCGGACGGCAGACTTTTTTAAAACATGGCCGAAGTTCGGCCATCACTAGTCATGATACATGTCAAAAAGAGAACCCATCTTCATTCATCTTTGTTGATTTGGATGTATGCTTTGGGTCGTTGTCATGCTGAAAGATGCACTTCCTCTTCATGTTTAGCTTTTTAGCAGAAGCCTGAAGGTTTTGTGCCAATATTGACTGGTATTTTTTAACTGTTCATAATTCCCTCTATCTTAGCTTAGGCCCATGAAAAACAGCCCAAAGCATAATGCTTCACCATGCTTCACTGTGGGTATGGTGATCTTTAGGTGAGATTTGGTAAATTTGATTCTTTGGACAACTGGAAGCTAATGTAAATAAGTTAGGTCGTTTTTTTTGTTTCATTAAAACTAACTTAGATATGTATTAGCTTTGGGAATAGGAACCTTGGTTTTGGGTTGCACTAATATTGATATTTATGTGAATAAACAAATACAAATTTGTACATACAGGGCCATGGTACAGTGTTAAACATTTGTGATATTTGAGTGCCATTTCTTATTGTGCCTTTTTAGTGAAAAATTTACAAAACATACATGTGCCCATGTGAGCAAGTCCCCTACTTTTAAAATGCAATCCACATATCAACTTTCATCTTACATTGAAGGATTATGAAAGCAGCTAAATTTTTTATGACTTTTGAGATTCAATTTCATGTTGTATGGTAAATAATCTATTTTATGGGATTTCCAAGAATTTTCTATTTTTATTTATTAAGGGAACATACTGTGATTCACACAATAAATTGCCTAATTTAAAGGCATACTCCCTTAAGAAAATGCCACTGAAAACAGGAACATGTGCAGTGTAATTGAAACAATCCAGAATTACACCCAAGTAGGCTTTTAGAAGATGTAACCGAAAAAAAAAGGTGCACAGAGATACTTTAATGAAATTACAAATGTGACCCAATGCTGTACAGCATCTCTACAGTAGTGGCCCACCTGACGTTATAGCAGTGGAATATAATGAAGAAAATACTGCTAAGGAAATAAAAAAAAAGGGGTTTAGACAATTGGAGTATTGGAATATATCTGTCCTTTTTTCTTCTTTTCTGTCAGGTGAATAAAATTATTCTACCATTTCCTCCCACTATATTGCCTCAGTTCCGCCCAGGACATCAGCCGTGCCTAATTATGCCTGAGTGCTTAAATTTTCACTCTGTTTATTGCTAATGACTTTAAGCAATCCCTAGTTCAGCAATGAGCATCTTTCTGACTCTGCACAACTCCTTGACCTGTAACTGTAATAACTGATTCACAGCAACTGTAATCAATGATGTCTAACCATTATGGATAGAATGGTTCTGTCCACTGTTAGGTGACCTGTGCATAAATCCTAAAAATTTACATACAAAAGACATTTAGCATACTAAACCAAGCATAGGCATGTCAGTATACCACATCAAGGTATAATTAAGCATTTTTATAGATTTTTTCACTCATGAATTGAATACCCTAATGACTCTTTGTTTATGAATGTATTTACTTTAAATAAATTATAAAATTTACAGCCTTAGGTTCACTGTTATTTAACCCTAAAGCATCAACATTTTGAAGCAACTATTTCATGTACTTATGAAAATTGTGTTTTCACAGCTGGTGACACAGACTATGCGTGGGAGTGGACTCACTGGGCTAACTGCACAGTTGGCAAAGATACAATCTGAGGTGCAGAGTCTACTGAACCACCCGGTGTTTACTAGACAACCCCACAAGGAATGGTGGACATTGTTGCAAATGGTTCTCAGGTTGGGGCCCTCATATGCACCCATGCAGAAAGCAGCTGACAAACACCAAGCGATGCAGGAAGCAGACATAGTTAAAGCATCAGACACAGATCCCTTGGACCTGGTGGCCTCTGTTAGGTAACAGCAATTGTTAGCTCTGTGCTGTATCTAGCCAGATTTTTTCTGTTTGTGTAAAGCTGGCTATAGACAGTTCGATTTGTGGCCGATCTCACCACAGATCGACTACTGTGCACCCTCACGGCAGTCGATCTGACCCCAAATCGCCCGCAAATCTAATGCTTCAAATATTAAATTCAGAAATAAATGAGCCGAGAAATCGTTCTAAGAATTTATAGACATGTCCGTAAATTTTAGATCGATTGCATTACTAACTGCCAGCACACAAAGGGTGCACGGCCAATTCTCTGCACAACTGGCCATGCGTGATGACGTAATCACACACAGTCGATCTGCAGAAGATTCTAATAAAAAATAAAACGTCTATGGGTCGTCTGACTCAGTTCGGACAATCAGTTTAAGGGCTCAAGCATCCCTGAAACTGCAGCCTCAGCGCTCTGTGGCTGGTCTGCTACATGTGAAGGCAGCCATACATTCCACAGGGCTCTTTTCATTTTGTGGTCAATATTTATCACTTCTGGTCGTTTCACTTTAGAAAATACGTACCAAGTCTAAAACGGATCATAAAAATCGACTTGTGAATTACCAACTAGTATGACCTGCTAGAGCTGATCTGAATTAGGATGAAAAGAGTCAATTTTAGTAAAAATATGCTCCAGGTTTGATCTTTGTCTGGTGGATTATCTGTTTGAGTTTGAGTTCCCTATGTTTTTTGGATTTAACTATTTATATTCATCCTCCTGGTACTCTCTTTTTTTAGATGAATGTAACGACAGCAACAGCTTCACCATTAGGGAAGGTTTAATAAGGGTCACATGATCCAAATATAAAAAAATCAGCATTTGAAAAAAACATTTTTTCAAAAGCAAATTAAACTAAAGTAAAGATGTTCAATAAATGGCAGATCACTATACAGAATCAGCTATTGTTTTCTGTGGATACTGTGATCTGTAGAATTCTGTTGAATACAGCTTTAAACTCCTGTCTAGAGATTTATTAGAAAAAGTAATGTTTGAATAGACAATGTAGGGACAAGCCAGAAACACAGAGAATGTAGAAAGTAAAATCTATTACAAGATCTTCACCTATTTAGCAAAATGGAAAAATCAATGTGGTACGAGGCTGATAGTGTACTGAGCGCATCTCTAAGGTCTTTATTTATGCACGACATGACCTTGACCTGTAGCAATTTCCTACCATTAACGATACAAATGAACTGCCTACTCTTGTGATATGCTAAATCTGTTACAAGATAGATAGATAGATAGATAGATAGATAGATAGATAGATAGATAGATAGATAGATAGATAGATAGATAGATAGATAGATAGATAGATAGATAGATAGATAGATAGATAGATAGATAGATAGATAGATAGATAGATAGATAGATAGATAGATAGATAGATAGATAGATAGATAGATAGATAGATAGATAGATAGATAGATAGATAGATAGATAGATAGATAGATAGATAGATATAGATTCTAAGCTAAACATAGTCATTGAAAACACCACTGTATTATATAACAGGAATATTGGATTATTTATATTAATAAAAACACTAACACAAAAAATAGAGTCGAGTGTAGAGACTCCAGCAGCCCTATACTGTAAAGAAGTAAAAATAAATGCCCTAAAATAGTAATTTCAAATGAGTATAGTATAGTACAAACAATATAAGTAAAGACAATTTAATCTAGCACATGTAGTTTTTGCATAAATTAGGTTCAAACTCAAGATGAAAATTTTCCCCACAAGCCTTCTCTGCAACTCCAGCAATTTTGTTGATAATATCATGTAAAATTAGGTACCTTGGCTTTTATTTGGGTTGACTTTTACTCAAGGAAATATCAAAAATAAGAAACACTTTGTGCTTGTATCAATTTAAAGTGGACCGACCACCTGGGAGGTCACTTAGCTGTATTGGCTGCAGCTCAGTTGATACTGCTGAGATCCGCAATTGTAAAAAAAAATAATAATAATTTTCTGACAGCAAGAGGGGAGCTTGTTCTGAGTGCACCCCTCCCACTGCCTTACTTCCACCATCACTGCCCCCCCTCTCGGGAGAGGGGGGGGGGGGTTATGGTGGAAGTAGCTTCACTTCTTCAGGATCTTAGATGCTGGCATCAGAACGGAAGGTGAAGAAGATGAGTATGTTTTGTTTTGGTTTTTTTGGGGGGAGGTGTAGCAGTTTTCGAGCAACTGCTGACAGGTGAGTATTGTATCTATTTTATGTGTGTGTTTTTTTATTTGTGTTTAAAACCGCTTTACGATAAGCTTGGAATGCTTCTGAGATCATTCAGAATTCTGGTTGTCTCAGTTCCAGTCTGCATACAGGGAGTGCAGAATTATTAGGCAAATGAGTATTTTGACCACATCATCCTCT
>CM070033.1:67967979-67991522 GCA_036250615.1 Ptychadena robeensis | reverse complement strand
CACACACAGATATCCCCCTAAAATAGCTAAAACTATAAACAAACTAAAAACTACTTCCAATATATTTAATATATTTATATAATATTTTTTATATAATATATAAAAAATATTCAGCTTTGATATTAATTAGTTTTTTGGGTTCATTGAGAACATGGTTGTTGTTCCATTATAAAATTATTCCTCAAAAATACCACTTGCCTAATAATTCTGCACTCCCTGTACTATTTGGATGCTAATATGTTTTTTTCATCTTATTATTAATTTCTAGTGCACACCTTCCCTCTGCTTCAACTCTACTTCATTTACTGCAGGAAAAGTAAGAAGTGGTTGTGGGAAGGGAGAAAGTTAAATGAATCCCCTATATGGGAAAGATAAAGGGTTTTACTATGAAACTGTCTTTAGCATTCCAGCAACTTAGCAACATTCCTGAAGGAAAAATGGAAAAATAAATCCTTAACCAACAGAAAGACTGCAATCTGGCTTTAGGAAATGTTTTCTGACAAAGTGCATTAGCGCATTCTGTCTGGCAAGGCGCCCAACCCGCACCTGCTTTATTTTAAGTATAATTTGTTCAAATTTATTGAATTCCACAAATGAACATTAACCCTACCTGCAATCTATTTATTCAAACATCTATTCGGTAAAAAATACTTCACACCGAGAATGTATTCATAATTATCTTCTGCTGATAATTTATGTCATTACATAACATCCCATTAAAACAGAACCATATGTTAAATAACTTATTTGCCCTAAACGTGAATTTAAAACCAGAAAATTAAGCTAAGATTTATATCTTTATATTCTTGCAGTGGAATGTTGCTTACTACAGATGTGTTGGCTGTATCAGCATGTGTTCATGAAAACTAACACAACCATCATTTTTGTTGAAGGTCAAATGTTGTGTGTGGCACTGTATATATGCCCATTACTTGCTGATCTTTTTCTGCACTCCCAGTTTTCGGTTGGTTGATTGAAACCATCCAACCAATGACAGTGTCCAATAAGCACTAGCAGTCTGTAGGTCAGAACCTCAGCCATAGATGCCATTTTTTTTTTTGAAAATTACTTTAACAACCAGATTGATACTGTATGTCATATGAAACACGAGATCACAAAGCTCATGTGATTTTAGGTCTCCTTTTCAATAACTAGTTAAAGCCCCCCATACACCTTACAATCTTTCCATACAATTTCTGTACAATCAAATTTTGTTCTACCAAAACCATGTAATATGAGGATCTTTCTAATACTTCCAATCACTATGTATTCTATCAGGGAGGCCACTATACTACACAGTTGTTGGTAGATCTAATGGAGATTGTTTGTATGGATCGATCTTAAGGTGTATGGGGGGCTTTAGGAATGCAGATTATTCATTCTAGACTAGACTGCTCATCCAGAAACATTGTATGTCTAAATTGTAGCTTTGTACATGCACAAGTTCAAGAATGCACAAAAACAAGATATAACACTATAACCAAAAACTAGTGACCTACAATATATTATGTTTGTTGTTGGGTTTACTACCCTGGAACTAGAAACTACCATGAAGGTTATGGTGAGAAGTGATTAAAGGAATTGAAAATCCCTCACTCAAGCTGTGCATTGCACCATCAAACAGAAGGTATCTACATGCCGCAATCTATCACAAATCCCAAAAGTTAAGGGAAAAATTCTCACTTCATGACAGTGGGTGGAGCCAAGCAAATCATTCCTTTAAGCCTCATCAGCCAAATGCATATCCAGAACCGCACACAGAGCACACAGTGTGAATATATCCTTTATGGTACAGAGCCATTTATTCCAAACTGCACACAGCTGTTTCAGGCTCATTGGCCATGAAAAAACAATGGAACTAGAGGGACCCAACCTTCTGTAGCAATTGGCACATAATCCTTTAGAAAATGATTAAGGCTCATTTATTTAATATTTTAATTGTATCATGAGTTTGTACCAGTAGTATATAATGTGTTTGTAACAAACATACACAAATCCAATAAAAGAATTTAAGCACGGAATTATACCACTAACACTGATTATGTGGTTTCCTGGTATTAGATAATTAAATTCTCTGTCCAATAACTAATCAAGATTTACAGCACATTCCTGCATTGCAGCAGTCTAGTTACATGATTTTTAGCTTAGTTGTCTTCTTTAGATTACATTGTTTTTGTAAAATAGAAACAAATTGAAGCCTAGCCGCTTACGCGGAAAAATATTGCTTGTCTTTGGAATTTAGTCTCCATGAAATTCTAATTGGACACAATACACTTCCTGTATTCATAGTTGTATTGATCCAGTGGATAGCATGCAAAAACCACACTGAAAACAATCTGTCAATTACATCTCATTAGGGAAAAATCCTTCCGGTCTCTGAAAATGGCAATGACATTTTCTTTGAATCAACATTTTTTTCCTGGTTAACCTAATTAGTTATGTTACAAACTAACTTTGGTTAGTGACTCGGTATCTTACAAAGTATAATGGTTAGAAGTCAAGCTAAGACATTTTATTCAAAGCAAAACTCTAGTCTGGGAAAGAAAAAACGAAATATGGTAAAAAAAAAGGTAGATTTCTTGTAATATAAAAGAGACTTTTAACCCCCCTGTCGTTCCTGACGGCTCCATCTCCATCAGAGCCTCGGCAGCGGAGCTACGGTGGCTCCGATTTGAAAAACAAGCTGCAGAGCGGACCCCACTCCCCCCTCAGATGACAAGATGATGTCACAGCGGGGGGGGGGGGGGCTTGCGGCAGGAGATAAAAAATGTAAATCACACCAGAACAGTTTTCTATGGAGAAGACTGTTCCCAGTGTGATTCCCAGATGTGCCCTTTGCAGTTAACCCTTTCTCCCCTGGTGTGTTCATCACACCAGAGCAGAGAGGGTGCCAGAGGGAATTGTACTGGATACAGTGATAACTGTATCCAATACAATTCAAAGTAAGAAAAAAAATTCCAATTAAATATAAATGTTATTATGAACAAAATATAAAAACATACATAATCATACAAAATAGGTATTTTAAAAATGTTATCATTCAAATGATACCTTTTATTTATTTATTAAATATATATATTTATTTATACCTTTATTTATTTTAATGTAATTTATTTTACATAATTGTGTGTTTAATTAATAATATTAAAAAAAGAAGAATCCAAATAAAAAAGAGGCAAAATAATGTGAAAACAAATAAATAGATAAACGCCCCCATTATACTAACAATCTCAAAAACCTCAAAAACTCCAAGAAACACACACAATGAAAATCACATATGACATATTTATTTCTACATGGCTGTTTAAAAATCACAATATATTAAACTGTAATACCATATTATTTTACAGTTCTTTATTAAATCTTTATGGGGCAAGAGGCTGGGCAGCTTAAGTACAGAATATCAATTTCACAGACTTTTTTTATGTGGTTTGTGCTTGACAAAAGAGGTGTTTAAGGACCTCAGAACTCAGAGTTGTTGATGTCCATAAATACAGTAATGGGTATAGTCCTATCTTGGGCTTCACAAATCAAAAGTCAGATTGTGTACAGACATTTCCTCACTAGTAGACACACAGCCCATTACCATACACACGATACAATGTATCACCCTCACACTTTCCTCATTCCTTAACATTTAGGCTAACACAAACACTATTTACAGATCAGCATTCAGCACCAGGTAGGTCTTATTCAGCTTTCCTTCACTTTTGGGTTTGAGTCGATTGTTTGTTTGTTTTTTCACTCACACTATAGGTTCACTTGCTAGGCCCGGGTACACATGGTGGCTTCGTTCACTGCCTGTGAGGCCTATTTGCCCACATCTACTCTTTCCATCTCCTCCTGCCGGTGGTTGGGGGTTGTGCGCCCTTGGTCCATCTGTGTCCCCCGTTATTTCGTGGCTGGTGGCTCCCCTGGAATTAATTGGAATTATGTCTTTGATATTAGGGGTGGGCTCGTCCTGTTATGAGCCCATGCCTATGATTCCTTTATATATCATGTTGAATTGACTGTCCTGCCATAATATTGCCAACTATGATGTAACAATGTTCGTCCATATCTGTTTATTTTAATACGTAAATTAAATTATATTATCAAACATATGTTGTTTCTGATTATGTAAACTAATTGATGTGGCACTGAAAGTCCCCTTACCCCTGAGTAATTCAGGGGGAATCCCTTTGGTGTTATTTTCAACCCAAAAACTTTGTCTTTGATATTACCAGAAATATAAACACAGAAATCTCCTGAAGAAGCCACAGTGCGAAATGCGTCGAGAAAGTGTTTATTTACCATCATGTAGAAATTGTGACGTATACAGTGTTAAATCTGGTGTGAGATATATTTACATAAATGTATTTTATTGATTTTAACCATCATGTGATGATTGGATTTGTATCATTGCCACAATAAATCATGATTTGTTTATACACAATTGTAAAAGTGCAACATATTTAGTCCCCTGGAATCTCTAGGCTCCAGATAAGTGAAAGAGTTGATGCAATGGGCATCTTCTCTTCACTTCTCTTTGTTTGTTCTTTCGTATATCAAGACCCTTGTTACCCTGCCAGAAGTGGTTGACCACTCCACACCAAGAAACCTCCATCTGCAAGGTGTCTTATAATCTGAGAGGTTACAAAGATTTCCAGGGTCACTGATATGAAACTAAAAACAGTCCAGACATCTCAAGATGGGGTCATGCAGCAAGAAACAATGCTAAAAAGTGTTGAGCGAGAATATTCAAATATATTTGAGTATTGAGTATTTGAGTATCCAACATTCAAGAATTCGCAATATTTCACGAATGTGCGCTCGGATATTCACAGTGGCGGATATTAGTCATATTATGCTTCAACATTTTCTACCGGCATACATTGCGCATATTTGTGCACATTGCGAATGGATACGCGCAATAGACACAGTGCTTGTACTGGCTACGATCACAGAATGAAGAAGAGAAGCTGTAAAACTGGTTCGCAAATCTTTGTGAATAATTGCGAACAGGCAAGCGCGGTGTAAGGCAATAGAATAAAGTTCAATCGAATTTAACGAATTTCGAATGTTATATTTATATATTCGCGAAACTACGCGAACTCCAATATACTATATGCCCCTCAAAACTTAATGCTAAAGTCAAAGTCTGGTCCTGATCTTAATATATATCTTAATATGTATCTTGTGAACAGAAATAGAAAAGTCCAATACCTAATTCAGTTTAGCACTACAAATTACATGTATTTATAGAGGATACAATATGTGACTCTAACTTGGAAACAGCTTCATAGACATTTACATTTATCTGACATCATGTCTAGTGTTGAGCAAGAATATTTGAAAATCGAATATATTCGACGAATGTGCGCTCGGATATTCGCAATGGCGGATATTCGTCATATTATACTTCAAGATTGTTTACCGGCATACATTGCGCAAATTATTGCGCATTGCGAACGGATATGCGCAATACACACAGCGCTTGTATTGGCTAAGATCACAGAATGAAGAAGAGAAGCTGTAAAGCTGCATCACGAATCTTTGCGAATAATTGCGGGCAGGCGCAATAGAAGGCAATGGAATACAATCAAATCAAATTTCGAATGTTCCTTTGTATATTTGCGAAATTACGCGAATTCAAATATACCATATGCTGCTCAACACTAATCATGTCAAGAGAAAAGAGCTGAACATGTATTTCTTGGTTGACCAACAGCTTTTTTGTTATTTTGTTACCAAACCCCTGATGGTTTGCAGTTTTTCAGGCAAACTGCCTGATTGGCCATTAAGCGTCTCTTACAGTCCTATGACTATCCAGGATGGCCTTGTTATCTTCACTGAGTTAAGCAGATGTACACATGAATCATGATCATGTATATTTTGAATATTTTCAGGGAAATACAAAAGAAAAAAAAAGCTATCACAAAAGTTTGTCTGACACAATTTCCTAGAAAATCGAACATATGCCAAATCTTTAATATTTTTATTTTAAAGGTTATTTCTCTACTTGAGCATTGCTCTTTTGTCAACCGATGAGCGTTTATAGAACAACATATAAGTTGCATTTCTGTGTTACTGGCCTTTAGTAATAAAGTGATCTACTATGAACATCTTTCTGATACACGGAGACTGCTTTTCTGTCCTTCAACTATGGAAGGTAAAGTCCCCTCCAGGTTTCTTCGACCTCATCTCATTTGATTAGAGGAGATAAAGGAATGTTTTTTTTACCTTCATCTTGATGCCTGCGACAGTTCTTTTCAAGCTTTTGTTGTTGCTACATGTGTACTGTCCTAAATCTAGCCATTAATGCAGAATATGAATTTGTACCATATACAGTCCCAAATAAAAAGCCATTGGTGACAAGTTTGTGAAAATAATGACCTGTTCATGCTGAGCTCATCTTGTTGAAACACTGTAGGGCTACAATGGGAGGAAATCATATTCCTTTGTCATTACCAGCTGTAGGAAAAGAAGCAGATGCATACAGATCAATATCAGTGTCCAATATCAAAGACATATTGTCATATAGCTGAACATTCACACTAGAAAAAAAAAATTCCCCTCATGTCTTTATTACAAAATGGGAACTGAGCAACGTGAGTTTTCTTCAAAGAATCTATTTTTTGTACCTGTCATACAATAGGCAATACCTCCAGAGTCATTCATATTATTGTTTGTAGCCACTGTTTTCTGTGTCTGTTTGTTTGAGAAGCTTGTCAATTTAGAAAGACATTTTTGTAGTTATGTTATGTTATATGGAAGATTTTGGGTTGATTCAGAATGGCATACCTTATTTGTGTATTATTTCTGTGTATTGTGGGTGGAACATACTTGACTCTAACTACCCAGACTCTAACTATTCCAAGAGCCTGATTGAGTTTATTGGTCATAGGCTGTTCATTGTTTAAAATACACAATTAAAATGATTCTTGTTAACCAAGTATTGCATTATATGTGGTACTAGCTTGTTCACATAATCTCAGATACCCATTCATGTGAGCTGTGTTTGAACCCCTAGCATTTTGGGCTAGAAGTGATTATCAGAAGCTTTACCCAGGCTTGCTTACCTGACCTGGTGGTGTCTTGTCCAGTCCCTTCTACCTGGATGCATGTCCCTCATCAGTGATGATAGCAGGAACATAAAACTTACCACAGCGTTCACCAGTAATGGCTGCCTGCATAGGAGATCCAAGTCCTCAAATCACCAACGATGACAATGGGTATGTGCAGCAGGGGCTTGACCATGCAGGATATTTAAATTAATTACATTTTAATCTGGTTAAATTCCCTATATAATCTTATCTCTAGGGAGGTTAAATGATAATGTGTAAGAGAATATTCATGGTTATCTGACAATGAAGCAAGCCTATTTTTGATAGTTAATATTAGCTTCTTTTTTTTGCCTTTTTATTATGGGGCCTCCTCAATAGCAGTGATATAGCTTATGCATGGCCATACTCTTGCTTTTCTAATGTACTTTTGTAATGCACTGCACTGCCTGCTTTGTCATTCTGAGTAAAACAATACCCCAGAATTCTAAAAACAGGAAAATAACTGTACTCTGGAAGAAGGGGGGATCCTCATCATACTTGTCAACTATGCTGTTTTGGCCAGGAAAGTAATGTTTTTTATGTGCCAAACTTGAGTGGGTACGGTAAGTATTCAGACCCCCCTAAATGTTTTTTCCCATTTGCTACAGTCTTTTAAGTTCTGCAGATTTAGTAAAAAATAAAAACTGAAATATCACATGGTCCTAAGTATTCAGACCCTTTTCTGTGACATTCATATATTTAATTCAGATGCCATACTTCTTATAGATAGCCGTCCGGCCAAACTGAGTTATTGGGGGAGAAGAGCCTTGGTGAGAGAGGTAAAGAAAAACCCAAAGATCATTTTGTGGCTGAGCTCCAGAGATGCAGTCCAGAGATGGGAGAAAGTTGTAAAAAGTCAACCATCACTGCAGCCCTCCACCAGTCGGGGCTGTATGGCAGAGTGGCCCAAAGGGAGCCTCTCCTTAGTTTAAGACACATAAAAGCCTGCATGGAGTTTGCTTACAAACACCAGAAGCATCATGCTGTGGGGGGGGGGGGGGGTTTCAACTGCAGGACAGAAACAACTGGTTGCGATCGCGGAAAAATAATTGCGGTCAAAGTCAGGATAGTTCCCTGTAGAAACCTTCTCCAGAGTGCTCAGGACCTCAGTGACCCCTAAGCACACAGCTAAATAATGAGGAGTGGCTTCACAGAACCGTGACTGTCTTGAATGGCCCAGAGCCCTGACTTAAACCCATTGAGCATTTCTGGGAGACCTAAACTGGCTGTCCACCAACGTTTACCATCAACCGACAGAACTGTGAGAATCTGCAAGGGAATGGCGAGGATCCCCAAATCCAGGTGTAAAAAACTTGTTCTTCTTTCCCAAAAGACTCCTGGCTGGATTAGATCAAAGGTGGCTCTACTAATACTGAGCAAGGGTCTGAATACTTAGGACCATGTGATTTTAAGGCTTTCTTTTAAATCTCAATATTTCTAAATTCGTGTTTTTCCTGCAATTGCATGCGTGTGGTACATTAATTATGATTTGTATAGGTTGGTGGTTGGAGCCATTTAAGGTAGAGATCAAAGGAAGGAAGCAGCCAGGTGGCTAGGGGTGGATCCTTTCTCCTCCCTACACCATTCTCCCACAGAGAGGCCACATGACTTTCTTACTTGGGTCTGTCAATATAGAGGTGCAAAGATCAAGATATTTTTCACATATGGTTGAAACCCCCCCCCCCCCCATAGAAACGGGATCATACAAAGTAAGATTGTTACATATCGCCCATGGCATACAGGGTGTGTAGCTCTTAGAAAGTCCCTTGGCGAAAACATCGACAATCACCCGAGATGTACATGACATATTTGACTGAATTGTTAGAGGTGGAACAGGGACCCGCAGTTTGGGTCCCCTTTTTCCCTCTTATCAATTGGTCTTCTATTTTTATACCACCAGTTTGTATGTTAATGAGGTGTATACCTATATGTTTTGTGATTATAATGTTGCATGCACATATTAAGATATGCTTTTTTAACAAAATAAATATGTAATCATCAATCGAAGCAGCAGCCCTTTGAACCTCCATCATATATGTTTATGACTTCAGTTGGTGCAAAACATTGCCCCCTTCCTGATTTCTTATGCTTTTGCATGTTGTCACAGCAAAATGTTTCTGATCATCAAACCATTTACGATTAGTCAAGATACACAAACAAACACAAAAGCAGTTTTAATGATGGTTTTATTATTTGCGGATAAAAAAACTCCAACTACTGGCCTGTGGAAAAAGTTTGGCCCCCTGAACTAAAACTGGTTGGTCACCCGTAGCAGCAAAACTGCAATCAAGTGTTGCGATAACTTGCACGATCTTTTACAAGAGCGCTCTGGAGAAATTGTCACTCATTTTGCAGAATTGTTTAATTCCATCTTATTTAGGTTTTCTAGCACGAACCGCCTTTTTAGTCATGCCACAACACTCATAGGATCAGGTCGGGAGTTTGACTAGCGTCTAAAGCTTCATTTTGTTTTTGTTTTGCTGGTGTGTTTGGTCAGTGTCCTGCTGCAGCACCAAATCGCTTCAGCTTGATGACGAACGATGGCCGACATTCTCCTTCAGGGTTTTTGGTAGACAGTAGAATTCATGGTTCATCTATCACGCAGCCTTCCCGGTCCTAAGCAGCAAAACACCCCAGGCCTCACACTACCCACCATCTTACTGTTAGTATGAGTTCTTTTTGAATGCTGTGTTAATCTTACGCCAGATGTAACAGGACAACTCAACGCAGAATTGATATATCGGACACTAGAAAACCCGCTACCTGCGTCCCACCGGGAGGTTCACGCGAGTCCTCAAGGTCCGCGTGCCCGGCTGCAAAGAACCACGCGAAGGCCCACGAATGGCGCGGGCGACCAAGGGCCATTCTTCGTTATGTGGGTCAGGGAGGGATACAGAACCGGTACCCGGCTTCCAACCACTATGTGACGACAAGTCAGTGTGGTCGCTCGTCGAACAAGGGGTGCGGGGAGGCGATTGCAGACGTTCAGTGCCGATACGTAGAGCACGCGCGCACGTTTGCCCCGGAGAAGAGGGGGGGGACGAGAGGGGGTCGGCGGAAGCCGACTGTGTGTGGAACAAAAGGAGTGTAAGGACCGGAAATGGCGGGACAGGCGCGAAGACGGAGAGCCCTATGACCTTGGCGTCCGATGAAAGAAAGAGTTACAAGAAGCGCTGAACCGGTGCATAACAACGGTAGAAAACTAGATGCGTGTGGGGGAGGGTTGGGGCAGGAGAGGTGTTCGAAGGTCGTAGGTGCCTGAAAGGGAGCGTGCGGTTGAACGAATGAAGGACAGACTGGGGGTAGGGAGCAGGGGGGTCACGCGCCGAACTGGCGTAGTGATGTAGACAAGGTCACTGGAGGAGCGTGGCGGAGGGGTATGGAAACGTAAGGTTGCCTAGAACGGGCTTGTTAGAGTTACACCATCGGGTAAGAGTCACTCCTCGTCCCGCCCATGTGTGGAGATGGGCGTCGGCAATCCACCGAGGAAAATCGGGACAAGTGAGAAGTGATGGTCCTATCACCCAGTTTGCATCAACAGGACGGAGGTTGGCGTGACTCAGGCGATCGCCCCCCCTTGTTTGTCCTCGTCGGTCCCACAAGGTATTTTCCCCAAAAGTTCTTGGCAATCATTGAGATGTTTTTAAGGTCTTTTTTTAGCAAACAAGTGAGGACGAGCCTTAATGTTCTTTTTGCTTAACAGTTGTTTGCGCCTAGGATATCTGCCATGCAGGCCGTTTTTTGCCCAGTCTCTTTCCTTATGGTGGCGTGTTTGAACCCTGACCTTAATGGGCAAGTGAGGCCTGCGTTCTTTAGATGTTGTCCTGGGGTTTGTTGTGCGCCCTCTTCTCTGATGAGTTGGTCCTCTGCACATCGTGGGGTAATTTTTGGCGGCCCGGCCACTCCTGGGAGGTTCACCACTGTTCCATGTTTTTGCCATTGTGGATAATGCTCTCACTGTGTTCGCTGGAGTCCAACGTAGAAATGGCTTATAAGCCTTTACCAACTGATAGATCTCATTACTTTTTTCTTCATTGTTCCTATTTCTTTGGATCTGGCATGATGTCTAGCTTGAGGTGCTTCTGGTCTACTCTTTGTGACATGAAGCTCTTATTTAAGTGATTTCTTGATTGAAACAGGTTGGCATAATCAGGCCTGTGGGGACTACAGAAATTTAACTCAGGTGTGATAAACCACACTAAGGTATTTTTTCACAAGGGGGGCAATCTCTTTCACACAGGGCCTGTGATTTGGAGTTTTTTTCCCCCCCTAATAACGTAAACCTCATTTAAACACTGCATTTTGTGTTCAATTATGTTATCTTTGACAATATTAACGTTTTTGATGAGCCTGAAACATTTAAGTGTGACAAACATGCAAAAGAATAAGAAATCAGCATAGGAAATAGTTTTGCACACCACTGTATGTATATGTGTTTTCACAGTTGTTTTCAATTCTACATTAATTAGATTACATTCCAACAAAAGTCTGAAGTCCTAGAATTGGCATTATGGTCAGTTCCACAAGGTTTTCTTCTTATGGTCAATATGTGCATAAAAAAACTATATATTTTGTTTGGATTAACATGGTCCATAGAGGCATGGAGATATTACCATTTTAAAGTAAAGAGATTTGGACAAAGGTGTGCAGAAAAATATAGAACATGACAATATTAAAACAATAGTAATCATTTCAGTGTGATTTTTAGCGGTGAAATTTATTTATAGTTAGATTGATAGGAAACCCTTGCGTGATATTGAACAGAGCTGAAAGTTTAATAACAATAGGTTTAACACATATGGAAACTATCAGATCATATGATCCAGAATCGCCTTATAAATAACTAAATAAAAGTTTTATTTTTTTGCATATAAAGCTATGAAACATGCATTGCTTTCTCAGAAGTGCTGTGACTACAGGGCTTGAAGGTTAAAAAAATGCATTAGTTGTCCTCTCCATTTTTGTTTTAAATCATAAAATGTCTTTTATTTGAGATATAAAAACTGTGTATAATTGTAAACAACCAGATTTTTTTATAATGTACATTGACTTAGGATCTCATATGTGTTGATCTAATTTTTTTTGTAGCTGGCTAGTTTACCCCCCTAGCGGTTGTGACAAGTCCAGCTCGTCCAGTGCTGACTTGCTAAAAGTACACTGGACGAGCTGGACTTGAGAGGCGGTTTGCCTCTCGCTTTGGGGGGGCCCGATGCGCTGACCTATCCACAGCACCCGCTGTGGAACATCGGGTGCTGTGGTTAGGTAAGGGAGTCGGGTTTGCCGGTATCCTTAGCAAGAAGGGGCTGCCGATCACCCTGAGACTGCCAGGGAAACCGGCGCTAACGGGACAATCGGCACCCCCTGCACTAAGTGAATTCATTGGTGGGGATGCCGGCGGACCCGATCTGCTTACCTAACCACAGCACCAGGAACATCGGGTGGTATGGATAGGTCAGCGGATCGGGTCCACCAGCATCCCCACCAAGGAGGGGGTGCCGATCGCCCCGATAGTTTGAATTAAAAAATCCCGCTGCCTTCCATCACACCTGGAGGCGGCAGGATTTTTTAAATCAAATCTTAGGGCTTAGAAAGCTGTATTCAGTGCGATTTCAAGAGAACCTGGAATTTGGTCCTCTCCTTCCCGGTGTAAGGACCTGGTGACATCACACGGGGGGGGGGGGGGGGGGGGCATTAAATTTAAAGGGGAATTGTACTGGTTACAGTGATTACTGTACCCAGTACAATTGAAAGTGAAAAACACAACACACATTTACAGTTAATGAAAATTTTTAATATATACAACAAACAAAAATTTAATTATACTTAAAATACATTTTTTTCAATGTAAATTTTTTTTAACAGCAAAAAAAATCCATTAAAAGTCAATGGTGCACTTTTGTACCTCAGCAGTGCACTAGGGAGGTTAATGTATCCCACATATAAAAAAAAAAAATCTTTTCACATGTATCAACCTATTCAATTATTCTCAGTAGTTTTCCAAATGTGCTTTTTGGTAGATAAAGACACTTTTCATATGTTTAATCCCTGATAAATGTATGTCCGCCTGTACTTGTGTTAATAGAAAAGAAAGGTATTCCCTTGCCGAGAGATTCCGGCACTCACATGACACGGCTTGCCAAATCCAATCAAGTAGTCTGCCATTTGTGTAAGGATTTGGACAGTAGGGGATAGCCCTGCTTTCACTTACCTCATTTTGCAATTGCTTTGCTAACAGCCTTGAGAGTTCACCTTGTTGTTAATTAAAAATATGGCAAAACAGAGTCATATAAAAACGATGACAATTAATAAAGCAGGACAAGGGTAAAGAGAAATCTGTGTTATGTTTTTATTTATTACTTTCTCATTTATTTAGTGAAGTATTTAAATGTTTGTACATTTCATTCTTATAATTATGATTAGGAACAAGAACTGCTTGTATAGCAGCAACAAAGAATATTAAAATGTAAACATGGTTGTTATTTAATATGTAAGGGTCTGTGTTAATAGGCTTTGGTGTTTGCAAACCCTTCTAAGTCTGTGGAAATGTAAAATCTACATACCCCCCCCAGCGGTTATCCTAAGTGTGACTTTAATTACCAAAAGCGGTAACCCCGGGCTATAATAGTGATGCCAGCGGCATCTTTCAGCACTCTTCTTCCAAGATCCATGTCGAGGTCAGGTGGTTAGTGTATTGTAATATACCTCGTGTGAGGAAACCATAGAGGTGGTAGATTACAATTTCACATACCAACTATAGTAATAAAACACAGAAATAATTTTGAGGAATCCAGGCGACTGTCTGGAGGCTAAGAGCAGCTAGAGTAGTAGAGAGAATCCCCTTGCAATCTAAGGGTGATAATTTGTGCCCCTAAAGACTTTTTGTAGTAGGGCTGAGGGTGAGAGGACTTCATGGAAGCACAGGACTTGATCTGTGAATGTTGGCAACTTTCCCCGAGCGACTTAGGCTATGTCTCCACTGCGTTGTGTGCTCCATCTGGACCCCCTACGTAGTGTTTGGTGAGGACCTGACAGAGCACATATACATTACCTGCCCGGCGAATCCTCTGTTCATACATCCACCGATTCACTGCACTACGTTAACCCCTGCTTTGACAGCTCAGCTCAACACCATGTGAACAGAGGATTTGCCTGGCAGGTAATTTTATATGCTCCGTCGTGTCCCCACCAAAGAGACATAAGGGGGTCCCCATGGAGCACACAATGCAGGGGAGACATAGCCTAAGCCACTTAGGTAAAGATGCCAACATTCACAGTCCTGTGCTCCCATTAAGTCCTCTCACCCTCAGCCCTACTACAAATAGCAAAGTCTTTAGGGGCTAAAATAATCACCCTTAGATTGCAAGGGGATTCTCTCTACTACTTTAGTAGATCACACAAGGAAGTGGAAACATACCTTTACCCTGCAGACTGACTAAGCTGCAGTGATCATATGTTCACTTACAAATGAAACCCTGTTTGTTTGCAAGTTACTCTTGTCCTGGATGTTGACACAACTGAACCCAAAGGGAACTGTATACCACCTACATAAGAATTCTTGGGATCAGGATTTTGGGGAAGAAGAGAGCAGAGAGCACAGTCCTAGCTGTGAAAGCGCTCTGTAATGTGGCTCCGCTGGAGAGAGATAGGGCATTACGATGCATTGGGGGCTGTGTTGGGTACTGTAGAGGGCTTCTGCAGAGAAATAAATAATCTGCCACAGAGGAGAGCATTTGCTAGAAGTCTGGGGAAGATTCCAGAAACTTCAAGAGGAGAGCAGCCCCCACCCTTGGAAAAGGCAGTCACATACCCTTGACCCTGACCCATTTCAAGGAAATTAGGGCAAAGAGGACAAAACAGGCGTATGATCTAAATGTTATAAGAACCCCAACATTACACAACTTAAAGTCCTTTTATAAATCAACCTTAAAAATGATTATAGGAAGATTTTCCTGCTTACAGGGGCTATTTATTAATATTTGTGTGCCTTTATCTAAAAAAAAGCTTGGTATAAATGTGTATAACTCTTGGATGAAAGCATTGATAAATGATAGAGCTCATTTAAAAAAACACAACTGGGAATTGGAAAGTTTGGAATCCAATAAAATGAATACCTATTACAAGTTCATTAAATTCACATTACACAGAATTGGTAAAGCTGGCCATACACCTTCAGATTTCTCTGTCAGATTTCCTTCAGATCAGATTTTGTTTTACCAAAACCATGTAATATGAGGACCTTTCTACACCTTCCAATCACTATGTATTCTATCAGGGAGGACACTATACTACATGGTTGTTGGTAGATCTGATCTGTTCTGAAGGAAATCTGACAGAGAAATCTGAAGGTGTATGGCCAGCTTAAGAGAAAGAATTAGCAACTAAGCCAATTGTGAGTTATGTGCAAACATCGCTGAAGCACAGGCAAAGGAGAATGTGTTCACATTTTATGACGATACTTATTTCCTATACAATATGCTTGCTTTACTTTGTTTTATTCCAATGTCATATTTTCTATCCTGAAATATGTTACTTAATTTGTCTTTTATATATAGCCTGTTCAGGATGTAGGAAGGTGGACTAAAGGTTAAGTGTATTGTACCATGGTCATGGAAAAGTTAACTAGGGTTCCATGAAAATGTCAGTGAATATGTTTGTGCTGTTGCTGGGCAAAACATTGGTGGGAGGTGACAAGGTAAATGTTCTAAAATATGTGATATTGTGACCTTGTGAGCCATCTGGGAGGAGAACAGGAGATTATATAAGTTTAGTGTTTTATGTAAATAGGGTCTTCATAGCAGCAGTAGAGAACAGAGCAGAGGTGTAATGGATCCAGTGGGGAGCAGGCCTCGGGCCTGCGGATCCGAACACCAGGCCTGCACTGAGATTTAACTTAGGCCACACCCTTGTCCCCTGCTGGGCGCATGGGCAGTCCTAGCCTATGAGAAGTCACTTGGGTGAAGACAGCTAGGGTAAAGACTGTTACCGGCAGATACTGCTCCCAAATGGCTCCCAGGAAGGACATGGAGTGTAACCGACACTGTGATGTTACTGCAATAAAGGGGCCCCGTATTTACACCAATCTGATGTGTCTTGGAGCCTTATTGCTGGATGTGCGCAAGGACCTGCTTAACAGAAGAAAGCCTGCTTAGCCGCTGTTGAAGGTGAGGACTGTGAGGCCTGGCTGCCCCTTGGACGGAAGGGAGGTGTTTGCCCATAGAGGCCTGGAGGGAGTCCACAGCAACGGAGGGGTGAGATCATTATTGTCCCCTGATTCACCGCGGTACGTGCAGTGCACCCGGGTGCAAGAGATGGGCGTGTCTTGTCTTTCACGAATACCTAGAAGTTACGCAGTAGCCCGTCTAGAAAAATTTATTAATACTAATGTTCTTCCAATGCAGTCTTTATTCTTTAGCCTAGGGATGCACAACAGCTTTGAATTTAAATGTAGCATCAGCGGGATTAAGAATGGAATTAAACTCACAGAAGCAACGTGTGCAATGTGGGGTGTCTTTCAAGATTAGTTCTCTTCCTTTTCCCTTATTTACTAGAAAACTCTGAACCTTATCGAACCAGGCAGATTAATTAAGAAGTCATAATATCTACAACAACCAATCACCATAGGTGTCAAGTTTTCCCTTATCTCATAGGGAAACCTTACAAAAGGTGACGTCGCGGAGTGTCAATACTTTTTTTGAAACGCAAAGTGAAAAGGGGAGGGCCCCTCCCTATTTGCTAGCTGGCTATATTCGGAGGCAGTGGGTGTTACTCTCCCTCCTAACTAGTGTTGATCGTGAATACTTGAATTGCCAAGTTTTATTGTGAATATCAGCACTTTGAGAATTCGTGAAGACCTCGAATATAGAGCTATATTGTCGTAATTGCGAATATTCAAGATTTTTTACATCAGTACCCGGGACTACTGCACATTGCTTCTCAGTATGTGCATTTACACATGCCGTTTTGTGCAATGAACATAATAAGCTATTCGTATTCATGTGATAGTGCTGAACGCAAAAATATGCGAATATTGGCACTTTTTTTGTGAAAATCTTTGCAATGAAGGTAATAATGCCTGGAGATCATGAATTTTCGAATTCACAAATTAATTGTGAATATTAGGCAAAAAATTTGCAATATGAATATTGTCTAACAAAGAAAATTAAATAGGGTTAGATGGCCTCTAACCACTATTTGTGGGGTGGCTAGTCCCTGAGACTTTAACGGCACAAAAATGTCAATGACACGAATATGAAAAAATACAAGTACAGTTTATTGGTTAACACTAACACCTGTGCATAGGGCAAACAATGACCCTATTTAACCCTATTTAATTTTCTTTGTTTAATTTATCAGAGATGTTGGCACCAACCCCCCTTTTCCCCCTGGTTCCAATAATTATAATAATGAATATTGTCTATGCTGCTCATCACTACGCCTAACTTCCTACTCAGCACATCATCTGCATTAGCAGGGGGAGAACTTTGAAGGGAGAATAACTCCCCTTTAATTTAACCTGATTTAAATTCTGGGAACCATATGCGATTTATTGAAATAGGGATTTAGGCTGGAAGGACACATAAAAACTTGACTTTCCCAACAAAAAAGGGAGGGTTGACAATCATCACAAGACCGGGACAGAGAAATGTGAATAGATGATTTGTAGATTATAGACAAGGGTGTACATACCTTTTTTAGTGAGCTCCTTAGATGAGTACCAGGAGATGGTGTTTGGTACACACCCCATATGTAGGGTGGTCTCTCTCACTGTCCTCTGCGTCAGCTTATGCATGGTAGATTCTGCTGCAGATGGACCTCCCTGTTCCTGATTGATCCTCTGATTAGCTGCCTCCATCCACAGGTCACCAGCTGGCTTTGGGTCACATGTAACTCTCACAGTACAACACCGTTTGAACCCCCAGATCTCATACCTCAGTAGTGCAACCCTGACATTTTCTGGCTTAGTAACTAACTCCTGAGACTACCTGCAGCCCAAATGTCATCCTTTCATAGTCATATGCCAACTGTCACACAATGATTTCCTCTTGTAAGCTTTTACCCTTACATATGTCTACTCATATGCATATAAGCTTTGTAACAATAATGCAGGCATGCATAGCTAGTTTTGGGCCCCTTTTGAGTACCAGACTACCACTTATGTGCACCCCTGATTATAGACCAGTAGTACACACATCAATGCAGCTTCCACACCTATAGTGTACTTGTTAGTTTTGATCAATGCTTGCTGTTACAGCCAACACTACTGGGGCATATGGCATTCAATGCAAGTATATGCATCTCATTCCAAGCCTATTTTTTGAGTTTAGGTCCAATTTAAATACTCTTTGGAACTTTGTTTAGTAACATCTAACACAAATGATAAGGTTTTGTGCCAAGTTCTTCTTTTCTCTACAATATAATTTATACTCTTTGCCTTCTTGTGAGTGGACTGCCATATATTTGCATTCCAGAATATTTATACAGACACGATTTATCCTGTCAGGAGAAAGTTATCAAACACATTCATGCTGGTATTACTATAAAGCTGTCTGAAATCAAAGTTTGTGCTGGAAGGAACACTCAGTGAAGGGTTAGCCTGTCTAGGTAGGGTTTAAAAAATTCCTATTTAACAACGTGCCCTCCAATAGCCTTTGTCATGGTGCCAACTCTTATTATCTGTCTAAAAATGCAGTCGATTTTCTTCTGTCCTGCAATGTTACACAGGGCTAAAACTGGAGATGATCTGCTCTTAACCCTTTCATCACTGGAGATATTTCACTCCAGAGACTATTTTATCATTTTGCAGGCTTTCCTGATAACGTTTGTATTGCCTTGCGTTTTGAAACAAAAGTGTGTTTTTTTTCTGAGAATGGATTTGTCTGTATGTTTAGAAACATTTTCACTAATCATATATTTATTCAGCAATGATTTTGGCACCATTGCTAAAGTTGGCCATAGACAGCAGATTCCCGGAAATAGGGTGCACCCACCTGTCAAGATCGACTAGGAATCTGCCGCATGTCGGATCGCATGGTGATCTGACATGCCGGTAAATTTCCATCCGATACCATTACTTTGCATGGGGACAGCTCATTATGGCCCCAGTAAAACTATGACACGTGTGTTGTGCAGAACATTGCATTGTGGATTGACACTTGTTGCAGCTAACATTGAAGTGAATGTCAGCAAAGGAAATGCATGTACATAAAAAATATGGAAAAATTAACATTTCCCTTTACTGTTGTGAATGATTCATATTGTTTTGCAGTAACTTTTAAAATATGTGAAATACAGTTCCATGATCAATTTAAATGTATCAGTTATTTTCATAGCCTTGCTGTATATTTTTGTTTAATTACATATACATACTCGATTTGATCAATGAGTGGTGATAATGTCATGCAAATGTGTTTAGGGATTTTAGCGGTGGTACTGTGGTACTGCTAAACAAAGCAAATTACACTCCCTCCCCCTTCACACCCCTGGCATCGTCAATGATGTGAGGACCCAGAGCCCAACTGTACTTTTAGATACATTATAGATGATCTTTTCAATCTTTAAAAGGAAGGCCATGCTATCAATCCATTTCTATAGCTGGGAACAAATAGCCCATATCAAATGGACAAGTATAAGTCTACGGGCCTAATATAACTTATTATGGCCGTAGCAATGTGAATGTCTTTAGTGACCATGGAGATAATACCCAACACACAAACAGGCAGATCAGCAAGAAAATTGGCTGTGTGACTGAAAAGATAAACACCTGAACATCTGTCCAATCGTTGTGTAATATTTTTGGGTACCTCCCCTGCAAATGACAAGGTCTGTTATATCCTTCCACATTTGTGACACACCAAATCAGACCAAAATCCCATAGTGAACAGGGCAATGGTGATGTAAGGGATATGTTGCTCAGGATGAATTGGGCCTATGTCAATAGATCATGGGGGTTGGGTGCTGTTGAGTCACAGACCTCCCCCCAGATGATCTTATCTCTCCCCGGGTGGCCACACGATCGATAGGCCATGCCTACTAAAATCGCCACTGGCCACGTGTTGGGAAGTGCCAGTCCTTCTGCAGTTTTAGATGTTTGTAACTGTTCCAAACAGATAATGGGTGTGTGTGTGTTTTTTCACAGCAGTTCACAGTAAATGGTGTTAAAGTCTGGATTTGGTTCAGGGCAGAAGAATGTTACCTGTCTGGAGTTGTTTTTTAGGGGTTGGGCTAGTTTGGGTGCTTCTGCGTAGAAAGACATTTTATGATATCAAAATATGGAATTTTGTGAAGACCATTTGTGTTCCAGCAATACTATGATGAACAAAAGTTCATAAAAACACGTTAGGGTTAGGGCTTGTTTCCCCAATATATCCTGGGACCCCTCCGCTAAACGTATATGCTAAGCAGGGGTCCCAACGTATCCCACAGACATTGCCTGCTCGGCGGATGGTCTGTTTACACATCCGCCAGTGCTGAGGCTGAATGTACTTGACTACGTTCAGCCTTACATCGGCGGATCGGCTCAGCGCAATGAAGACAGACCCTCCACCGAGCAGGTAAGTCTATCTGCTACGTTGGGACCTCCCGCTAAGCGTACATGCTTAGCGGAGGGGTCCCAATGTAATGAAAACAGCCTAAATCTGCAAGACAGCAAAGGAGTGACCATCTTCATATTGTTGTCTATGGATTTAAAATGGGATATCACAAAATGTTCCTACAAGTGTAATGGTAGGGGTGTACCAAAACCTTTGTCCATGTAGAGTATTCTCACACTGTGTTTTCCTGTTTGTAGGGAATTCAGCTGTAATGATCTAGATTTAGTAGTATTTTAATGGCATTGAGCCCAAGGTTACAAGCTCAAGAGATAGCATATGCTGTTTGAAGGGAACTCATTCTGTAACAGGCTCACAAAAAGAATATTTGTAAATGCCAAACATTTTATTGCTCAATCAATAATTATTACAGAATGATCATTTTTAATCAAGAGCTTTTAAAAACAATATAAACTCCTTCCAGGAAAGTTATTGATTTTGTTGAGATTGGAATAATGTAACAATAAATAAACTAGTGGTTTCTGATAAATAAGAGCAGTTCTTGTAAAAGCATTAAGGCGAAATGTGTCCAGACGGCAATCTAAATGGACTAATAAAATTAAACAATAAATACGAGCTGCCTGGGGAAAACAACATGAATGCTTCTCTTCTGTTGATGACTGCTGTTCCTTTAAATATTGAGCTAAATAAGTTGAACCTTGTCTGCCTTTAAAGCCGCACACCTACCGACTTACAATTAAAGCATGATATTGTTGCCTTACAACTGCTTGTTTCCATTGTAACACAGTGACCCCAAGATCACCTGTGTCACTGGGCAGAGTGCTGGATGGTAGGTACATTGGACCACTGTATCTCAGATTTCCATTTTGAGGTAAAACCAGCAGTGTTATGTTTGCAGGGAACTTTCATGTTCTTATAATGTTTTTCTGCATTGTGTTCTGGGGCTGGTTTTACTGGGAATCTGCAAGAGCAGGGTGGGGCAGATTCCCAATTCCTGGTCCAGTGTTTCCAGAGGCTCAGAAACCCATTAGAGCGCCTGGTGTCAGGTGTGTGTGGAAGACAGTCTCTGGGCAGTCAGAGACAGATTTTGCTTTGGTTTAGAAGCCAGAAAGCTATTGATATAATTTATGAACATTCTATGTTACTGCTGATGACCCTTGCAAGGGTATCTTCTTCTTTTTGAGCCTGGTATGCTCTAATAAACACGAGCAGGAGCCCTAGAAAGAATCCTTTTCCTTGTGGATATCCTTCATTCACAGACGCCGTTTGAGCAAAACCCCCACACCATATATAAATACCTCTTCATTAAATAGAGGGACATTTATTGATGAAGGAATTGTATTAAATACAAGTTTTACCTTCATAACATTTCTTCTTCACTTTAAACTAGATTCTATTATTACTCATGTAGTGACCAGTAAATGGCACTAATTGTAAATTTATGGGTTTCCCCTAGCCTAGGGTAGTAACTTATTCACCTTATGTATATGTTTTACTGTATGCCCTGTACCCTTTTCCTATGCTTTTCACTGTATATATATTTGTTACGTGCTTGTCCCTTTAAGGTTTTTGCATCTGCTGCCTACATGAGGTTTGGTACGTGTCTACACGGCTGTCTCCTTTTTCCTGCTCTCCACTCCTCACTAAAGCTGGCCATACACCTGCAGGATTCTCTGTCAGATTTCCTTCAGATCAGATCAGATCTACCAACAACCATGTAATATGACGACCTTTCAACACCTTCCAATCACTATGTATTGTATCAGGGAGGACACTATACTACATGGTTGTTGGTAGATCTGATCTGATCTGAAGGAAATCTGACAGAGAATCCTGCAGGTGTATGGCCAGCTTAAGTGTATCAATCCTAATCTGCCCTTAAGCAAACCCCTCTGGTAGTCTATAAATGTTAGCTCCTCAGAACATTCTGGCCTTTTCTGATGACCTGATACACGGTAGATCCTCCAGATGTGTCCCCAGATGCAGGATTTCTGGGTGAATTTTCTACTAAACCAGTGTGACTTCCTGGCAAGGACTGCCTATCTTCTCCCCTGGTGTGAGAGCCTTCAGCCAACCAAGGTACCCAACCACGAGTAGGAGCAAGTTTGGAACTGTAGCTTCCCAAGATTGATGCCCCATCCCTGGCAACGGGTGATGGTGAAGTGCCTGCACATATCCTTCAGCTAATAAACTTGTAAATAGCCCCTTCTTCGTGTGTGAACCTTCTGTTCTTGGTGTGTGAGGTTTGTTGTCAGTGTACTGAGCAGAAGACACCCTTTTACGAATCTGGTAGTGTAAGTTGCAGCACTATAATGCACCTCTACAACACTACACTCATTCTAGTGTCTTTCTTTGTATGTCATCCACCTTTCCATTTTTTGGGTGTGTTTTACAGTTTGTAAAAAAAAAAAATCCCCAATCAAAGGAACCAAAAAAAAATAAAAAATAAAATGGAGAACAAAAGATAATACCTGACTGGTCAGTATGGAATACTAGAGATATGTGTTCCTATTTTTAATTCTATGTAGCCCAAATGTGCTCAGAGCCTTTTATGGGATCCACAGATTAAACTCATCCTAGATTGAGTTTAGGTGGTAAGCTATTACTGGAAGACATTACACATATTACACTTAAAATTAAAACTTTATTTATTTATTTTTTTCTGCGGGGGGTCCCGTGTTAGTCATTACTAGTGACAATCGCGAATATTCGGATTCCGAATATTAATCGCGAATATAGTCAATAGTGATGGCCCGAACTGTTCGCCGGCGAACTATCCGCGGCGAACATCGTATGTTCGCGTTTTTGGCGAACATATGGCGAGTTCGACCCGCCCCTATCTTTTTACATTGTTAAACTTTGACCCTGTGAGTCACAGTCAGCAGACATAATCCAGCCAATCAGCAACCCC
>CM070033.1:67957344-67967879 GCA_036250615.1 Ptychadena robeensis | reverse complement strand
CATGCCGCGAATACGGATGTATCCTATGCCGCTCATCACTAGTCATTACCCCTGCTGGAGAGGTTTACTCCAAATGCAGTCACTAAAAAAGATATTAATCGCTTTATTCTCACTAAAGGTAAGAGCACAAATATAAATCAATCAGAATTTACTTTGAACCTTGGATCCTCCAGCTTTAATCAATTTTTTTCCTAATGGTGGACCTGAAATTACTTGGAGGAATACCAGGCAATGTGGCACAGGATTCTTTGTCCTTCTTGATAAAATATGCGTAAAAGGAAAGATTCCTGTTGCACAAAAATTGAGTGGTACTTTTTAATAGGCATATTATAATTTTGATGGTCATGCTAGGGATTGGCTCTTCTTATCTCTAAATAAATGTAGAATTCTTGCTAAAGAATTATATTTCTGGTGTTGGATATTTACTAGGATGCCATAACTACTAGCTATTAGTTACTTCACTTGATAATGTTTGCTTAACTCAAGGCAGGGGGTATATAATCTGACATAAGCATCTTGGACTCTTTTGTTTAATGGGGAAATGTTTTAACAGTCTAACCTTGTCTCTCAAGAAGGAAAGATTAAAATTCAGCAAAGCACATACCCAGCCATGCCCCCTACTAATCTATTGCCAAGGTAGTCACGTGGAGACTACTACGACTACTAACTGGATGTGCATGTTATTGGCATGTGATTGCAGAACGATAGTTTGCAACGCGACACAAAATCGGCATGTGATCGTTTAGCAAATCAATGTGCACCACTTTGGGTGCTTGATCCCTGGTGGACACTTTAGATGGGGATCGAGGGTCCCTATCTAATGTAATGACAATCAAACAGGGATTAAAGAACATGTTGGATCCCTGTTCGACCGACATTTTCTTGGAGTGGGATCGATCACTCATACTGTGCATCATCGATCGCTCATACTGTGCATCATTTGTTTTGCGGATGATTGTTCAATGCGAACATGCGTGGTGATCAATCGTTTGCATATCCAACAAACAATCTATCCATGTATGGGGACCTTAATTTTCATGAGTACATGCTGATACAGACAACACAGATTTTGAAGTAATATGAGTATATAAATCTCATTCCAACTTAATATTTGTGCTCAAGTCTGACTTACTTGCTTGTTAACTACATAAAAAAGCATGATCAAATATTTTTGGTCACAGTGCAAGCAACCTTACATGACACAGACCAGCTAAAACACTGGTTGCACTGTTCTACATACATCCCATTGAAAGATGTGGAATTTGACTCAAAAGAAACAAGTCATGCTAGAAATACAGATGTTGTCATTGCTGGTTTAAAATGAGCTTGATGGCCAACACGAAAGTCTAACTCAGAAGAGGAGTTAGACTAGAATAATGAAACACAACTAAGCCAACGTTATATCGTAACAATTAGTTTCACTTTATAAACACTTCGCCAAGGTACGCAAGATAAAACATAACAATGCAAAATTGAATACCAGAATTTATTATATGCATCATCAAGGAAGTAACAGCAGCACCATTTCTGAATAGGTAAAAAATCTGGCAGTAAACATGGATAATGATTGAACTTTTGCTTGTTTTTTGCATTTCAGTTAATAGACATAATAACACTGGAAATGTTTCTGTCATCATGGAACTCCTCCTATATAACCTGGAGTCCCTCTATTATCATTACATTGTACAGTATGGGTATGTCTTCTTATAATACACAGGTATTTCTAATTAATACTAAAGTGATAATATCGGAGAAAGGGCATATATTACAGGCGATAGCATCACCTAGAACCATTTATACAGATAATATTTACAACAATTTATACATATATTAAGTTTACTTGTGCATTATCTGGTAATCAAACAAAGCCCTCTTTATGTAATAGAGGTGGGTATCGTGTTGAGCTGTATTGTGCTTAGAACTCAACCACACATTTATAAAACTGTGCTTGGAATTGGTCAATAAAAACACACAGCGTCCTTATTCTTACCTCTATTGTTCTTAAAAGAATGCAACATCCCACTTTTGTAAGTGTCATTGCCCCACCCCCTAAGTAAAACAATCATTTCCATGGATTTTCAATGGTGGTGATACAGGTTGTTTTTAAAATTCTGAAATGAATTCTGAAATAAGCCTAATCGCTGGAGACCCATTTGTGGGGAACCACAAAACGAAGGACTAAAATGAAGGCTTTTTCAACACACATTCCAGTAAAATGTAAATTTCAATTGTTCATTGGCATTCTACATAAATGTATTTTGGATGAAAATGGATACCTACTACATGACATAAATACCTATTAAATTCCAATATTTTTTGTGAATATGTTCCTCCTGTTTTTTGAGTGCATAGCATCTTGTTTGTAGATCTTCTTGTGTGCACATGATACAAACATACAGGAGCTCTCATATAAATTATACAGTCTACATCTGTATTCAGAGCAACACAGTACTCAATTCTGAGATTATATAAAAACAATCTGTAAATACATTCACCCTAACATCTGAAAACTATTCCATATATCGTCATTTTACATTTTTCGGAACCTTTCACTTTTACCTTATATCTGAAACACAATGCACATTGAGTATATCACCATATATATAAACACAGTTTGACACAAAGGCATTGAACTAACTCATGCTTTCCTTTTTAAAAGATTGTTACACCAATTTAAAAACATTTTATAGTATATAAAGTGAACAGTCTTTCTTGGAGCATAGATATTCACATAGACAAAGCCCTGACAGATAATTAGCTTCTTTATCATAGGAGGTGGCAGCTGTAATCTTCACTGGAGCACATATTCCACCTAAGAGGATTGAGTAGAAGCACCGTTTGTCGGTTCAGTCTTCGTCAAGTCTTTCTGCCAGTCCTCCGATTCCTCACAAAGCTTTCGCCTCCAATCCATTAGCTCTTGTAATGCAGCACTCTCGTTCTCCGACAACCTTAACTGATGAATAACCTGTAAAGGAAAATCCCAGTTTAGCAGTGTAATTGACCAATTACAGTCTTAGCACTTTGTTAATACATTTGTAATAGAAACGAAAGATGGGCAGCCATATACAGTATATGCTTATTGAAGGTTAAATGTGCAAAGTACAACTAATGTGCTGTAATCAAATAGAAATAAAGTGACCAGATAACTTTTTATTTGGTTTACACAGTTGTATCAGAAAAAAAGAATATTATTTTCCTCACTGTTAAAATATGTTTGGATATGAATATTAACAATTTTTTTCCTATCCTTGTGTCTATATCCACCAGTAGACAACGTTGGCCAAAACAACAACTGTGTATGCTTCGATTATGATGATTATGATGTTTTTTCCCCTTGTTTCCTCAGAGATAAAATTGGCTAAAGTGAGTTGATCTGATTCTCAAGACCAATGGCTGATCTTAAGCTGGCTATACACTTTTAGATCTCTGTCAGATATCCTTTAGATCTACCAACAACTATGTAGTATAAGGTCCTCTGTGATTAAAAAAAGGTAGACTTGATGGATTAGAAAGTCCCTCATATTACATGGTTTTGGTAAAACAAAAGGAGATCTAAAGGAAATCTGAGAAATCTAAAGGTGTATGGGGCCCCTTAGGCATTTATTTTTGGGAGAAATTTAGCATGCATGTCTATTGAAAGATGTATAAACATTTAACAGTCTCCATAAGTAAATGTGTGGATTTTACAATAGACATACAGAGTAGAATGAAGGAAAAATACAAAAAAGGATAACAAGATTGAGCCATTATCTCAGTGTAGGAAGTAATGACTGAGCCTGGATGATGCCTCAAAAAAACGGATCTGTCCTTCTGGTGAGAAAAGCAAATACAAATATTATCAGGGATGTAATGTGATATTTGCAAAAAATATATTGAAATGTTTAACCATACACAGATTGATGGATACATGATCAGGTGTATGATGTTAACTTGAAGTTTTACCACATGCACTGGATATGGGGGGTTGCTGACCAGTGCCCACTAGACTAACCCCCCCCCCCCCCCATACATGTCTAGATTTTCTGTTCAATCAACTTAAAAATATACATTTTAGGGGGTCAGGGAAATTGGTGATTGATTGTATGTTTGCCAACTGTAGTAACAGATATTTGATCAACTTTTTTGGGATCGACTGAAAGTGTGATCAAATTCAATACAACCAATTAAAATTTACAAGCATGTCCATTTTTCAAAAACATTTTTTCCAAATTTGAATTCTTTTAGGTTGATCTAACCATGTGGGCTGCCATAGATTTTCAATCAATCAACAAAAAAATTGATTGAGTTAAGTTGATTGGATGAAAAATCTAGACGTGTATGGGGGGCCTAAACTATGCTGTGATTGGTCTGTGTGATTACTCAGTGAAGCTTCTTGCATGCATGAATATGTTGCAGTAAGTTCAAACCATCACTGCAATGGAAGTTTTCTGCTTATGAACCTCTGTGCTCTAGTGAGTGGTGCTATGAAAAGAGAGATCTGTCATTTATGATTAATGTGAAGTCAGAACACAGTTACAATTCCTATGAATTTTTATAAAGCACAGAACATAATATTTGTACATAATGTACTCTTATGAATAAATAAAATCATTTAGAATTTCTAGCTTGAAGAAGACGAGAGAACAGCATGACTCAATTTAAATTAATATAATCGTTAATTTCAACACTTTGTTTTACAACCAATAGAAAAGGATGAAGACACAAAGCTCTTTATACTCTGAACAATATGCAATGACTAACTGCGAGTACTGAAAAATCTGAAACAAAGTGAATGTTACCTTTTTTTTATTCAAATATTTCATTTGTTTTAATATTATTTATGTATATCTGCAACATTGTTACATAACATGAAGTAAACGTATACATCTAGTTGTGACCTCTTCCCACTCTAATAACATTATTTTATACATTGTTAGCCTGCAGACAAAAATGCAAGTGTATAATATTAATGCTACAGAATGCACCAGTGATAAGTAGTGATGGCCGAACTGTCCACATGGGCAAGCATGTTCGCCCATTCTCTCGCCGGCGGACAGTACGGGTGTTCGACCCGCCCCGTTCGCCGGCGAGAAGAAGATCTATATTCTTCCTCCGGCAGGATCAGAACCTGTGAGATCTTTTCACTACAAGAATCTTTTCACTACAAGAGCGGGCATGAAGCCGGTCTTGTAGTGAAAATACCGGCTCGGAACAGGAAGTGACGTCAGTGACGTCACATCCGGCTCCCGTAACCAGGAACTATGCGTTCCAGGATGCGTTCCAGGGACCGGATGTGACATCACTGACGTCACATCCGGTTTTTCCGATTCAAATTCCCCGCCTAGAGGCGGGGAATTTGAATGTGTCCGCGAACAGGCGGACTTCTTTAAAGGTCCGACCCGCCCGTTCGCGGACAGTCCAGGCCATAAGTTCACAAAGGGTTTATTCACATGGATCCATTTTAAGGGCAGCTGATAGTGGTACAGGCTCTAGGGAAGCGGCTGTCAATATCTGAGCCCATGAGCAAACTCCCGAAAATCAATTAAAGGGAATGCCTAATTTCCTCTGGCTATGGGTGCTTTTGAGTAGCCAATCAGTGGGAATGCCATGTTTCCAACCTACTGTGTGAATTAGCCCTAAAATATTGCCTACCTGTTTTTTTTAGGAGATTAATATATGATAAAATATATATGCAACTAGGACGGGTCCTGCAAGAGAGGCATATTTACCCTACATTCAGGCTGTGATCTTATTAGGTAGTATATTCTGGAAGGAGTCCAGGATATTATTGTGCAACAACTATGGGTTGCTGAGTATTACCGTTTAGTTTTGGTTACAGGGTCCCACACTCTGGAATGAGAAGGAAGGAACTGGATGGGCCTTCCCATTCTGCCCAGGTACACTCCCGAGTTAACACCTGCTGGCAGGAAAGTGTTGAGTTGGGTGTGTCTCCACAAAAGGAGCTGAGACCAGCAGTGTAGGGACCGGGTCTGTTGCTACCAGAAGTCCAGTGATATGGGTTTCCTGAAGCTAAATGGAAGAGCCCTTGTTGGATGTTTGCAAGCCAGGAGGCTTGTATTTTCTGTTGACTTTTGTTTGGACTGCTATTAACCCCTCCAAGGGTAACACTGCTTTGGACAACAAATATGGGCAGATAGCACTAAAGAAGAATCCTGTTTTGTGGACATAACTCTTTTAACAGCCGGCCTATGAGACTCAAACGCCACCATATTAGAGGCCCAATGCATACCCAATCCAATTTTGTAACTGGTGGCAGCTTCATTTGACTTAATAGTAAAAAATATGTAATATCAAAACAAAAACAAAATCATTTGTAATGTTTCCAGAAAATAAACCATTTAGAACAATCCATACCCAATTGAAATATCAAACAATCTATCATTGCTATGGTCATTTATATTGACAGATTGCCAATTTGTGGAAAGAACCTACAAACTCCTTGTAGGAAGTGTGCCTGGTAATAAAGCCAAAAACACTACAGCTACAAAAGCAAAGTAAGGCGCCTGAAAACAAGAGCTTGCAGAACATTCATGTATATGAAAATGTTTGCATACCAACTCTTCTTACCTTTCATATCAACAATATCATAACAACAATTATACCCAGGGGTGCACATAACTTTTTTAGAGAGCTCCTCAGATGAGTACCAGGAGATGGTGTTTGATACTCACCCCATTTGAGGGTGGTCTTCCTCACTGTCTCCCTCATACTTATTCATATTTCCCTACGGTTATCCAAGTGACATAAATTGTATACATTTAACATTTAGCTGTGGCCGCCCAGACACGGAGTGCCTCCAAGTTGTTAGTACGCATATGACCTTTGTAACAATAATGTAGGTACGCATAGCGAGTTTTTGGCCCCTTTTGAGTACCAGAGTACCACTTATGTGCACCCCTGGGCATACTATACATTTTACCATATAATCCAGATAAGCCACTTTCAGACAACCATAACTTTTAGATGTAAACTAAAAAATGTGTCTGAAATTTTATATTACTAAATCAAAAGTTACCCTAATATCTGCTTTTTTAAACCATTTTTATTTTGTGATATCAGTGAATCAGAAAATAATGATTCCTAGAATATAGCTGTATTCTGTGTCATGGATGAAGTCCCATTAATCTTTAAAAACCCAGGAAATATATTTTTTTCTAATAAATTATTAAAACCTAATTAGTAATGTAAAATATCAATAGTAATATTATATTTCATTTTTTTAAGGAATGAAGCATCATATAATATAGATTTTGCATATTGCACTGGCTTTCAGTGTAACCTCTTAAAATAATCTAATAGAATGTTAACAGGACTACATGGACATAAGTTTTCACCTACTTATACAAGACGCTGTATAAAACAAACCATATTTTCCTAATCATGCTTAGATACCGCAATTAGATGACATTCTGTTACATTAATTAAGCAGGTATGAAATAAAGATCAGAGAATGACTCTATAGGGAGTTGTTTCATGCTCTAAAGAATGTGCCTGAAGATATATGGATGTCTCCCAGGCTCTCATCAGTACTATAAATATAATGAATGTTTTATTGACTGTTTTGGCAGCAAAAATCCACAACGGGCAATGTATTTGTATTGTTGTACTGTAGTGTTTATCTATCATGAGAAAAATACAGCAACAAACCTGCAGATAAATGGTCACAATGATGAACTTGGAAGCCCAGAGCGATATGGGTTAGCAAAAAAGACAGCTTTCCTGTCTCTATTTGTCTAAAGCTGGCCATATACGCCTCAATATTGCTGTTTAATGGAGCATTTAATTGGATCATTTGAAAATAGATTCCTTTCTCTTAACTCTATTGAACTACTCTTGACCGACCTGAACAACTTGAGTGGTGTAGTTGTAGCTCCAGGACAGTATCTACACCATTCATGGTCTGTAAAGAAAATCCTTTGTACAGTATTTTTTGCTCCCCCTTTAAAATCAGGATGTCTTTTAGAGCAAATATATTTATCTGAACTCCCCAATGGCCAATTGCACAGCATCCCAGGAGGCAGGGCTTTGTTTCACTCCTTCAACCAGACCTGTCAACCTTCCAGTTTTGGCCGGGAAAGTCAAATTTTTATGTGGATTTCAAAAATTCATGGATCTCTCCCGGATTCTTAAAATTGCGCCGATCTAGCCGGGAGAGGGCGTCATTCTCCCTGCTAATGTCCCATCCCGCACATTATCACCACAAACGGGGTAGTGCGTTACTCTCCCTGCTAGATCAGCCAAGAGGTCCGCCTGGCGCCGGAAGTGACGTCACTTCTGGTACATGGAATGCAGAACCAAGATCGGTATACCGGAAGTGACGTCACTTCCTGTCTGTCCCCCGTCCCCAAAGTTGACAGCTATGCCTTCAACCCAAAGCACCAACATCAGAGTGTTTAGGGCTGTTAAGTCAGTATGTGTCTACAGCCACTACCAGTACCCATTCTCTAAACCCATTGACCAACCTATGAAGAGTCACATTTTACAGTGTGGCACTAACATCAGTAGCTATTTACATATGGGAGTAGGACTGAGTCTGTTTCACATCACTTATCTGTTGCAATGCAGAAAGTTAGTGTAAACTTTGTTGGAACATGCTGTATATTCCCCTTCTGGAGCTGACAGAAAAAAATTACTTAATAGTATTTGTATGTAACAGTTTAGACTAACCTTAACGAAAGACATGATTCTGATAAAACCAATACAGTATGTATTTCTCTTTAATTTGAGTCAAATAATAATGAATTTAATATGACCGGTAAATATTCCAGGTGAACAGCAAAACATAAACTACCTGTAAATGTTTTCTGAATGTCACATACACACCCAGCTTTAAAATGGAAATTCTTTTGTTATATTAAATTATCTACATTAAGTGGATATGATGATTCTATTTGATGTTTAAATACTTACTGTTCATTATAATTATTGCAAAAAAGATGAACTTTGAGCAATTGAAGGCAAAATGAAGAGTGAAAGTAAGATTAGTGCTGGGCTCAAATATTCAAATGTATGTTTGTATGGCCATTTATTGCGAAAATAAATATATTATGTGACCATTCATTTCAAAGATTTTCGCAATGCAAATATTATTTTTGCAACTGCTGTGAATCTACGAATATTGAATCGAGTATTAGTAGAGTTATTCACGAAATATCACAAATTAAAAGATTGCCTATGCCTCTCATCACTCAGTAAGATAGCACACCATAATTTACCAGGTAAGAAGTGTTTATATACAGGACATTCCTTAATTTTAGTCTCAAGCATTATTTTTTTATACGATGGATGTGTAAATCTACACCAACCTTTCTCTTTGGAATCATGTCTAAAGGAAACTGACTGTTCCACTTTAATCCTATTAACATGATGAAGACTACTACCAGAGTATTGTGCCAACTTTACAATCTGGTGCCCAAAATCCAAGATGCTCATTGTCTAATTCAAACCCCTCTTGACAGTTATGATATGATGATGCCACTGACAATCACATTAGTATGCATTATACAGCATTTATTAAGAAATATGTATTACTGCCTATACAGAGTGTAGCTTTGTGCAGGCGCTTGGAGTGTGGTTATAACCAGGGGTGCACATAAGTGGTACTCTGGTACTCAAAAGGGTCCAAAAGCTAGCTATGTGTACCTGCATTGTTGTTACAAAGCTCATATGCGTACTAACAACTTGGAGGCACTCTGTTCCTGAGCGGCCGTAGCTGAATGTTAAATGTATATAATTTATGTCACTTGGATAACTGCAGGGAAACATGAATAACTATGAAAGGTTGCAGTTAGGGGTGTGAAATTGGGAAATTAATAACCCCCCCAAAAAAAGATTGGACTTATAAGGGTGTTGGAGATCTGGGGGTGAAAGTCAGAGTAGGCATATGTAAAAGTAAAATCTGACAAGAGGAAAGCACTGTGTGACAGCTGGAACATGACATTTAGACAGGTAGTCTCAGGGGTTAGTTACTAAGCCAGACAATTTCAGGGTTGTACTACTGAGGTGTGAGATCTGGGGGTTCAAATGTATTGTACTGTGAGAGTTACATTTGACCCAAAGTCAGCTGGTGACCTGTGGATGGAGACAGCTAATCTGAGGATCAATCAAAAACAGGGAGGTCCATCTGCAGCAGAATCTACCATGCAGGAGGCTGATGCAGAGGACAGTGAGTAAGACCACATACAGTGGAGGAAATAATTATTTGACCCCTCACTGATTTTGTTTGTTTGTCCAATGACAGTATCATTTCAATGGTAGATTTATTGTAACAGTGGCAGATAGCACATCAAAAGGAAAATCGAAAAAATAACTTTAAATAAAATATAGCAACTGATTTGCATTTCATTGAGTGAAATAAGTATTTGAACCCCTACCAACCATTAAGAGTTCTGGCTCCCACAGAGTGGTTAGACACTTCTTCTCAATTAGTCACCCTCATTAAGGACACCCGTCTTAACTAGTTACCTGTATAAAAGATCGAAGCATCTACCAGCACCAAACGGCTCTGGTGAGGGCTCGCTCCCTAGATAGTAGGC
>CM070033.1:67935701-67954085 GCA_036250615.1 Ptychadena robeensis | reverse complement strand
TATAGATTTGTTTGTAATAGTATGTAAACAAGGACTGCATGGTTAATAATTGATATACGAGAGAAAATCTGTTAAATTTAGAAATTACAGTTGCTTAAGGGGGTTAACTTGGAATCATAAAAATAATAATGAAATGTCAAAAATATTTAGGAGAATTGTTTACTTTTTTAAATTATAATTTGGAAAATAATAATGATAATTTATCATTCATTTTAAAACACATTAAGAGACCCTAAAAAATATAGCATATTAGCATAGAAACCATTGCTAGCTAGCAAAAGAAATATTAGAGAAAAATGTAACAAAAAGAGCTGTCTATACATACTTTCAGTTCAGTATTGAATAGATAAATACATGAATGAATGGAGAGGGCTGACATAACACAATCCATGATTTGGATAAGGACAGGGTTCTGAGGTAGGAACTGTTGCAAAAATAGCAAACTAATAAACTTTACAGAGGTAAAAATATATAATGTGGAATCATGAAATGCATTCATATCCACTATGCCAAAAAGTAGAAGGGCAACACAGTGGCTCAGGTGATTAGCACTCTGGCTAGGGTCCCAGGTTTGAATCCCGGCCTGGGAACTATCTGCAAGGAGTTTTCATGTTCTCCCCATGTCTGCATGGGTCTTCTCTGGGTACACTGGTTTCCTCCCACCCACACTCCAAAAATATGCTAATTTGCTTGCCCCCCCCCCAAAAGATTCTCCTATGTTAGTTACATATGACTTAGGCTGTGACATATGTGTTAGTTACATATACATATTTATGGTAGGCCCCTCTGAGAAATAGTTAGTGATATGACTATATATGCTCTGTGAAGCACCGCATAATATGCTGATTTTAGGTGTGTTATAATGCACAGACAGCTAATTCAAAATGAAAAGACTGTCAAAAGAGGTCAAATATAGCCAAACAACTAACACATCCAAGAAGTAAGGAATGGTTGCTCCTACAGGTCCTTCATTAAGTTTTCTTTTAATTATCGTTGTCCAGATACAGTGAATGATGTGCACTGACTACAGACTTCAAAGCATCATTCACGCTTACTACAATACTCACATATCAATGAATAGCCTTGATCTAAGGCCACTGCATCAGTGATTCATCTGCTCATTTCTATGAACAGCAACATGATAAGATGTCTTATCAAAGAAGTAAAGTTTCCATGTGCTGAAAAGTTCATTGAAGTACGTCAACACAGATAAGTGACTTGGAAGTCAGAGCCAGTTTGGCTTGGAAAGATAAATTAAACTGTTGATTACATTCTGAAAAGTTTCCTTTGCGTACACTTGTGTAAACATCATGCTATTACTATCACAACTATGTACATAAAGAATCTTTATAAAAGGTACATGTAAAATCATCTGTGACATACTTTTTTGATTATGGGATTTTATAAGCATTGAAGGTAACCTACAAGTGTCCTTTAAAGTTCATCACCGGCTTAGCAGTCATAAGCATATCTTTTATTGTTTATATTGTAGTAACCAAAGACTTTGATCCAAGTCACAACTTGGCTGACTCTGCAGCACAGTATTGATCTAGTCAATGACCACTGAATGTCTAGAGGCAGGGGTTTCTTTTTTGTTTTTAAAGAAAGTTGAAGTATCTTTAATGGAAATGCCTTTAGGATGGACCTTTATTAATGGTTGATCATCTAGGAGAAATTGTTTTTTAGATTAGGCCTAACTTTCTAATAAGTGGCCAATCTTATCTAATCACCAATCATTATGCATTGGAATACTGCATTTGAAGTACTAGAAGTCCAGTTGCAATGTGACGATGAGATTTCTGGTCAAACTTCAGCCTCTTTTTTTGTGTGCCATAAAAAATAATTCATCAATCAGAATAGCAAACTGCTTGAATAAGTCCTTCTGTCAGCATGTAAATTCTTATGTACATGTGCTACTCTGTCCAATCAGGCCAAGACGATTCTAATAGTATCTCAAAATGCTTGAACAAAGAGCTGTCCAAACATGGAATTATGTCAGCACATACAGCATCTTAACAATAATCATCTTGTCACCATGATCAGCAAAGTACGTTATAGTGAGATCCTGCCTACATTTACACACCTAAAATTAAGTTGCCCTAATGGTATTGATAGGGTAACATGTTCGAGTAAAATTGTTCTCAGTTCGGATTATGTCATGAAGATATTAAGATGTATATGGCTTGTCAACAATTTATTTTTATAGGTAATAAATGGATGACAACGAACTGGAAGGTGCCAATGAAATCAGCCATATCTGGGGTATGGGGCTATATGGTAAGGTAATTCTTTTGCATGTCAGGTATGACTGCTCAAGTTCAATCATGAAGTAAACCTGGCCCTGGAGTTATGGGGGGGGGGGGATATTGTTAAAGTTAAAGCAATATCATGGTCATTTGCTGCATGTTTTTTGTTGGTGCATGTTTTTCGATGGTACGAAGGTGTGACCACCCACGGCTGCATGTGGTCGCATCTCCATTCTCCACCAGCCCTGCCAAGTAATAAGCTTAGTTGGAGAGGTGGAGGGGCTGTCAGATGGAAGATCTGCTTGTGAGTGCTGCTGGCATAAACAATTCAGGAGCAGAGCCAGATGAAAGAGACATCCACTGGTTTCTTCTTTGAGGTTGGGATGGTTATCCAGTAAAGAAAAAAGCTCTGTGCAAGGCGCCTGTTTGGTGAGTTTTTCTTTTATTTGGTCATACAACAGTTAAAAGTACATCAACGCGTTTCGTGGTTCAAAAGACTTCTTCAGGATGAGTATGAACGTTATAACGATCTCTGGTTTCTTATCTTAGATACGTGCTTAGGAGAGCCACCGGTTTCTGTTCTTTCTAGCTCTGCCTATTTATTTGAGAGCTGGACTCATGCTGTCTGGACCAATGTGTTTTCTTACTGTAAGCTGGGCAGCTTGAGCCCAACTTTCCGCTCTCTTTAACTTCCGCTCTGCCAGTCTAATCATGGTGTATTTACCAGCCATTGGATGCTCTGCTGTATAGGGTGCAGCACACTCAGGCCTACCTCTAGTAAGTGTTAGACTTTTAGAGTTTGATTCTTAAGAATAAACTATCTATATGGACTTGTCCTTACCACTTTTGCTTGCCTTTCCTCCAGGTGTTCAATTCTTTTCAGAGTTGTCAAGCTCTAACCAAACTGACATTGTACATGAGAGTGCATGACTTGCACTATGAACTGCTAACTTGTTTGTAAAAGGCCCTGAAGGAATATGATGAATCTATGTGTGTACACTTCAACATTTTGTTTAATAAATAAGTAATACGAACTGGTAACAACAGAAATAGAATAGTATATTGACATTCCCTGAATACCTTAAATTTTTTAAGCAATGCATGGTTTGCTTTACAAATTAGCACTTCTGGTTATTTGTCCACCATTGTGTGCATGCCACACATTTGCCCAAACCTACCTAAACACTCAGACCACGAAAGCAAAAATGTGCAGTTAGTAAGAACTTTAATAATATTTTCTGTTGTGTCTTGACTAGAGATGGTCAAATTATATTTCAAAAGTTCGACCATTTTGACGATTTCAAGTTAATTCCAAACCTGCTGGAGATGTAGAGAAGGTTTGAAGGTATACTACAAAAAAAAGTATTGCACTAACACAAATTTTTTGTTCAAAAATTTCCAAAATGTGACTTTGAATGTAATTTATGCAAAAATTCGACCATCTCTAGTCTTGACCTTCTTAGTGAAAGGTGTGCATTTACTGGATTTATCCCAGTTATTTAAATGAGAACTTACCAGTAGACACAGAATTTCCATTCTCGCATGGTACGCAGGTAGATAAAGTGCTTAATGGCTGGTTATCTTGATTATTTGCATTTCTATCTTGAGTATCTGGCATAGCAGTATCTTCCCCAGTACTTGCAGTGCTCGTGTTCAGATTCAGCTCAACACCTTGGAAATGAGAATGGGTTGGTGAATAGATGTACTGTACTGGCAGGCTGTCTTTCAATACATGAAATATCTAAAACAATTTTACAGATTATGAACTCCAGATGACAGATATTTGGCTTTGGTCATTTTTTTTCCATAGTATTTCAAACTCATATTCAAAAACATGCTGTAGATATCATTCAGAAAAAAAGACCAGAAAAAGTAAATGGCTTCATTACCTACCTACACAGCTACTAATATACAGAAAATAGATTTAATTATATGGCATGATAAATGTCACTGTTTTAAACAAACATATTGATAGACATTTATTTAGCTTTTACTGAACTGTTATTAACCAGTTGAGATTGTGATTACTTTCCAACCTTATAATTATAAATTTGCCTATACGTATCTGTATGTGAAATGATCTCCTAAATAATGACACTTACTTGTAATGCAACTTGACTTCATGGATAATGCTGTTTGCTATTTATTATACAATATTATACATTTGTAAGGACTTATACAAATGTGGAGGTACTATATCATAAGGTTTTGACGTAAATATTTGTGTAAGATGACTGAAAACGTTTTAGAATTAGAGAATAGCGCCCCTATTGTCGTTTTTTGTGCCAGAGTAAATATCCGTAAAAAACATGCAAACAAACAAAAACCAACAATATTAATGGGTACTGACTTTAAGCAATTAAGTTTTCAATATGACATAAATACAGAATAATACTAATAAGCAAAATTTCAATGCAGTTATGTGCATGTTCTATAGCTGAGTTTTTTAAAATATCATTACATATCATATCACTGACACTGCAGAATAGTGTTGAGCGGCATATGGTTTATTAGAGAATATATTAAGGAACATTTAAAATTCGATTCAACTGTATTCTGTTGCCTTACATCGCACGTAGATGTGAGCAATGATTCACAAAGATTTGCGAACCAGCTTGCAGCCTCTCTTCTACATTCTGTGATCTTAGCCAGTACAAGCACTGCGTGTATTGCGGGTACCCATTTGCAATGCGCACAAATATGCGCGATGTATGCCGGTAAACAATGTTGAAGCATAATATGATTAACCTTCCTAGCGGTTGAGACGAACCCTGTTCGTTCGGCGTTCAGGGTCTCCCCAACCGCTGGGGAAGCTGGCATCGGGTGGAAAGCTCCCTGGAAAGCTGGCGTCAATAATGACACCGGCTGTGTGGAGAGGGGCGGAGGGAGTAAATGACAGGCAGTGTACTTTGTATACTGCCTTGATTGCCCGTTCAGCGGCGCGATACGGGCAGTGCGTTAGGGAGGTTAATATCCTCTATTGCGAATATCTGAAGGGCACATTTGCGAAATACTGTTCTCAAATGTGGGATATTCGTTGAATATATTCGAATTTTGAATATTCTCGCTCAACACTATTGCAAAACAACTCAAAATTATATAACATAATACACAATTCTTATTTAGAAAATAGATTCAGTGAAAGGCCCTGCTATATTTCATTTACAAAGCCACTGCTATATTTCAAGTATATAGGAGGACAAAAATATTTCCAGGATTTCAAGAAGTCACTATTAAATTATCAAGTCAAATAGGAATTTAACTCTAGAAAAATGTTTTTCCATAGACATAAATCTAGCATATTCATTGCCAAGATCTGCCGTCTTAGGAAGCTGTCATCAAGCTAATTAGAAGTTGCTATGATTGCAGCAAAACTTAATGTATTTTGGAAAACTGAATGCCAAATGTGAATGTTGGATTGGATTAGTGACAGCATACACATGTCTACTGTATTCAACCTGACACTATTTGTATGCTGTCGCCACTTAAATTATGGTTGAATGGAGCATTCTCACATTTATTACGGGACTAAAATTAGAAGGGTAAACCAAACGTACTTACCTAGAAGTACTGCCTTTAATCTTTCCTGCCTGAATCTTTCTTTATGTCTGGCTTACTAAGTTTTTTATATAGCTTTATAATGAGTTATGCTAATAGAAATAAAACTTTAGCTGACATTTAGAATATTGTAAAAAAAAATACACATGCCAGCTTGTATGATGATATGCCTAAAGGTTTTTGTCAAGTAGAGCTTTCTGAGCATTTAAACACATGCAATGCAACGTTGGTAAAACTTCAAAATTCCATCTTTTTAAAAAAAGAAGAGGTTTTGGTATGTTCATTTTGGGAACTAATAAGTATGAAAGCCATGCGCCTAGGCTTTGACAGGCTTTATTGGGTAATCCAGAAAAAAAGATAAGGGTCATACACAAAAAAAGGTTAAAGTAAGAATACCAGCAAATATAGTTTACTTACTCTATAACAATTTTACTACTAAACCTAGAGAAACAACCATGAAGGTTATGGTGAGAAGGGATTAAAGGAATTGGAAAGCCCTCAAATCAAGCAGTGAATAGCACAGTCAAGACTGTGCTACTCACTACTAAACCTACAAATTAGTGAAATATAAGCACTATAAGGAAACTATCGGTAAGCGGATCCTGATAAAGGGTTCTGCCAACCCATAGCACATTTTAATTACTTTAATTTGTATATGATGCCACTGGTATTGCAATCTAATGGCAAAGAGATGTACAGGTCCAAGTTTATTCTAATTTTGAGAGGCTATAGTGAATACCCACGTAAAAAAAGGCTCAGGAGGAGCTAATTTTGGTTTTGTACATTAACAACTTGAATTTTAAATGAATTAACTAACTCAGATACAGTTGAACTGCAGACTTTCAGCTTTAGGGTTTATGTTTCCACTTGGTGGCATGGATGCGTAGGAATAAAACCCAGATGCTGGGGTTCCTAATTTTTTATGCTCTGCCAATCCCCAACTCTTCTCTATATCTCCAGCAATTTTGTTGATGATACCATGTTCAGGGGCTTTGCAATCAGCTCACAAATTTAGCAAGTCGAAAGTTTCGACCATCTCTACACATGATCATGCACGGTCAATCGGCCTAAAAACGGGTCACAATCTAAATGTGTATGGGGGGCTTAAGACATTGTTAGGTCTCCATGTAAAGGTTAGAAACGGTTAAATGTTCTCCGTATTGTTTGAAAAACATTGTTTTTTTATCTTTTTAAACTTTTAAGGTCCCTGGTTATTTATTCCCACTCTTCTGTGAACCCTCACTTTTAGTTGACCACCTGTTTATCACAGATGTGATGTACTTGAAGTCACTCTTTTTAAAAGAAAGTGTGTTTATCACAGGTTGATGAACAGCAACGTGAAAAGAAAACCAGGTCTGCGATTACACATTCTTTCCTATGAAATGCAGAATCTGTAAGGAAGACCTGTATTTCTGGAAATAAGCAATGTAATAGTAGGCCTTACAGATGGCTGTGTTATTTCTAAAAACATCTGCATTCCTTTAAGTGACTTTTGGAATTTTGTTTCATGCCCTGAAGTGTAATTTTAATTGGGCTGGGGGTGTCACGCCATCAATTAACTAAGGCTAAGGCTGCATTAAGACGTTTTTACACTGCATTTCCCATTCTCCCTATTGATCATTGTGATTCACCTGCTAATGAGATAAGGATTCTTGGTTTGTTGTGTTTTTATTTAAACATTTTCACTTGGTAAGTAGCCTGTGAGGGACTTTGGAGGGAGCAACCCCTTGACACCAGGGCATGCAGAAAAGCCTTGTTGCAGGCTAGAATGTTTTAGGATGAACCCCTATTAGTTGTTATCAAAATGGCAGAAAGGATACATGTTCGCCATTACCTTGCTATAAAGATAACAGCTTCAATATCTGGTTGACTGGTTGCCCTGCAGTGACGCTGCAAAGCATTTGTTGTCGAAGAGGCTAAAATTGTGTGTGCACAGTTTCAGCACCATGGATAGCAATCATCATCAACTTAATAAATAGAAACCAACTATTAAACAAAATGCACCAAAACAACTGCAACACTTGATACACTCAAATGTGAAAAATGGCTGTTACCATCCTATAGAGATGTACCTTGTATGAATGTCATAAAATACTAAGTACAAATCCTAAAAATTACCACATGCTATTTGGATGTCTGACCCTGGCAGTGCTACCCCCCTAAGCTATCTTCTCCCACAAATAAGTCTTCAAAGGTTCCACTTTTTAGAAAACAAGTCACTAGGTTATATCTCTGGCAAACTCTACTCACGATTTCTTTTTTTGTTTAACATAAGTTTACATGGCTTAGCTTTGTGAAACCAATTCACAGGAATTGGTAGATGGATGTTTGACAAAAAAAAACAGAAAACAAAACATAATTTAATAGATATATATTTTCTGTTATCAGTAATCTGAATATATGGTTTTCATATCTAACCTAGGATCTAATAATACAGCACTGCATAAGATATGATCTCACAAAGGCAAACATTGCTTTTGTAAGGTTTTTCTATGAAGAGCAAATATGTCAAGGATCAACACATGATTATATTCATATTCATATTTTTTTTGTTTTATAGCTCTACCAAACCAATGTTAATAGTGATGTTCTGTACAAATTTACCAGTATCAGCATGTGTTTGTTAACTTTCTGTTACCTATTTGTCTTATTTTAAGTATTGATGCAAAGAACATACAGTACAAGGTTTTTATTTAATACATTGTTCAAAAAACAACACTTCTTTGGATTAAAGTCTGACAAATGAGCGCTTTGTGAGCGATTTTGTTTAAAATACGGTAAATAAATCTTCCAATTACAGCTACAAACAAATTAACAATGGCACCTGCTGCAAAAGGCATTTGCAAGGTTTATTATCACTGAAGTCACTATATTAATTAGGATTAATTGGGATACCATGGTGACTGCTTCCAAATCACCAGTGGAGACAATGTATTTTTTTTATAGAATCTTCACCTTGCCCTATATGTTGGTTAGAGATGGTCATTGAGATGCTTACATTTCTATATTAGTGTTGTGCGGAATATGGTATATTCAAGTACACGTAATTTCACAAATATATAAAGGCATATTAAAAATTCCTAAAATTCGATTTAACTGTATTCTATGGCCTTACATTGCGCATAAATATTTGCAATTCTTTGCAAAGCTTTACATTTTTTGAGATTGCCAGCTTAGCTGACCTTGCCGTTGTGTGTAATGTGCATGGCCATTCGCAATGCGCACAAACATGTGCAATGTATGCCGGTAAAACATATTGAAGCAGTATATTCGACATATAACCGGCATTGACAAAATATTGCGGAATGTTGAGTAGCTAATATTCGACTAACATTCGAATTTCGAATATTCAAGCGCAACACTATTCTATATTATAATGCAAATGCATGCACATTATATGCAGATTGAACTTGACCCAATCAAGCACTTAAATGGCTTAGTTGCAGTCTGCACAAAATTTGTATGCTAATGTCAAAATTAAAGGTTCGGAATGATCGATCACAACGTGCAATCGACGGTGATCGATTGTTCGGGAATGCAATGCAGCCCACCATAAGCGTTTGATCCCATTCAAACAAAACGTTAAACATGTTGGTAAATCCCTGTTCAATCGGCCAGGGATTGAACACCCAAAGTGGTGCGCATCGATTTGCTTAGTGATCGCACAATCTTGTGTCATCCCCTTGCGATCAATCTCACAACGACGCCGGGGAATTGAGACATGTATGGCCGTATTTAAGCATCTAATTGACAATCTTTAATAGTAATAAGATTACAGTGGGTGATGCTGAACATACTGCCAGTGCCCCGAACCAGCATTTTCTGCAAACTAGGCCTGGAATCATGTACAGGATTTAATGTAATCTTTACAAAATAATGATTAGGGTTTGCTTATTGGAGCATTTTAGTTTAGAACAAGTGCACTGAAAATAAACATTTCTTTCATACCTTCCATCTCACGAATTTTTCTCCCCGCTGCAGATTTCCTAAGTAAACTCCTTCCTGAGTTAAAGAGCGTTGTTAACTCATCAAGAGGACTTGTCACAGAGCTAATGTTGGTTACACTGGTTGGAAACACAGAAGAGGACTTTGTTTGAATGGTCCTTGGAATTTTTAAAGGTGAAAAAGGCAATTTAGTCACTGTGGTAGAAGAAATTTCATTTAGAGCAGGAGTAGACCTACAAAGAGTTTTCAGAGTATCTGTATGTAAAGACCTCTTTGCAGAATTAGCTAACAAAGCATATGGAGTCTCTGAAGGGAAAGTAAAGTGTGTTGTGGAACTGTATGTAGCTGATGATGGTTGTAGTGGAGGTGTAGATGGTGGGGACATCTTGCTTGTAATACTAAATGCATGTCCTGGCGATGATGGTCTTTCAATGTCCCCTTTTTGATATTTTGAACATTGTGGAGATATTGGACTTTCTGTCTGTATAGAATAGTTTATATTCGTTTCAAGTACAGGAAGTTTTATAACTTCTATTGGAGTTAAGGGTGACTCATCAGATGCAGGGGAACAAGTAACTGGAGCAGGAGGAAACACCAGCAGGGGGGGTCGATGAGGAAGGAGGTTTGGGAATGGAGCTGGAATATCATATATTTCTCTGGATTGGCCATCGTCTTTTTTACTTATGACACAACAATCAGCTATGTTCATGTTTGACAGAAATATTTGTGAGGCACTGGTCTGCACAGTGTTACTATTTATCTGATCAGGATTAAAATATTTCATCTCCTCATACACAGCTTCTCCTTGTTCTGGACTGCCGGCTTCTGTAGGATAATTCTTCTTTGCATTACCAACCATTTCAATATATACAGGCTCAGTATCATCTTCTTCCTGTGACATATATACTGAGAGCATCCCTGGATATGTTCCATCTGCAGAGGCTGCCCTTTGTATGGCTCTCATATCCCGACTGCATTTTTTGACCAGCACACTTAATGACTTTCCATCACCAAATCTATGGACGGATATCTCCTCAAAGGAGCCACTTAGCTTTGTATTTGGACTTCTCTTTGGTTTAGGTGGTGGAATTTTCTTCATGGTGCTGTAATCATCACTATGCGGTCTTGGTCGATAAAGAGCTAGAACAGGAATACAATATTAGTTTAATAGAAAATGAGGAGAGAAGTCAGAAGGGTATACTACTGAAAAGAGTACAAATAGGAGATTGATAAAAAAGAGTGAGGAGACCAATAAGGGTTGAGAGGGAGAAATATAAAATGAGACAAAGAAGGATCAATGAACTAGAAAAAGAGGGTAAAGAAAGGAAGAGAATACGATAAATAAACCTACATACATAATTAAAGTGCATCTAAAGCTAGAATTTAAAACCCACTATTTTGAGCTGTCACCACAACAGGACAATGGGAAACCATGTTTCAGTGACACTTTTCAAGGTGAATTCATCAGACAAATCACTTCTCATATGCTGATTGTAGAAAACATGCAATAAAGACACATTTCTCTAAGGAAAGAAAAACATACCATGCTGTATCCAAAGTTAATATAAAATGGTATGGTTGTAGAATAACTTTAAATAATTTACCCTGAGCCTAACCTGAGTTAATCTCAAACTGGTCTCTATAACAAACTATTAACCAAACCTTTGTTTCTGCCATATATGCCAACCTTACATTTTCATCAAATAACGTTACTACTTTCAAACAGCATGCATAATGCTGCATGACTGTGCCTAAAGCTGCCCATATACCATTAGATGCCACTAATTGACTAGACAAAACTTTAAATCCAATGAAAAAGAAAATAATAAAAACTAGTCAACCGATATTCTATCAAAATATTGATTATACATTTCCTAAAATTTTTTTTGTAGTTTGAATGTTGTTGGGTATTCTGTAGACGAGGCGGGGGCTGTAAAAGGGGGACTAATGATCAACAACCACATGGCTTTTGATTGCATTTAAATAGTATTGGTAGCAATCTGGTATCAGCAAAACCTGATCAGTACTTATTGGTGCATGGAAACAATTCATATTAATGATGGATTTTAGGGAGAATTCTAATTTGGAAAGTGTCAAATAATAAATGACCAGCCTTAGTTTACACCAGTGGTTCCCAAACTTAGTTTACACCAGTGGTTCCTTGCAGGGCCCCCTTTTTCTATTTAGGAAAGTTTTCGAGCCCCCCCCCCCCTCCCCATTTAAAAAAAGGTTATGAATGAAGGCCCGTGCCCGCCTGGAATACCTTTGCGCCCCCCCCCCCTAGGAGGGCCCACCCCCCAGTTTGGGAACCACTTTTTTACACTATTACTGCTGGTGTTGCATATACTTGAATTTTCAGATAAATAATTCTTACCATCATTGTCAAGGTCCTTGGCGGTGGCAATAAGACATGCACTCACAGCTTCATAAGAAGCACTTAACCTTGTTGTAGGGTTTCTCTTTGGTTTTGGAGGAGGCTGTTTTCGAGGTGACTGTAGATTACTACTGTCATCTAAACTTAAGACTGTGTGCAGAGACATGGATCTGCCTGATGTTCCAGGTGCAGACTGTGCCAAGCCTCCCACACTTAATGGAATAGTGATTGAATCGGAATGAAACAAGTTAGGTGTAGAGCGGTATCCTCCAAAAGTGTTTTTCAGCATTCTTTTACCCATTGCTTCATTTCTAAAAACACAGAGAAATTCCAGTTGTTTTGCTTACAAAAGTGCAAGACAGAATGTAAACCAAACACAGATAAAATGCACACATAAGATCTGTTGTACCTGCTAAACAGATTTCTATTTCTATTTGCATCCTTTATCATTCCAGATCCTATCTAATGCTCTTTTTCCTAAATGTTTAATAAAAAAAATTTGGCCATGGGAGAAAACAATAGAGTAATAGAACTTAGAATACAATTTGAGTAGTGGCATTTAGGTAATATTTAAGCTAAAAGCTACAAATTTGTACTTAATTTTTTGGCCGGAATTATGTTGTTGGATAGTACAGTCACATTGCAGCAATCCTTATGTTGAATGTGTTACTGGTTGGATCACTAGGAGAACCCCCCCCCCCACACAAAAAAAATTGAATTCAAAATGTAAGCAAAATATTTTTATATATTTTTGGGGGTTCTGAAACACTTTATTTTAATTTTATCTGACGATTATGTGTTCTTTAATAATCTGCAAGCATTTACCGGTTAGGGTTGTCCTTATCTACAGTCCTATCCAAAGCAGGTTCTTCTTTGTTTGCTGCCTCTGGGTCAGAGAGACGTCTGACTTTTTCTCGAGCGATGTCAGCTGCATTTTGAATAACCAGGGATTGGTAGCTTTGTTGCCCCATATTCTCAACAGACAGAAGGAAATCCTCTATACAAGTAGCTTCATTTTGTTTAATGTTCATTTTATGCCGTAGTTGTTGACGAGCAAGAAACCTCCTTATAACTAACAACAAAAAAGAATAAAGTAGTTATACTTATATGTGTAGTCCTCTTATTTTATTATGTCTACATTTGTCCTGCTTCTGCTATTTTTACAGTTTTAAAGCAGGATCATTCATATATACATATAATTAAAAAATACATATACATACAACCCCTTATTTTTTTAAATGATTTTAATTATGAATATCTTTAAATTTACAGAATCAATCGATCAATAATTTACTAGATATAACATAAGTATGAATAGATCTGCAGAGAATTTCCCAGTTTTGGAATTTAGGATTTTATTGAGGCTCCTGTCCTCTTCCTTATATGCAGTGGCCTGTGTAAAGGGTTGATTGAGCCCATACATCTTTGAAGTCACGGCAGCTCAACAATGATTGACATTTAACAGACATCATTCTCTGTCTCTCATTATTCTCTGCTTAAGGGCTGGGCTCCACTTTGCGCTTGGATGCGCTGACATCAGAGCATCCAACAAACTACATAGCACATCTGATAACACAGTCCCTTTAATTTAAAAGCCGGATGTAGAACTAACATGACTCTATTCATTATCAATGGGCGCGTCATCCGCCTAGAATCCATTGCGTTCATGTTGATGACAGAGGCAGGGACCAAGGGATCGAAGGCTATGACAGTTAGCCTAATGCTGTGTTAGGGTTCTGGCACTTGGCTTCCATTTTACCCTGGTTCCTGGGTGTGCAACCGGTGCAATGCGTCGACTCCGTGCCCATTGAAATTTTTTTACTGCCTGTGTGTACTGGTGCATCATATTGGGGGATACAGGCTACAGGTTGGACAAGTCCAAAGTCTAAAACCACTAATACAGACCTCTTAAATCACAGACCAGCAATCAGTTAAGTGCAATAAGCTATGGACATTAAAATGGATAGAGTAATAGTAGGGATAATAGTACATAAAGTACATTTGCTTTGTAACTTTATTATAATTGTAACTGCACTTTAAAATTAAAAATTAATTTTATGAATGGAAATACATATTGTACAATACAATATTTTATATTATTAGAACATGCAAAACAAATCAATAAAAAAATAATTCAAAGCATTTGATAAATAAAAAAATGTGTGAAACCTTATTAAATAAACCATCAAACATTATTTATGATTGTACATGACATTAACTTACTTCTAATTTCAGCTGACTACACATACAATATACATTCTCCTTATTATTCACATGTTAACTTGAGTTAACTCAAGAATTATGACATAATGAATATTTAATTAAAGGGGTGCTCATTCCAGTGCTTAACATGAATTGGCAATTATTTATTTAGGTAAATGGTAATTTAGTGAAGTAGGGTACAAAAAAGTTAATTACATTTGCCCCATGGGCTGTGTATATTGCAGCAGAAGATATAGTTGTGTGAAACGGTTGCCATGGAAACTATCTACCAATACACTTCTGGGCTTTCTCATACAGAGGGATGCTTTTAAAATGCAGCTACATTTGTGCTCAACATCTAACACCAGCTAGTGTAGTTACTCCCCTTTGATATTATGCTCAACTAATCTTACAAAATGCAGTTTAAAATATTTGTTGGAGAAAATTTACATTTGCACAGCTACATTAACATCAAGTGATTTAGTATTCAGCAAATCAGTACAAAGTTACCATGTAGCAGATTAATGATGGTGGAGATTGCATGTAAAAATGTGTTTAGTATTAAATAAAAATGGAAAATAATCTTACCTTTCTGACATAGTATAATTTTTCTCTGCAGCTGAACACACTTGTCATTAAGTTGATCAGCTTGCCAATATTTCATAAACACCTTCCGTGTTCCAATCTGCAGCATGTAAATACAATAGTTACTATGCATGTCCTTTGTCCAGACAGAAGAAAATCCAGCATGACCATGACTTGGTTTGAAAGAGGTCTATGTCATGGTTTTGCTGATTAGAAGAATATTTTTTTTACATTGCCTTGTGGGATTTTTTGATGATCCTTAATAGGTTCTACAGCATCAATCTCTAGAATAATTAAGGTTTGAGCTTATATTTGTTTAAGTAACTGTTTAAGTGTGCTCACCACACACCTTTCAATCTTTCTGTACTATTTTCTTTAGATCCATCAACAGCTAAGTAGTGCAAGGACCTCTCTGATACACATAAATTGAATAGCCCTCATAAAAGGCCCTCATATTGATTTAATCATTTGACTTATTTTATAAATGAAACATTTCTTTCTTGAACTTTTGGGATTACATATAAGCTGTAGGTTTTTATTTGTCATCAACATTTAGACTTTTACTGTCTTACTACCGATATCAGAGCATAAGTCTGAAATATAAAAGTAAATGGGTTTGTATGGTAATCCTAATGTTTATGAAATGTAAACATATTTAAGGCCCACCTACAGTAAATATTTATCTGTAATATGTATGAAGTGCTGCACAATGCTGGTCTCAATGCTAAGGCTCATAATAGCAAGGGAGTCTTTTTTTATTAGATAGATAGATAGATAGATAGATAGATAGATAGATAGATAGATAGATAGATAGATAGATAGATAGATAGATAGATAGATAGATAGATAGATAGATAGATAGATAGATAGATAGATAGATAGATAGATAGATAGATAGATAGATAGATAGATAGATAGATAGATAGATAGATAGATAGATAGATAGATAGATAGATAGATAGATAGATAGATAGAATCTGTGTCCATAATAGGAAAGGCTGAGTAGAAACAGTATAAGAGCAGCAAACATAGGAAAGTTACTTTTTTCGTATTTAATTTTCCATTTCTCCACACTTTTGAATATAGTGTTTAAGCCCAGCATAATATGTAAAGGTTGGCATGGGTGTAAGGCATGTTAAAAAAGCTGAAAGTTTCACTATCAGCTAGTAGCTAGAAATGACTTGGTCCCATAGCGAATTTTGTTCGTAGGACCCCCACCGGGACTTGCCACTCCAATCCCTATGTGTTTTATCTATTGTATTATCACCCTTTACAGATAAAAGGTACCTTTAAACCTGAAAATGTCTATTGCTAGGTTTTGCTACAATAATTGTATCATATATGTGGAGGAACATGTATAAAACGCATTTGTCATTCACATGTGCCTAGGAGAAGCATGATTTTCGTACAGCCATAGTAGTATCAGTGTAGAGATTGTTACACAAAACTCAAAGCAGATACAAGTAACAAAGGAATACAGATCTGTTATAATATATATATTGTATAAGCTTTTGAGAAACTGATAACTCCAAAATATGTTTTGTTATTAGGAGAACCAGGCCCCAGGCATGTTCGAGGTATAGGGCCCCAGGGTCAGCTCCATGGACATGGCCTGCCCACTTACGCCGATGTGCCCCCCTTGATTGGGGCTCCACAACCCACACTTAATTAGGGTGAGATGGAGGAGTGACCCCGCCTAAATATGCGCTCGTGCCCATCTGCTTTTGTTGCTCTGGTGCCGACCCTGCAGGGCCCCATTCATTTGAGTTCACCAATGTCCATAATCAGTGTTGATCTCTAATATTCTAATCACAAATTTTTATTGTGAATATCTGCATTTTGAGAAGTTGTATTAGTGTGAATGTAGTGCTATATCTTTGTAATCACGAATATTCAAGATGTTTTTAATCAGTACCAGGAACTATACGCAATATGCACATGTACAAGTGCTGATTAGTGTTGAGCTTGAATATTTGAATTTCGAATATATTCGGCGAATTTCAGCTATTCGAGAATTGGCAAATTTCGCGAATAAAGCGGCGGCGGCGGATATTCGCAATGTCAAATATTCGCATTGGAATGCTTATGGGCATGGATTGCGAATATATATTCGCAATCCATGCATATATAATCGCAATATATTTGCAATGCGAAAATAAATATTTGCAATGCGAAAATAAATAAGCACATGTGACCATTCATTTTAAAGGTAATTACAAGGCGGTTGATATATCTAGAATCTAGAATATTCACAATTATAGAATCTAATATTATTAGAATTTTTCGCGAAATATCGCGAATTCGAATATTGCCTATGCCGCTTATCACTAGTGCTGATATCTGAAGATTTCGAATTTACAAATTTTTTCGCAATATTTTAATTGACTTGAATTTGTAAGCTACAAATTAGGTTTAAAAAAATGACTTTTTGAGTTAACTCAAGCGGAGAATTAATTTTGCAAATACGAATTTGCAAAAAGTATATTTTGCAAAAAACTCAAGCGGAGAATTAATTTTGCAAATACGAATATTCATAATTTTATTTATTCTTTACGACTAATTCACACTGAAGAATTAGAACACCTAAGTCCCTCTTTGTAGGCACAACTTAGACTTCCCCCCTTAATCCAATCTCTGGCAAATACATAATGGGGGGCACCATCTGCATCAAAAGACACTGCAATATCAATGCAAATCTGCCATATGTTAATAAAACAAAATATAAAGGTGGATAGCCATTTTGGTAAATGTAATATAAATAGATGTAATAATATGTAATATCACCTGTATTGGACCTATTTGTCTGAAATTTAGGTCAACCTACACTTTGCAGAAGTTTGAAGATGCTCAGTACATATCCATATGCTTGCCAGGCTTGGATCCGACAATTCATCTAAGCTATTAACGTTCTTATTCATTTAGGTCAGTGGTGGGCAACTGAGTTGGTATATATCGTCATCATTAAAGGGTCATTAAAGGGCCGCACATAAAATCTTCAATCTAAAAAACACTAAAAGGGCCGCAGGTTGGGCACCTGGGCTTTAGGTCGTAACATATCTGCAGTAATAAGTCAAAGCAATTAGACTTGTTAATGTTTGTGTTTATAGAGAATTACATGTTCTAATGAGGCTAATCATATATACATGACTTTTCTGTATGGTTTACCTGCCATCCCTGCTGCTTGCACTGCTCAAGAACATGGCGACATTTCTCTTCCGGTGATGCTTTGTGCTTCTCTCTTGTTAAAATTTCCGATAAATGCTTATACCTGCAGTTGAAGTGAAGGGTTAATGATTAATGTAGATAAAGAAGATTCATTATTTTAAAAATTAAATGTTTTTTTTATATACAGATATTTTTAGTGCACAAGCTATTATGAACCATGTAGTTTGAATCAATTCCATTAACCGCCCCAGCGGTCAGGACGGCAGCATCTCGTCCAGCGCTGCTACTGCTTCTATCGCACTGGACGAG
>CM070033.1:67924160-67935601 GCA_036250615.1 Ptychadena robeensis | reverse complement strand
TGGTGCACTTTTGGTACAGAAATCTGGACCTCAGCAGTGCGCTAGGGAGGTTAAGAATAGATAAATATCCAAAGTCCATGTAAGCAGGAAACAATCAGATAAATTTGATAAAATATAAAAAATATATATTTTTCTTTTTATTTATTTCTTTTTATTGTTTTGGAGTTTTTTTGTTTTTACTATACAATTTTTTTTCTCTCCCGCTATTGTGGTTCCCTAAGGTATGTTATGTTTTTTATATATAGCCAGTCGATTAGGTATGCTAGGGTTAGGTTTCGAAGGTATTATATGCTAGACTGTCTGGTATATGTAATGTAATGGCTCTGTAAGTGGTTATGTCTTAATGTGTTAAATGTGCGAAAATTAATAAAATTATTATTAAATAAAATAAATATAAAAAATAATAATAAAAACAATACAACAAACCATTTTTTTGTGCTATGATAACAGGGATAATTTCTACAAATCTTGATGGGGTATAATGACAGTAAATCCAAGGTATGGATAGTATACTTCATCATATTTTTATCATATTTTCTTTGGAAGATAGAATGCTTTGCTTTGAATGCTTTGAGTGTAGCAAGCATTCTCTCTACATAATACTGAAGAAAATTATGTAATGTATGTAGGTCAGGTCACACGATCTCTAGTTTATAAACTGAAGCCCACATTATTCATATAAGTAGTTGTGTCAGCATTTGATCTTTTAGGATTTATATAGTCAAACATTATTTAATAAATCATCCCTGGCTCTCTCTTATCAATCACAGACATTCATGCAGTGTTACAAAGGTGACTGGAAAATTAATCTAGGCTGTGAATTTCTTAACAGCTATATTTCATAGGCTTAGCCAAACATCCAACAGTGCTGCGAGCAATGTGCTGACTCAGAGAAAAATGACAATTATAAAAAAAATGAATAATTGTGATCTCTTATAATCTTGGCCATATGTATAATTGCATACACAGTTATATGTACAGAACACACACACATATAAATATATCATGCACACTACAGGAATAATACCTCATTTGAAGCTTTTATATGATATGTATAAATAAAAAGACCAGCCTGGGGAAAATAATCAACCTATCCACGGCTTTGCATGTGAGTATAATCCGGGGTGTACATAACTTTTTTAGTGAGCTCCTCAGATGAGTACCAGGAGATGGTGTTTGGTACTCACCCCATATGTAGGGTGAACTTGCTCACTGTCAGCCTCCTGCAAGGTAGATTCTGCTGCAGATGGACCTCCCTGTTCCTGATTGAGCCTCCGATTAGCTGTCTCTTTCCACAGGTCACCAGCTGGCATTGGGTTACAGGTAACTCTCACAGTACAACAGCGTTGTAACCCCCAGATCTCATATCTCAGTAGTACAACCCTGACATTTTCTGGCTTAGTAACTAACACCCTAGACTACCTTGCAGCCTGAATGTCAACCATTCCTAGTCATATTCCAGCTGTCACACAGTGTTTTTGTTCTTGTAAAGGCTGCCATACATGCACGAGCTGCGGCCGATTTTGCCAACGACCGATGGGCGTGCGCGCTCGCGGCCGTCGGGAAAATCGGCCGCCGATCGGGGTGCCCACATGGCACAGCTCTGCCGGCCAGGGAACGGACATGTCCGATATTATATGGCCGATGCCGGTCGATGCCGTTAGTTTTAACGGAGACCGGCGTCTACATTGAACAGCTCCTACTCTGACTTTTATCACCCAGATCTCTAACACCCTTAGAAGTCTAATCTTTTTGGGGGGGATTATTAATTTACATTCCCAGTTTCACAAGCCTAACTGCAACCTTTCATAGTTATTCATATTTACCTTCAGTTATCCAAGTGACATAAATTTTAAACATTTAACATTTAGCTGAGGACGCCCAGACACGGAGTGCCTCCAAGTTTTTAGTATGTATATGAGTTTTGTAACAATAATGCAGGTACGCAGAGCTAGTTTTATGTGCACCCCTGAGCATAACTTACACCTTACAATCTGACCATACATCAACTTTTCTTCTACCAAAACCATGTAATATGAGGACCTTTCTACACCTTCCAATCACTATGTTTTCTATCAGGGAGGACCTGGCACTACATAGTTGTTTGTAGGTCTCAAAGGAATTGTATGGCATTATCTAAAGGTTTATGATATCCTTAGGGATATTGTGATGATCTGATATCCTTAGGGATATTGTGGGCAGCCATATTTACTAAGAAGCAAAGATGTATTGTTTAAGCAAATTTTTTTTTTGCATTAAGTATTAATTATTTATTAAGTTCAAAGTCGAAATATTAACTTAACTTTTAACTTTATTTATGGAAAAACAACATGTGCTAGAGCAAAATTTTTATTTGGTAATGTTTCCACAAACCTTCTCTAAATATCTTGTATTTATGGTGATGATTGCTTGTTCCTTGGCTTTGCAATTAGCTCCCAAATAAAGTTTTGTAACCATCTACATTTTACACCACAATCTTTTTAGCTCCTTACTATTCTAGTGACCTATTTAGCCCCCAACAGCACTAGTAGTGGCTTATCTAGAAATCATAGTTAATATAGTAATAAAATAATGTACAACTTACTGTACTAAGGACTAACGGCTCTTACACTTTATCCCATAGGCACTGCAGTATGCATTTTAGATGTGTGGTTGCAATACACTCCAAAGCTAATATGCTGCCTTGGAGTGTCAAAGAGCCCTAACTGAAAATAGTTTTTGTTTGTAGCTAACAGATGAAGTGAGGTATACTTAATTGTTACATTTGGGAAGTGTATATTCATATTTTATCACAATCCTATTGCCTAAAACAGAATGAACTTAAAAACCCACCTTGAAAGAAAGTCAGGGAAAGCCAACCGTACAGGATAACCATGACGTATTATTTTCACCATCTCCAGAACTCCGATATATTGTAGTTGTGCTGACACATAGAAATTGTCGAAGGTTTCAGCCAATTTAGAACTATTAGGCTTGATACAATGCATAAGATGTGGCGTGCTGCCTTGTAACTTTGCAATCAGTTCTGTGAGAGATTTCTGCACATGAAAAATGTGTACATACGTTGTATTTTCAGTCTCCTTTGCATTGACAAGAAATTAACGAAAACACAATATTTACAAACTTTCCAAGAAATATTTTAACTACTTACCCTGAGTTGTATAGTCACAGTAGTAGGGCCTCCACGTTCCAACTTTTGAAGAAATGAGTATGATCCTTTTTTTTTCAACAACTGGTGAAGACAAAATATGTGTATTTAGGTTATTTTTTAAACTCCAAACTTCCTCCATAAATGAGATGTTAGGCTAGCAATCATTTTTTTTATGGCATCGTTAATGGCCTCCATGATGCCCAACCCCAGCCACGGGTGCAACTTGCCCATGTTAAGGGTGCATTAGTGCAGCATCATTGTCAATGTATTGTAAGCATCATGCTGATGCATCTATTGTTTGCTCCTACTTTTGAAAAAAGCCCTGAAAATCCACCTCTTCAGTTTGGCATACCCATCTTCCTATTCCTAATATCACCACCCATCCCCCTACCTATTGTATACTCTGTTCCCCAACCTATTAGATTGTAAGCCCGATTGTGTAGGCTTCTCACCCCCTCCTGTTTCATAAAAAGTACATGTGTGTTATTTTGTGTTGCATCTCAACTCTTATTTAATGTACAGCGCTGTGAGATAAGTTACCGCTATATAAATAAATTAAACAAGCTAATAATAATATTCATTGCTGGCGACAACAAGAGAAACTAGTTGCTCTTATGATCTATCTTATAGATCATAGAGCACTCATCTTTCTTGAAGGTGATTCTGCTAAGATGAGATAAGGATAAATCTTAAAAAACAACAATATAACTATCAATAGGTGTTATTTAAGGAGCTTTTTACTGAAAAAAGTATTCCAAATTGCCTCTCTCTTCATTGTTCCCAGACAAACAACAAAGAGTTGCTTGACCAACCTGGAGACTTTGTGGTAAAAGTAAATTCTATACACAGCTTAATAAAGGAATGAATGGATGATGCCATTAGTATATATATAATACTACATTTTATATTTATTTTTTTATATATACTGTATACTGTATATATATAAAATGAAATTCTGACTGTGAAAGAGTAAGCAATTGCAATGAAGACTGAAGGGGATCCTTACAACTGTGCACTTTTGAATGTAAGGCTGGAGTTTAGCTTTAATGTAACAATCAAAAAAACGGGCCCAAAACCATAAGTGTACCAAAGATTACTGTGTGTTTTCTAGGGTTATGATAGAAATGATGCATAAAAAACTGAACACAGAATTGTTGTGAACAAAACATAACTTTTCTAGATCTTACCTTACTAAGTTCCAGGATCTTTTTGGTCTCACCATTTGACGTGGATAGTGTTTTTTTAAAAAGTAAGGCTGCTTTTGGTCCTCTGAGCTTCAAAGGTGGATACGGGGGTACAAGTGATCCCGTCTGTGTCAACTTGGACTGAAACATCTGGTTGACAATAACATTTTCGCTGGCTATAGGAAAACATCAATATTTTGTCATATATGAAGCTGCCAAAATTGTAAAAGGTTTGCAGCATGAATGTCTACTGAAGTCATCAAAAATCTGAATGAAGGTTAGGAAGAGATCAGAACCTTTGGCTGTATTCTATATCAGTGTAGAGATGGTCGAATAGTTTTTCAAAAATTCGACCATTTCAAATTTTTTTAGTTAATTGCAAAGCCCCTGAATATGATATCATCACCAAACTTGCTGGAAATGTAAAGAAGGGTTATGGGCATAATACAAAAAAAGAAGTATGGCTTTAACACAAATAGTCAGGTCAAAATTTCGAAAATCTGAAGCAATTTTGGTGATTATACAATTTTCAGAGGCTTTGCAATCAGCTCACAAAGTTAGCAAGTCGAAAAATTCCACCATCTCTATGGCATTGCAGGGCTCAAACATCCTGTACTCAACTCTTTTGCTAAATAATAATATTAATTATACTGACAGATATTGACATCAGATTCCAGCAGGATAAGAAAATACACCATGTGAGCATGGGTGTTACAGTGGACTTCTTAGGGTGGATAACTTGGATATTTACTAACTTAATAATGACATTCTTAGAGGGTGGTGCAAGTGGCATTTGGATACCCAGGTGACATTTTAGATGGGTGCACACAAGTGGGTATAGCCTTTAAATGAACTGCTTAGTCTTCCCCAACTTGGAGTAAAAATCACATTTGTAAATTATTGCGGTGCTCTAAATCTTTCTTTCCACTGTCACACAGTTTCTTTTGTTAATAACATATTATCCCAGTTGCCCACATTTTGTGGCAATTGCCCATTTATTTGCCTGTTGAAAAATATTCTCTATCTGGTCGGCATAGTTTTGATAACTGCTTACATTTTGTCTGGATTTGTAGTTTGTCATTTGCATTTTGTTTATTTTCCAGTTAGCTGCATCTCTATAATGTCATGTGCCTGTTTGTTACCCCCATATATGTACAGCCAACCATTTGTTGCCCCTATATTGATTTCTGCCCACATATTGTCTATTTACTGCAAAGTTTATTCAAGTATTGCCTGTGTGGTGCATACGGTTGCCTATTAGGGGCTTGTGCATTACAAAGAATCGTATTTATAAAATGTAAGTCTCTTGTAAGCCTATTAGTGTCAAAGCATTCAACTGTCATCCTTGTTTCACTGTGGCACAATAGAGGTGCTTATTTAAAAACTTTTAATTGTAATATATTTAGCATGCTATCATTCCATTGTTTTACAAAATATTGTTGCCAATAATGTCAAACCAAATCAAAGAAAAAAGCTGTTGTTTCACTCTACACTACACACTAAACAACCATACAGCAGATACATCAAAACAACAACATTATTATTATTAAGATTATTATTATTATCATTATTATTAAATTAAAATGAAATCCATTATTGATTTGTGACTGAAACAATGAAGCAAAGCTATGAAAGCTAGATAGTGCAGCTATCAGTATACTTCATAGACAAATAAAGCCATAATGATTACAGCAGTATACAACATTTACTGAGCAGGTCATATCTCTAAATCAATAAATATGCCAATACATATGAATTATTTTATGTTCTTCATTATTTAACTGGTAAAATTGTCTCTGATTATGGCTGATTGTATGGCTGTTAAAAAGGATGCCATTAAGTAAGTGTTTCTAAGATATAGATCTATAATCTTTAATTTATCATTCAATGGGCCTTAATTAGCTAAGAACATAACTCTTATCAACACATGATAAAAGTTATTCAATCAATATTTTTTTTTATCTACAACTATATGGGGCACATTAATAAGTAGGAGATGGGGTAAATCACCAGAAAAACAAGAAAACATTTTGCCATTTTTTCCAAATTAGAAGGATGCGGCCACAATGCATGTGAATGGGAAGCAAATTATACTTCCATTAATGGAGTAACTTTATTCTCTACTTTGCAAAAGCAAAACCTCTTTCCAATTGATATGTATATGTAGACAAAAAGCATGGACATTAATGAAAATCTTCACCTCCTTGTAAAGCCCAATTAAATCTTTTTAAATTATACAGATTCCAGATAACTACATTTTAGTTTTCACTAGGCATATGCTGCTAGAGATCTCTCCCAGACCCATTCAATAATTTTGTTGCTAGCATTTTGTAAACTTCAGGATTGCTCCAAACAGTCAAAAAACTCACTTACTTTTCATGACAAAAATTAGATTCTGAGATAGTGCATCTTTGTTTTTCTCAATAGCTCCAGAAATATCATAAGTAACCTGAAAACACAAAGTGAACACATTTTGTGCTGCATATCAATGCATTTGTTATTAACATGTTGTTAACATTGAAATGGTTTAATTTGACCAAAAATGTGCGTTGCTGCAACTGTAGCTGCCTTCATGGATAATGTACTTATTAACTGTATTAAATGTGTGTACATTTAACAACACAAATAAAAACTTTAATGTCTTTTCTAATGTCAAATGATTAGGAAAGGAGCAGGACCAAGTTCCAACTGCCTCGCGGCTCTCAAGGCAGATGCCTATTCCTTGTCCCAGTTCTGTTAGTGGGTTAAGTTTCTCTATAAAAGAATACAACTGATAGAGTTTCTAGACCTTCTACACATTTCTTTTTTTGTTCCTAAGGAGTCGTTTTTTTTCCCATTTGTTCCTGTTTTGTCTAAAATTCGGCCGGTAATATTTGAAAAAATAATGTGCACCACTTTGTAGTGGAGTTTCATTGGGGTTTTATTGACAAACAGAACTCCGCTGTTGAAGTAGATGCAATAGCACAACAACTGATACAGATGTCTAATGGCTCTTATGAAACCTAGAGATGAATAATCCTAGTGTAGAATATTCTTTCATTACCATTTCTTGACAACATACATGGCATAATGCATTCAGTTTAGTGCTATTCCTGCCTTGTGCCAAACCTTTCTTTTTACCAAGTATGCAACGATGTCTAAGAATTGGAAGAGGGTAGAGTTAGGACTTGATATCTGCATTTGCCCAGAATAAGGTCACTCTGTAAATCAACACCATGTTCTTTGCAAAATTTCCAACACTTTTTACCCTCAATTGCCATTTAAATCCTTTGAATGCAAATTTTGCTTTGCTCACAATAAATCTTTTCTCCCAAAAATTAAGAATGTCTTAATATTAAATATTGACTACTTCTGTAGAATATCCATGCTGTATGTTTATAATAATAAAATGTCTTAACACCTTTTTCTAAACAAAGGGATATAAGTTGTATTATTTTCTCTGTGTTCATTCCATTCTGAAATACATTGGGCTGAATTTCTGAGAACAGTGCTCTGTCTGCTAAAGAAATCTTACTGAATAAAAGCTTTACAAAGATTAACTAAAAAAGATTACATGCAAATGAGATTTAACAGAAGCTTTGGGGAAAACTAATCTAATTTTGCTAGAAAGTATATATTGGTTAATGATCATTCTCTGTGGAACTGCTAATATTTAGCTGACTCGTAATAATGAAAAACATTTCACAAAAAGATACAATAAATGAAAACATTCTTTTGTGCAAGCATGATTCAAAGATGGAACCTGTGAATCTGTTGGGGGAATGTTTCCTATCTTTTATAGCTGAGGCTCCATCCAGTAAAGCCTGTTTTGTTATGGGAATACCTATAGCGATGTTCCTGACCACAATCATGCACCTCTTTTGAGACGTAAGCAGTGGTAGCCTTCAGAATTTTATGTTGTGTACACAAATTGCCAAAACACTGTAGAACTTGTTCCATAAACTATGATTCCCATGTTCACTTTTCTTCAAAAGGTTAGTTCCAAACTCATTAACTTTACAAGTTTGAGATGGCCATTATTCAACTGGTCTGCCTTATCCAGTTTACATGATGTACACCTATGGAGCACCAATGTCATCTGTCAATGGTGCATAGCTTCTTCTTCACAGATACAACTGAGATGCCATGTCTGGTTCACATATCACATGTGTGTACCCACCAGTACTAGTACAGTTGTACTTACATTTTCTTTTGCCACTTTAAATACAAGACTAGTGATGGCCGAACATCGGCCAGGACTGTCCGCGAACGGGCGGGTCAAACTTCTAAAGACCTCTAGGCGGGGAATTTGAATCGGAAAAACCGGATGTGACGTCAGTGACACATGCGGTCCCTGGAACGCATACTGGAATGCATAGTTCCTGGTTCCGGGAGCCGGATGTGACATCACTGACGTCACTTCCTGCTCCGACCCGTTTTTTTCACTAGGAGATTGGCTTTATGCCCGGTCTTCTAGTGAAAAGATTCTTCCTCCGGCACGATCACACAGGTTGTGATCCTGCCGGAGGAAGAATAGAGATCATCTTCTCGCTGGCGAACGGAGCGGGTCGAACACCCGCACTGCTCGCCGGCGAGAAGATGGGCGAACATCCATGTTCGCCGCCGAACTGTCCCCCTTGCGGACAGTTCGGCCATCACTATACAAGACTAAATTGTTATCATGCCCATTACTTAAAATCCACTATAAATGTTATTGCATTCAACTAATGGGTGAGGATGTATAGTGATAAATTGTTGATTCAAAATTAGGAGCATAACAATTTATTAAGTAAATTGTCCTTTAGTTTTGGATCCTAGATGGAGACCAAAAGATTAAAGACCCCTAGGGGAACATGGCCAATATGGTAAAGTGGACCTATCATATATCAGGTAACCACATAATAAATATAAAGAATGGATTAAAAAATATGAGTTTCCATGTATGTATAAATATGGTATTGATATTGTAAGCTTGGAATGGGTGAAACACATTGAAAGTTAATGGGGGGAGAAGATAACAAATCAATCTGTTTGGAACAACATAATATAATAAATATTGTTACAACTTTTCGAAAAATAAGTATTGGTGTGAGGTGGAAGGAAATCCCTTTCTAGTCTGTGTAATTCTTTCATGTGTTACCCAATATGGGATTAACACCATAACACATAGGAATAAAAATGGGTAATATGCAACAGCCGCTACATTAGAATAGAGATGGTCGAATTGTTTTTCAAAAATTTAACCATTTTGACCATTTCAAGTTAATTGCAAAGCCCCTGAACATGGTATCACCAAACTTGGTGGAGAAATAGAGAAGGGTTGGAGGTATACTACAAAAAAAGTATGTCTCTAATACAAATATTTTTTACACAAATTAAGTTCAAAGTCAAGTCAGAATTTCGAACATTGTTTTTGAACTTAGCTATTGCACTTAAAATCCACTGTTAAAAGGACCATAAAACAAATAGATTGAGCTGCCCAGAAAAAAATAAATTTTCATCACTATGAGCTCTGGGAATATTCACAAAGAATTCAAGGAGCATCAGGGTCAGTTTGGACATATAATCCCTCCAGGGTGTTCTGAGTCATGATCTAAGACAGCAATGCTGGTTACTCAGATCACAGTAATGTAAGATTCCATGTAACATTATTGTGTTACTTATTACAACAACATCCAGATCCGGATTCATTTGAAGGTATGTATAATAAATGGTCACTAGTGAGCATATAAATAATTCCCTGAAATATTGTATGTGATTAGATCTCTTATTAGACTCATAACATTGATTTACCAGTAAAAGCATGCCACAGTTAATTATTCGGTATGCTGCTGAAAAAAGTATTAGTAGCTTTCCAAGAAAACACAGAATAGCTTAAGTAATTGTGAATCAAAGGCAAAGACAAGGTTGAACAGCACAAGTCTGGAATGTACCTTGTGACTGTCACAAGGACCCAAGAAATAATAATTAGCAGTGCTTACACGTGTCTGAGAAAACGGCAAAGCTCCCTGAAGCTTGCTATTAGCTGGTATTCATTGGTTTCAAAGTTAAGGAAAACTATAAGTAAAGGAGAAGTTGCCCCTGGGAAAAGTTAAAGAACAGAATATTGTGTATTTGTGTTTAAATCTTAAAAGTAATAATACTTAAAAGTAATGATGTTGTAGCTGTTTTTGCACATTAAACCCTAAAAAAACACAAACCAAAATAATAATGTATTGCTTAAGGTGAAATTTAAATGGTATATCTGTTCTGGAACAGTAATAAAGTAGGATGTTATGGATCCACAGCATACAATAATACGGAATCATAAGACCTACCAGTAATGTAATTCCCATTAAATTTCAAAAGATTGTAACCCATAGTAATAGGTTTTATGTATTGCATGTTGCATGTATCTATGTATGCAGCCTCCATAGTTTGCCCTGCTTCAGATTGAAACGTAATATCATGGAAACTTTGGATAATAAGATGTAGAGGCCTTTTCTAAATAATAATAATGAAAAAAAGATTGAAATACAGTATACAAGATTGAAATCAGTATACAATATTACATTTGAAATATTTATTTATATAGTCTATATATTATGTATTATTGTCTTTAATCGTGTTTGTTTTACTATGCCAACATCCCAATCTAATATATTTCAACTACATTTTATTTACCTTTTTCATAGGGACTAAGTAGACTTTACTGGAGTAAAAAAAATCTCAAATGTTGAATGAAAATTCTCTTTTAAGTAGAAAGGTATTTGGTTGTTGCAGACGCTGGGAGTCTGACATGCACATGGAGGGCAATGGGCCATACACCTCAGTACTTAAAAGAGAATTTTTTGTTCAACATCACTTTGCAGGATAAACATCGCTGATACAGCATTACTACGAAAGATGAGATGAAGGTAATTCCTCTGTTTATCAGCTGTCTTGTACATGCCAGTAATATAGGCATCCTCAATATTTAAAGAGATCGAAAAGACCAATCATAGGAATGGTGATGTATAAAACTTTAATATATATTGATATGGCACAGTAGAGATACCAGATGAAGCTGGAAATCACAAAATGCATCAGGTTTAAAGCGGACCTACCACCAGGAATCTATGTTTTCATGAATGGCACTAGAAGTGGCA
>CM070033.1:67909998-67924060 GCA_036250615.1 Ptychadena robeensis | reverse complement strand
ACTTCTAGTGCCATTCATGAAAACATAGATTCCTGGTGGTAGGTCCGCTTTAAGATTTGTGCAATTAGGATCTGTGCAATGAATGCAAAATCTCTGCAAAGATGTATTTAGAGTTGGATTGAGTCACTTCTGAATCATTGTGATTTGATTGTTTGTACTCCTATGGCTTGAAATGGATATGCAATTTTGTTTTTTAACTGCCATCAATGTGTTATCAAATGTCCGCATTGACAAATCACCCAGTAAAATGTGTTTCACACAATACATATATCTGTTTAAATCTATAAACTGTTAAAACATAAACACTGGGTGGTAGAGTCAACCCCCATAGTGCTAGACCTCTTATCTATATACCTGAGGAAGAGCAACTTTTAGTCCTAAGGCCCTTGCTTAGTGTGTGTGAGAAAGAAGATACACAAATCAAAAGTGCCGTTCCACAGTGTATATAAAATCCAATCCAAAGTTTTGTGTAAATACAATATAGAGAGTTTGGAGTTGAAGAGATACCCTTTATCATTTCAAACTCTCTATATTCATCGATGGCTAACACGGTACAACACTCTACTATTGTGTAAATACAATAAAGGAATAACCAATGCATTTGGGGGGTTCACCAGTTCCTGTTCCTCAGGGCTTTGTACTGCAGAATCACTGCTTCATAAATAACAGAATGTCATTCTGTTGTTGAATGTGTTACAAACACATTTGTAGCACATTGTTTCAAAAATCAAAGATGGAACCTTGAGCATTGCAACAGTACAGCCATTCTGTTATTTATGCCCTGAGGAAGGGCTAGACTCCATTAGTGTGTTTGGAGTACGTATTTTTGCACGGCCATTGATTGCAATGGGGCAGACTTCATTGGCACGTTGTGCTCGCTTTGTGGTCACTGCTAAATAGTGTTGAGCTTATACATTCTAATTGCGCATATATTCTGCGAATATTGGCTATTCGCGAATATGGCGGTGGATATTCGCAATTTCGAATAATCACCATATTCGCCATTGGGATGCTTATGGGCAATGCAACAATAAAAAGCACATGTGACCATTCATTTTGAAGGTAATTTTAGCAAGGCAAATATAATTACGAATCTATTTTCTTAATGCGCTCGCAATTGCGAATATTCACAAATATAGAATCGAATATTAGTAAAATTATTATATACATATATTATATATACGAAATATTGTGAATTTGAAAATTGCCTATGCTGATCATCACTACTGCTAGACATGCGGAGCCTTTAGAAACATGGCTTACCCCGTTTTTAACCCAAAGCGCAACCTTGCTTAGGAAAGACTACTGTAACTATAAAAAAAGACTAAAAAATACCTGTGCGTCCAAAAAACACACCTAAATGCATCCAAGCGCACCCTATAAAAAGCATGCATTTTTTTTACATAGAGACATGGCTGAAGAGGGACTGCCGAGACCATGTAATGCATTAGCTATTCTTTTTTTTTTTTTTTTTTTATAAAACCCTGTCCTGGATTTCATAGGCACTGTAGATTGGTGCTTTTGATTTCTGTATCTTCTTTACAGAAACACAGCTAGGTAAAAAAACAAAAAAAACAATGGCCACCAAAAATCAAGGAAATAAAGCCCAAACATTCTGTTTTAAAGTTTTAACTTGCACAAGAACTATAGTAGTAGGTCAAAAAAAATTCAAATAGAATCTAGAAAAGCTGCATATGGACTATTTTTCAGTAGAATCATGTTCTGTATATATGCTGATGTTATTTTTGCTACCAACTGATTCTACTCAAAACTTATAAAACTTAAAATTATCAATGTATTCATACTTCACTTCTGAAATTGATTCTCATCATCATATGAGCAATGTCTGTATTTGTGGACCTAAGTGGACATCAGCTGAAGGGAAGATCCACTATATAAAAGAACTTTCTATTTAATAATAATTGATGCAGCAGTCATTATGAATTGCCTCATCTGGCATATCATGACACATATTTCACTAATGATCTGAAGGCATGTTGTGGCAGTAGCAGTGTTATGGAGATGGAGATGCTGTATGTACATACTCTCTCCTGCCACTTGCAATGCTTTAAAACCATGACAAGTTTGAACAGCTTTTGAATGCAGAAGGTAATCAAGTTCACAGGCTGCAGAACTAACAAGGATCCAGTGAATGTCACCCTACTGGTTAATTAGGTCTTTTCCCCCAAGCCAAGGGCTGTGCCATCAATAAGGAGTGAATAAAAACATTTTTCTGCTGCAAATGAATGATGATATTAAAAAAGTAAATGAATATTTCAGCACCCTGGTCCTCTTTGATAAATCTTCCAGGAGCTAAGACATTGAAATGAGTATGATTCAAGACTGAACTTTAAATATTAATAATAAAGGTAGCACAAACCATAACAGAGGGATATGTAACAATGTTATATGTACAATATGAAAATGTTCTTTTGCTTGGCGAAGAATGTTGTTTACACAATTCAGACTACTTACCCGTCCTGCATAATGCATAATTGTGAAGACGGGACCTTGATCCTTAGATGTGACATTTCCATTGCCATCTTTAACTGATGTGTACACTGCATTTGAATTTGATGTCTCCAAGAGTGACTGCAGCCGCTTTGAGAGGCTTTGTTCCATAGAATGAATAGACTGGCTTTCCTCATCTAGAACAGACAGAAAACCTAATGGCTTCTGAAAAACAAGCACATTTTAATTGGTTTTAATACTGTTACAAAGTATTTTGTGTACATTTTATGAATGTGGTTATTTTGTACAATGCATGCAACTTTAGATTGTATTTAATATGGAAACAGAATACATGTTTTAAATGGCATAGAATAAAAAAATGTTTTTTTGTATTAAATCTTTTTATTACTATAACTATGTGAACCCTTGCAAAGGTATACGATAAGTGTACCTAACAATGTGGCCACTGAATATATATTTAATACTTGTTTGGGATGTAGCTTGTAATTTCTCTGATAACATAAATAAATAAAAAAGTATTCGTATAAAATAAAAATATTTAAGGGAGAAAGGAATCAATAAAATGGACAACAAATGTTTTTCATCTCCTTTCCATTTAATGTTTTTCTTACATCTGTATTGTTTTTTATTCATGCATGTATCGTATATATATATGGGTGTGTGTCTGTGTGTGTTTGTTGAATACAGAAATGTAATAAAATCCTCATAGTCCATTTAGAAAGGCTGAGGATTTCCATTTCCTAATTTTAAAAAGCATATTATCTAATGTTATGAAATAGAGTGAAGCACCATATTGCATGGTAATACAACACACATAATTTCATATGGGTAGCTGGAGACTAACTGCATAATATTTACAGTTGTATATAATGAAAAGAGGAATACCTGGAAGAAAAAATCCAGTACTGTTGTATGGTTTCCAGGACAATACATGGTTTCCATGGAAACTCCCTCTTGTGCACATTCAGTCTGTTCTTGCAGAAAAAGCAGTTCATTCATATACTGGTGGATTTTTTCGTTGGTCAGATTAATGCACAGCTGTTAGTAGAAATAAAAATTAAAATAACAAAAATACAATTATGTTTTTAGAAAATACCTCTTTTTAACAAATTAAGGACATTTTTTATCATCATTTGGGCGCCTCCAAGAAACCTATTCTTTTTCTAGTGGTGTCTTACCAACTAATTTACCTAAAATGGATATTATCTCCGAAGTTTTTGGGACCTGGCATCCAACCTAATCCGATCATTATAGGCAAATCGGATGTGCGACCTTCCAAAACACTGCATGGGGGACAGTTAATGATATATCTCCACCTGCCACTTGAAAACATCAGGTGCTGCTAGTGTGATGGTAGACCATCACATGTTTTCATATGGGGTCCAACATTACAATCCGGCCTTCTCATTCCACTGAGGACAGCCACACTAAAGTTGCCAATTGACTGCACTCACTGCCAGATTCAAGGCAAACCTTTTATTGTTGCTGCTTCTGTTGGATCTCCTTCTTCTGCCTTATAGAGTCGGGTTTTTTTTGGATGAGAGCAGGTTCTGGTGGACACACCGTACTACGAACATATCATCCGTTTTTTTTTTCTTCTGCCACGGAGGGCAACACAAAAGAAACGGGGGACTCTTTCCAATACGGGCCCACCAGACTCAAAGAAATAAACCAGATGGGGGGGGGGATTGATTTAGAGTTAACGCAGCTACAAAAAATCCCAAATTATTCAAAAAGGACAGTAAGATGGACAGTGTATTTAGTAAATTAATAGATAAATATATCACTAAATACGTGAAAAAAACGTCCGTGATGTTCATTAATTAAAAGTTCTTCTAATGTTCTTTCTGGGCGATGTAGATTCAAGGGGGCGGATCATGGATGGTTTTTGACTGATATACCGAGTGCACTGAGCAGTTTATGTATCCCAACGGATTGATTGGAGAGAAACGACATTCACACTTTGCCTCGACGGGCGTTTCTAAGAATATCCTCAGGAGGCATGATTTTTGGTCCCATTGGTGAGGATTGAGATGCGTTGGGCTTTGGCTCAGGCCTGCCGTTAGATGGAAGAGAAGAAAGAAGGAGGAGGATGTGAGGAACGAACGGAAAAGGATAGGAGGGAACGGGGGGCGGCCCACTTGCCCAAAAAAACCGTCCGGATAAGGACCCTTGTCTTTGTTTTTTGTTAGAGGGTAGTCTTAGTAACAAGGGTGTGGATTGTATCAAGAAAGAAGGAGTATAAAGGTGATGAGAGAGTAACTGCCAGGGTTCCTCTCTCTTCTCCTTTGACATGTTGACCACCCTCGTTTTAAGATCCTGCACTTTCTTTTTTGGTATTTGACTCTTGCATCTTCTTGGTCTTTCCTCTATTGACTGAGATCTTTTTCCAAACTCTTTTAATGGCTTCCTCTTTCACAAACCCTCCTATGTTGGCGTTTAAAGGTATATGTCATTGGTCTATTTCTTCTTTACACTCCTCCTTGGCAAACTATCTCTCTTTTGGTCTGCAATACATCTATATGTGATTGACACCCAAATCTATTTTTATACCCGGTTTCACTCCCTTCTGTCCTTTGACAACATCTCTCATGCTATCGGCATCTCTTCATATGATGGCTGGCAGATGTTTTTTTTTCTTTAAACTCAATTTGAGCAAAACTGAACTCATCTCTTTCCCCTCACTTCCAAGCCTCCTCCCCCCCAACATCTCACTTTACAGTGTAGTAAATAACACGCATTCCCCATTCCCAAGCTCGCTGCCTGGTGTCACCTCGATCTGCGCTCCCTTTACTCCCCACTTCAAACATCGCTAGATCCTGCCACTTCCATCTCGCAAATCTCTCAAATCCGCCCCTTCCTATCCCCAGAGACGTCCACCAAACTCCTGGTACAGGCTCTTCATTCTATCTCTCGTTGGACTATGTAAATCATCCTCTCTGGTCTCTCCTCTCCGACTTTCGCCTCTTCAGTCCAATCATTGTGCTGCTAGACTATCTACTCTCTAACCATCCACATCTGTGTCCTCTCTCTCTCTCAAATGTACACTGGCTTTCCCATTGTCCAGGAATTAAATATAAAGTTTGTGCTTGCTTTTAAATCACTCCACCTCCTGTCCTCCTTACATTCAACTGGTAAACAAATACACCTAACCGCCCCCCCTCCTCCAGTGATTACTAATGACATCCCCACTCATAACCTCATATAAATGCACGACTCCAAGATTCCCTAGGGCCCTCCTACTCTCAGACCTCTCTTCAGACTTGCTCCTACCCTTTGCCACCTTCAAAAAAGCTCTAAAAACCCACCTCTTCAGCCTCTCCTACCCATCTTTTGTTCCAACATCACACCACAGCTAGTCCATCCCCCCACCTATTGTATACCTTGTTTCCCCAACCTATTAATTGTAGCCCGTCCAGCATGGTCCTCTACTCCCTTATGTCATCCTGTACCTGTGTTATACTGTGTTGTATCTCCACTCTAATGTATTGTACACCTGCTCGTAATATGCTGGCGCTATATAAATATGTAATAAAATAATAAGCTAGTGACCGTAATAGTAGTACTCTTCTTTCTAACACACTTAGTTCACACAGCTGACTCATCCTAATAGTGTAAACCTCATACTGCTCCTCATTGGTCTTTGTGTGTAACCCAATATATATTTTTCACTTTTCCCTTTTTCCCTTCCCCATTCCATGTTGCGTTTTTGGGACGAACTCTCTCATTGAGATGAAAAATCCCAATCCAGCCAATCATACAAAAATACAATTATGTTTTGCAATATATTTTATATAGCATGTAATAAGTTCTAAGTACAAACTAAGTACAAACTCATGAACAAAATACAGTTCATGCCCATTAAATATTTTATTACTATATTGTTTTGATGGAACTTGGTGCATTTGTATTTTGCATTGAAAATTGCAGTTGGGTTTGAATATATATATATATATACACACATAAACACACACACAAAGGCATTAGACCTAGTCAGGAAATTAATCATTGTCTGTTCTAAATTCATAAGCATCATTATGGTGTTGGTTCCACTCTTATAAAAAGGTGTTCCACAAGATCACACCAGAAAACCTCTTTGCACTGCGTCACATACCAAAACACATCTAGACAGCATATCTATGTGCTTCTATACACAAAAAGCAATATACAGAGCCATACATCTAATGTCAGTAGTTTGGGTATGTTAAGCTAGGCATACTCGGCTCGATGGTTTAATAGATTTGAGAACAATCGAACTCTGCGCGCGTTCACGGCTCTCTATTGTGCTCGAATATATAAAAAAAATAGAGCTTTTTTTTGAGCGAAGAAAGCTTGGCTAAACAGGGTTCCAACATGTTGGTAAACCCTGTTCGATTTCCAATACTTTAGAGGAGGACCGAGGGTGATAGGATTGGTGACACAGAAATTCTACAGCTCGATATGAAGGAAGCTCGAATGGCCCCTTGATCGTTCGGGAATTGAGCCGTGTATACCTAGCATCACCCTTTCTTAGGAATTATAACATATTAATCATAAATCACTCTCAAAAATTAAACACAGCAAATTAGAAATCTTTGTGCATGTTACCCTTGGCTAAGTGGAGGCCAGATAGTCTGGACGCTCTAGGTTCTAGGAGGTGGGGAAGCTGTCAGCTCTGCTTTGACTACCAGTACTTTTGCTTTCCCCACTGGGCAGACAGAAATAAGTGATTTCGAAGCAGCCAACAGAGAAATGCTGGCTGCTCCCAGTGGCAAAAGAGAACGTACTGGTAGTCAAAGATGACACAGAGAGGAGGTTTTCCTCCACTGTGTGTGTCATCCATGGGTAGCCAGAAAAGCACACACCCCTGCATGGTGTATACAGGTGTATATAGGGGTGTGTCTTTTCATAAGTTATGGCCTTATTGACCACAATATACCATATTTAGGGTATGAAAATACTTTTACTATTTGCCTGTTCAATATTAAAACAAATAAGAGACAGCTGTGTGATGATATCTACCTATGCTTGTTACCTAGTAATCAGCTGACCATGCTACATCATATCTTACACAGGGTTATGGAGCAACAAATCATCTAGTTACATTTATGCAATATCACACTTACTTGTTCAAAAGAATTTTTCTGAAAATCCTCAAAGCCACACATGTCCAATATTCCAATTGAGAGGGGTGGATAGCTGAAAAAATAGAAAAATATATTTTTTTAAAGTGACCCAGAAATAATCCATCTACCAAAGTGGATTTGTTCATAAACGTAAAGGTACTAGAGTCTTAGCCCTGAATCTTTTACTGATCATTTTATCAATATTATTAACTTATCATTACTTTATCACTGATTTTGAGCAAGTTTGTAGGACTGCTGTACATCCTACATTCATAAATTTTTACATTTTGTAAAATTAGGTTAACCTATATTTACGTTTTATCATAAACCTATTTCAACGCTCTTGCAGGAATAGATACATAAAGTGAATCGAATGGCTAATTACTTACCTCTCTAAAAAGAAAAGAGGCTACTGGCTTCACCCATGCTAGGCACATATAACTTCATATTTTAAAAACTAGAGCAGCAGTTCTCGATCTGTGGCCCACAAGTGTGATGGGAAGTTAGGAAGGAGAGTAATGCCCCCTCCCTCCTCACTTAGAAAGATGAGGCATTACTCTCCCTCCTAACTTCCCACTCTGCACATCATTTGCACAAGTGGGGTGGGAAAATAAGAGGGAGGGAACTTTACACTGGAAAAGAGTGTGCTGGAAGTGACATCACAAAGTTTTCATTTCTGTATTTGGAACGCAGAAATCACACTCTGTACCAGCACTTACTGTGTTCCAAAGTAACAGGAGGGGTCGCGAATCTAAAAAGGTTTAGAACCACTGTCCAGATGTCCTGTGAAGACCTAGACAGTCTGAACACTGTTCCTCTATCCTATAATAAATCCCCAAGTCCCAAGGACAGCACTCATTGTGTGGGGTAACATTTTCTTAAGTAAAGTATTCCAGCTAGTGATGGCCAAACTTCGGCCAGGTCCGTCAGCGAACGGCCTCTCGGCTGGGAATTTGAATCTGTAAAACCGGTGACGTCAGTGACGTCATATCAGGTACTTGGAACGCATAGTTCCTGGTTCCAATTGCCGGATGTGAGGTCCCTAATGTCACTTCAGGTTTTTGGAGCCGGCTTTTCACTAGAAGACCAGCTTATCTACTCAGTCTTCTAGTGAATAGATTCTTCCTCCGGCGCTATCTTACTTCTCCTGATTCTGCCAGAAGTAGAATAGTGAGCTCCTTCTTGCAGGCAAACGGGGCGGTCGAACACCCGTAGTGCTCGCCGGCTAGAAGAAGTGCGAACATCTATCACTAAATTCCAGCCTGTTTGTTATTCTATATCTGTTTCAGAAGTACTGATCGTACAACTTAACAATTGTGTATAGGGAAACTAATTTTTTTTTATCGTAAACCAAAAATTTTAAATGTTAACGCTACCCAATAGCTTTTAAATTTTAATTTGATTGACATGATTCATGATTGTTCATTATCATGAATAACAGGAATATTACTACTGCTACAAGTTTACATAGATTTTAGATTTGATGCTTTATGATCATGAATGAAAAGATTATTGTTACTCTAAAAGCAAAAAAAAATGGTTTGAATTTAATCATTATCATGAATGAAAAAGAAATTTTTATTTGAAAGACAGTTGCAAAGGTTCTAATAGACTGATATAATGGAAATTTGCCCTGCTTCAAACCATCAGGGACCTTGTTAAAGAGGGTCTTACTGCAGGTTTTATTTGTGTTGAGAAAACCATCGCAATCGTAGTATACTGTCATTCTACGGACCACAATATCCACGTTTTATTTTGTAAATTCTATTTTAACAATGAATTCACAAACAATATTAGTTTTAAAATAGAAACCCTTTCACAACAAAATGTAGTTATGTTGCATTGTAGATGTGGAGGCACACAGAGATTTGACTCCATCAAAAGGCATTTGACATTTATTTGTGGCACCTGTCACATATAAAAATGTAATGTCCTCTGCTGAATTCTTCCTCTGTCTTACAGCCTATTTAACAAAGTATATATGATTGTATGATTGGCTAGGCTTATATATCTTTTGTCAGTGTATCTTTATTGTTGTCTTATAAAATATTTCACAAAGTAATATGAACCTCAAACCTATTAACAATGAAATTTATAGTAATCATAAATTGTAATTTATTATTACATTCAAAGCTGTTTGATTGTAAATTGCCCCATGGTAGTATGTAGTTAGAATATTTTCAATAAATACATTATCTTTATTTTTTTTGTTTCATTTATTTAACGGACTTGTTCCTTTTATGTTTTAAAAGCAGAAAAAGAGTAAAAATACATTGCATTTACAATTGTTGTTGTGTTAAGGGTGGAAACAGAGCTTGCTGAATGTCCTAAATAGTTATTCACAAAAGCACTTAGTATAAAAAAATTACTTGTACCATGTACCTTCTAAACCACCATAGGGATTTGCAACTAACACAGATGGTATGCATCCTAAGAAATATTTCAAGCACTTTTCTTGAACAGAATATTTTGGAAAACATTACTTTCCCACTAATATCTTATAATCTTCCAGGCTATGTTCTTCCCTGGAGAACATTTCCATCCTCTTTCATTTATATACTTGGTAACTGAAGTTTACCACAGTTGTGTACAAACTAGAGATTAAACCTTTCCTACACAAAGTACACAAACACGTTTACTTAACGTCTAAAAAAAAGTTCCTAAATATAGACTGTTTATCTATGAACATTGTCAATAGGGAAAAAATAACTCTGAGTATCTCCGACCATATAAAGCTCAGTATATATATATATATATATATATATATATATATATATATATATATATATATATATATATATACATACATATATATATATATATATATATATTATCTACAGATACAATCTGTACAGATCTACAGATTTGGTGGTGATTTAATAAAGGAGTATGGAGGGGGGAGTATGCCTTCATCATTTCCCCTAAATTTAGCAAATTATGTCCAGATACCAATCATCACAATGTATGCAAGCAGAAGGGGCTGAATATTAATTTACTGCATTAACTAAAGACAAAAGACATGTACACATTTACTGAAGACCATTTTAATGGAAATATGTGCTGTGTAGCATCATTTTTCACTTTCCTTTTCTCTGGTATAGCTATTCTTATCTCTAAATAGCCTGATCCTGTTCTCGCTAGATTTTTTCAGAAATTAACATTGGCAAAGAACCTTTTGTGCCAAGCAGTGTTTACACCAACATTGCTGGCAAAGTGTAGAATTTGTGTAGAGTACAGTACCCATGCTTGTCTTTAAACAACTTTCCTTCTTACTTATAGAGCCTTTGATCACATGGCCAGCCAGTAAACAGGCATTTTAAATGGAAATCCAAATAAACTGATTGCCCTTTTGCTTTGTGTGTGGTTTAGTAGAATTGTAATTTGGAAAAACATTTTAGAATTCTGACATTCCCTCTTGTTGCAAGTCATGCACAAACAAGACAATATTCTTCATCCTTTTCCTAAAGCAGGCTATAGACATGGCAAATCCTGGCTGTAAGTGCGGGAAATCGACCGGTGTGCATGCATGGTGCATGGTCGAACTCCTGATAAACCCCGCCAGACGGACCTGAGTCCCTTTCCACAGTATCTGCCTACAATCTAATGGAAATCCCTGTGTCAGTGACACACACAGGATTCCCATCAGTTCTGCAGACGACTCATCAGAGCGTATACAAGACGGCCGGGAATCGAGATGTCTATGGCTGGCTTTAGATGAACAAAACCAGGTCTAGGCAAAGCTTCTCCTACATCCCACCAGCAAACAGTCAATCTGCAGACCACACCTTACATCTTTCCATAAGTTTATATTAGGCAAGTTATCTCTACCTTTGTTTTGAAAGATCCTATTAAAGATTCTGCATCAGGAATGGGATTTCCATATATGAATTCTGATGCAGTAATTAGGAATACGCCCGCTAAAAAGATCAGATTAAAGTAGCATATTATTTTTGAGTGAAGTTTGTATATTTTTGAATACTCTGTAAAGCCAAAATCTCACTTAACCAACCTCGCTATTAAGGTTTAGATTGTTTATCTACTAGATCTATTCTACAGGGTTTATTTCCAAAGGTATGTTTCGCATAATAACTCCACCATATAGGAGTAAGATGGAGTGAAGCTGAATTTAAATTAAGATTTAGAGGTCTATGAGTTCAGCCTCATGTATAAGGTCATGTATTTGAAAACAATAAAATGGAAACCCAAACTGCAGATCTGTGGAAAATATTTTGATTACACTTGTATAATGCATTAGAATCCATGCATGAAGACATACGTATGTATGAAGTTTTATCACCAAGATTTCATGAAGGCAAGGAACTGTTCTAAAACAATCATGGCTGACCTAATATACTATTATTTTATACAATACTGCTGCTATTATTATTATTATTGTATTGTGAGGAACTGAGACAGCAAACCTAGTATAACACAATGACAATTTGTATAGAAATGAAGAGGAATTTTATGATACACACATAAAACATGGCAAATATAGTATAATGTCATAAACAGTGGCCCATGAAGCTATGTCTAACGCCTTGGAGTCAATTGGAAATTAAAAGGTATCTAATGATAAGCCCCAGACAGAAAACTATGACCTTGATAAATTCATTATTACCTTCCACTATCTAACACAGCAGAATATCACACAATGGCATAGATAGCATTGTGGATATGATTAATTTCCATGCACATCTAATGAATTCTCCTGCCCTTTTTCTATATATATTGAAATATATCACAAAAATATCCAATATCCTCTTCCTCACAAAAACATAATTACAGTATATATTTTTGTATAAATAATTTTGGCTGGAAGAATATAGAGTGAATACTGCATGGTCCAGTCATGCCTACTTTGCTGGAACATTCTGAATATTCACTTTATATCTGAATAGCTACCTCTGTTTTTTTTTCCTGATTTTCTCTTCAAAACTTTGGGTGTGTCGTATGGTCCAGTGCATCTTACAGTTCGAAAAATACGGTACTTAAATAGAGATTGTAACTATTTTCGTTAACTCACACTGTGACGGTCTTTAGAAAATGGGAAATGAAATATATAAAAACATATCAAACTAGACATCATTGATATCTCCTGTAGCCTTCTCCATTTTCAAAGTGGCTACTCACTACTTTATGAATACAGCGAGCAACGTGAAAATGGCGATTACCCAAAAGTGGTGATCAGACTATAAAGTTGTGATCTTTTCTACTGATAGCTACCATATCAAAAAGGGTAAACTGAATAATTGTATTTATTATGTGTAGAAAAATAAATTTTTCTGGGGAAAAGCTATTTCCCCCCTTTATGAATAGGCCCAAGTGTCAAATGCCTCTTGAAATACAGATTCATTGATATATAACAAAAAATTGGACACATATACAAAAAACATATTTAACTGCATTGGTTAAGTATCGCCTCTTATACAAAGGATAAATGTGTCCCTGATGAGAAGATTTCATGCTTTCTATTTTCCGTGGATTTGTTTTTCCAAAACGCATGATGCAATAAGCTGCTGTTTACTACCTGTCTTCTAAAAAATATTTACTTCTGTTTGTGCTTTGATATTTTTGATCAAACGGGGGAAGGCTGCTTTGTAATTTGACAGTAAATGACAGTTGATGCCTAAGCTCTATGTTTTTGGCAGCTATGTGTCAAGCACCCATGACTTACAGTAATATTCCCTAGTAAGGATAGAGAGCAGCCTGCCAGCCTGCAGAGGATTCCCTTATGACTGGTACTGCTGTAGAGTAGTGTGTTTCTTCTGGCTGTGTTCCTTACTGCAGGGTTCACTTGAGGATACCGTACTGTTTGTGCAGGTAAAGCCAAGCTGATGTACTATGTCATTTAAAGGAAACCCAGAGCTGAAAAGTACATCGCTTAATATGAGAGGGAGAACTGCCAAATCTCACTTTCCAAATGTAAAGGGACAAGCTATGGGAATGATTTAAAGAATAAATGTTCCTTTGTTATAAAAATGAAATGTTTCTGTTACCAGATGGAATTATTTCCATCACTTTATATAACACAAGCCTTCAGTGAAGATTTGTGAAGCATATACAAAAGGAGATGTGGTAGGGAAGTAGGAAGGGTAGAGGCAGATGTCAAATAAAATAATGGCATTGCAGACATCCCTTTCACACTGTGTACTTTGCCGTCCGCTATTGGTAATGAACACAGTGTGCACATGGTACATGGGGAACCTGTGTATTATTACACTAATATACTGCAATCTAACAACTGGGACCACTGCCTGCATATTATACTGCAATCTAACAACTGGGCTGAAGCTGCCTGCTCACATACAGACAGGCCCGGAGCCAAAAGACAGAGACCTAGGCGGAGGAACTACATGACTGGTTTAGAAGGAGCTGGCATACTAAGGGTTAGGAAAATGTTATGTAATTAGTTTAGTGTGAGGAGAATTCATCACAATTCAGTCCGAGAAGGACCTGCGTTTGATGAAATTCCCACCCTCCCT
>CM070033.1:67899639-67909898 GCA_036250615.1 Ptychadena robeensis | reverse complement strand
GCAGAGTATGTTTGTGAGCAGGCAGCTTCAGGCCACTCACATACACAGCTCTGACAGCTTTCCTGCCGCATATAAGTTCAGTGCTTAGTCGCGGGGAATGTGCAGGCACGACCACCCATGGCGGAATACACAGTGGTCACACCTTCACAATATAAGGCGAATATAAGAGGAATATTCCAGATGAAAAATGATGTATAGTCGAGTAACTGAATTGGAATCATAAGCGCAGGCAAAATCCATAGTACATGCACCTCATCATGGTTTATATACACTATATATATATTCACACATTGATTTTCTTACCTGCTTTGATCGCTTTGATTTTGGAGGTAGAAATTTGCATTATTTACTAAATAGCTAAACAGACGACAGTACAGTGATTTTGCAAGTAGATCCCGATAAAATTCTGCCGTTTCCATAGAATGTCTACGAGTTATCATGTCTCCTGTAAATTAGACAATGAAAGTAAAAAAAATCATAAACAGTTCATTGTTATATATGTACTACAGTAAGATACACTTTGTCTCCTTCCCTTAATAGTACAGCCTTAGATAATTATCGTCACATGCTAATTGTAAGTTATTAGCAGAAATTCATGAACAAGTGAGACCTGCTAATAAACCAGGTATGTATAGTAGCATCCTGACATGTATACACTGTAATTCTCCTGAGTTTAGCTGTGTAACTATTACATTTATTATCTGATACAAAAGCTACAATCAGATATAATACAGTAGTCATTTAAGTTAATGTGGATTGATTTACTAGAAAGTGCTGAGCACATATCAGCAGCATTCAGTTACTTTGGCCAACTGAAAAGAAAAAAGAATACATTTGAGCTATTATTGATTGCAGCATTTTGCATATTGGATTTAATATAAATGGCATTAAGTGTTATTGGTTATAACAAACCATAAACACATATTGTGATATTTGATTAGTCACTTCTGCATATACATAGAAGTCTTTGATAGATACATACCTTTAAAGTATTGCACATCTGTTGTTAAGGCAGTAGATAGCTCATCTGGCAAAATCTGCAGCATTCCTGCCACTAAAAAGAAATGAGTTGGGAAACCAATTATCTAATGTTTGTTCTGTGTACTTACAGCACATAATAAAAGGTCATTCTCTAGTCTATAACAAGGCCCTTATGAAGAGATAAACACACCATCACCCACATATAAATCTACTGATGTGTGAATGCCAAGACATACATTTACACAAACACAATAGAGGACACTTTAGGATCCTATTGACACCATAAATATTCAAATACTGAGTGTGGGATGGTGACACTATCAGTCTACAGTAGAAGAAGATCTGGTCCCCTTGGATTGAGGTCCAATCCAGTGGCCTCCCTCTGGCCTTTGTATGCTTTAAATGATCCCTTTCTGCCTTTTACCCCCATTCTTTCCTGTTTTGCTTCTTTAGCTCCTTTACTTCCCCACTCCCTCTTATTTCTACTGATCCAGCACTTCCCTGTGTGGATGGGGTCTTTTTCTTTTTCCGGGTTTTGCACTATGGCAAGATCCCTCTATCAGCTGACTAAAAAGTTGTAGTTTGTATGTTCTTTATATTTTCTGTACCCCATGACAGCTTATTGTGGTGAATGTCTAGTACTACGTGTTCATCTATATTTTGTATTCTGAATTACGGAAAAACAAATTAAAATCTTCGTAAATGAAAACATGTTGCAAGTTGGTTTATGTGTAGCTTAAAAAAGCACATAATTAAAGCACAGAACCACCTGCAAGTATCCTACCCAAATGCATTGGTGTGACAACCTTTAAGACAAGAAACATCAGTGGTAGCGCAGTAATCAGCATTGTGCTTTGTGAGTCAGGGAGACTTAGTAACATGCACGTCACTAGGTAGAAATCCCTATGACTTACTAGATTTGACGTATGATGTGCATAGATTGTTGGGCCCAGATTTGCCCTTTTGGAAACAGAAAACATTAGGGAATTGAAGTGAAGCGATGTATATTGTTGAGCGTCAGAATAACAGAGATGGTGTTATTCCAATACTCCCAACAGAGTAGACATTCAAGGAGAATTGTAGATCAAGCATAATCCAGAAAGCAGGCAGAGGCCATATCCAGAACAACAATCAGAATTTCCAAACAATTTGTCAGAATACAGAAGTGCCGAAAGGAACCATTTCGTTTAGGTAGTTCTAGTACATGGAGTTTATGTCTAACACATGGACACTCTTACAGGAAAACTACATCACATGATTTATAAAAACAAATATAACATTATAAGAATGTTTTAGGTAAATTCCAATAGAATCAAATACATTCCTTGATAAGACTGCTTTAACCCAATTTGCTACAAAATGTGCCTTACTAAATCCTTTGCCATTAAGTGCTGCTGAATTGTGACCTATTACAAAGTGCTTAGACATGGAAAGACGTCACCTTGAATACAACAGAAAATTATACTGTTTTATGAACTTAGGGCATAAAACGTCATATCCTCTTCTTCAGTATACAATCTCAACATGATGTATAAAGCAGGGAACACACGTGTAGATATGTATCAGATCGATGGCCACTTCGAGTGCCATGCACGCTCACTTCCAATCAATCCCGCTCGTAAATAGGGATATGCATATAGCAAACAATAATTAATAAACTACATTTGCAATAAATGTGTTAAACAGGAAATGGTATCCTAAAAATATATGTTATGAATGTAAAATTTAGGAAATAAAACATATTCTGGAGGAAATCCCCGTATGTACATCAGTACACTATGACCACCATCTAGTGGGAAATGCAGCAAATGACATTACTTACTGACCTTGTTCCAGAAGCTGCAGGTCAGACACAAAGGCTGTCTCTGCATCTGTCAGGGCTGTAAATCGAATATCCCCGATGTGCAGAATAGCAGACAGTATCATAAATATATTTTCTACCTCCTATATAAAACATATACATATATATTATCATTACATTTTGGATTATCTTTTCAAATCTTTTACCAATAGAAATTTTTAATTACTCCATGATTATGATTACAATCTAGTTTTACTGTAGCGCCAATATTTTACTCCGGGCTAAAGAGTCTAAAGTTGTGTCAATAACTGTCCCTCAGAGAAGCTTAAAACTTCTTTACCATAGTCTAATATCCCTAAAGTTGGGCATAGATGTCTCGATGCCGGGCCAGTTTTTTATCAGATCGACCGCGCATGATGACGTCATCACACGCGGCTAGGTGTGCCGAGAATCGGACATGCACCCTTTGTGTGCTGCCATTTAATGAGACCGATCTAAAAATTAGAGACATGCCCGTAATTTGTCAGATCGATTTGTGGGCCTATTCAAGGTGGGCACATTAGATTTGCGGCTGATTTTGTGGCAGATCAAACACCACAAGCGCGCAGGGCGGTCGATCTGCCACAAAAATTTACTGTCTATGGCCAACTTAACATACAATAAGGCCTAGTCTCATCTTAAGTCAAGCACAGTGTATTCCATTGAAAATCAATAGAACAGTACACACAGAATCTTCAATGTTGATGCAAGTTGCGTTGCTTAATTTTCAGTAGGGCTTACCATGTTGCTCTGCATTAGCATGTCCATACACGTGCAATAAAATGCATGAGGGCCATTTCACACTATTTGCATTTTTTAGAGGCATGCGTTTTGTAAAGGTATGCATTTCTGCATATATACAAAAATGCATGGGTGTTGCACATTACACATCTGTGTGTGTGTTCTTGAACAATGCATGAAAAATGCATGCAGCAGAGCGTTTTAAAAAGAATTTTTAAAACGCAATGCATGTAGTGTGAATGGTAACATTTGTTAAAATGCAGTACTGTAAAAACACGCAAGTTTATAAAAACGCAATGTATATCGCGTGTAAGAGCCCCTAACATGTCAAAACACATTCATTCAGTTCAGGTTTTTGCCATGGTATGACACTGTGCGGTCCTTGTTCCTAATGTCCTAACACGACATCTAGTGGCAGATAGTATTACTGTGGAGGACAACATAGCAAAGACTTTGTTTAAATGTTGTCCAAAGATGGGTTTAAAGGCTAATTAAATCAGTATAGCTGCCACTGTATCACTTTTATTGTTCTTCTAAATATCTGTAGGGAATTTTATCTGACCTACAGAGATATTTTAAGAAACCCAAAATCATTTAAATGTATTCAAATGTGACATTATTCAGGTATACAGGAGAATAAAAAGTCACAATGCGCAAAAAAAGTTCACAATGCGCAGCTTCAACGGTTGGTTTTATCTGGTTGATAAATATTTAAACAAATGTGGCCAGTAGTGTTGAGCTCAAAAATTTTAATTGCGAATATATTCAACGAAAATTGGCTATTCAAGAATTCTCAATTTTCACGAATATGGCAGCGGATATTTGCAATTTTGAATATTCATGATATTATGCAGTGGAAAGCTTATGGCCATGCATTGCGATTTTAGATATTTTTTATATTTTGAATATGAATTTTAATTATTTGCAAAATATTAATTCCAATTCCAATATTGCCTATGCCACTCATCACTAGTGGCCAGCGTATAAGTCTTATTATTTGAGAAATCTACACCACAAATGTTACACAAAACAAGTATGTGGCTCTCTTTTCAATTTATTTCGCCTTTAAATATTTTATAAAACATTTATTAAATAATTTAACAAAAAAAATGCGTCAGCACAGATTGAATTCCAAAGCCTTCACCAGCTTCAAAGCTGTGAGTTCGCTTACGTTAAGAAATAAATTATACACTGTGTCCCTCTGTGAATATTTAAGGGATGTGTTGCTACTATCAATCCATTTGTCAGATGAATTTGGAATGTTTTCACAATATGATTGCCATAACATTCAGCTTTCTCTTTAATGAGTTTCTAATGTCATATATGTACTGGAACAAGCAGATATACGGTAAATCTATTGGGGCTGGAATGCAAATACGAATGTATATCAGTGCTATCATTATGGCCAGATATCTGAAATAGTAAAAGTCATTTGTGAACAATATCATGAGTTATCTTAATATCATTTTAATTGGGTTCATTGCACAACATAGGCAAAATGCTAACAAGTAATACTAACATCTGATACCTATGGCAAACACAATGATTTCTTTTGCAGTGAAAGGATTCTGGTTGGAGCATAGCTTTGTATTATGGAGTGATATGATATGAAGCTTTCCGTTTAGTTATGCACATACTAATATTCTGTAAACATGCCATTTGGGTGTTTTTTCTAAGAAGTACAGGCTGATCATTTGGCAAACCAATTCATTACTTATGGAAGTGTAATGCGTATAAATAGGTAGGCAATATGTCTTTTTGATCACTCAAACTATATATAAAAAAAAAACTGCTCTGTAGACTTTTACAAAGCAGGAAGTTAAATCCACATGGACCCAAACCATTTAAGTTCATGTCCACTTTAGTATGCTTTAAATGATATTCCAATATAATATAATATGAAAATATAGTTTATGCGTTTATATATAATTTTATGCAAACTCAAACATGCCTGATTGCTGTGCTAACAAAATACATCCCATACAAGGTATCTTTAGCTCATACCAACAACTTGCAGCCAATTGTTTTACCTCTAAAGGACAAAAACAAACATATTGTACACTTCTAAGCTATCACTGGACAACTATGGACTGATTTATATACTTTAATTATTACCATTTCTATAGTAAGTCATTGAAATGTCACTTACAAGACTGTTGAAGCCTAGAGCACTAAGTGCTTGTTTGAGGTTAGCTAGCTTCTCTCTATTCTGTGTGCTGTGTAGATCTTCTGGTTTAGATTGATTTAGATACCTGTGCAGAAGTAAAATATAGTAATGGATTACAATCAAGAATCAAAGAATATTATAACTGCAATATTTCACATTACATAATACAAAACTGTATGCTTGTATATGATACACCCTGCTGTTGGTTTACCTTTGTCTCAGTAAGCGAGAACAAATGCTCAAACAAGTGACTCGTGTGATGTTATACATTTTAGGCCATGTGTCCACTGCTGATTGAGTGCTGAACGTATTGGTAGGAGCGTTCCCTATTGATTTAGCATACCAAAGACGCAGAAAAACATTGCCTAAACAGCTTTTGCCTAAACAGCTCATTTCTTGGAGACACGTTCATTGATCTTCAATGTACGAATCTCCAGTGGCACTACGTGGTGCTGCAATGAAGACTTGGTCTCGCTCAGCAGGAAGTAGGAAGTGTCTTCTCTGCGTCTTTTTTCCCAGTTGCAGACACACATCTGGGGGAAAAAACAGCAGTGGACACAAGCTTTTGGGCATCATTTTAAGTTTTGAGTGGAGCATAAGTCCAGTAAGATTTTGAAAACACAGTTGAATTCAAGTGTTTATTTTAAGTAGAAACTAGAAGTTGATAGACTATGAAAGCATCCATTAGTCCCATTGCTTTCAGAAGAATGATGTTTGATGGCTGTAAAGCTGACTATTTGGCTGCAGCCGTTCTAGTTACACACAAAGGGTGCCCGCCGATGCTGTCAGCGATGGAGAGCAGTGTGATGATGTCATCACGCTGCACTCCATAGCTGATCTGTGCTGCTTTGTCGGCCCTTACTCAGTATGTGTGTGGGGACCTTTAGGAGAATAAATAAGTTGTTAAGTGAATAAATAAGAAAGGTTTAGGATTTAAGGATTAGAACATGGACTAGGCAAGCAGTATTATGACCAGGTCAACTATGGTGATTTACATAATCTCTCAGTTAAAGTATACCATAAAGCTCCTCTCCTGGAAAAAAAAATAACCAAAAACCTAAAAAGTTATTTTACTTACCAACATTTCTGGTCATTTGATATTTAGTGTCTGCTCTTTTTCCTTCAGCACAGTAGAAAAATAATTTGTTAGGTGTCCAGCTAATTGTCAACATAATGCAAACAACTCTGTATTGGCCAATCCAGCGTGGGGTGCTCTCAGACTCAAGAAGACGGCATTAGGGGCAGTCCTAGGTAGATGGGTGCCCTAGACAAGCACTACCTCTGGTGTGCCCATCCCCTTAAAAGCAGCTCTCATTACTGATGGGGAGCTCTCCCCGGGGGTAGGGTGGGGGAAGGTGCTGCTGAATCAAAGACTTACGGACTCGGTGACTCACCAGCACTCCTCTAGAGACAAGCTTCTCTTCACGCAATGCCCAGATGCTGCCCCCAGCATGATGCCACCATGGGCAACTGCCCATATTGCCACTGGATGGCATAATATGATAAGAAACCACTGAATGTTCATTTTCACATTGTCTGTCATTTATTGGGATCGACTGAAAGTGTTATTAAATTAAGGTTCAATTTCAATACAAACGATACACATTTTGCAGCATGTCCCATCTTTTTTTTTTTTTAATTGTTATCGTTTTAGGTTGATCTAATCATGTGGGCTGCCATAGATTTTCAACCAACAAAAAAAAATGTATTGACGTGTATGGGTGCCTTAAGAACATTAATTTCTCTGCTAGTCTTCATAATAATTGTTTTAGCATGGTCACTTTATTCCGTTTCATATGTACTGGACCTATGTAACCCAATAATTGTTTCATTTTGAAAGGAACAGACAATGATCAGGCTTTCTGAACTTTCTAACATAGCCTTTGACATCAAATGTCAAATAGTCAGAAATAATACTGAACACAACAATTTGATTATTTAGATAAAAATGACATACTTTTGACAAAAAAGCAACCATTATAGGTTTTATATCAAGAAACCAGAGCTCTGAAAAGGTTTAATGTCAGACATAAATGTGACATTGTCAGCATAATGCTTGCTCCCATTAGTGCTCTCAGGTTAACGGTAATTATTAACTATTTTCCATTAAAGTAGTGGCCATCTGCTTCATGACGTTTATGTCAGCATTTGCACTTTTAGTTCAGTGAGGTATAAAAACATACACAACTACTTTTGAAGGAGACTAAAAAAGGTATCTAAAAATTTTTTATAAGTTATCTTACAACTCTGATGAGCTCTTAATCAGACATGTTGATATGTAGCATAATCCAGGCAGCTGGCTAATGCTTATACACAAGGTGGAGTTACAAATGGGCATTTAATATTTATTCCATAGACACTGCACCTGACTGTCAATATATCGGTACATCATATCATATTAATTAATCAAGATATCTCATATTAATTATTTTCCCAGTGGGCCTAAAAATGTAAAAATCCATGCAAGGATGGCAGGCCTACAGGTGTATGTTTGTTTAATGGACCAATATGCTGGGAGTCCCAGCATTAGGATTCGGAGCAGATATAGTGCCATTGTGCAGAAACAATGATCAGAAACAATGTCTTCCTACATAAGAATTAACTGCATATATAATAACCTATAATTGATACTCGCTGGCCAATGAGAGATTCATGAGAAGCGAGGAAAGGTGATCGGAAATATCACTTGCCGTTCATTTACTAAGTAGCCTGTGTGCGGCTTGATATATAAGTTTGCCTCTAGATTTTTCAGTGATCCAGTTAAGACTGGGGAGGGGGGGGAGGGGGGCAGATCGCTTAGGGACATAGCCTAACTTACATGCACACAACCTTTCTTTATATCTCCAGTAATTGTGGGGATGATACAAAGTTCATGGGCTTTGCAATTGATGCGCAAATTCAGATATTTCCCCATTTCTAGTAAAAATGAGTAAAGCTGCTGCTTGTTTACATTTCACCAGCCGAGCCCAGCTCGAGATTGCAGTGAGTTTTTTCAGCCTGACCTGGACTCAGCTTACAGACCGAGCATGGGGGAGGACTCATGTTTTCAGCCCCCCTTCGACACCACTGATTGGTGTGCCCCCCTGCGATCTCAAGCTCCCCGTCTGGGGGGGCTGGACTCCAGGTTGGAACTCATAAAGTTACACAGAAAACTGTTTCTTCAAACTAGAGCTGCTTAAGGTGGTTCTTCAGTCTATTGAATCATGGGTGTCCATTCTGGCTCCACTTTTGTACTGTAGTACTTTCTGTTACTTGCATACTGTAACAAGTTGTCAGAAGAGTCAAAGTGATTCTTTAAGGTATTGTTTTCCTGTTCTATGTCAAAACTGCAGCTTAGCGCAGCGCAATGTCTCCGGCTAAGAACAAAATCCTAAATCCTGAAAGTAACTGAAGTATAAATAAGTTGATGTCAGACATTTTTTATTACAATAACTGCACTGTGATGTCCATGTCTATGAACCAGACTGTGAACATTTCTGGATACTTATTAATGCATCCACTATATTGTTACAATTTTACAGAAATGTGCATTTGCCATGTTATATTTGTGCCACCGGTATTCTATTCGCTATATCCCTTCCTGAGCATGCCTTTGAATCACACCATGATTTTCTACAAATTACCCCTGAATAGTAATGTTTATCTTGTGTACATGTGACATGTGTTGTTTACCAATCCATACATTTCTGTGCATAAATAGAAGCAGCCAGTGTAGCCGAATGCTACTCTAATTGCATGCCTAGCTAAATAAAGAAAATCATAGGTTTCAGGCTGCTGAGTTCTCGGTTTTGTTTAGTCTTCACATTTGTCATGTTATTACGAAAGGCCGGCGGATTCGGTATAAGAGACAGCGCTACCTAATGGTTAGAAGTGTTTGATGTGAAAACACAAACTTAGTACAGATAACAATAAACTTGTCTTTGGTACAAATCACAAGATGTACAGTCTGATTGCCGGTAATTTTAAATGATTCGTTTCTCATACATTATATGATAATTAATTAATATGAAACTGAAACCTCCAACAACAAGTAAAACTGCCTTAATAAGAAATCGAATCTACATAGTGTTTAGCAAATTGTATAAATATAAACATTTAAAGTGCATAATACACTTTGGTAAGCCTTTCCAATTAAATCTAAAATTTCTTGTTAAATTTAGATATTTCTTTACAATTTCAGAGACAAGATGTTTTTTGGTGTCACCGTTTAGGTAATAATTAGGTGCATTAGTAGAAGGACAGGATTAAGTTGGGTTTTTTTAACATTAAATGGAACGGTTTTCACAAAATTGTTGCCATTTATCATGAAGCCAATGCTGATAGTGTTAAGTTTGAGGCACTTCAACATTAAAAGCAGATTGCATAGAACCACAGCATGATTGTGTGTGCTGCAGTTTTGTGTGCTTTGGCAAATGTATTCGGCAGTGGGTTAACACTAGATTCCCCCTACAATAATTTTAATGGACAGAGAATCACAATATCTTATCCATTGTCGAACTGAAGTTCAGGCACTCTCAATACTGATGACTT
>CM070033.1:67865138-67878162 GCA_036250615.1 Ptychadena robeensis | reverse complement strand
GGGACACAGGGACAGCGCAGAACTGTGAGTATGCGCTGCCTGGAGCCCCGACGGCAGCATCTCGTCCAGGGCTATAGTAGTCCTGACCACTAGGGCGGTTAAGCTGTTTAAAAAATATTAGGGTGGGCATACATGGGTAAATTTTTTATAGATTCCCGAATTGACTACTGTGCACATTCGCGGTGATCAATTGTTGCCAAATGGAACGATCAATCGATCTTGGTCGAAGAAAGCTCAATCGAACTGGAAACCAACAGGTTGGTAAATCCCTGTTTGATTGCCAAGGTCCCCACCCAAAGTATCGAACAGGAATGAATTGCGCAAAGTTGTCCACAGTGCAATAGACAAATGCTCGGCGCTGCGCTCAAGGGTTCATGCCCGCGTTTATATTGTAATGTTTCTTTCTTTTGCTTAGAACTTAGAACTTCTATTTTTAAAGCACATTTGTTGCGTTGTACATATAACACAGTGCTGTACATTAAAAAAAGGTTCAAGGGCAAAACAAGTGTGTAATGTACAAGTACAAACTATGGCACAGGAGGAAGAAAGCACCCTGAACATTGAGCTTACAATCTAAGAAGACAGAGAAAAGAGTTTCAAATAGGTAGTGTATTCTACTGTATTTGTGAGGGATGTGTAGCGATCAGTAGGGAGCAATGACCAAAACAATAATAAATTATAGTAGTGGTAAGCAACTGAGTAGATATGGAGGGCCACAATTGCAGCCCTCGGCTTCACTAAAGGGCCACACATAACATTTTCAAACTATACTGACTTGTAGAAGCATTTTATAATGTAAAAAAAATGACAGCATTCAGAGCTAGAAGACATTGTTTAAAATTTTTAAATAACAAAACTTGTTTTAAATGATACTTCAAGCAATGGGAAACACTTTAGTATGATAATGTAGATTTTGTGTCATATTATGTGCCTCAAAGAAATCATCAAAGCCTTTGTGCCCCTATTGTGTTCCTCTCCTCCTATTCCGAGTTTAAGAAGCTCCTGGGCGTAGATGAATCAGTGGGGATTGGCAGGCAGGCGAGTTCCTATGCCCTATGCATTAACAGTTAGGTTTTGGAGGGCGCAAGTGGAGGACTGAGGTGGGCCGCTGAAGAACGCCCAAAGGACCGCAGGTTAGGCACCTGGGCTTACAAATATGCCAAGCATGAGTTTGTATAATAACAAAAGTGTACTTTTTGCATAATATATCATAAGCTATTGAGAAGAGTTTAGCATTTTATTCTGCTTTATAATGAAAATCATTTTGTGCCAGAAGTATCCTTTTTTAACTATGCAAGAGGTCTTAAAAACTTATATTTCATAAATGAACTATGGGAACTGACAGCTGGCTTTGTCCTCTACAAATTCCCCATAAGATGTCTTTCTCAGTACTTTCCATTTATACAACCAGAAAAAGATTGCAGCCAGAGCAGGCAAGGTGAATTCTTAGCTCCTGCTCTGTATACTAATACATAATAGATTTAATGTTGTTTTGAAGAATATACTTTATAGTGCCTCGGAGTTGCCTTCAGATATAACATTTTGCAAGTGCAGCAAAAGTACAGATAAAAAGGTGGATGTAGATAAGAGATGATCATTGTTCAGTCTGGACATGTGTCTGCCCACCAGCAGATGATCAAGACAACTGATCTTTAGCAAAACCATGATCAAAATGTTCCCTAAAGCTAGCCACACACGGTTCGATTTTGGTTCAATCGATGCTCGATTAGATGAATTTTTTCTTGATTGAACGAAAATCGAGAAATGCCCACATGGTACGATCGACGATTGGCTTGGCTGCTATCCAAGGTGTCTATGCAATGTGACAAATAGCTCCAAATTATAGTTCCAGACTAGTGTTTTAAATCACATAAGCTATTACTAGTAGGAGATTGTTGTAGTAGTCTGCAGACGGTTCATGTATGACCTCATATTTTTGTCACCTAAGGGAATAATTTAAGTGGGGCAAAAAATTATTGTTCTCCAACCAAAGCCCCCCATACACGTTCCGATTTTTCGTACGAATTTTGCCCGACCGACTAACGTGGTCGGAGATTAATCGATCGGGAGATTAATCAGATGCTGAATTATGTACCCGACCGATCCAGATTTCTCAAAATCGGCCGAAAAATTGGTCGGGACCGCTTGGGACCTGTCCGTAAATTTTGGACGATCTGCTGTTAATAAATAGTGTCAGGCTGATCGATCGGTGATAATTTTAATTCCGATTTTTCGTGCCAGCCGACCGACCAACCAAAACATTTTCGGTGAAAATCGGGTGCCACGATCGGACGAAAAATCGGTCGGGAGATTAATCAGAACGTGTATGGGGGGCTTTATAAAGATGAGAGAGGCCTGTAATTTTCATCATAGGTACACCTCAACTATGAGAGACAGAATGGGGGAAAGAATCCAGGAAATTACATTGTCTGATTTTTAAAGAATTGTTTTGCAAATTAAGGTGCAAAATAAGTATTTGGTCAATATCAAAGTTCATCACTATACTTTGTTATATACCCTTTGGGAGAACTTGCATAATTGGTGACTGACTAAATACTTTTTCCCCACTGTAGCTCGGAGCAGATCACATTTATCTGACAAGCAGGTGGTTTCAGGAAATGTGGCCACCCAAGCTATGAAGATCTGTCCTTTCATCCCAGTGCAACGAAGTGTGCTTTGAAGAATTAGCTATACCTACTTCCAATGGTGACCAACTAGCACTGGGGTGCCATTGCACAGCAACAAGGCACTGGAATAGATAGGTAGAGCTTTAACTGCACACTTCCGTGTACTTATCTGCATATATGGAGGGACAAAAGACAGGGTGTCTCCTTATGGGAATAAGGGCAGGCAAGTTGTAAAACTTTTAGTGGAATTTAGATTTCACCCTAAGCAACTAACCTATGAATCAAAAGAGCACTGCTCAAGGAAGGCTAAACATGGTATTTTCTACTACACTGTGCAGACCCCCACCCCTGCAAAGGAACCATTTGCATTTTGTTTTGTTGATATGCTAATTAAAAATGATAGGCATATATAGGCATAAATATCCCTACAGCCCCTTTTGTAGAAACATGTGCAAACAATTACTATATTCAGATAAGATTCTCTCACCCTGTAATTAAAACATATTGGGGCACATATTACACAAATATATACTCTGCTGTGTTTGCGCTGTCAAGGGATCCAAGAAAACAACAGTTTGTGCATGCTCAGAGCCTAATGAGCACAAGTGTTCATGGATTATGTAGTTTCATGGGTGGGCAACAGTAGTCTCTACAGGGGAAACCATGAAGGGGAGCTTGCATTATTTTGTATAGTTTTTTTTTGTTAAAAAGAATTATTAGAATGATAAGATGTTATCGCAATTATCAGTAGTGCAAGGAACATAAAGTATTAACTTACACATTTTTACTTGTTCAAAAAATTACATAAAAACTTTTCTCGACTTGCACATTCTCCAAGATAAAGAAAAAACAACATTATCTTCATGATTGGAGACAACTGCAGCAAGGATATTAAAATCATGCTGCTAACTGGTTATGGAAATAAAAATAAGTTTTATAAAGAAAAGCAAAAATAGGAAGATAAAAGAGGGACAAAAAATGGGAAGTAAAGGAACAACCATTGGGATCATACTCATTAACAGGGAAAAAGTTCCACAATTTAGGGGGTGGCAAGGCAAGTAATATAAAATTCATTTGATAACATAGATTATATATATGGCAAGTAACTTACATAAATTTGGTTGTTTTTGAATCGCTTCTGGATCTCATACAACAGGCTGCTATCTGTGAGCTCACTGAGAGTTGCTAAGTCATCATTTGGGGCTGCTGGCATTAGTTTGATCTAAAGGGGGAAAAACATATATTACTCAGTAGTACATTATTAAATACCTGCAATATTATTCAAGGAGGAGCCACTTCCAAATAAGAACATTCAATAAAATATTTGCATGAATTGCATAGGGTAACAGCTGAACAAAAACAAAACACTCAAGTACACAAAGCTGTTTTTTTTATATGTAAGGATGATTTTCACTGGAAGCTTCTTGAAGCGTTTACCATGACAGAACTTGAAAATGTCATATTACTAGATTACTACGAATATCTGCTAAGCTGTCCACTTAAAGTGTTTTGGTGATCATCATTGATCCCAAATCATTTCTTTGACATTTCTTCCTACTAACTGCCTTTTCCTGTTACATGAAGAAGGTCAGGGTTAGCCTATGGTATTAAGTTAAGAGTATGATAGTTATTTTGGTAGTCTTTTGAGTAAGAAAAAGAGCAGAGGACAAGGGTTCAGTTATTTCTACAGCTTTCAATTCTAGAAAATAGCAACAGGATACTGCACATTGGAAAACAATACCTGTCTTTTGGGCAATGATAAATGTAAATATGGTCAGGTTTTTCTCAATTGTATTATTTATAATATATATATAGATAGAGAGTGAGTTATGTACTAAAGGCCATGGCAAAATCACAAAATGTTCTTATTAACACCGAGTCCAGCAGCAATGGAAATCAGCATATAAAACACTTGTTGTAAATTGCCTGCTACAATAAAAAAATGTATAAAATACAGCAGAATTTTGTGAGCTATTGGTTAAGGCAGGTCTTCAAAAGGTAAGATCTACCTACATAGTGTTTGAGATAGAACAAAAAATGGTAAGGCCCATGATCTGCTATTCCAGTGTACAGATCTTGTTTGTTGGAATGGAATTCGTTTACTCCATGTATTTCTTTAAAATTCTTTAAAACATTTTCTCTGCAAAATATGTGTGACATTCCAAGACATTTAATTTAACAGAATTTAATGGTTACACTAAGAAACTAAAAAATAATCTCATACAGAATTTCTATAAATCTTCTAGTAGTAATAATTGATACATGCAATAATAACATTGGTAAAACATAAAAAGAAAAACACCTGACTCAACACAATCCGTATCTTCTGTTTCATGACCTTACCTGATCCAGTTTAGTAGAACTGGTCATATTGATTCTCTCAGAAGCATTGTCTTGTGAGTAATGCTTATTTAATGTCTTTGCTGAATCTTTGAACATTGTGTCTTTTTCCAACAAACTATCTTGCTTAGAAATTGGTATTGCCAATGGACGTCTACCAAGAGAAAGAATAAAACAAAAAAGAGAGTGTGAGAGATAATGGAAATAAGCAAAGCTCAAACCTCCATAGAATAGAAGCAAATAATGCTTCTGGAGGATTTTGGATGAATTGTTCAGACTGAGGAAGGCAAAAGACATGTAGCTAGTAACATTTAAAATTCTACTCAGTGCCAGCCATGCTAAAAGTGCCTACGTTGGCAGAATAATCATGAAAATAAATTGTGCAAAGAAAATAGATCAATAAGTCATCTAAAAGTTTTGAAATGAAGCCACCAGTAATTGTGAATCATTTAAAGAGAGAGGGTAAACAATTTAACACTGTTGCATTTCAAATAGCAATAAATAGTTTTAAATGGTTAAATCAACAGGCAGTGTCCCATGTATATGTAAAATGTGTACTTTAGTGTTTATAGTTTGCTAGGCTTGATTCACACAATGTGCAGCAGTTGGCAGGGGCTGTCAACCACCAACCAACTACCCAAGTTAAATCTATGGCCAACTGCCCAGAGGACATGTTGTAAGACCTTCTTAAATATTTCACCCAAGAAGAACTCTTAAAATAAGTGTGCGGTCTAGGGAAACCTGTCCACCAAAAGTTTTAGTATTCAGGGATACAATGCCATCCTTATATACAAAGATCACTAAATCAATTATTTGGGTTTTTGTAACTAAGTTTGTAAGTGATATAGGCACCAGAACTATACAGGAAGCATTAGTTTGAAACTCAATAAGCTATAGCTAATAGAACTTTAGTATTTTTAGCTAATAGAACTTTTGTATGATTACTGTATCTATAAGGTTTTTTATGTGGTTTTTAACTGATCAGATTTAAGAGAATGCCTATTGTGCTTTATATCCCACTGTATTTCTATTTTATTTTTATTACTGGGGCTATTGCCCTGAAAATGTGGATTTCATGTATGTCATTTTGTTGAAAATTTTATAAAGATTGATAGTAGATTGACAGGTAATATTTAAATTACGCAAGCTGATCGAACCACAAAAATTGAAGTGTGTATTGCTAACTTTAGTGACATGTATGAGATGTGCGAAATCATATAAAAAAGTACAGTTAACACATGAAAAATGCTTTTAAATCAGTTCTTTAACTTAAAGATGGAATCCCAATCCAGTGGAGGGATTTGCTGAAAAGAACTCTCAATAAAGATCCAAGCCACTCAGAAGCTAAAATGACGTGAAATTCAAATAGTATGCAGTAGATGAATGACAAGTGTAAAGAATGTAAACAGAAGATACATATAAACAAAAAGAAAACCGAGGAAAGAAGGAAAAATATGACACGTAAAATTTAAATGGAATACAAATCGAGAGGGCAAAGCTTATAAATGGAAGAAGAGTTCAAGATAATTAAGAAAGCAATTGCAGAGCCAGCAGGTCAACAGTTGCAATTTAAAACAAAGGCAGTAAGAGAGGACTGGTGTCAGATGTTAATGGAGGATTGAAATGAAAAGAGAATGAAATCGTCGAACAACAATAAATGGAAAGAAATACAGAGCAGAAAAAGGAGGCAAAAGGTCTCCGGAATAAAAAAACAAGCACAAAAAGATTAGAAAATAAAGTAAAATTGCTAGAAGCACCGGACTAATACAATGTAAAAAAAGTTTTTTTTTAACAATGGTATACATATGTAAAGAACCTTATAGAGAATGAATTCTAATTGAAATTGCCCCTAAACTCACCTAATGTACTTCCCCTCAGCACTCCTATGTACTGTTCAGATAACGCAGCGGCAATGATTACTTTGTGCGCATAAAGTCAGGAGATACAAGTCACTAATGTCATCATGCATCCTTAACATGCCTACTGAGCTATGTTATCACCATTAAAACTATTATTTATCTAGTGACCATACATATTTCTGCAGTTCATTAACCCCTGGAAGACTGGCAGCCTTTGGAAACTAATATGGTCATGGTCACCTCTCAAGCGATAGTAAGCATATTTTTTAGAATTGTAGAGGTTTTTTTTGACCATTGTGACTTCTGAGAGGTAATTAAAAATATAAAATATAAAACACAGAAAGAAAAGCTTCCAGGTGGTGCAAAGTGAACCATGAGAATACAGTTCACTGAAAAAGGTTGTGCATGGAGCAGTGGAGGAAGAAAGGATCCCACAGGACAGGGAATGGGTGTTTTCCCCCAATGCAGATGAAAGAAACCTATTGCAGGGATTCATGATTTATGCAAAATACAGACAAACTTAAAGTGTTAAATAATATTACTTCTGTGACTGGGCTCAACACAGTACAGAGGTGGGGCTGTGCTGAAAATGGGTATACAAATGATTGATAGAAGGAGCCCAATGTCTTTTGCTGCCTTCTGCTTCTTCATCTACCTCTTCTGAGATCTAGGACCAGCTCTCATAGGACAACAAGTAGGCCCCATGAGAGAATAGCCATGCTAGAGGCCTGGGTGACTGCAAGAACCAAGTAAGGTATGAAAGTGATTAAACCTCCCCTACAAGCTCGGGTGAGTGAAGAACTCCCCCTAATAGTTAGCCCTGAGATCAAGACCCTTGTGAGTAGCCAGCACTACTTCTTCTTTGGATAACAACTACTGTTGGTAACTGCTGCCTAAGTACTCTACCCTGTCTCTGGGATCAGGAACAGCAAGAGACTTAAATACTCCTACTTACTTCCACAGAAAGGATTGTCTGTTTCAGTAGACAAGTACGTGTTTACTGATTACGGAGGCCTGACTATAGGTGAAATATTCTTTATTAAAGGGGAGAGTTGGTTCATACCAGGGAGGGAAATATACAGTAGTATTTCCAGGTACAATGAGGTGATTGCCTGTCCAGGGGTCCACCGTAGTGCACCATAAGCACTCAAGCCAGATCATGCACTCATACTCAGGATTTTGGAGAGCCCTGATGCCCTTTTATTACAAGTTAGCAAAGTTAATCACATCCCTAGTTCCAGTGTTCCTCTGTTGTAAAGAGATGCATAGAGAGAGAAAGCCCCCCAATTGAGAAGGTTCTGCTTCCTCTAGTCTACGTTGGTGACAGCTAACTCTCAAGCACCCCCAGGGAGCCCGCATCTCAGGGACAGGTATAGACAGCTGTTTTACCCTCTTTTACCCTACACTGGCATAAACTGATTTAGTGTTTAGTCACCCAAACATAAAGATATAAATTAAATAAAACATGCCATATTTAAGAACACACAAGCCTAGCCATGGCATACCACTTATAGCTAAACAACCTCTCCAACACCTTTTTAGCATTAACAATGGGAAATTGATGACACTGGGCATGTGAAGACAGGGGACACAGATGCTGGATGGACATTACAAGTTGCATGTCCCTGATTATAATAAAATAATGAAATGTGACTATAAATAAGAATAATTAGAAGCCTGTGCTAAGGCAAGTATGTATCATTGTTACATTTCTTCAGAAAATTCTACTTGCCATGATGTATGCTTTAGTAATATAATTGACCAAAGCAGGAGAAAGGGAAGCCAGAACTCTTCATTTGGATATATGTTTTGGGTTGATATCTCATAATTGAAAAGAACTATTATTCAGAATGAAAGCCAAACATTTAGTGTTTTCAGAAGAGGGCGGCATTGGCAGCCCGCATATTCCTCTCAGAACAGCCTGAGAACAAAATGACTACAGGAACAAGAAGGTTTTTAAAATATTTGGAACAATAACAACAAAGTAGGATGAAAATGCAAATTAACAGTCCCCAAACTAAGTATATGAACCCCATAACATATGAAGCCATTAATATGCCATCAACTACGAATCCTTTTTGCAATGATGTGCAATTATAGGGCATACACTGTGCCCCTACTGCCACCTTTAAGTGATACATTAAAGGTTAAGTGCTCATTTTCTTCCTCACAGTTTATTTCTTATGCTAGAACATTAATTTTCAGAAAATGTGTCTGTGCTTTGATCATTATTATATAGGATGGTGGCAGATGTTTTAAGCTTAATTCAGTTCAGCCTTTTTTGCTTTTTGCATACACTTTTCATTATTTTGTGTCCATTTTCCATTTAGATTTCTTGTGCTCTGTTAATTAAACTAGAAAATACAGTCAACAGATTTCAATTAGATAGTATGGCAGTTAAATAAATAAATACCCACTTTAAATTTAAATAAATAATTTCAAGAAGCAGACAGCCAGGTTAAGTTTTAAGGATCCAAACACAAATTAAAGAACCAGCATGTGTCAGATGCTCCAAGGAAAGTGCCAGGAATCTAGAACTTTGTGATTTTGAACACTGACCAATTTTTAATTAAAAACATGATTTGCAATAATTGTTTTCAAATGAACTTGAAGTTTGAAAGCAAACCCATGAACCATTTTAAAAGTTGAAGTGCATCTTTAAGGCAGACAGCAAAAGAGAATCATCATTATCGCCAGGGGTGCACATAAGAGGTCCACAGCTATGCATGCAGAATGATAAGTAGCTATGCGTAGCTGCAGTAAGGCTATTACAGCGCATTTGCCTACTATCCAGCTTCTTATTTTTCTTTATGGGTCCTCCCACCATGTCCACAACTGCCTTGCCACCCCACCTCACCAGCACTGTGATTCTTATGAAGTTTGAACGGGAGGCAGGAGGTGAAATGTTACTATTTCTTCACCTGCCATCTCACAGCGGATGGATAACTTCCTCAGCTCCTGACATTAATTGTGAGTCCCGGCAGGGTCTGGTACAAGGCAGATTGATAAAGACTGGCTCTAACAAGCACTGATTGTGGTACTTGTTACCAATACGCCATCTGCTGGTGGCCACTGGTACTACATGCCCATGTTACAGACACCTGAACTGAAATAACCATTTCCAAACCTTGCAGAGCATTTTACAGCACCAACTTAATCATTGAACAAATGTCAAGTAGTTCTCTATGTATTTTATGAGGTTTAAGAATAATGTATTCACAGCAAGTCATCTATTATGTCTTTATGGACCCCTTCACTTGGGTGGGTGGGCTGGTCCTCTGGTGTTTCTGCTTATATGTGTTTTGATCTTCCTTAATAACTTAGATGGTTGTGATTTCTAGGTTTTGTATTTTCTATGTATTTAAATTTTTTCTTGGTTCATGCCAATGTATATGCCAACTTTTCTGCTATGTAATAGTTTTCAATGAACATATATGAAAAAAACGTCAAAACCACGCTACATATGGGGTGAGGACCAAAGACAATCACCTGGTACTCATCTGAGTAGCTCACTTAAAAAGTTATGTGCATCCATGATTATCACTATTAGCGAACAATAAACCCTTTCTCTATGTGTTCTCAGGTAACTAGTTTCATGGGTTTCCAAAGTTTAGAGAACCACCTTCCTACTGCCTTTTCTTTGCTGCCATGTTTGAAATGTTTCCAAAAGAGCCAAAGAAAATGTTGAGCAATGAAGGTCATTTTTGTGGCTTTCAGTGACAACCACAAATCCAATCCAAACAACGATGCTATTATCGATATCTAGAAAACGACATTAAGGTTGGAACTATATAAATTGTCATTTGAAACTTAATTTAAAACTCAATTTAAAAATGTTTATATAAAAAAAATATCATCCTGGTTGGCTATTATGCAAAAGGCTTCGTCAAGTCCGGATTAATGTTTACAGGTTGTGGGTAGATTAGGGGAGAAGATACAATAGGCTCCTCACTATGGACACTTTCCTAAAAGTGGGGTTAGAAAAAGCCATACTAGGTATTTATTAAAGTTGTAATCAAAGCTTGGTGATATTACACAAAATACGGATTCACAAATGCACTGAATAGTTTTGTTAAATTTGTAAAAGAAAGAGTTTTTCATTAGACATTGCAAAAGAGTCACATTTGTGCAGGTATTATAATATACATATTTGGAAGTGTTTTGTCCCATCTTACAGTTTATTGGTAGCCAGCGGAAGATCCTGTAGGAGTTCTTCATACTGATCTTCCTGAAACATGGGGGAAAAGGAAGGGTCTTTTTTCTTCTCTTCTGAAAGATCTTCAGCCTTGAATAACATGTCTTGTATAAATTCTGTTGCAGCAATATCTACAAATATACATGAAATTAGATGGAATCATATATACAGAAGAATAAGGATTAGGAAATTTCTATTTGAAAAAATAAGACTGCATTTCACAATTTATATGCTTCTCATTTGATAAGCTCTGGGCTGTTCTAAGATTAGAGAAAGGTGTTCACCATCAAATAAGAAAACTAGCTACTAATAGGCATATGTGATTATCTGATACTCCGATCCCAATATATTACTTCATTATTTTTATATTCACTTCCAAATCATGCGTGTCAGGCCGAGTATAGTCCACATAGCCCATTAGACATTTGTAGAATTTAAAGTTTAATGATAACAAAATGTATGGACTGTGTGTTTTATTTACAGATTTAAAATCACCTGAAGAAAAAAACCTTCTAATAGCTTAGTGGTTCCCAAACTGGGGGGTGGGCCACAAAGATATTTCTGTGTTAACCTGTGTTTGAATAGGGAGGGGGGGGGGGCTCAATAATGTTCCTAAATAGAAAAGGGGCCCTGCAAGCAAAGTTTGGGAACCACTGTAATAGCTAATACAAAGCATCTCCTATGGTCCAATTCTGCCACAATTCATGGCTAACAAAGTACAAGACTCTACCACCACTTTTGGGAAAATCTGAATATCTGCATGTTATTCAAATGGCCACAACACATGGCAACAGGTCCAGAAATTTGCCGTGAAGCTCCTGTTTTCAAGGTTAATGAGTAAACAATCTTTATTATGTTGCTCCGCACACCATTTTAACACTAATCTATGTATACAAACCAAACTGCTGGTAATTCAAATATGTGTAATGAATGGCTAGTTTATAGCTGTATAGTAAATTAACTTTTAAATCAAAGGATTCTAATGCATTAGCGGACATATTACACCTGCTGAGCTGTATTAAAGGTAATGAGAAAAAAAGAGGTGCTGGTTGGGGATGGTAGAGCTCCAACAGAGAGAGACTGAATTAACACGATAAAAATAGGGTGATAATCACAAACACAAACCATGGAAAGCACCAGAACACTTGGGGAATTAAATGTTAACATTACAATTGTTTTCTTCAGTACAAGTTATTAACAAATAGATTTCAGTGAAAACATTGGCTTACAAATTAAAAGTGATTCACATACCTGAAGGTTTATCCCCATTACAGTTGATTATATTTGGATTTGCTTGATGGACCAGAAGCATTTTTACAAGGGTTGTCTATTAAAATATAAAAGTGCACATTTTATTTTTGAAGATGTTATTGTTAGTCAAAAAATACATCCGCTGAATAATCCTAGCCTTCCCCATACACAATGTGCTATTTTGTTTTCTGAGCTGCTGTAGAAGATTTTCTCTCCTTTGCTGTCTGATAAAGTCATTGTCATGGGAACATTAAAAAACTATTTAAGAAAGCCCCGAATAGCAACAAAACATGGCAACAATTCTAATCCTTCACCACACTAAAAAAACATATCTGCCAGGACACTCAAAATAATTTAAGACTTCATGTTTATTATGAAGACCATTTTTGGTAGTAAAGATATTCATGCAGAAGTCCAAAGTGCTTGATTTTGCCTGGAAGGAGCTCAAGTATAGACCTAAATGCCAAAATCCATTTGGGGGATTACCGAAATTCTTCCATTAAAGCGGACCTACCACATTGTAGGTCACTTTGCACTATCAGCATCAGGCTGCCAATAGATAGAAATAGAAAAAAAAAATCTTACAGCAGGAAAGAAGAGGTAGCACCTCCCATGCTGTGACGTTGAGCAGGGGGGGGCGAGGTCCCTTGTTAGAGCTGATACTGCCGGGAAAGCATCAGCTGTTAGTGGGGCCCAGAATGCACTGCTGTGCCTCTGTGACGTCACTATCACAGCGTGTGCTGTGTGCTCCC
>CM070033.1:67852575-67863582 GCA_036250615.1 Ptychadena robeensis | reverse complement strand
CCTGGGACCACCACCTGAAGACCGCAGGGGAGTCCATGCCCGGGGGGAAAGAGGGTTGACACAAGAGGGGCAACAGTGGAGTGTGGGCCGAGGCCAGACCAAAGGGACCCCGGAGCCTCTCCCACAGCTGCAGCGTGTGGGACAGGGGGTTGCTAAGGGACGGGGGCAGCCAAGGTAACTTTGAAAGGGGGAACGGGGCACAGTCCACCACATCCAAAAGGGTCCAGAGGGGCGGGGAGGAGGAGATGTGCAGGGAAAAAATGGGGATGAGCTGGGCGGCCTGGTAGTAGCGCAGGAGGTCAGGGAAACCCACCCCTCCGTCCAACCTACGCCTATACAGGGTAGATCTGCATATTCTGGCCCGGACAGAGCCCCAGACAAATCTGTTAACATGGTTCTGCATATAGCGGAGGGCAAACCCGGGGATACGCAGGGGAAGGGTCCTGAACATATAAAGCAGTTTGGGCAGGATCGTCATCTTGACCGCTGCTACCCGCCCCAACCACGACATAGGAATAAGGGACCACGAGGCCAGAAGCTGTTTGAGCTGGCGGAAAAGGGGGGGATAATTGGCCGCATAAAGGGAGGAGTAAGTCCCAGTGATCTGGGCCCCTAAATAAGACAATGAGGAGGAAGCCCATGGGCACGGGATAGGGAAGGACGACAAGGAGCGGGATAGGGAAGGGGGCATGGAGACATTCATGGCGGAAGACTTAGGCCAATTGACCGAGAGACCTGAAATGGCAGCAAACTCGGACAGCACCTTCAAGAGGTTGGGGGTTGAAACAAGAGGCTGGGTCAGAGTCAGAAAAATATCATCCGCGAACAGAGAAACTTTGAAATCCACCCCCGCCACATGAACGCCATGAATGTCCCCATTCCCCCTGAGGGAGATAGCTAGAGGCTCAATAGTGAGAAGGAAGAGAATAGGGGACAGGGGGCAACCCTGCCTGGTACTATGGGAAATCGGGAAAATAGGGGAGGTATGACCCATATATTTCGCTTGGGCGGTAGGGTCGGCGTACAATGCTCCCATCCATGCCAGGAAGGACTCCCCGAATCCCCAGCGGCGAAGTACAAAGAGGAGGTAGTCCCATGTTACAGAGTCAAAGGCCTTATTCAGGTCCAATGACAAAAAATAACCCGGAATCTGCCGCTTGTGCATAAGCTCTGCAAGCCGCAGAATCCGTCCCACATTATCGCAGGCCTGGCGTTGGGGGACAAAGCCCACCTGATCCCGATGAACCAGGGCACCCAAGAAGGAATTAATCCTGGTGGCCAAGATTTTGGAGAGAATTTTAATGTCTACATTAAGTAGAGAAATGGGTCGATAATTATTGGGGTCCAGGGAGTCCATACCTGGCTTGGGCAACATATCTACATAGGCCAACAGGGAAGGGGGGCCCAGACGACTGCCCTCCCGAAGGTCATTGTACAGAGCAGCTAAGTGAGGTCCCAGGATCGGTGCCAACTTTTTGTAGTAATGGGCGGAGAACCCATCCGGGCCCGGCGCTTTGGAGGCCTTCATGTCCTTGATGTCAGCGAACACCTCCTCTGGAGGGGATCACAATCATTCAATAAAATAGTTTCGGGATAAGCTTGGTATATTACCTGTCCATATTTTGCAGCCAAATGAAGAGGAGTCCAGTACAGATTATCCTGAGCATCTGGGTCAGCATTATGCTCTAAAAGCTGGCAAGCAACATCCTTATAGCCACCAGCACAGGCTATGTGAAGCTGTAGAAACATAAATTGTAATATATACACTGTTTCAAAATAAATAAGTCCCTTATAAGTTGTAAATGTAATGTATAAAAATAGTGTGTTTACATAATATATATTCCATAAAAAATGAGGAGCCGGGCCTCATACACTTGAGCAGGGTTGCTTTATTGACTGGTTATCCCCATTATGTGATGTAATACACACTTCACTCTGTGTATGGCACACTTCACTAAGTGTGTGTCCCCCTTAGGGCATGTTTCCACAGCGTTGTGAACGTCGGAACCCCTACGTTAAGCGCAGTGCTTGGCGGGGGTTCCGACGGATCACATACACTTTATCTGCCCGGCCGATGCTCTGTTCTCACAGCGCTGAGCCAATCCACCTGCATCGGCGGATGTCTGAACGAAGAGGAAACATGCCCTTAATCTATTAGTTTAAATGACTTCAGTTGAATTTGTGTAAGCAATTAAAATATTCAATGTTGAATTCAATATAAAAGAACAAAGGTTGACAAAGATGACATTATGGTCAAATGGGGGCTGTTAAATCATTCAATTGATATAAAAAATGCTTTTAATTTTATCCACAGACTGCTTTCACAGGAAAAGAACAGATGCCTATCCACTGCATGGCGGTTAGTTAAAATTCCAATAGCAACTGTCCCAGCTCTCTAAAGAAAAGCGTCACTCTAGGTAGGAACAATCGGCACACAGTGAGTAAGGGATGAACCATGCATGATTCCAGCCACAGATTAGCTAGCCCCATGTAGGATTTAGAGATGATTTCTTCACTTCAATACTGTATGGGAGTTTAATCATTAGGCACATTTCTACTTAATATGTGACAATGTCTAAGAAAAAAATCTGTATGATGAATATAAGCTTCTGAAATAAATCTTCTTCTCTGTTGAATATATAGAAAATCTTACAAGAGTCACGCCATCATCATTTTTCTCATTAACGCTTCCCCCGGCAGCTAGCAGCTGCTTCAGATCAGATAACATCACTGCTGCTCTTTGGGTCCTAATCTGTCGCAAGGAGGTCAGATCGACACCTACAGAACAGAACAAGTACATATAATTCCTGGAAGATCTGGAAATAAATCCAATCAAATGTATAGACAATGTGTTAATGATATTATAGTGAGGTAATAATGAGAGATGAAAATCATGATGAAACGGGGGACGTTAAGAGCCATTAGAGCAGTGGTTCTCAATAATAAAAGAATCACTTTACCTTAATCCTTTAAGTGCTGTACCTATTTTGTTTTGTTTTTTTGGGGGGTGGGGGTGCATGGGATACACACAATTTGAGTGAGCATATTGTCAAGAGCAAGATAATAACATACCATATTTTTAGACCATAAGACACACCCAATTTTAAGAGCAGGAAAACAAGAAAAAAATATTTTGAGTGTTCATATAGATTGGGGATTCCCCCTGCAATACCAAAATGTCAAAATGTCTTACACATCTGGGAAGAGGGAAATCTGCGAGCAGATGTTTCTACTCTATGGCTGTGTTTGTGTGAGCTGCAGCGTGAGTGCAGCTTTCTCACACATGCAGAGATAGATAGGAGAGATGCCATCTGGCAGCTCTTTCATCTATCTTTCTCTGCTTTTCATTGGTTATATCAGCAGGGCTCTGCTGATATAAACAATACGGTATAGATGGGTGAGTGGTCATGGGTGGTCATGCTTTCGGACCATAAGACGCAGCCCTCAGTGAGTCTTATGGTCCAGGAAAATATGGTTAGTCAAACTTTTTGAAACAAAATTAATAGAATAACTGGAGTTTGGAAAGTGTGTACATTACTCCAATTACAGACTCAATATGTTGAGTCATGGCATCTTTTGAAGACATTGTTTGCTAAATAGTTTTTTGACCAAAATAGAATATAATTTCTGTTCACATTATTTCCCTTGTTAATATACTAGGTACTATTATGTTACTGGCCTGATATACACATGTTTGTCAACACCATCAAAATACTTTAAAAGTGATGTGATAGATATGAACATTGTTTACCACAGTCAGTCCTAAGGAATGGACAACTGTTCCCTCTATGGAGAAGATTCAACCAAGCCTTTTCGAGGCCCAACTGGGAACAAGATTGCTGCAGCTACAATAGTACAGAAGACACTGAAGGATAAGCAGATATCTCACAACCTGTCATTCTTGGTAAGACATCTGCCATGAGAAGCCCCCCTTAGGGGAAAGACAGGGAAGCCAAAGGAATGAGCAGATTTCATATCATTTATACATAGACCCCCTCCAAAACGATAATCTTTTATAACATACATTTTCCAGTGATTAACATTTACATTATAACCAGTGAAGTTCTTTAACTCTATTCCAACATGCTCTGTTCCTTTCTCCTACATAGAAAAGCCTTTTAGCAGCTGTCAGATGTGATGAATTACCGCTGCTCTTCAGAGGCATTGTCTGCAGGCTCTAGGACCTTGGCTGCTTGAGCAGTCATGGTTTAGGATTTTGATTATCTGTAAAATGGCCTCTAACAGTCCTCCAAGGAATACAGCCACAACCTCTGTTTTAGAATGTAAATGTGTTTTTGCCACTGTGCCATTTAACCACTTCATTACCAAAAGATATTAATCGAACCTAGGTATATTATTATTATAACCCCCAGTATACATTCACATAAGGGTAATGCTAGCCAAGGGGAGATGACAGTGAGATGCTGCCCTGTAACTCTGTAAATGCTGGAGATATTTACTATATAACAGTTGTAACAGCCAAAACAATACTGCATATAATGGTAGACTAGAAAACATTACTTAATGTTCCAAATGGAACACCTTACCGGTTATAATGCAGTATGTCTAGACAGCACAGGCTACTGCACAACATAAAAATGAACAGGGCTATGGCTTTTAAGTCTGAGCCATTCCTTAACCTCCCTAGCGCACTGCTGAGGTACAGATTTCTGTACCAAAAGCGCACCATAAACTTTTTAAAAAACATTTTTTTACATTGGAGGCCTGTAACATTTCAAAGTATGTCCATACAGAAGTCTAGTAGACATCCTGAATATAATGTTCCGATGCTTTGTGAATAACTCACAAAATCAGTTAATGAATATTGCAAAAGAAACTGTATCAGGTAAATTAGCATTGCAACCACTAGATGGCAGTGCAGATGTGCCAGGTTACATAGGAGTGCATTGTAATACATTGATGCCAATGTATTACATTCAGTTCTGTACACTTGATGTTCCCGCCCCCAGAACAGAAATCTGTCACATCGGCAGAGAGAAGCAAGTAGAGGACATGGGGACACCGGATCATTTATTCCAGTATACAGTATTTTACATAGGGAATCATATATAGCAGAAAACACTATTCAATATGATTTTTATTTAAAACTCCCGCCCGCGCCCCATTGTGACATCATCACATGAGGGGGGGGGGGAGTGATCCGTTCCCCTGCAGCAGCCTCTTCATTAGATCGGAGCCACACGGATCGGTGAGATGAGCTCCTGTGCCTCCCATCTCCGTCTGATGAACCCAGCTCACCCACTGCAGTTCTAACAGGTCAGAGCTGGATGAGCTGGGACCGTCAGGAACGGCAGGGGGGTTAAAGGTAGCTATAGACGGTACGATTCACGCCTGATTTCCCACCAATCGCTCGTCAGTCACTCGCCGCAAATCAGGTGTGCCCACCTGGACAGGACACCTCGAAAGTTGATCCTGCATGTCGGTAAATTCCTGGCCAACTGCATTACTTTGGATGTGCTGGTCCCCATCCAAAGTAAAGTTCGGCACACAAAGGGTGCCCACCGCTGCAATCGCCTGCTAGAGAATCGTAAAGGAATTGTACTGTCTATGGCTACCTTTAGTCTTGTTCTATACTAAATGCAAGTGTTGTGTTACCTAGATGTTTAGCATGGTTAATCCAATAGCTGTTACAAAAAAACTTTTATTTCATGTCTTTAGGACAATCTATTTTAATTAACATTATTGCAGCATGTAAGACAAATACGAACTTGCTTACAGACAAATACAAACTATGCGGTTACTTTATCTATTTACTGTTGGGTGGGACAAACAAATGACTAAAAACTGCAATGGGAATTGGTTTTAATGGCTAGGGAAATGAATGCCTATTATTGGCTGCAGGGAATTAACGGCTCCATTAATAACGCAACATCAACCGCGTGATTTTACGTAAGGTGGCAGAATTACTTAGAATACTCCAGCAGAAGGTAATGACAACTAATACATTTTAACACACTCATCTTTCCAATAGATTGTATTTTGTGTAGTACCAGGTGATTCTTCTGATTTGTGACACTTTAAATATTGTAGGGTTAAAGTTAACTCTGCCTAGTGAATACCAGTGTAACCATTAAATCAGCCATTTCCCCATTTAATTAGCAGAATATAAGTCTTATCTTAAAGGGCAATGTGCTTATGAGCACATAATGAGAAGAGGAATGCATACACAACAGAAAAGATTAATAAGAGGAACAGCAATTTTAATTAAGCCATTAATGAGCCATGCTTAACCATTAACCAAGAAGCCTTCATAGTACATACACATGCGATGTAAACCCATCTTCTACACATCTGGGCTCCTGTAGAAGCCTATAGAGTTTGAAAAAGTGGCTTTACACTTGGCATATACAGTGACGTACAGTGAGTGTCCCAAATCTGCTCGTCATTGTTGTCAGCAGAGAGGAGAAATGGGCAAAGTATTTTTCATATATATTCAAATGCTTTTGAGCGCACAGTCAAGAATGCAGGTTTACTTTAAAGCCATATTTTTAATAATGTTATAATTTTTAGTCAGAACATGTAAGGGTTTGTATTGATATATGTGTGTAGTGATAAAACATCCTCTCTGTTATTTCTGGTGATCATTGTCACTAGAACAGAAAGCATGGTTATGAACATAACAGATTGGAAATCTTCCAGTGAGACAATTGGTCTTGTGACAATGGTCAGAAAACCTGACAAGGGTTTTACCTATTTCTAACTGTACCCACATTGAGAGACCATAATATTACTAATCAAAGGGTAACCATTGATATATACCCTATCGGGATTTTAAATGCGCATCAAGTACCCACATTGATTATGTGGCATCGTACCAGGCTGGTTTATAGGGATGTTTGAATTTTATTTGGAAAATTTAACTGGCTGACTTTGTGAATAAGATTATTATCACCAAAAATGCTGGAGAGGTAGGGAACAGCTGTAGAAAGACTACAAAAAAAGTATTGCTCAGTATTGCTCTAGCACCCAGGAGACCTGGGGGCCTCATGCTGTCCTTTGGGCATTTTTCAGCAGCTCCCCTGGGTCCTCCTCTTGCAGTCCCCGAAACCTAAATGTTAATACATAGGGTATAAGAACTCACCTGTCCACCTATCCCCCACTGACGCGTCCTTACCTGGGATCTCCCTAAAGTGGTAAGAAGAGGAGAGGTGAGTGACTCGCTCAGGCTCCAGCTGAGCACGCTGATTGGCTTACCTCAGCTACCAGACAGCGCCTGAGCAAGAACCTTGCCTCTCTTCCGGCTCTAAAAAGAACCCAGGCAAAGACATGTTGGGGGGGGGGGGGAGAAATCGGCGAACAGGTGAGTGCCTATGCTCACACTATACCACCAACAAACGGGGGATGATTGTATAATATATATTGCGGCATATAACCTCAGAAGAGGGGCACATTACCTCTGAATCAAAGGTTATATGTCCCATAGATGACACAAAATGTGTATTACCATACTACAATGTTCCCTAATTTTTGCAGTATAATTTAAAACAAGTTATAATTTTAAAATAATGTCTTCTAGCTATACCTACTGTCATTTCATTATAAAATGCTTATACAAGTCAGTATAAATTGAAAATAATATGTGCTGCCCTTTAGTAATGCCGGTTGCTCACCAATGCTCTAGCACATGAAGCCTTTGCATAAATAACATTCAAAGCCAAGTCAAAAGTTTTTCAGTGGAAATGTTCAGGAGTATGCACAATTAACTTACAAATTCAGCAAGTCTTATCTTGTATACTGTGACCTTTCAATAATTATCTACAATGCTGAAAGATTTATCGCAATAGTGTTTGGTCTTAATTTGCAAACAGATAATTATATATTTTCACTAATGATCCACATTTACCAGAAGAATAAATAGATGCTCAGGGGGTGAAATTTATTCTATTGCTTTTTAAATGGGGCAAAAGTGGAAGCAAATGAAATGTTATGGCTCTAAAGTGGTTAAACCCTTTATGTTGTGTAATTCAAATTATTTCTATTTTTTTTTAAATAATTTTATTTCACCCATATTAAAGGATCAAGACACACATGCCATTATCTCCCACCAACTGATTTTCTGATTATTATCCATTATTTTATGCTACACTGATTGTATTTTTCAGTAAGAATATTTCTACCTTAATCTATATATCAGCAGAGGTGGCTTTTTGTGTGAATGAAAACTGTGGGTTATGGCACATTAGTCGCTCCTATTTAATACTTCACAGACAGGTCGAATTTTTGGGCAATCCCCAAAAAAAATCACACATGCTGAGACTCACAGTTTTCATATTGACTGATAGAGACACAAAGATATATAATTAATTCTTAGCTCATGCACACACACTATTTGACAATTGCCTTTTAACATTTGCAGCTGGTCGTTTGTACCTACCATTTTCTTCTAAGTGTGTCAAAAGTATAGAGTTGGACTCTGTTCCCTCTGTGGCGTAGTCAAGTGGAATATTGCCATTCACATCTTGTAAAAGTACATTCACTCCCGACTAGAGAAAAAGAAAAATATTAATACATTTTCTAAATTAGAGCAAAAGATGCTCATACTTGGAGAACAGACGACCCACAACTTTTGCAGTTAAAATATAGAATTTGGGATATTCTTGTCGTATAAGACTACCTCTCTTCCAACGCACACCAAATAAACATTTTTATGTCTACTCTAAATTTCAACCCACAGATCTCCAACACCCTTAGAAGTCCAATCTTATGTTTGTATTAGTAACTTACATTCCTAATTTGATACCCCTCTCTGCAACCTTTCATAGCTATTATTGTTTCCCTGCGGTTATACAATAAAATAGCTTTAATCTCAATCTCCCTGCAATGCCAATTTCAGCCACAATATAGCTAGTGAGCACACTTGCCATCAGTAGCAGCCAGCTACTTTTACACAGATAGGGAAGGAGGGGGCGAAGATGGTCGGCCAGGGACAGGAGTGCCCCTGCCCCCTTCCCCGTGGCGGCACCCGACGTTTAAGATGACCCCTGACTTTTGCACACCTTTTCCTGTGTTCAAAAGTCATCTTATATGCTGGAAAATACGGTAATAGCAAACCCTACATTTTACAACTGTACTGAAACAAGTGCAGCCATAAACTTTTTAGGTAACAGTTGTCCCAAAGATAAAAAATCATTTACATTTGAAGAGATCTCCTCTTACTCTCTGTTGTAGATCTGTAACAGGGGTTAAAGAGAAATCAACCCAATAGGAAAAAAGAAATGGCAGGGGTTTCAGGTTGTAATAAAAGCTGAGCTTTACATACACTATAAAAGTGAAATCCCAAAAGTAAAACCCAAGAGAAGAATACATTACGGCAATATTTTGTCATGACATAAATTCATTGATTGAGATGAAAGGCCTAAAATGGTGCTTGAAAAGAGTTTCATTTGTTGTGTCATTCTCTTCTGAAACATTGAATTGTAATGCCTCAAGTTATATTTGGGAAACAATACTTCAGTTTGTTGTGTATTTATAAAAATCCTATAATCTGCCAACAGACAACTGTTTTACTCAAGGCAACAAATGTTCTTGTAAATAAACTAGGTTAAATCTTGATGGCTTGGCTTTCATGACTTATAACAGTTATAGCATTGAAATTGTTGGCATTACAATGCCCAGAACAAGAGCAAACAAGAGCAAATTGACTGATAGGTTCATTTCACAGTTATTCACCTCATAGCAAGCATAGCAGAGAAACATTGAACTTAATGATGTCCCACAAAACCTCATTTAGGAGATGACATAAAAAGAGTATGTAACTCTTGAAGAGGATCTTTAAAGATCCTGGAATCTGACATATGAAATTGCCAGCTCATGTAAAGAATTAGTGGTTCTGTAAAATCCCTTGAAGGGCTGTCATACTTGTATTAAACAAGCTAAGAACTAGCATAACTGCAGACGCAGCCACATACAACTGTCACTTGTAGTTTTTAATAACTAATTACAGGATTTCACAGTCAGTTAAAAGTGATTCTTAGCTACACAAGTCACCCAATTGGAAAAATTCCCATTTAGTTGAGGACGAAGGTTGACACCAGTATTCAGTAGGAAGGGGGAATTGGCTTTTTACAATCTGAGATATGTCAAAAATCATCTTATTCTAGCCTGTCCATACTAGGTCTCCATTACAGGAAGTGTGGCACACACTTTAAATAAATTCACATGATACCAAGCCATATCTACCAGACTGATACCCATATATTTAGCATAGAGGCGATTTCAAGATGACAGCTATATTTAAAACTCTAAAGCAAAGGCATGGTTGCAATTACAGGTCGGCTACTGAACTGTCTGAATTTAAGTTCCCTGCCAATTTTCCTTGTTATCTATGCTCCATGTCTGAAGATGGAACTGGTTAGAAAATGAGGCACTATAATATTTTTTTTCAAATGATGAATAAATGATAGCAAATACTTTTTAAAGGCTTGTGATCGCAGGCTAAAAAATAACAACATAATATAGATTGAATTTCATGATCAATTGTGGAAACTACATCGTTGTAAAACTCAATGCATGTAGTACTTCTAAAATACCCTCACAGCTTTTGTTAAGTTTCGATTTGTTGATCAAATACATAAAAATGACAAGTGTTGGGAATACAAAAAAAACTACAAATACAGGAAGATAGCCAGGCTATTTAAACTCAAGAAAGAGCTGCACAGTTTAAAAAAGGAACTAAAATTGGATCTATAATATGATATTTGTGAGGATGGCCAAGGACACGTTTCTAGTTCAATCACCAAAAACAACTTACCTGTCATCCATGAAATTTGAAAAAAACCATTCTGCTAGGGGAAAAAAGACTTGGGAATAAGACATCACTGCCTAATGCTAAGGCTTCACTATGTCTTTTCCCTGGAAAAGACAGGGAAGAACATAGTAGAGCAGAGCTGTATGTTCACAGCGCCCAATACCATGGATTTTCGGCACTTACATTAAAGCGGACCTACCACCAGGAATCTATGTTTTCATGAATGGCACTAGAAGTGC
>CM070033.1:67832775-67844020 GCA_036250615.1 Ptychadena robeensis | reverse complement strand
CCATTTGTAGACTCCGGACGAGGCTCTCCAGCCCCTCTTGTAGGGTGCTGTTCGAGTTACTACACTAGGAGATTCTGTCTGCTCATGACCTGATAATCAATAGGGCTTAGAGTCCTTTCACACTATATGTAAAAGGTACACAAATGTCCTATGAAAAATGCATTGCGTTGGATAAACACAACTCAGGGGTAGGTGAAGAAGAGTCACATGACCAGCAAAAATCTGCATAAATGATATTCATAGTATACTATATTAAGGGTTGAATTCTTTTGTGTTAAGCCTCTTAACTAGAGGCCTCAGTGTTCGTGCGCCAGACAATCTGACCCGCCTCCTTTATTTTAATATTCATAAAGCTCAGAGTCCTCAATTCTTGGTCAGGAGGTACAGTGTAAGACAATAACACCTTTCACCCTCCTGGAGCACCCCCCCTCCCCCATAAACAAGCAGCTCCATGAGTCATCCAGCATTCATCCTGTGTAGGAAAATACAACACTGGCTGGAAGCGGCTGACAGGCAGAGCTGAGAGCAGGACAAAGGATGGCTGCAAGGAGGCGGGGACCCTCCACACTGCACAGCCCCCTTGCCTGTGTCCCGGCTCTGAGTTGTGTGTCAGGCAGTGCTGGCTGTGATGGGGCTGTGTGGTCCCCAGTTCGATTTGTGTTTCTTTTGTTCGATTTTCTGCTCAATTGACAAACGATTGACCGACCAATGAATCGATGAATAAAGACATTTTATTATCATTGATGAAGCGGAAAATCGAACTGTGTATGGCCACTAGCAATGATAATGGGGAACATGCGGGCATTTATTAATGTCCACTTCGCCCATTTTGCAAATGGCCATGATCGATGTTCGCCCATCACTACTACATCCAAATGCCTACTTTCAGAAAACCAATACTGGCATAGAACAGGTGGATTAAAGTAGCTTTTTGAACATACAACATAACATAAAGCATTTACTGCATGGTTATATTAACACCAAGTTCATTGTTTCAGGTACAACTACTTTTAGTATTTCCATGTACGCATGAATACTTACAAAAAGAAGTAGAAGGACAATATCAGGGTTGTCACAAGCACAAGCAACATGCATGGGGGTCCAGAATTCCTCATCCTGGTGATTTACATTAACTCCTCGGTCAATGAGAATTTCTGCTGCAAAGGCATTATCATACCGTGCACACTGCAAGAAAGAAGGATAAAATCTCATAGCAGGGAAGCAATATTTACATAATACACTTTAACGGCTACACACAGCTATAATTGACCATGTGCAGGAAGTCACGGATTTGTGGAAGAAGATAATATACAATTTAAGACAATTACACACACACTTACAACTGGCTGTGGATGTATTGGAAGCAAAAAAGACATTCCATTTTAGTAAGAAGGGGTCATAGTGAAGCGAGGCCTTATTTCAAATAGCATGGCAGTGCCTGTATATATTTGCAAAATTGTAAAAATAAATGTAGATGCTTAAAAGCAAAATAACATTCAGCATTGGAGTTCCCTGGAGCAAAGCGTCTATGATAAGCAGACAGCCAAGATAAATGCAGCTATGTTTATAACAAAGGGATTATAAGGTTATGTGCACTGCCAAGCAAACAAGGAATAGCTTCCTACTCTAGCAGCAGGATGAAGATAAACTAAAGGCAAGGAATAGTATGGCACATATATAATTTATTTTCCTGGACAGCAATGACAACTGGAGCTGTGAGATCAATAGAGATTGTTAACTCCCACACCTCAAAAAGAAGTAAATATTTTTTTATTATTTAATGGAATAAAATATCTGACCTTACCCCAATAACACATAGCTGTAATATAGTTCTGCTACAAAGAAAACAATCTCTTTCTAGTTAAAGATAAAATTCTAAATTATTTAAAAGTCCTTTAAACGTGCCATTGTCACAAAAATTTCTAGGTGAATATGTTTGTGGTGGGGAAAGGGGTGTATCGGGTGGGGATCCATGGGACAGAATATAGTCGGGAAATAACATTTGAAAAGCTGCCTGACATGTATATATTATATACATCTATAGTTATAAAAAGCCCCTAAATGTGGTAATGTTACCTAAAGGAGGGCACAGAGGGTTCTAAGGTAACAAGTAGTGTTGAGCAAGAAAATGCGAAATTCAAATATATTCAACGAATATCCAACATTCAAGAATTTGTAATATTTCGCAAATGTGCACTCAGATATTCGCAATGGCAGATATTCGTCATATTACGATTCATCATTCTTGACCATACATTGCGCATATTTGTATGAATTGCGAATGGATTTGCGCAATACACACAGTACTGGCTACGATCAGAGAGGCAGTTGAATCCAAATTCGAATGTTCCTTATTATATTCGCAAAATTACGGGAACTTGAATATACCATATGCTGCTTAACACAAGGAACAAGTCATCAGTGAAATATGTTTTCCTACTTATTTATATTTTGCTTGGCATATTGACATCCATAGAAATTTTGGTCTCAATACTATGTTTAGGGATTTTATCATTTATTTATAAATGTGTCCTTGAGATATATTTTGACATTTATTTTGAAGACCTTATTATTACTGAGTTTTGCACATAGTCAATGTAATAAGATTCAATAACTCCCCAAAAACTCTGTAAACAATATCATTTTTAGGTGCATTGCAACTTAAGCGTAAGTTTTACAAAATCAATCTCCAGTAACAAAAATCATCAATGTTTGGTATATGTACAAGAAACAGAGAACTGCCCAATCTTCCCACCCAAAACACTAAACGGGGCTCTAATGCAGCAATGCTATATCACTTATTAGTATAATAAAAAAGTCTTTATTCAATAAATGTACTAATTGTACATTCATTTTAAAAGACTCCTGTCAGGGAGAACATTTCATAAATATATATATAAAAAAGGTTACATTAAAGACTTAATCTCTCTATATTTCGCAAATAATTACCGATATTTGCGAAATTTGCAAATTTTCAAACATCCGATATGCGCAGAATATATTTGCAATTCGAATATTCAAGCTCAACACCAGTTGTTACAGCTAGTTCAACATGTATAAACTTTTCTATGCATAGATTTTAGTGTATATAGTTGGGTTCTCCAATGCGTTTCGCATTCAATAAGGCTTCCTCAGGGAGGCATAAAAACCATCTATTACCGATCCGAATTCAACTTTCTGCATATTAACCAGCCCACCTAAATGAATACTATCCAAAATCCGGGAAAAGACTTAGCAGGACAATCCAAGATTACCTTGTACCTGGTCCTTAAAATAGATGAGATTTAATTCTCACATACCACTAGATGGAGGATGAAAGGGAGCCAGTTTGTCCAGATTCCAGATCAAATATCTTCTATGAAGTGGAATGAATCTCCCCAATTCCTACATTGGGCACAAAGTAAAACAGAGCTACACTCTGCTCATCTTGTCACAGCCTGTTCAATCACTGGAGAATAACAGTATTTCCAATAGATTCATGTAAAATGTTATGTATTTTTCAAGTTCATGTTTAATCTGGTTGTTAATATTTTATGACCATCTTAACACTCAGCCCAGAACCTCTGAACCCAAAAGTGAGAGCCTCCCTGCCCTTCACAACGCCGTGCCCGTGTATATTTTCTATAATATATTGTATTCCTATTTAAAGATACTCACCAGATGAAGCAGGCATCCCCCAGATACAGTCAGAGTATGAGGGTCAGCTCCATCCTTAAGTAACTGTAACACTGAAATGTTAAACAATGAAACATAAAACATGCAGTATGTCATTAAAACCTTCAAGTAAATGTAACATAAATAACACATTATAATAAAAATACATAACTAATTTATGTGTAATCCAGAATTACATATAACTGATCATATTGCATAATACATATTAAAAGTATATACATATATACACTAACAGCATTTCGATTTTTGTTATAATGACATATAAACAGAACGCCTTTGATGTTCCACCATTCATTCTGGCCCAAGGATGTAAGTATGTAAAAGATGCAAAATACCTTTTTCTTTAAAACTAATAAATACAATATTGCGAGAAATAAGAGGCCCCCATTGTTGATCACCTTTAATTTCTCATGACATATGGTCATTTTGTCCTAGTCGACATAAGCTTTAAGAATAAAAGTGAGGGAAATCCAACGTTTCGAGCTGGGATCAGAGAAGAATTCCTTGGGGACAGTGAAATGACTACTGAAATGTAAGTAAAGGGAAATCCCCTCAATGACGAACGACAATTTACAGAATGACAAATTACACAATTTAACTTATCCTTGGGGATAAATAGCTACAGTGGATAAATAAAATATACAATGGAACTGTTAAACTGGTAGGTGTTAATGATATAAAAAATAGACCATAATAAATAATTTTAAAACCTTTCTCACTGATCTATAATCTGACCAAATTAATTTTAACATGAACTAATTAGTTAAAAAATGTAAGGTACAAAAAATGGTTAGGTAAGTAAACCCTCAAACTATAGCTTTATGACAGCAGTTTTTATTTCATTGCAGAATTCCCTTTTGGGTAGGAATCTTATAGTGTTGCTTATCTTGACTTGCCAATATTTGCCAAGCCTTTAGTGCAAAAATGATCCAACACATGCCGATAAACGGCCGGATTTTTATCTGACCGACGGGCATGCACGCTCTCGCCGTCGGTCAGGTTAAAAATCGGCCGCTAATGGGCATGGGGAAACAGATCCCTGTCGCCCCACTTCTCGGCCGGCCAGAGAACGGACATGTCGGAAAATCTCTGGCCGGCGCGAGCCGATGGAAGCCGATGCCATAAGCTGCAATGAAGACGGCGTCTCCATCGCAGCTTATGGCCGGCACACAAAGGGTGCCTGGCCGATTGAAGGGGCCCCACAATGCAACGGGATGCTAACGTGATGACGTCATCACGTTAGCATCTCGGCATACATCGGAGCAGGTCGGTCTGACCTGCTCGGTGTGTGTATGCCGAGCATAAGACTGTGAGGGCAACACTGGTGAAGACATTATTTTGTTGACTTGATGTATGCTTTGAGTAATGTTGAAAGGTGAAATTACTCTTATTATTCAGCTTTGTAGCAAGCAATTTACAATCTACACAATACAAATCTGCATTTGAACTTTTGAACTTTTCATAAATCCCTATACTTTAAATCAAGGCCAAGTGTAAGCTCTTTTGACAATGCAATTATGTTATGTCATATGTTTTTGCATCAAATGTGCAATTTAGAATTGTGGCCAATTTCAAGATTTTAAAAAAGCATGCCTGGATAAGTTTTTTTTCACATTTTAAAGACTTGGATAAGTTATTGCCTTTTTCTTTGACACTCCTAAACCATAGCCCATTCATGGCACAAAATATACAACTATTCTGTTGATTTTTCAATTAAATCCTAAAGGTAATATGTGCCACAACCAACATGTCATTTGAAAAAGAAACCTTTAAGGGAGTGGGCTCAGAGCCGAAGGTTAAACAGATGCTGCATTCAAGGGGTTATCCAGCAGAGTAGTCTGGGTACAAAGCAAGAGTCATACACATGAATGCAGTCCAATGAAGAGAGCAAAGATACACAAAACTAGGAGCCCAGTAATCCAGGTAACTTGACGCTATCACAGGGGCAGTGGACCTGTGAATTCACTCTAGATCTATCCATGCCTGCAGAAGGTAGACACAAAATCCTGGCATGGATGATGGTACAGAAGCTGTGGTGTGATTGCTTAATTCTGAACAAAGCTACATCCCCAGTTAGAAGATTATCCCCACACAATTTTAGTTTTTTTGTTTTCTTCCCTCCACCTAAAAGATTTCAGTTTGTTTTTCAATTGAGTGGTACAGTTCATAGGTCACATTAAAGTTCTGATATGATTTATCTTTGTCTCATTTTTGTACAGTACAGGAACATTTTACCAGGGGTGTTTAGACTTTTTATATCCACTGCATTTATTGGTTCGATCTATAAGGTCAATAAAGACCTTTTAATTATATAACTATCCTTGTGACTCTCAGTGCCTTAAAAGACTGGTTAGGGATCAGTTTTTGTCTTGCCTTTTCTATCAGTTTCAGAGGGAAGACCAGTTCTTTGCATTACTATTTTCCAAACTTTTCTCCATTGTCTTCTCTGTGTTTATATCTGTCACAAAGTTGGTGGACCTTCTGTGTCACCAGACAAGTGCATATGGTTGTGAATCTAAAGAGCCACCTGCTATTCACCAGAGTATCCTAAAAATGGGCTTTGCTGCAGGCAGTTTTGTCCCTCAGATACATCCTAAAGGTACCCATACATGTATAGATTTTTTGTTGTTTCCCAAACTATTGATCGCCATGCACATTCACTCGGGAATGAACGCTGCCCATCTGGAGCGATCGAAGAAAATGCGGGCCAAGCAGGGAACATGTGGGTAAATCCCTGTTTGATCGCCATTACTTTGAATGGAGATCCCAGTATGGGCCAGGGATTGATCACCTTAAGTGGTGCAAATGATCGCTCATCGTTCACACGTGAATCTATACGTGTATGGCTACATTAAGTGTCAACAGAAGAGTGAGTCAAACAAAGTCAGTATGCAGGGAGCAGAGAAATCAGTCATGGATTTCATCTGTAAAACTACAGATGGGCAATAGAGGGATATGGCTGAAATCCAGCAAGACAGGTTGGCTTGCGATAGAGCAAACTATGACAATATTACATTCTCTGTACATTGTCCTGAATGACACATTTAACAGTTAGGACAAGAAGATGCTGAAAGAAGCTCTCTGTGAACCATATATTTTGCTGTAGTATGCAGCTAAGTAAATGTTAGGAAAACCCTACTAGGACAGTTGAATGTTATTTGGAGTTATCAGTGATTAATGGCAGGTGTGTACCAGAGAGAGAATTCTAAAATTAAATTAATTCTATACCGAAAAAAAATATGTATGCCAATCATATAAATTATATTTACATGTTTTTTTTAATTAATTACAATATGACAACTATAGTTTGGTGGCAATCCATAGCATTCGATGATGCTGCTAAATCTAACTTTGTAAAAACCGATTGGGAAAACAGTATTTCACAATATCATGCTTTGATTGTATCAAGGTAAATCTATTCATTCCTCAAGGCATATATGTTATCACTCTTACCTTCTTTATCATCATGGTGGATTATCGCATCTTGTATCTTGTCAGAAAGTTGGAAATGAACTTTGTAGCTTTTTCTTTGCTTACTTTTCCTCCTGTATGCATCTTGTTTCTGCAGAGCCTTTTCCCGCTCATAATAAGCCTTGATTTGGTCACAGCGCATACGTCTTACTAGACGCTGCCGCTGGCCCAAAGGGAGAGACTCCAGCAAGCACTGGTCAATTTCCATGTCATGTGATCGAAAAACATTACAAAGCTGGAAACAACCTGTATGGAAGAAAGAAGAAATTCTACTTAGTCTTTCGCTTATATGAATATATATGAAATATATGATATATTTACATTGATATTGTTATACAAAAATAACAATGTTGCTATATTTATCAAATATTAAGGGTATGTAATTGTCAGGGATCATGTCAAACAGCTTTGTGCTTGTAACAAATACATCCATACATTACATATTGGACAAACAAAAAAATAGATCTTTTCTTGAACAGTATTGGTTGGTTAAACTCAACACCATTTCACTTCATACTTCAAGCTACTGTAAGCAGATTTAAGATCTAACTATGGCTATGTTCCCACCTGGGCGATTAATCGCCTGTGGAATCTCTGGCATGGGATCACCAGGCGATTGACCAGGCAATTTTCACCTGCGATTTTTTTAAAAAGATGCCCCCATTATAAGAAAAATATCGCCTCCATAGAGAATGAATTAATGCAATTTTTGTTTGCCTCCACGCGTGATCGCAAATCACCTCTAATCATGTCTTTGGGCGCGATCAGAGGAAAATAATCGTGGGCGATGACCGCTGGGAATCAGAATTGGGGGAGCTGAGATTTGATTGCGGCCCCAATCGCAACCATGCACGATCTTATCAATGGGGACAAGTCCATTCATTCACTAAGGTAAGTAAAAGTTCTTTAGTTTACTTCAACACTCTTAGGCTATGTTTCCACTTAAAGCATTTAGCTGCGGGAGATCGGTGGGTACTCCAGCGATTCAAATGCAGCACGGACCAGCAGGCAGGAAGTTGGGTGTGTGGCAAGATGTCCTGTCCCACCCCCCACTTCCTGGCTGATCCCACCCATAGAGATTTAAGAATCCATGAATGTAGGCGTGATTTTTAACCATGTCCATTCATCATTATGGCTGTGATCAGGAGCGATCATCCGCGAGTGCTCAGCGACCGTGTGTGGTCCGTGATCCAAAACATAGTAAGCGGTGATGTTGTCATCCCGCTGCAGTCGACCCCTCATTTATCGAGGGAGAATCGCCTTGTGTATGGCTACCTTTAGATTTCCACCCGTGAGTGGGCACGGCGGTCGATTGGCCTAAGAATTGGGTGGAAATCTGAACGTGTATGGAGGGCTTAAGGCATCTATAGTATCCTGACTTTCCTTTTTTAAATTAGAGTAACTCTTTAAATTAAACTTGTGCAGAAGTGAATTTGTAACATCTATGTGCAAGGATAATATGCAATAACAGACTTAAAAATACAAACTATATGATTAAATCCACTTATGACAAATAAGCTATGACCTTTCTGCTTATTAGCACATGAGCAATTACCCTACTTAGAGAGTAGTCACTCGTGTGCTAATGATATTTTCAGCTGTTACTGAGAAGCTGATTAGCCATCACATGGTGATGCATAGCTGGAACCATGGCCAATTATTTCATAAAGGTCTTTAACATCTACATTTCTACCGACACTGAACACTAGCTGATTGTTAATACTACAGTAAATAGTTCAGAAACATAAAATTTTCAATGTTTGTTATACCAAATGAAATGGTCGTGGACCAGTATTAACCTGTTAAATTATGTAATGGATCAATATACTGAATATCATTTACAGATATGTTTAATATATTGAAATTTACCGGGGAAAAAAGCATGCATTAGTTAAACCCTAATTCTGCACAATATGCTAAACCTGAAAAACCCCAATACATTTTGTATGTTTCTTGAAACTAATTCTTTCATGTTGCATACAATATTTAATACTTGTGAAAATGCCTGTCTCACTGTAATTTTTAGACCTGGCTTGGGCAAACTACGGCCTGTGGACCATATCCGGCACTTTAGTATTTTAATCCGCCACTTTGTCACCTTTGTGTCTAGACACTCTGACTCCCCTCCGCTCATTCCCTACAATAAGTGGATAATGCCTACAGGATAATTATAGAGGTCTCCTGCTAGAGGTTTGCATATATTTACTAGCCAAAGCCCCATTATTATATACAGTGGTTTGCAAAAGTATTGAACTTTTCCACAATTTCACATTACAGCCACAAACATGAATCAATTTTGTTGGAATTCCGCGTGAAAGACCAATAGAAAGTGGTGCACACGTGAGAAGTGGAACGAAAATCATACATGATTCCAAACATTTTTAACAAATAAATAACTGCAAAGTGGGGTGTGTGTAATTATTTAGCCCCCTGAGTCAATACTTTGTAGAAGCACCTTTTGCTGCAATTACAGCCCCCAGTCTTTTAGGGTATGTCTCTACCAGCTTTGCACATCTAGAGACTGAAATCCTTGCCCATTCTTCTTTGCAAAACAGCTCCAGCTCAGTCAGATTAGATGGACAGCGTTTGTGAACAGCAGTTTTCAGATCTTGCCACAGATTCTCGATTGGATTTAGATCTGGATTTTGACTGGGCCATTCTAACACATGGATATGTTTTGTTTTAGGGTCATTGTCCTGCTGGAAGTCTCAAGTCTTTTGCAGACTCCAAGAGGTTTTCTTCCAAGATGGCCTTGTATTTGGCTCCATCCATCTTCTCATCAACTCTGACCAGCTTCCCTGTCCCTGCTGAAGAGAAGCACCCCAGAGCATGATGCTGCCACCACCATATGTGACAGTGGGGATGGTGTGTTCAGAGTGATATGCAGTGTTAGTTTTCTGCCACACATAGCGTTTTGCATTTTGGCCAAAAAGTTCAATTTCTTCTTGCCACTCTTCCATAAAGGCCAACTTTGTGCAGTGCACGACTAATAGTTGTCCTATGGACAGATTCCCCCACCTTAACTAAAGGTAGACAATGTTCACTTTGCAAAGTGATAAATTACTTTAAAAAGTTGAGTATACTATTCCCCCAAAAAATCTATAAGCTGGGCATAGACGTGCCGATTTCTGCACGATCCGACCGCCGATCGGATGTTGTGCGTATTCCTGCATCCGTTCGGGATCAGGTCGGCAAGGAATCGGGTGCGGCAACTAGCAAGATTGGGTTAAAATCAGCCATCATGTCAGATGGCACATTGATCCGACATGACGGATAATTTTGCTCTGATCCCATTAGTTCGGCTGGGGATAGCGGCCCCCAGCTGAAGTAATGGGCGGCACACAAAGGGTGCCGGCCAGTTCTGGGCGCATCATCACACCCGCCCCTAGTGCAGATTTGTGTTGGAAGTCGACGGGAAATCGTCCTGTCTATTCCCAGCTTAACAGGGATACCAAATGCTGGTGGTTTTACTTTTTAATATTGTAGACCTTTAAAGTGGTACTTGACATCACTTAAGGGCCACACATAATATTAAATGAATGAAATTCTGCTGTGAATTCTCAGAGACTGTACTAAAGGAAAGCACTCAGTGAATGCAACATGCTACAAAGCTGCTCCAACTTGCTAAAGAAAATGGTCAAATAGTGCCGACATACCAAATAACATGGCTGTTGGGGAAAAGTATGTGTGACACCCTTCTGTCCATATCTATTCCTGTACTCAACAATGAGTAAGGATCTATTTAGGGACAGGGCCTCTTCCCTACAACATATTGCACATATGGCATCTGTTTTGCAGGCTTGGAGTGATTTTTCTGGAATCTGAAGCAAACTTTAGAGCAGGGTACAGACAGAGGGGCCCCGACTCCTAGAAGGGCAGGTATTTGAGTGACAGGTTGGGGGGGCATAAATGTTTTTGCTATGGGGCCCAGTCCTTTCTAGTTACGCCCCTGCATGAAGATATGGGTCAGATCGATGGCCATTTCGAGCGCCGTGCGCGCTCACGGCCATCTATCTGGCCCATATAATATGCGGCCATCCCTGTTTTCGAGAGGAATTGATTGGTTGCTTGAAAAACAGCCATATCGGACATGACTGTT
>CM070033.1:67817274-67828658 GCA_036250615.1 Ptychadena robeensis | reverse complement strand
GGGGGGGGGGTCCCTGCGTCTTATGGTCCAAATGTGCAAGAAGATTAGCTGATTAGCCGGGGAGCTGTCAAGATGAGAGATGCGGGCCGGTGTAAGGCTCTCCCATCTGAACTGCATAATTGCTCATGCCAATAGAGCCCAGAGCCCTGCTGGCATAAGCAATGAGGACAGGGATAGATGAACTGCCATCAATCCCTCTCTCCGTGTACGTGGATACTGCAATCACTCTGCAGCTCCCACGGACACAGGAACAGCAAGATCGGCAGAGGGAGAGCAGAGGAGAGACTCTGCAGCTGTTGGCCCCCGTCCTCCAAGTCAGTGAGGAAGATTATTATTATTATTTTGTACTTATATAGCGGACATATTACGCAGTGCTTTACAGAGCATATATTGTCATATCACTAACTGTCTCTCAGAGGAGCTCACAATCTGATGCCTCACCCATAGTCATGAATATGTAACTAACACAGTCATAGGTCACATGTAACTAACATAGGAGAATCTTTATTTGGGAAGCCAATTAACCTACTGCATGTCTTTGGAGTGTGGGAGGAAACCAGAGCACCCGGAGCAAACCCACGCAGACACGAAGATGACGTTGTGCTGTGAGTGTACTGCTGCTAGGGACATCTACTGGCTAATTTGAATATTGCATTCATTTAATCCATTGCATTAACCCAATTAATGTGAAAAACGTATTAAATATATTTTTTCTGGTTTCCTGCTCTAGAAACTTGGTGCGTCTTATGGTCCGGTGCGTCTTATAGTCCGAAAAATAAGGTACTTTAAGTTAACATAATGCATAATGCATAAATACGGTACTTTTAGTTAACATAACATAAGAGAGTTGTGATGTCACTGTGCTGCTCTCCAACGCGGGTCAATGGAACAGGAATCGATGTGCACCACTTTGCATATTGTTTCCAGTTCAATGGGGACCCTGGTCTGGTGTAGCTACATATTGTCACAACACTGGGTGCATTGCTGGCAGGCAGTGATAAGACACACGCTGCAAAGGAAGGAGGGAGGCTGTGTGTGCACAGCCTTGCTAGGCTCCGCCTCCTTTCCCCTGCGAGAAGCATATCACAGGCTGCAGTCCTGCTCTCTGCGCTGCCTTTTAGATCGATCAGTGATTTACAGACATGTCCGTTCCTGGTTCGCCCCACATTTTTTCAGCTGGATTGGTTGTTCCCGCTTGTAGAAAGACATACATGGCTCAATTTTGTAATAGATTCATGCACAGTGAACGGGGACATTGCTCGATTGTGCCTGAATCTATTACAAAACCAAACTGTGTATGGACACCCTTAAGCTGGGAATGTACATACGATGTACTGTCTATTCCTTATGCGATTCTTTGCACTAGGAGCGGCGTGATGACGCCCGCCTGTTAGTGCTGAGAATTGGACAGCACTCTGCATCTGCAGATCATTAGTTTGAACTAATGGGATTGGGCTAAAATTTACCAACCTGTCGGATCTCTGTGCGATCCGACAGGACGGCTGATTTCAGCCCAATCATCGTCAGTTGCAGCCTCCAATTCCTGCACGACCCAATCCTTAAGGGATGCGGGAGCGCGCACGGCATCGGATCGGGGATCGAATCATGCAGGAATTGGTACGTGTATGCCCACCTTAAGACACAATTATTTGTGGCAGGTTTACATATGTATGGACAAAAATGAGCAGACCATTTGTTTTACACCCAAGGTGACCTTGAGAATTCTGAGAGCTAAGATGCATATGGTCCTTTCTTACAAATACCAGAATCAGACCCACGCTGACATCACGACTGATGTGCTTATAGACTAAAAACAGTATTTATAAAAGGAGCAATTTTCCATGATATAAATATATGGACCTACACCTGCTAAAGCCACCAATTCTCTTACTAGCAGTAAAGTCTTCTCAGGAGGATCCACTCCAGCCTCTGACAAAATAAAAATGACCAATAAACTTTTCCGACACAAGAAACCACATAGTAAATTGCCATGACAAAATATCCCTACAGACATTTTATTTAGTACAAAGAAAATGCTTGCCAGTCTCTAACAAATGTAATATAAGTGCCAAAATGTATCGGCTTCAGCACTTGGTACTTGATTACACATTCAGAATTCTCTGCAAAGATGATGACCAGACACAATTTTAATGAACACGCTGAAAAGTGCTTGATTAGATATGACTTATTCATGTATTATTAATTTATCTTTTATTGATTTGGGGGTTTTATTTCTTTTTTACTTGCATATTTCTTTTGTGTGTTTAGGACAAAATTGTGCGTTTATTTCAGGTTTGAGGATTTATTTTTTAACGATTTATTTATTCAGATATGCTTTTCCTATTTACATGTGTAAATAAATTAGAAATTATACCTACCCAACAACAGCAGTGTGTCAAATTGCTGTTGAAGAATTAAAGGGATTTCCAAGAAACAAATGCAAATGGCCTGTTTGATTCAATGTTTTGCTATATTTAAATTGCTAATTTATTTGTAAACTGTGCTAAGTATAATCATCTGTACAAATTTCTTAGGTTCAGTTTCTTATTATTTCTTCCACATTTTCTGGTAAGAAGCCTATAAACAATAATGATCCAGGCACCAAATATTGCAATGGTCATTGTGAAAATGTTGTGAAAGAATGGACACTAACATAGAGATAACGTGGACATTTGGAGAAGGGAGGTTGATGAACACCAGCCACTTGTTGGTGAAGACAGTATTACGTGTGGCTGGTAAGAAATATTCAGAGAAATGTATCCCAAGAAATCTTTGCTTGGGATACTGGCCATAGATGTGTAGTGACCCAAGAAAGGGCCACAAAACTGTGTATAATGCACTGTAATATTTGCCTGAATAGTGCTTATTAAGTTGATGTGTGTCCCCTTATGGGTTGCACTTGTTGTTTACTGGAATCATAGCTGGGTGTTTTCCTCTCTTCTCTTTCCCTCCAAAAAGTAGCTAACCTAATCTGGTCAGTTACAGGCCTTAAGCCAGCCCCTGTCTAAGGACATAAATAGCCGTCCTTTAGAATGTTCGGGCTTTTCTGTTGATTCTCCTTGGATGACCACAGTCTCAGCACTGGATCTAGGAGAGAGCCCACTACACCCTGCCTACAGGTTCCAGAAGCTTGGTAGCAACTATTGGAAATGTTTATTCCAACAATTGAACCCCTTCTCCGCCCTCGGGAGTCAGAGCTGTCTGTACATATCTACCAATAAACTGTTAATAGCCTCCTACCAGCGTGCGTGCACCATGGCTTATTAGGGTGCAAATGGTGTTTGGTGGGTGGACAAGAGGACATCCACCTCAAAGAACCTGGTGTCGTGAGTAGCTCTACATATTGCACAACACTACAGATGTAAGTCCGCAAACATACATAATACTAATAAACAATGCATCATGCGTCTTGGAGAGCATGGTTGGAAGTGTGTACCAGTGTATTAGTGTGCACCCAATATAATTGTGGGTCACTAAAATGACTAATAAGGGAGAAGAAAAATTATAATCTGCAGCCTTGGTTTGTTTGAATTAAAATTTGCTATCCTCATATTAAAGCCTGTAGGGAGATTGGGTAAGGTGCTTTAGTTGCTTTTAGAGTTCAAGCAGAGGTCAAGAAAGTTTCTAGCAGTAAAGCAGCGAAATACAAGTTAAGGACATGTACACAAGAAGAATAGAATTGTTCCTGGTGTTGGTCCCCTGTTTCTAAACATGCAGTCTAAAGAGGTCTTCAATAAAAGCCCCCCATACACGTTTAGATCACTCCATACAATTTCCTTTAGATCAACTCCCTGATAGAATACATAGTGATTGGAAGGGTTAGAAAGGTCCTTATATCACATGGATTTGGTAGAAGAAAAGTTGATTGTACAGAAATTGCATGGTAAGATTGTAAGGCATATGGGGGGCTTTAAACATGCCCAAAATTTAAGCGCCGGTAGTAAAGGCCATTTAGATATGGAGGTTAGTGCAGGTAGAATTCAGAGACAGACAGAAGAACATAGAAACCAGAGATCCAAACCACTGAATATCACAGATCCCTTTCTCTATGCACCACAATTGTTTGGTATTTAAATCTACAGAGGACTTGAGTTAATCAAGGTTTGACATTCTGACATGTGAATATGATGCATTGAGTAAATGCCTGACATACTTTTTGATGCCTGTCAAAAGCCAGCTGGTAACATTCCTCCAGAATCATAAAATCAAACATCAGAACCTTTTGAAACAAATCTTTGGTTTCTTTTGACTTCAGTTACAAGTCGGTTGAACATGACTTCCAAATCAAAGCACATCATTAAAAAGTAATGCAAAGCAATGAAAGTGTTTGTCATGTACATATCACCTTACATTTCTAAAAATATGCAAAGTGTTTAAGAAGTGGGGCATCAGTTTCCAAAATTTCCTTTATCATTGATTATGTGTATAGGCTTAGCTGTTGCTTTGCAGTTCCCTGCAAGTGCCAGCATTTCTACAAACCTAATGATTAATTATTTGACCCAAAAATACAGATAATATTGATAGGAATACTTTCCATTACAAAATATTCACCAAACAGTCACAACACTAATAAATAATATGCTAATATTGTGTAGTTGCTAAAATGAGTCTGATCCATCAAGACACAGACTCTTCAAGACTAGAGATGGTCAAAATAATTTTTAAAAATTGACTACCTGACTTCATGAGTTAAAGAGTCCTTAAACATTGTATAGTCACCAATTGCTGGAGATGTAGAGAGGGGTGTTGGAAACATTAGGTTCAACATCAAGTCGCCATTTTTTGAGTAGAAAATTTTACATAACTTTGACCTTAATTTATGGAAAAACTACAGATGCTAGAGCAATAACCTCCCTTTTTTAGTTTTTATAATGTGGTTAAAAATCTAATTGTAAATAAAAAATAATAACATACAATTGCAACCATAATCTTTACATCAGTTAAAGTAAAATACACCACAGATATCTGTTCTGCCATAAGCAGCTAAATTACAATTGCAATGTAATATTAATATTAAAATGATTTCAACCAGTTTCCACTAGGTTGGTATTGGGTGTGTGGGTTACCTTTGGTCAAAAAGAATCAGCTCTCAATGGCTTACACTGTTGAAAAACACATCCTTTTGGTAAACCCATATAACTTACTAAATGAAGTCAACCTTCGCATTAAGTCATAAAACCCCAAAGAAACTGCAGAAACAAAAGAAGTTAAGATATCATGTTTGTGATATGGTTTTGTTCTTGAAAGCATAAATGATTGGGCTGTTGCTGGAATATGCATGTTTCTAATTAATATAACACAGATACAAATCTAGAGCAGAAAATTGAGAAAGGAGAGATACTGATGAAAACGTTTCAGGGTACACAGTATTTAAATTTATTTAAATGGCTTTGTGGCGCTTTATTTCAAGTGATGCTAGTTATATCGGACACTACTAATAAAGCATAGCAGACATCAGTCATGTTCATTCAAAGAGCATTTGCAAATAAAAGTTGGGAATCTGAAATGCTTAAAAATAAAGATGTATTTTGTTGCGTTCATTGCAAATCTAGCATCATCAACGCTGTCCATGGTTAACTTTATACCAGAACCACCCTCTGCTACTTCTGACTGATTGCTTATATGTGCCAGTGGCAGTGTTTTTCCCTACCAAATGGGGGGACTAAGAATGAGTGCAATTTTCAAATATTCTTTATAGAAGGTAGGGAAACAAATTGTATGCAGGAGGAGATTCACTAGAGAAAACTTTAAAGCCTGCCATAGACACCTCGATCTATGGCAGACGTCACCACGCTGTGAGCAGTCTGCTACATGTCGGACAGGAATCCTGTGTGTTCCACTGACACACAGGATTCCTGTCAGACTGAAGCCAATTACCTCGGAGGGGGAGGAGGCTCCCCCTCTGATTTAACAGCGTTAACAGCCTGTAGCTGTCAGTCGTACAGAAAAAGAACCGGCATGCCTGATCCGTGTACGATCCGACCTGCTGGCTTTTTTTCAACATAATTCAAGGTGGGCTCCCACATAGTTGCAGCAGACCAACCTTGATGTGCTCGGCGGGAGCGTGCACGCAGGTTGGTCTGCTACAACTATGGCCGTCTATGGGGGGCTTAAGAATTCATCTATTAGGTAACTACAAATGTATTTTTAACTTGTTTTGAGTTGTTTTATAGTGGTTAACTATTCACATATTTGTCAGACTTGGGCTCAAAAAGTAACACTATAAAGGCATTCTTCTACTTAGAAAAAGCTTTAACAGTAACCACTAAATAACATAATGGTTTTGTTAATACTAGTCACTCCTATGGATTCTAAAGAATCTGATCAGGTAACAATCAGTGCTAACCAAGAAAAGCGAACTCATAACTAACAAATTACATGTTAACCTCCCTAGCGCTCGTGTGAGGTCCAGATTTCCATACCAAAAGCGCACCATAGACTTTAATGGAATTTGTTTATGTTGTAGGCCTGTAACTTCCCAAATATGTCCATACATGGGTCTAGTAGACATCATGAATATAATAATATTGTAACAAATGCAATAATACTTGAAACAAACAATTATTAAAAAATAAATAATAATAAATGTAATAAAAGGTATCATTTAAATGATAAAATCTCTAAAATACTTCTTTTGTTGTATTTCAAAACAGTATGTATTCATATTTCTTTTTGATTATAATAAAAAAAAATCATTTGGAAATGTGTTTTGTGTGGGGTTTTTTTTTTTTACTTTGAAATGGATTGGATACAGTTATTACTGTACCCAGTACAATTCGCTTTGGCCCCCGCTCTCCCCTGGTGTGATGAAGCTGACATCACACCAGAGGAGAGAGGGTTAACTTCAAAGGGACACATCTGGGTAATCACACTGAAAACAGTTTTCTCCATAGAAAACAGTTTTCGCTCGACTTACTTTTGAAACTCCCGCTGCTGGTGATGGGGGGGGGGGGGATCTGCTCTTTAGATCGGAGCCGCTATAGCAGTGTGGAATGTTCGCCCAACGGCCCCATCTCATCCAGTGAAGTACTGACAGGACAGCTCTGGACGAGATGGGACCGTCAGGAAAGGCAGGTGGTACGTTTATGGTACCTTACTTGACATAACATTCAATAGGGTCTAGTGTAAAACACTGTTAGCCTTACCATAAGGGCATTGGTATCAATGATATTACATTAAGTTCTTTTAACATGAGGCGGAGTGCAATGTTCTCTGTGGACTTAGGCAGAATTACAGACTGCTATGCTTTCTGTTAAACTTCTAATCCCAACATGACTTCCAGGCTGCTGTGGTCATTGGAAGTCCTAACGAATGGCCCAAATGCATTGGAGGAGTACTGTGAGATTAGAACCATCTGCATTGTGATGCCATGACTTAACCATATTGTCATTGCAAGTCAACAATGCCACTACAACATTGGCGCGTCCTCATTGCTTAGCAACCACCAACACAAGTGTGTGAAGAAGTGGCCATGGCTGCAGGGTGGCAGCAAGCAACATAAATACCAGGGATGGTACCTCCCTTTAAGTAGCTCAGTTGGCATTGCAGCATTGCAGCAGCAACCTGGTAAAAAGTTTTTAAAACTGCCCCTTCTAGACATCCATGTCTGTCAATGGAGAGCCATAGAGGTAATAGTTTAATGGTTAAAACATTTTCTTTACTGTGTGTGTGTATTATCAAACAGTTAATTCCCTGAGTATTATCATTTAGAACTGATTATGCTTTTCTGATTTTGTGATACTTGCAATAACACTACTATACATTAGGAACCACAATAAATAATGTGCATGTTGAACTGCTGTTTAACAGCTATTAACTATTGTAAAATGTGAAACAATAAATTTTCTGGCAACTTGCCAAACCAGTAAAACCCCAGACAGGATAAGGAAAAAGCCATAAAAATAAACATTTTCCTTTTTCATTAGTGTTGGAGGTTAACTTACTTTAGTTTGACAGTTCTAACATTTAGATTGTCCGGGAAACCACCCAAAATTCATGCTAAGATCAATTAAACTGTGTCATGATAAACATGTTATAAAATTCATTATTCTTGTTTAAAATAATCACATATGTATCCAATCGTATATAATAAAATGACAGTGAACCTTGGATGCAACAGCTTCTAACACCTGAGCTGGCAGGAGCCTTAACCATGACAAGATTTACTATCACAGCAGAATTCCCAATCACCTAATGCTCCCCTTCAGTTTCATTGCTCTCAAACACGACCAATGACAGGTTTTTTTTTATTTGAACACTAATCATACAGTCCAATGCATTTAAATACTTACCGCAACAAAAATAAACCAAAAACACGGTAAAAATATATAAACATTCTTCATAATTATATTATGATAAAACAAAACCCGGTAGCTACACAGCTACTTCAAAGGAAGAAAATCTGTCTGTCCGTCACAGACATCAAAGGCATTCATGCTTCATGATGATCCTCAAGAATTACAATATGCAGTAGATATTATTATGAATGACCTTGACAGAAGACACTTAGGACAAATGGGCTTGCATATTGTATACTAATTTTTTACACCAAATCTAACAAGCTGCATTGACTGTCACTGATTGTCTCTGTTATATAATTGTATATTTTATATTTTAAGTAAACTGCAGGCTTGTGCAGTATGCACATATCATGCCATTACTATACATTGGAAAAATACTATGAATCATGATGGAATTTCATTACTCTTCACACATATATTTGGTTACCTATAGATTGGTACAGGCTAATAAAAGAATAATCCTAATAGTTGCTACAGTTATGTTAAGTATACAGTACAATGCAGGTATATAAAGCTGCTGCTTCTTGTAACCAACAGCACTGGCTGCTTCAGTAATCACAGAGCCTCAGCCTCTGAAACACAACATTCTCATTTATCCCAAATCATAAACCACATACAGCTCACCAATTAAACCCATACAGACTTGAAAAATGAGTACTCACAGCATTTAATAAAATGATAGTGAGACATTCTTCAATCTTGCCCGATAGCCTGGGTCCAGTTGTCTGCATTCTTCGCTGCTAAAACTCTTGTGTATAGATGTGCATTATTTAGACTCCTCCATCAGGTATCCGATTCACCCCTCTCTGCATTATTTATTCAACACAGCTTATATTCCATGGTACCGAAGAGGCTTTCTATTCATTTTCACCTGTCTGCTGAAGTTACCGTAGACCTTTACGTGTGTCTTGAAGCATAGCCACTGCACGTGCCAGCATAGTATATGGTCTATGTGTTCCTGTAATCCTACATCATTGGGAAGAGAGGGATATGACTGGTGTGCAGGCTCATTCCTTCAGATTAGAGGTGTGATGCTGCTTCTGCTTCTGCAGCACTGCGGCTCTCACAATCTTGTCTGTTAATAGCTTTCTATAGTGTTCGGATAGCAGCAAAAAGAGCTTGCTGCCTTAATTGTATGAAGTTGCAAAAAAAAAGGGGGGTGTCGTAGTAGTATTCAAGCATGCCTTCAGTCATACATGACTAGATTCCTTGCTGCTGTTAATAAAGATTATTTTAGGCACCAGCAGTTGTCGTGTGACACAGGCTGGCGGAACAGCTGTTCAAAATAATCTCTATTCAGCATTTTGATTTTCTTTTTTTATCCATTTGTCAAAAGAAAGGTTCAAAGTGAAATCTGACTCCACAGATGTAACATTATGATGAACAAAAGAGTCTTGGCAGAAGAACCTAAGCGACGTTTGTCTTTAACTGGTATGCCCCATGTTTTGCATTACCTTCATAACCCATAGATTGTCCAGAAGCATAAAATAACTCAGCTTAGAATGTCAGACAGTGAGACACGTGCCCCCTTTGGAATACACTTGGACCCACTTCTATTTATTGAGGAATTTGGTGGTCGCATAAGCCCAGCACATGCAAAGTTAAGCCCCCCATAGACAGGCAGACTCCTCCATACAACTTTCATGAGACTTACCAACAACTATGTAGTATAGTGACCTCCCTGATAGAATACATAGTGATTGGAAGGTGTAGAAATGTCCTCCTATTACATGGTTTTGGTAGAAGAAAAGTTGGTTGTACAGAAGTTGCATGGAGGAGTCTGCCTGTCTATGGGGGGCTTTAACACTTGGTTTTAATGGCTATGACTATAGCCCCCCATAGACAGGCAGACTCCTCCATGCAACTTCTGTACAACCAACATTTCTTCTACCAAAACCATGTAATAGGAGGACCTTTCTACACCTTCCAATCACTATGTATTCTATCAGGGAGGTCACTATACTACATAGTTGTTGGTAAGTCTCATGAAAGTTGTATGGAGGAGTCTGCCTGTCTATGGGGGGCTTAAAATTTAAAAACATTTAGGTAAGGAGGACCTAGTATAGACAATTGTCCAACCCACAAATTAATTGTAAGTGTTTAACTAGTTCAGTCGATATGTTGACATCATAATTCATATCATTAGATGACCCCATCATCCATTAACAAACTGAAAAACAAATTACAGACCAAGGTCTATAGCCCCCCATACACCACATACAATTACCATGCAACTTCTGTACAACCAACTTTTCTTCTACCAAAACCATGTAATAGGAGGACCTTTCTACACCTTCCAATCACTATGTATTCTATCAGGGAGGTCACTATACTACATAGTTGTTGGTAGGTCTCATGAAAGTTGTATGGAGGAGTCTGCCCGTCTATGGGGGGCTTATACTGAGCACATCTAAAGCCATAGTTTGATATTTCATTTCAATTGACCATAAAAATCAATCATTTTAAGTTGATTGAACAAAAATCGACACGCACACACCTAGTACATTCATCCAAAAGTGATCAGTTGTCTTGATAAACTGGTAGCCTAGGACCATATGATCCTGACTCATATATTCTTTCTTTGTAAAGGTAGCCATAGACACCTCGATCTATGGCAGACCCTTAGCAGACTTATTACAGCGTGGTGACGTCACCACGCTGTGAGCAGTCTGCTAAATGTCGGACAGGAATCCTGTGTGTTCCACTAACACACGGGACTCCTGTCAGACTCTAGCCAATTAACTCGGAGGGGGAGGAGACTCCCCCTCCAAGTTAACAGCCTGGAGTGCAGTTGGGCAGAACCGACCTGCCGGCTTTTTTTCTACAAAAGTCAAGGTGGGCTCCCTCATAGTTGCGGCAGACCAACCTTGATGTGCTCAGCGGGAGTGAGCACGCAGGTTGGTCTGCTACAACTATGGCCGGGAGTCTGCCCGTCTATGGGGGGCTTAAGCTAGCCCATCAGAAATATAAAAATTCACTAGCTGATCAAATTGATCATTCGGTTCTCAGTCAGTGGTGCTTGTTAAGCCCCCCATACACCACATACAACTACCATGCAACTTCTGTACAACCAAATTTTCTTCT
>CM070033.1:67803184-67817174 GCA_036250615.1 Ptychadena robeensis | reverse complement strand
CGTCACCACGCTGTAATAAGTCTGCTAAAGGTCTGCCATAGATCGAGGTGTCTATGGCTAACTTAAGTACCCATATAGACACCAATAAAGTCAAATCTGTGAAATGTAAAATATCATGGCAGTGTAAAAAAAAGTTTAACTTCTTCACAGTTCATATAATGACTTTGACGTTTCTATCAGTGCAAAAAATAATATTGACGCACTCAAAGAAATACGAACTAAAGCTAAAAGGTTTCAGCTTGCTACATTTTTATGTAGTAACAAGGAATGCTAACTGTGTACTATGTTTTTGTTTTTACCCTTCAGCTTTATCTTTGCTATTTTAATTCATCGATCAACAATTATAGCAATCTTAAAACACAACAGACCCAAGCCTTCAAACACCTCCAAATCCTATGAGTAAATATTTATCCAGTCATATCACAAAAGCCAGCAGGAGCAATCCATAAATACAAGGGCAAATTTGAAGGTGTAAAATGGTATGGTGTTCTCTTCATTTTATATTACTTTCAAATCATGTACCTTCAGAAATGTACTTATAGAATACCTATGACATGAGTGAGAGACAATAAGGTTCATTTATAGAGATGGGCGAACACCGGCCCGGAGAGTCCGCGAACAGGGCGGGTCGAACTTTAAACAAGTCCGCCGTCCGCCCTGTTCGCGGACACATTCAAATTCCCCGCCTCTAGGCGGGGAATTTGAATCGGAAAAACCGGATGTGACGTCAGTGACGTCACATCCGGTCCTTGGACCGCAACCTGGAACGCATAGTTCCTGGTTACGGGCGCAGGATGTGACGTCACTGACGTCACTTCCTGCTGCAAACCGTTTTTTTCACTACAAGACCGGCTGCACGCCCGGTCTTGTAATGAAAAGATTCATCCTCCGGCACGATCACACAGGTTCTGATCCTGCCGGAGGAAGAATTTGGATCTTCTTCTGGCCGGCGAACAGTACGGGTCGAACACCCGTACTGTCCGCCGGCTGGAGGATCGGCGAACATGCCGTGTTCGCGGCCGAACTGTTCTCCGGCGAACAGTTCGGCCCATCTCTATTCATTTACTGACATTTTATATTTGCAATTGTATTATCATTTAAAATGGAAATAAACGCTTGGAAATGGAAAGTCTTCCTTTTCCACTTCCCTCCACAACAGTGTCTCCCAAGGATCAGTGCTTGGCCCTGTTCTTTTTTTTATTTATACCTCCACCCTTAGTAAACTCATGCAATACCATTTATATGCTGATGACACCCAAATCTACCTGTCCCCCCGACCTTTACTCCATCTGTCTTGGATAACATCTTTCGCTGCCTATTGGCCATCTCTTCATGGATGGCTGACAGATTCCTTAAACTTAACCTGAGAAAAACTGAACTCATTATCTTTCCCCCATCACCTTCCAAGCCTCCTTCCCCCAACATCTCACTTACAGTAAATAACACCATTATTTCCCCTTTTCCACAAGCACGCTGCCTTGGTGTCACCTTCAACTCTGCACTCTCCTTTATTCCCCACATACAAAATTCTAGATCCTGCCACTTCCATCAGCGCAACATCTCCAAGATATGCCCCTTCCTTTCCCCAGAAACCACCAAAGTCCTGGAACACGCTCTCATCATTTCTCGCCTGGACTACGGCAACATCATCCTTTCTGCTCTCCCTCTATTTAGACTGTCATGTCTTCAGTCTATCATGAATGGTGCTGCTAGACTAATTTACACCTCTAACTGCTCCTCATCTCTCTGCAAATCTCTACACTGGCTTCCAATTGTCCAGAGAATCATATTCAAAGTTATGTGCTTTTCTTTACAGGGAGGAGATGTTCCTATCCTCTTGATTATAAGCCCCATTGGGCATGGCCCTGTCATAGTATCATACATAGTAATATAAAGGTATGTTAGCTAGTTTAGCCTTTCAATCCTTATTTCATGTACAGTGCTGCATAAAATGTTGGTACTTTATAAATATAAGTTAAAAATAACAATACAGTTTACCCAAATATAGCCGTTTAACAAGTACACAGGAGGATTATGGACCTGATTGTTATGACAGATGACAAACTCACTTCGTCGTATACAATTGCAATTGTACCTACTGCAGATATTCATGTATTCACTGAACTAAAAACAAATGTCATATATCACTAGAGCTGGGCATAGACGTTTAGATTTCCCTGTCAATATTTTTAAGGATCGTGCCATGCGATTCCAGAATCGATTCCAATTACTGAATGAATCACGCAGTGCACCATATCACATCTTCGATTCCTGGCCGATTGCTTCCCGCGATTGATCACGGACCATGCAATGCCAGCTTGCAGCTTTTGAAAGAGTGTGTCGGGAAAGGAGAGGTGTTGAGACACCTGGTGTTAGCATTAGGCTTAGACATGACTACAAAAATACACAGATCATTAGATATGTCTTTCAAAAATGAGTGCTGAAAACCTAAGCAAGAAGCATGATACGGAGAAAAAAGACCCTCCCGAAAAGCCCAGAAACAAAATAATTGTGGATGGTGCATTTGCCATTAAATAAATTAAACTGAACCTTGAGTAAAACTATCTTGAAATAATATAGACATTCTGGAATTGGTAATTGCATGGCTTGTGATGAGTATACTGGATCTACTTATTAATCTGCTGTGAACACAGTTCTCATATTTAGCTCATATTTTCAGAGTGCTGAATCACATCCCCCCAATAGTTTTCTTATAAACTGATAGTTTGTCTTATGGAGAAGGGTGGCTGCCAAGATGAAGAGGAATTTTGTCTGCTGCATCCAGCACTAATATTCACTTATGTTATTGTTCACACTACATTGATAGCAGTATGGGTAATAACAGAAAGAGAAATACAATTTTAACTTACAATAATTACTATACTAACCAAATTGTTCTCAGATCTGTTCAATCTGCCCTGGAAATGGAAAAGTAAAAGAAATTGACAGAGGAAGCCAGAGTCTAGCGTAGAAATCTTCAGAGTCTGGGAAGGCAGTGGATGAAAATAATATGAAAATAATATTTATTAAACAAAACAAGAGGTTTGTAAATCCAGTTATATATTAAATGCAACAGTAGGTATATAATACAACCCACTAGCTGGTAGACATGAAACCAACTACCACTAGAACCATTTTCTGTTGGTCCGGAAGCTATTTCAGATCAGCAGGTCACCTGTTTGACAATATATTTTATCCAGTATCTGTACAAGTACCACTTAGCTGCCTACTCCAAGCTTCTGCATTAACGGGAAATAGCAGAGCCACAAATTTGCCCTCCCTGTCTCATAACACTTGTACACTAATGTGAGACCACCAACAAGAGAGAGACAATAGGTGTCATAGAAGCTGAGGAAAATTGACTTCGGAAGATACCACTTGGACTCATATGAGAAGATAATAATGTACACAAGAGTAAAAAGAAGAAAATAATATTATTGTGAATGCTGCTACAATACATAGTGAGCACCCCCCCCCCACACACACACACACATACACACACTCTGAACCTTCTAGATGGATGATGTGAAGAATTGCAGACATCTGAGCAAGCCATTTTCACGGTAAAGGGCAAACTGTCAGGCTACACTTTGTTTGGTTGTTTAAGATGAACTAGGGTTTATTTTTTGTTATTACATATGAAATACATAAAAAGTAGAAAGCTACTGTAACATTTTTAAACCTATTCCCAAAATATATCTAGATATATACACACACATACACAAGTCCACTCTCAACCATAAACATGTTCATCAAACAACTACAAAATGTATTTTGTAGTATTTGCAGTTATAAACCTTTAAAATACACAACTTGAAATTAAATGTATAGTGTTTGTACTTTTGTTTTTGTGTATGTAGTTCATCTTTTGGCCTTGGGTATAGTAATGAGCGATTAGGCAATATTCGAATTCACGTAATTTCACAAATACCTGCAATGATATTCGATAATAGTAATCTTGAATATCCATGTTTGTGGACATGGATCGCGATCTAAAAATCTGAATTTTCATTAAAAAAATTACATTGCTATTATAAAATTGTGGTCCATTGCAATGAATGGGATCGCAAAAACTAGCAATAAGTATTTGGAAATCGGGTATTCGAGCTCAGCACTACTTGGGTGTAAAATGTTAAAGCATCACAGACAGTACTGAAAAGTAAACTTTCATTGATGGTAGATGGATCAGCTTTGGTAAACTGACAAATAAACAGAACCAGGCTTCTTAGTTCTTAGTGGGTCATATTTGGCAATCAACAATGGGATGTCTAAGCCAAGCTAAAGCCTTGTACACACAGCAGATCATTGTTGTTCAAAAGAAATAAATAAGGACACATCAATTGTTAACTATTTGTTGAAAAAGGTGTCCAACAACATCAAAGTATGACAGTGAACAATGATTTGCAGGTGTCACACACCTTCCATTCTGACTTATGTATCCTAGTGATTTTCTGATTATATTGATCATTTTGTTTTCCATATGTAAAGCATCATGGTTGGATACAGAAAATGTAAGTTGCAAGAAAATGTTTGTAAACCCTTTGGGATTACGTGGAGTTTTGCATGAATTGGTCATAAAACGTTCTCTGATCTTCATCTAAGTCACACCAATAGAAAAACGCTGTAAAATAATACTACACAAACATTATACGTTTTTATGTTCTTATTGAATATAACGTGTAAACATTCACAGTGCAGGGTGGAAAAAGTATGTGAACCCCAAGCCTAATTGGGGCCAGGAGTGAGTCCAATCAGTGTGATATTGGATGTGTTGCTGAAAGCTGCCCTGCCCTTTAAAAACACACACAAGTTTTGGGTTTACTGGTTTCAAGAAGCACTGTCTGATGTAAACCATGCCTTGCTCTCAGAAGACCCACAATCAAGAATTGTTGATTTGCATGAAGCTGGAAAGGGTTACAAAGGTATCTCCAAAAGATTGATGTTCATGTGACTACAATTGTTCAGACTGACTACAATTGGACAAAATTTGGTACTGTTGCTACTCTCCCTAGGCGTGATGGTCCTGTAAAGATGACTGCAAGAGCACAGCGCAAAATGCTTAATGAGGTAAAGAAAAATCCTAGAGTGTCAGTTAAAGACTTACAGAAATCTCTGGCACATGCTAACATTTTTGTTGACACATCTACAATAAGGAAAACATTAAACAATAATGGAGTACATGGGAGGACACCACAGAGGAAGCCATTGCTGTCCAAAGGGAGCATTATGGTTTGGGGCTGCTTTGCTGCCTCAGGGTCTGGACGGATTGTTGTCAGTGATGAAAAAAATGTATTACACAGTTTATCAACACATTTTGCAGGAAAACGTAAGACCATCTGCCCGCCAACTGAAGCTCCGCAGGGGATGGGTAATGCAACAGGACAATGGCCCAAAGCATACAAGTCATTCAACAAATGGCTTGAACAGGAGAAAAAACGCCTTCTGGAGTGGCCCAGTCAGAGTCCTAAACTACAACCTGATCGAAATGCTGTGGCATGCCCTTAAGAGAGCTAATCACACCAGACAGCCCAAGAATATTGATACACTGAAACTGTTTTGTGAAGAGGAGTGGTCCAAAATTACTCCAGATCAATGTGCAGGTCTGATCTGCAACTACAGGAAACGTTTGTTTCCACCCTGCACTGTGAATGTATACATGTTATGTTAAATAAAAAAAAGGTACCCCAAAAGGGTTCACATACTTTTTCACTCATAACACTATTTATTCATTGATTGTTCATCATCTAGTGCCTGTACCTAATGGCTCTGCAGACTTGTGTCCGTATAAGCTTGGTAGACTGGGGGACTGTATTTTATTTCTTTTAATTCCAACTACACATGACAAAATACATTTTGATTTAGCTGTAAAAATCTGTGATTTTTTTTTGTCAGACAACAACAAAAAACAGAAAACTAACAAGACTTGTTTGACAATAACAGCATAATTCCTATTAGTGTGTGACAAAGAAACCCATGACAGTGAGTCTAGAAATAGGAAAATGTGCCATCTGGCAAGGATACAAATAACGATGATACCACTACCCAATATTTTTTGCAAATTAATTCAAATATGTCTAACTATAAACTGACAGCACTGTAATATCTCTTTCATGACTTCATGATATATATTGCCTGGCCAAAAAAAGTCCTGTTGCAGAGTAATGGGCGCATCATGGTACGAAGAGAGGCAGATGAAGTGATGCACCAATCATGCCTAGTGCCTGTACTAGCCTGTGGGGGCAGTGCTACAGTATGATGTGGGGTTGCTGCAGTTGGTCAGATCTAGGTTCAGCAACAGAATGTGCTCCAAAGCCCCCCATACACCTTTAGATCACCCCATACAATTTTCATTAGATCTACCAACAACTATGTAGTATAGTGACCTCCCTGATAGGATACATAGTGATTGGAATGGTTAGAAAGGCCCTCATATTACATGGTTTTGGTAGAACAAAAGTTGATTGTACAGAAATTGTATGGAAAGATTGTAAGATGTATGGGGGCCTTCAGAATGAGGTCAGCTGACTACCTAAATATACTGAATGACCAGGTTATTCCATCAATGTTTTTTTTCTTCCCTGATGGCACGGGCATATTCCAAGATGACAATGTAAGGATTCATCTTTGGGATGTGCTGGAGAAGGCTTTGCGCAGCGGTTATACTCTACCATCATCAATGCAAGACCTTGGTGAAAAATGAATGCAACACTGGATGGAAATAAATCTTGTGACATTGCAGAAGCTTATCGAAACAATGCCACAGTGAATGCGTGCCGTAATCAAAGCTAAAGGCGGTCCAACGAAATATATGGGTGTGCAAACTTTTCTTTTGGTGATGATTTTTTTTTGGCCAGGCAGTGTATAAAGTTAACATTAAAAAATATCAATGGCTTTCATTATTATTCCATTATGTTTGTCTTGTTTACCAGATTGCCAATGAACAATGTCTTAAGGTTAAAAATTTTAAGGCCAAGTGAGACCTAATTGGCAATGGCTTTTTTCACATTTTACATGCTGCATTTCTATTAGCATAACGCAAAATGTGCTAGTGCTTGCTACACAGGTTTCCATAAGAAAGCAGTGCTACCATTTACACTTAACTGCTGTGCGAATTTTTTTCCACACTAGCACAATATACCTACCTACCTATATAATATAACTACCAATATATTTGTATTGGAAGTGTGTAACCCTACAGCATATGTAACTGGTGTAGTGGCCCTAGAAACAGTCACTTAACTATAATATATGTGCTGTATTATAGGCACTGTATAATGCTGTATATGCTGTATATTGTTGTGTCTCCCTGTCAAGGGATGCACCTGTTGTTTACGAAAAGCTGGTACCATGACTCATGTCTGGGTGTGTACTTTATTCCTTCTCTTCAAATTGTAACAAAAATAGTCAAGCCCAGTACAGGCCTTATGCCTGCCCCATTGCTAGGACATAAATAGAAGTCCTTTAGAAGCTTCTGGGCTCTTCCTGGCTTTTTCCTGCTTCTCCTGTGATGACTATAAGCCTACAGCGTTACTCCCTGGAGAAGGTCCACAGCACCCAGCCTCGTAAGCAACGCAGTTTGTAATATATTCCCTATGCCTGAACCCCATCCCTGCCTCTGGGTGATGGTGAAAGCATGTAAATATTCCTAAATAATCTGTAAATAGTCCCCTCCTGCTGGCGTGGACCTTGGAGTTATTTGGGCTGCAAGCAGAACCTGTCATCGACTAGAGGACATCCACCTTAAAGAACCTGGCTGCGTGAGTGGTTACACACACACTTGCGCACCACTACACTGGTACACAAAAAAGCATGAATAGTTAAAAAGTTCCCTTAAACTTACAATGGTGTCAAAGGGAACTTAAGTAATTCAGGAGAGCAAAGCGAGTCATTAATTTTGAGAACACGATTAGATGCATAAGTATTGTTTAGAAAGCAAGCTTTATTGAGAAGATAGATTGTTTCTTCAAAGGACCATTAAACACAAACACTGCTGTTTTCAGATAGGGACCATGAAGGTAAACTACATTGTTTACAATTAATCTTTCGTATAGCAGCAGTTTTGTCATATAAAATATTTTTCTCAGTTACATTACTTCCTCCACAACTTTAGTAGACTTTGTTAATGGGAGAATGGTCAAGAAGCTGAGACTAGAGTAATTTGATCTGTCTGGTCTAGCTAGGACTTTTCATTATCTGAGAGGAGAAGGGATGCCTCTGCAGTTTTAAAGAGTCTAGTTGCATTATTCATCCTTATTAGGTGATAATAAAAACAAGTTTGCACAGCTAGAGGGAAAAGCTCCTTAAACTAATACATACCTATTAAAAGTCCTTTTGAACAACAACATGCATCGTGTTAGTTGCAAAAAAAGAATTCTTAAATGTAAAATTGCAACAACTGGTAGATATACAAAATGCACTGTGTTCCAAGTTATTATGCAAATTGTATTGAAGTATCATTAAGATTAAATGTTTTGTTTTGAAGTTAAACTCATGGATGGTATGGTGTTTCAGGGCACTTTTGATCACTAACATCAATCTTGGACTGCTGTGATAATTAGTTTGCAAGGTGAGCCCAATGAAAGGAAAAAATAATAAAGAAGGTTATTCCATCATTAAGCAGACCACATTTTTATAGCAATATAGGAAAGAAAGAGTATCTCTCTGCTCCCATAGAGCATAAAATAGTTGAACTCCTAGAACAAAGTATGAAAACCTTAGATATTTCATGAAAACTTAAGTATGACCAATGTATAAATAACCCCCCTTGTAGTCCTGCCGACCCCACCTCGTCCAAGCGCTGACTTGGAATTGCACTGGACAAGCTGGGTTTATCTGGCAGAGATCGGAGCCCCAGAAGCACAAACTTACCGATCTACGCTGCCCCATGGCTCCAATCTACTGAACCGGTGGAGTGAGAAAAACACATTTCCAAACATTATGATATTCAGGATGTCTACTAGACCCTTGTATAGACATTACTTGTATAGAAGTTACAGGCCTACAACATAAAAAAAAATGTAAGTCTATGGTGCGGTGTTGATACAGAAATCTGGACCACCCAAGAGCACTGGGGAGGTTAAAAGATGGATGGAATGGTGAAAGGTTGGTGGCAAGGAGGTTGCTAAGTCATGGAATCATAGAAAGAGAGCAGGTCGGCCCCTTTAGGGTCCCTGTAGGTCTAAAAGTGAACTCTCAAAGTATGTCTCTTCCATGGTACAAAAACAGAAATCCATAATAATGATCTTCATGCATGACCACCTCATGCTGCTAGAAATACCTCTGCATCAATGGCTGATATTGGAATGAAAGAAAAGAAACTCCTGGTGTGGCTCATCCTCCCCTGATCCTATTAAGAACCTTTGGAGCACCCTCAACCAAAAGATCTATGAGGGTGGGAGGCAGTTTACTTCCAAACACCAGCTCTGGGAGACTATTCTTACATCCTGCAAAGAAATGTAAGCAGAAACTCGCCAAAAACTTCTATGGATTGTGAAGCTGCTATGAAATAAGGGGTCATGTAATGAGATTGTAAAGCTGGGCATGCACGTACAAATTCCTGCACGATCCGAACCCCGATGCGATGGCGTGCACGCTCCCGCATCCCTTAAGGATTGGGTCGTGCAGGAATTGGAGGCTGCAACTGACAGGGATTGGGCTGAAATCTGAAATCAGCCATCCAGTCGGATCGCACAGAGATCTGGCAGGATAGTAAATTTTAGCCCGATCCCAGTAAGTAGTAATTAGTAATGAGCTGCACATTAGTGCAGTCCGATTCTCTGCACTAGCGGGCGGGCATGATGACGTCATCACGCCGCTCCTAGTGCAGAGAATCAGATAAGGAATAGACAGTAAATCGTACCATCTATTCCCAGCTTTACAGCTTAAAATGAAAGGGAAGCTCTTTTTACTTCAAGAGCCAGAAAAGATCCTTTTTTTTATTACCCTACATGGGGTTTCGTAATCAAAGTAAACACAACCTCACCTTTTTTTTTTTACAAAACTCAGTAAACATTCTTTTGCTAAATGGACAATATACACTTCTTTTTCATGTTTTAATCTTCATTTAACATAAACTATAGGTAACTTTAAAGTACATCTAAAAATAAAGCCTGTTTTTGGATAGGACCAGTATTGGCTGTGAATTTTTGTTATCTCCCAACACTTCTTTTGACTTCTCCACTAGATAAAATAACACTATCAAGTACCTGTCTGTCTGCCATTCTAATTGCCATTAACTTCACATTAGACTAAAGCAGCCCATACACGGGTCAGATTTTCAATCAATCAACTTAAAACAATCAATTTTTAAGTCTGTATAAAATTGTATGTCGATTGTATCATGCCCCATATGTAGTACAAGTTTTTTGATTGATTTTTGATCGATTTTTTTTTCACTCGACATAATAATCGATCCAAAATAGTCTGATTGAAATTTCAATCAGAAGTGAGGTAGAATAGGTAGAAAAAAAAAATCGATCAAAAATTGGTTGACCACACTTTTCAATCCAATTTTCAATCGACCGATCAAAATTTACCATCCAGTCCGATCAAAAAACGACTGAATTTTCACTCAATTTTGATCGGATTAAGTCAATTTAACCAGGTGGGTAAAACTCAATTCTCAATCAATCGATTAAAAAATTGATCGTTTTAAGTCGATTGATTGAAAATCTGACCTGTGTATGGGCTGCTTAAACCTGTTCTGATCTTCCATTAGATAGTAGTACCAAGAGTGGGTTGAACATGATGCAAAAGAGTTATTGGCTTATTAGTATGGACTTCCATAGAATACTGGGGGCATGTTTGCATATAAATTTCTCAAAACGTATTAAACATATTCACAGAGCAACGTTTACTGTCTAGAACATACCCCTTCATAACATAACATATTATTCATAAGCTTCATAACAGCTTACCAGGTTATGATCTAGCCTGGTAGAGAGTTTGATTTTCAAATTGATTCAATGCAAACATTTAATGTTTTACAGTCATTTCACTGCAGTGAAAACAACATCTAGACATGTATTGCCAAAGAAAAAGTAAAACCCCCAAATGTTGAGCAAATCTTAATTTTTATTGTACATTTTATCCAGCAGCTACTAGTAAAGAGAGGATAGAACCAACAAATCAGATATTATATTTCTTCTATTAATAACTACCAATATCTATTTTGCCTGGAAAATGTAATTTTACTTCTTGTATTTTGTCAGTGAACACAGGTGCACTTACAAGTCAGTTTTACAGCCATGGTAATAATTCTTACATCTTATGTTGTATATTTTTCAGTACATGTTCACTGATTTGTTGTCAAATCTATTATATTTGTTTCAAATTTCTTTTGCTTTTACAAAACATAATAAAGAACAATGTGCTGCTTTATGTTGTTATTGGCCTTAGTTATTTAATCTTACCACAGATGTGGTTTGCAAGATACTGCATCCAATATGCCTGGCAACCCAAAAATCAGCTTGCAGCAAAATAATTTTATTTGCCATTGTGTGTTAAATGCAGCCAATTGAAGGGATTATATGGATGCCATATGCTGCTGAATATATGAATAGAAGGAAATCTGTAATCTTTTAAAAGTTTATTACAGATAACAAAGATGTGATGTGAATGTAATATGTTTTTTTTTTCATTCTTTATTAATTTTCTCTTTTACAAAAATAAAATCAAACTTTGCGGTGCAACCGCGTACACTATGACACAATACATCATACATACGTAAGAAAAATAAAAAAATAAAAACCAGTTAAACAATAACTTGGGCAGAAACAAATCTCCGCATTTACAATAAAAAAAATTGAACAGTACAGGGTTGAGCTATGACCTGGTGAGTTTTCTCGATACAATTAGAATATGGGGGGCAGACCCCTGTGCGGGTCACGGGCATGGTTAGCGGGCTCAGACGAGGGGAGAATAGAGGTTGAGTCAGTCTGTGACACCCAAACGCATAAGAAGTTGTATACGCTCTATCTGTGGTAAGACATGGAGTATAAAGGGTTTCCATCGCTTATGGAATTTGAGAGCTTTTCTCGACGGCTGTTTGGGTATATCCAAAAGCTCCCTGTAAAGGAGTGATGTAAGCACTGTAGTAAGTTGAAGGAGCGTTGGTGCTTGAGGTGCAATCCATTCGTTCATGAGTGCTCTCCGGGCTGCTAACAGACAAAGGTGTAGACACTCATGCCTAATGGGGGTAGCAGACCTGTCTTTACCATCCGCATAACCAAACAGAAACAACAGTGGATCGCGGGGTATAAAAACACAAAACATTCGACCCAGAAGCTGCGCCGTGACCCTTCAGAAACCCACTACCCTTGGGCATGACCAGAGATGGTGTTCAAGTGACGGGGAATCTGAGTCGCACTTGGGACAATAGGGGTGAGCTTTGCCTTGGGGATGTTGCGACCTTTCACGGGTGCATAGCCTATAGGCCCTATGCATGATTTTGAAATGCGTCTCTCGCCACGTCTCAGATCCCATTACCCGACGTGTGGTCTGGTAGCCCCTGTTCAACTTGTCTGCCATCTCCCTCTCTGCAAAGTCCGCCCGCCAGTGTGACACCGCCGTCTTATCAAGCAGTTTAGTGAATTTTGTCTTAAACGCCCTGCAGAGGGAGGATAGGCTGCCATCCGTTGATTTAACCACCTCATCAAACGGGGAGTCTTGGAACAGTGTGGCCAAATTAGATGGAAGAGTATTGCAATAAGCCCGCAGTTGCAGCCGATAGATAGGGTGAATAGGGGTGTCACCCCCCTCTATGGAGTCCCAAGGTCTAAGCTTCATAGTAGCAGGATCATAAAAAATCCCTAAAGAACTTCACCCCCTTCGTCTCCCAAGATGCATAGAAGGAATGATCTGTCCCGTGTAAGAACTGGGGGTTACCCACTATTGTGGAGTAGCGTGACACTGACATGGGAAGGTGAGACAGTTTCCTAATGGTCCGGAAAGCCACCACTGTATCACGTATTAAAATATTGGATTTAAGCAACCTAGGAAGCAGCCGAACAGGGCAATGGAGTAAATTATGTAGAGCCCAGGGGTGCGCCATGGAGGCTTCCAACTCGTAGTTAGAATGCCTGGAGGTACCGCGTAGCCAGTCCACTGCGTGCCGGAACAATCTGGCTACATTGTATAGTCTCAGATCCGGAAGGCCTGCCCCACCTAAATCCTTGTCTATCTGCAGCGTCTTCAGTGCTATTCTGGGGGGTGAATGTGATATGTTTTAAGATGGGCATAGACGTCACGATTCCTGCACGACCCCACCGCCAGTCGGATGCTGTGCGTGCTCCTGCATCCATTTGGGATTGGGTTGTGCAGGAATCGGGTGCCGCAACTAGCAGGATTGGGCTAAAATCAGCCGTCATGTGGGATCGCACATTGATCCGATATGACGGATAATTTTGCTCCGATCACATTAGTTCGGCTGGGGATGGCTGCCCCCAGCCGAAGTAATAAGTGGCGCACAAAGGGTGCTGTTCGATTCTTGGCACTAGCAGGCGGGCATGATGACGTCATCACGCCCTGCCCTCAGTGCCGAAATCGGGTCGGGAGTTGACGGGAAATCGTCCTATCTATTCCCAGCTTAAGGATTTTTTTTTGTTTCTATCAGTAACTTTACAAGTCTGCATAAAAATGTCTGCTCTTCTTTAAAAGGTAACCTTGAACCACAATGAGTCCACCATTATAGGGTTATTACTTCATCAGTCATTAAGTATTTCCTCAGTCTTTCTGCCATGCTCACCAAGTTCAGAGCAATATTCTGGCAGTGTAGGTGACCCTTTATTGAAAGTTTTTGACAAAGATAACAGTACAGAAGAATACAATAAGGCATGCGTGAGGCCAGAAAAAGTAACATTACATAATAACATCGGGTAACAGCAAACTGGGCCGGAAACAAAGTAGGACAATGCTATCGGCGCTCGGGGATGCCACTGCAAAACATAAGGGCCATCCAACACGTATAGCTCACGCAATAAAAAGGCAATAA
>CM070033.1:67789546-67803084 GCA_036250615.1 Ptychadena robeensis | reverse complement strand
AAGAATCTCAGGAGGCCCTTCTGGAAACGTGTGTCAGGGTAGAGGGAGAGGAGTGCTATTACAGGAGTGCAGGGGACTTGGGATCTCGTGGCCGCTTTGTAAAAGGCAAACACTGCTTCCCAGAACCGCAACAGAGCGGGGCAGGTCCACCAGATGTGGAACAGCGACCCGTGATCCCGCTGGCATCGCCAGCAGACAGGGGAGGTCGTTGGAAACATCCGATGAAGGCGAGCAGGACACCGGTACCATCTGGTAAGGATTTTATAGCTTTTCTCCTGGGCTGCCGAGGCAGTGTTAACTCTGTGGGTGTTGCGGAAAATCAATGAGACTTCTTTATCGGAAAACTGCTTACCCAGGTCAGCCTCCCATGCGGTCAGGAAGTAGGGACGGCGCGAGAGGTTGTTTCCCACCAGTAGTTTATAAATTGTGGAGATAGATTTAAGTGGCTTATGCGGTAGGAGACACAGCTGTTCAAACGCAGTTGGAGGTTGTGAGAGCACGCCCCGCTTAAGCAGGGTGGAGTAAAAGTCCCGGAGCTGAAGGCGAGCCACGACCCTGGGAGGCAGTATCGGCCGGAGATAAGTCGGAGATCGGAGTGCCCAGAGGCCTCCACTGCCAGTGTGATAGGTGAGGGGTTCTCAGAGGTCCAGCTCAGGAACACAGGGACATTGCGGCCCGGGGGGAAAGCTGGGTTCCCCATGATTGGTGTCAGGTGGCCCTGGAAGCCGGAGAACTGAGACCTGTTTAAGAGGCGATCCCAGACGGCCAATAAAGGAGGTAAGCAGAAGGGGAGTGCTTCCTGAGGTGGCCTAGAGGAGGGCAGAATCCAGGGCACTGAGAAAATTAAGACATCGGACAAGTGGGTCTCAACTTGTACCCAAAGCTTGTCAGTGGCTGAGAACCGTCTGTCCAAGATATGTACCAACAAGGAGGCTTGATAATAGAGCTCCAGATCAGGAAGGTCAAGGCCGCCAGCTTCTCTAGGTTGTACCAAAATCGAATATCGCAGCCTAGGGGGTATCCGCGCCCAGATATAAGCAGAGATCATAGACTGAAGGGATTTGAAGTATGAGCGGGGAACCAAAACAGGGGCGGTCTGAAAAAGGTACAGAAACCTAGGAAGGATGTCCATTTTGCAGACAGCCAACCTCCCAAACCGTGGGTTATTTTTTAATAATACACTGCTCAAGAAATTCAAGAAAACACTTAAACAACACAATGCAACTCCAACTCAATCACACTTCTGTGAAATGAAATCAAACTGTCCACTTAGGTTGCAATAATGAATGACAATCATTGTCAAATGCTGTTATGCAAATGGAATAGACAACAGGTGGAAATTAAAGGGAATAAGTGACACACCCCAAATAAAGGAGTAGTTCTGCAGGTGGTGACCACAGACCACTTCTCAGTTCACCTGGCTGATGTTTTGGTCACTTTTGAATGCTTGAGTGGAAGACGGAGTCTTCAACCCACACAAGTGTCTGTCAGCTAAGTGTCCAGAGCATGGAGGCGCTACCAGGAGACAGGCCAGTACATTAGATGTGATATGAGGCCGCAGGAAGGCAACAACCCGCATCAGGACTGCTACCTCCCCTTTGTGCATGGAGGAACAGAAGGAGCACTGCCAGAGACCTGCAAAAAGACCTCCAGCAGGTCAGAATTGTGCATGTGTCTGCTCAGTCAGAAACATACTGCATGAGGGTGGTTTGAGGGCCCCAACATCCACAGGTGGGGGTTGTGCTTACAGCCCAACACCGTGCAGGACAGTTGTCATTTGCCAGAGAACACCAAGATTGTCAAATTTGCCACTGGTACCCTGTGCTCTTCACAGATGAAAGCAGGTTCACACAGGTAACAGACGTGGCAGAGTCTGAAGACACCATGGAGAACGTTCTGCTGCCTGCAACCTCCTTCAGCATGACCGGTTTGGCAGTGGGTCAGTAATGGTGTTGGCTGGCATTTCTTTGGGGGGCCACACAGCCTTCCATGTGCTCGCCAGAGGTAGCCAGCTTTCAATAGATACTGAGATCCTCAGACCCCTTGTGAGACCATATGCTTGTGCAGTTGGCCCTGTGTTCCTCCTAATGCAGGACAATGCTAGACCTCATGTGGCTGGAGTGTGTCAGCAGCTCCTGCAAGACAAAAGCATGGATGCTATGGACTGGCCTGCTCTTTCCCCAGACCTGAATCCAATTAAGCACATCTGAGATTCATTCTCGCTCCTTCCACCAACGCCATGTTACACCACAGACTTTCCAGGAGTTGGGGGATGCTTTAGTTAGTTGTGGGAGAAGATCCCTCAGGAGACAATTATTTTAAAATGAATACGGAATTTCATTTGACAATATTTTATAAAGAATGTTCCCATCACAACGGGATTAAAAGAGAAAGCACAGCTGGAGGGTTTTTAACTTCCTACAACTGACAAATGTGTATAGCAAGGAGGACTCATTCCCTTTTGTCTGTCAATTTTAGCTCCACCTGTTGGTTGAAAATGAGAATATTTCTATGCAATAATGTATATTTTATGACTAAACATGTAGAATATTTATAAAACTTGAATATTTAAAACATTAAAAAAACTACATTCCCAGTATAATTACTGCAGTGGTAAAAATGTATATTACCTGAAAGATGTGAACAAAATATTCCTTGTGTGACAATACCTTTGAATAAATTTACATGGTTGTTTTGCATGTGGCAGACACTCTTGTGGTCTGGCACCTGCACACTGTTTGCAGGCATTTGTGAGGCATTCACAAACGTCCCCATGTTAATCCTATTAGACAAGCGCCTGAAAATTACCTTGGGAGCACCTAATGTCGCGTTCTTCCTATCAGCAATGCCTTAGGCACACTATAGGAGCTGTGGCTACGGTGAATTTGGACACCTATGGAATATGAACCTTATGTTAGGTTTTGTCCATGTCTTTTTCTCCTCCGTCACCACGAGTAGGAAAGAAATGCATTATATAAATATATATATACACTTTGTAACCAATAGGATTTGTATCCTAAATCACTTTGGGTAGTCAAAATTGGCAATTATATCACATACAATGATTCACATAACATTTCATATATCAGTAATGTATAACTAGAATGTGAAGCATTGTTGAGTAATTATTGGCTTATTATGATTTAGGCTAAGTTTACACTGGCAGTTCCCGAGCTGCTTTCAGTTTGGAAACCGCCAGAGTGCTCCCGCAGCCGCGGGATAAACGACTCCCTGTGGCAGTCTGCAAACCAGTGCAGGCAATTACAGGGCATCTAATTAAGGACCCCATAGAGGTCCTATGGCACGGCTGCCCAAAAACCGACCGGTGGACGCCTAATGTGGTGTCCGCCGGTTGGTCATGCTAAACGGTCGTTTACCTGGCGTAAAAAAACGCCAGTGTAAACTTAGCCTCAAGCTCCATGATACCTAAATTGTCTCACCTGCTACCAGCCATTTCCATGCTTGGAAAGCATTCAAAATGATTCCACTAAACCAAAAAAACTAAATTTTAAATTGTTACATCTCACCAGTTCTTAGGGTAGCCATACACGGGTCTACAGTATATCTCAGCTTGATCAACCACCAAATTGATATTTTAAAGTTTTGAATTGACTCCTGCTCAAATATTACATCAATTGAAAAGTGATTGGACGAGAACTTTTATTCGATAGTTTACATGTACATGTAATATTTTGGTTTCCAGGTGCCCTCATGTGACAGCGAAAATAACACTTTAAAGAAAAAATTATAATCTGTTAATCTATAACTATAATTTAATATTTGACTTTCAACACTTTAATGCAAAAACGAATTATGCTACAGTAATTTTGTCTTCAAATGTTCCCAGAACACTTCAGTACATCTCCAGCAATTTCAATGATGATCGCATGTTCTGGGGCTTTGCAATCAACAAAAAAAATGCAACCATCTTTATTTGTAAACAGTTACAATTGCTTTCTTCTTTTTCAGATAACGTTTTAACTAAACAGAAATAGAAACTAAATAGACTAAAAAGAAAATAACCAACATAAGCACCCCTGTCATTGGTGAATACTTTGTCTCCATTTTGCTAATTCTGTTAAAGAAAGGTCAGGCATAAGGTGGGCATACACAGTTAGATTTTTTTTCCAATAAAATTGACTTAAAAACCAATCGTATTAATTCTATTGCTTGAAAATGGATTCCTTTTTTTGGATCAAAATTTTATCCAAAAATGTTATCTAAATTGAACATAAAATCAAACAAGCTGTGATAAGAAATATCAGTTGATCTTTCAAGTATCTGACAGGTTTTCTAGATATTTTGGTACTAAAGAGCATGTGCACAGGAAATTAATCTATCTGTTTGGAATCTATCACATTATGTGTTGGTAAATACGATCCAAAGGTAATACGGTCAAATTTAACACTATCGTATTTTTTAAAAAAACGAACTTGCAAGATCAATGGTTACACATATGTTACAGGGGGGACTCAAAAAAAATAATTTCATGTTATCTTATATTATCTATATTTCTACTTCAGGGAAACACTTTCAAAATGGTAAGGAGTGAGATGAGAAAACATAATCAAAAAGTGTTATAGAAATTTTTTTTTGGGGGAATTTACAAAAACCATGATGCCAACCTTCATGAAACAAAACACAGCAAGATGAGATAAGTGTGCATTCGTTTAATTAAATACTGTTTAAATGGCTAAAACTTTGAAACACTTTACTTAATGTCTAAGGATAAATCTGTTGTTATTTTGGTGTCACTACATATATTTTTATTAGACATTTTTGTTTCATTTTCATGCACACAGGCAGTGGTAGGGAAATCTGCTAATGTGTCCCCATTGGGAGAATTTTACCTGACATTCCATTTCAGGTGGAAATGTTAATATTTTCAATTTTGCCTTAATTTAATTTCTGGTGACATCTATAATCTGGACAGTTAGAGAAAGTAAACAGTGACAACATTAAAATGTAGAACAAAATGGTCAGCATGAAAAGCTAGATATTCTGTTTTATGCATGTTTATATATTGCCATCATGTAAGTCAATCTACTGTTTATATACATAGCACATGTCCCAATCCATCACAAATCCCAAAAGTTAAGGGAAAAATCTTCACTTCAGGACAATGGGAGGAGCTATGCAAGTAATCCCTTTACGCCCCATCAGCCAAATGCTTATCCAGAACCGCTGGTGTACATTGCAAATATAGCCTAATGGTACAAAGCTATTTATTCCAAACAGATGATTCAGGCTCATTGGCCATCATCAGTGCAGAGCATGGAAACCATGGCTCTATGGCTCTATGGAGTAGGGCTTGGGAGCCAAACATAGAGGAACAACCATGTAATCCTCTATATGTACATATATTATGTACAGCGACATATCATATATTTTATATACCAACAGTGCATTAATTTAAGCACATAGAACAGATTTAGAGAATCATTGTAAATTGCACACTAATTATGTACACCTAGACATGTCAGCCAAGAATCAGAAAGATTCAATGTACAGAAATAATGAGATTATCTATAAAATTATAATACAAAGGCAATCACATTACGGGTATTACAATTTAAAAACACAAAAACAAATCATTTCTTCCATGACAAAATATAAACCCACTAACATGTATCTCTCTATTTAGACACTCATGTATACATTCAATTCTTTTTTCCAGAACACTATTTATAGAAATCTAAGAAGATTCCACATTTATAGTAAATGAAAGCATACACCACAGAATGGACAATATCGATTAGAAAAAAGCATGCACACTGGTGATAACATTAGCAAAAATTGCATCCTGAAAAAATAATCAGTTCCACATTTTCCTGTGTACAACTGAATCAATTTCACACTTACTCACCTCACTCATCCCTTGTGTGGTTCATTCATTGGTTTGTTATTGCCATGGAAACGGAGGTAACATGGTGCAATGCTGCTCACGTCTTAATGTATGGTGAACAGATGTCTGTTTTCACACCACATCAAAGGCAGTGTTACTCTTTGTGTGAATTCCCTTCATTTGGATTCCTTCTGTTTGGTTAAATGTAACTACAAAACGGCTCAAACAAAGGGGACACCATTAGGAATAATAGAGTGTGCAGCAATTATTGCTGAGATATATATATATATGTATTGTGGGGATTCAGTCTCAACTGGGAGCTCTCATTTGCGGCAAACCATATGACAGGTTCTCTTTAGGGCTCCTGCCCGTATTTATTCATGTAGTGCAAACAGAAATTACCCTCGCAGGGGTTAATCAACAACAAAAAATGTCTTTGGAAATGCCAAGCCTCCTGGCTTGCACAAGGTCCCACACATGCTCTTCTTGAGCTCAGGTAAAAGCTATCACAGCCTGATTCCTAGAAGTACCCGGCCTGGGCTACATACTCCCTGTGTGCCACCTGGTATCCAGTGTTCCAGCAGCAGTGTCTATACACCTCATCAGGAAGCCCTGACTGAGTGGTCTCAGCTCCTTTTGTGGAGACACACCCGGCAATCTCATTAGGGTCCAGCAAGTGTATCTTGGTGGAGAGGGAAGGTCCACCCAGTTCCTTCAATTCCCACTCCAGAGTCCAGATCACTGTAACCAAAACATAACAAAACTGGACAGCAACCTACTGTTGCTCTCCAACACTATACTGGACTCCTCCCAGGATATACCATCAGACCATTTAACTGCATGACAGACAACTGGTCTGTTTCAATATATGTATGTATATATATAGTGCAGTGATCAATGACACGTACATGGTTAGTAGAGACCAAAAGCTGGTTTAGAAAAAACGCTTCTGAACGTAATACCTAGAATGGGGCTATGATAGTCAGATGGGATCGCGGCTAGAATCTGATACTAATGTTCTTTGACCTAATTCTTCCTTTCTAAGTACAATTTATCTAATACTATGTATTTGTCGTACTGTTGTAGGTTTTAATGTAGCTTGGGATAGATTTTCATGATCAAATGTTGTCACCCAAGCCAAACTCTAGATTGTTTACCTGATCCAGAAGTGTTGGTGGCATAATCCAGCACTGTCCATCTGGCTAACAGTAATGGCCACACCATATATGCTGGGCCTTTAGGGTGATTGTGTTACTGGACGGGAAACAAACATTTCTGTACCACTTAAAATAAATCATATCCCCAGATATAATGGAAATACTTTATGATGATGCAATCATATGGTCATTGCCAAGGCTGAGCTTATCATTTACAAAGATTGTGGATAAGATTCTGCGGAACACTTCAAAGTACAGATCAGCATCTTAAAAGCATTGCATTGTATATAATGGTGGGGAGAGAGGACTGGTTATTCCTTAACAAAACCATTTTTTTTTTAAATGTGAAGATAAACCTAAAACACATTTAAACTCTCTTCCAGGTCATCAATGATGTCAAATGGGTGGGGGGGGGGGGGGGGGGGGGGGGGGGGGGGGGAGTGGCGCCATTGACCTCCATTAGGGCCTTTAATCAAAGGAGTCAATGAGGATGTGAACAAAGTTGGGGTTCCAGGTAACCGTTCATGCTGTGTCTAACAACCTCGACTTCACATTTCATAAAGTAGAGACTCAACCAAACTCTGGAAAGTGTTAACAATGGCTAGAACTCGTGCCAGATGTGTTGCTGTGGAGAAGGAAGTGAGGAAAATGTTGTCCGGTGTAGACCTCAATTTTCTGCACTACTATTAGGCCCTATTCATTAAGCAGATTATGTGCAAGAGGGTGGTACATAGGTGCAGTTTTTACTCCATTGATGAACATTACAAGTCACATTGATGGGGGATGCAGAGTTAAAGCAGATGTATACTCAAAATCTAAAAAGTACATATGTAAAATTCAAGTTTGGCTTACTTTTGAGCTGGTATGATGGTGGGGTAGCATTCCACAATCCCAAAAAATATACTTATGTTGCCTGGAACCGTATGAGGGATTCCATATTCATTTGCCAGACTTCCGGGGGTTAACTCCAGGTGAAATATTGCAAGTGGCCACTGGGTACATTTATAATACAGGATGGGCAACCCAACTTTTGTTTTTTCAATAGGAAGAGGGTCATGTGACACATCAAACATATTGGGAATCTAACAAGAAAAGCTTAACGTAACTTTATTCTTTCATGCGTTATTTACAAGTTTCTGTCCACTTATAAAATATGTTCAATGTGCTGCCCATTGTGTTGGATTGTCAATGCAACCCTCTTCTTTCACTCTTCACACACTGATAGCAACACTGCAGGAGAAAGGTTAGCACAGGCTTCCAGTAGATTTCCAAGAAGAGAAACTTAGGTTGAGATTGAGAGACTTAATTTTGAATTGAACTTACTTAGAAACATCAGAGACCTCACCTGTCTGACATAGCATGAAGAAACTCTCAGATCCAATATGTACTATGCAGGGGTTATTTCTCAGGTCTGTACACAGTTTTGGGTATCACTAATACTTGTGCAAACAGCAGTCATTCCTTTACTGGATATTGTTTTATAAAAGTGTACTTTACCATAGCCAGAATGAACTGCCTTCCTTGATCAAAATAACTTAATAAGATGGCAAATTTAGCTTCTCTACCTTGAAGTCGTTTCCCTGACTACACTTGCTTTTTTATTCCTGGAAGACTCTTAGAAATAGATGGCATTTTTCATCATTAATTCCCCTGGCTTACCCAAGCATGATGTGCTACTCTTGTCCTGCAATTGTAATTGTCACATATAAATGTGACCTTAAACTGGAAAGGGAGTATCAGCACACTCTTCATTACTAATGGGACCATTGCAAATGACATGTGTTTAGTTTTTAAGTTTATTCAATGAATTGAAATTCATTGAAAGAAATTTCAACATTTAAAAACAATCCGGACCATAAGACACACTGGACCAAAAGACGCACCCCATAGTTTTGGAGAGAAAATTAAAAAAGGGTCAGAGAAACAGCCATCATGTATACATTGAATATGCAGCATTTTCCAACAAAGTACGTAGAGCTGGGCCATGTAGTATCCAATCTATAGTCCTCCAACCAAGCCAAAAGGCCAGTACCAGGAGGCAGAGGTTAGTTGCAGCAGAGTGTGCAGGACTGACAATTTTGCATGTGTCTGTACACTAGAAGTACTCATTCTCTGAACCCACTGGACAACTGAAAGATAGACACATTTTACAATGTGGCACTAGCAACTTACTCATAAGTACATATGGGAGGACAGATAAGTCTGTGTCACATAATTTTTTTTATTCAATGCAAAATGTTAATGCACAAATCATCTAAATAACCCCAATTCACCCAGGTGGTTGGTCAGTGTGTTCAGAGAATGGGTACTGCTAGTGCTAATACAGCTTAGCTTAGTACAGCTCAAGGACAGTTGCCCTTGGGTTTGCAGGAGGGAATGGAATACATTACAGCCTCCTGGTATTCAGAGGTATTGTTTATGGACGAATATGTTTGGGACTAAAAAACTAAATTTTTGTTTTACATATTCGAACCATAAGACGCACTTTTCCAGAGCATACCAGACCCTATGCTTAAAGCTGGGCTAGTATGCAGTGGGTGGAGACCCCGTGCTTTTTTTTTAAATATGATCTCTGCCAATAAAAATGACACTGTCAAGGTTTTTGCACACTTTTTTAATGGTGTTGTGGCCTGTCAGGTAAAAAGTCAGTGGACAGTCTGCAAACACCCAAGGCCTATGGTTGGCCATTATTAGACTTACTTAGACAAAAGACCAGGGCTGCACATAAGTGGTACACAGCTAGTATTCACAGGGGGCATCTTGAGGCCGAAGTTGGTATTGCAAGGGGATTTGTTTTATTGAGATTAATGCTCGGACACATTAAATAGCTGTATACACAACTTTATCATGTATATACTCAAATGTTTTAGATTACCAGAATACTTTCTGTTTTTATTGCTAAATGTATACAATTTATGTCAATTGAATAACTGCAGAGAAACATTAATATAACTTTAAAAGGTTGTATATAGGGGTGTGAAATTGGGAAGTTTGGTACTCTCAGATGTAAATTACTAATCCCCCCCCCCCCCAAAGAATTGGACTTCTAAGGGTGTTGGTGATCTGGGGGCTGAAAGTCAGAGTAGGCATATGTAAGGGTAAAATCTGACAAGAGTAAAGCACTGCTTGACAGCCAGAATAAGAAAGGATGACATTTGGACTGTAGGTAGTCTCAGAGGTTAGTTATTTACCCAGAAAACTTCAGGGTTGCACTACTAAGGTATGAGATCTGGGGACATCTGTGGATGGAGACAGCTACTCAAAGGGTCAATCAGACCCAAAGGGTCAATCAGACCCTATGCTGCAGATGGACAGGGCGGTCCATCTGCAGCATAGTCTACCATACAGGAAGCTGAAATATAGCAGGCACATTTTTTTATATATTTCTTTTTTCTTACCACCCTGGCAAGAATATTAATGTTTTGTTCAAAGCAGCACAAGAAATCAAATATTTTAATATCCTTGCTGCAAGTCCCCAGCATCATCAATGACACCGGGGATGGAAGGACACTTTTGCCAGACGGCCATTATCAGCTCTTGGTCCAGCCCCTCTGACAAATTTAAGAACACATTGTGGCCCAGGAGTGATAAACTTTTGCCCACCGCTGGTTTAGACAAATGTTTTTTTAGGCACCTAAAGCCGGCCATAGATGTACCGATCCATGGCCCGCTTTTAGCAGACTCCTCACAGTGTGGTGATGTCACTACGCTGTGAGGAGTCGGCTACAGAACAGACAGGAATCTCGTGTGTTCCACTAACATAACTATTCCTGTCAGATTGTAGCCAATTAACTCGGAGGGGGAGGAGACTTCCCCTCCGAGTTAACAGACTGCAGCACAGGATCAGAGGATCGTGCAGAAAAAGAACCAGCAGGACGGATCCGTGTTCGATCAGACCTGCCGGCTCTTTTGGTCAGATCCTCAAGGTGGGCTCCGCTATAGTTGCGGCCGACCGACCTTTATGTGCTCGGTGGGAGCACGCACGGCGTTCGGTCGGCCACAACTATGGCCGGGAATCGGCCCGTCTATGGGGGGCTTAAGTAATTATGACTTTAATGACAACTGAATAACAAAATAATGGCAAGTATTTCAACACACGCACACACATATATATATATATATATATATATCACTCAAATAGCTTAGTTCCAAAAGCATTTCCACAAGGACATTGATTTTCTGATGACTCCTTATAGTCTTAAGTAACATAAATGCAGAGTTCCTGGATCTTCTTCAACACCAAGCCAAGAATGGAGTATTCTTATTCATTTTCATGCTCCCTTATCTTATGTGTGCATCTATTCCAGGTAACCTGGCTTATGCAATGGTGAAACAATGCTTGCGTATAACAATTTATCTATGGGCATGAATAAAATACAACCCACTGGTGGAGCTTGAAGACATACTTGGCAAATGCTGCTCAATTAAACTGAAAGCATAAAACAGTTGTGGAAGCAAAATGAAGTCTAAATGGTCTTGATGGAAGTTCTATTTAGATGCAGAGTTATCACTGCTGGAGTCCATTTACCAATATTATCATTGAATTTATTCTGGTATTAATCAGCTTCCTGAAACTAATAAAACCTTCTAAGCTACGCTCACTGGCTGACTTCCATTTGGGCTTCCAATTTCCATCTCGTTGCTGTGGTCTGTTTACTAAACGCTCTATATAGACATTGACTTCCATTGACATGGTGTACAGAAATATGATTTAATGCTGGAAATGTTATTACATTTATCTTTGGGAGAAGATTCTTAATTACACTAACAACCAAGAAGACATAAATATCCTATCATTCTTTACTCTTAAGTTTAAATATGCAAATAAACATTGACTGTTCCTGAAGAGCTATCAAAAGCTAAATACTATTGATTTTTCAGCGATGGACAGACAAATTAATTAGTGCTGAATGAGAATCCTTGAAGGCTGGCTTCTTAATTAAATACTGGCACTGAATTTTAAAATGTTTTTTTTCTAACTGGTGATGACATTGAAGTTTAGTTTTTTTCAGTCAGTCAGTAATTGCTTTTTATTTTCTAGATAATTCAAAGGAAAAGATATTCTATTGCCGTTGTTTCAATACCACTGTTAACAGTAGTGGATGTCATACCTGTCAAGTTTGGGCATTTAAAAACCAGGGGTTGTACAGGAAGTGACGTCAGTGATGTCACTTCCGGTATATGGATCGTGGTTCTTCCGCGTTCCACGTACCGGAAGTGACGTCCGCCGGCCTTTTAGCTGATCTAGCAGGGAGAGGGCTTTACTCTCCCTGCTTCTGTCCCATCGCTAGCAAGTAAAATAATGGGTAGTTGCGCACAACCTTCAGCAGTAATTACACAGCTATAGTGATATCAGTGGCCAGAAAAGATTACAGAGTAAAATGGAGTCAGTATGAGGGGTGGGTGTTTAGGTTGTGTGTAGGTGTGGCCCCCTGTAACAGACAAATAAGAACAAGGACAGAGGCGCACAACCTAGTACAACAAATGGTTAAATCATGTGGAATAGGATAAGATAAAACAAAATGAGACAAAACAACAGACAAGATACTCACATGTAGAGAGGTTTACAAGGGTGGATCTCTCAGGGCCATGTGTTTTCCAGGAGGACCTCACTGGTTGGGGATGAGATCACTTCTTGCTTACAGATACCGGGGGGCTCAATAGGAACAATGGGACGCGTTTCGAGCAGACGCTCTTTTTCAACCATGGTTGGTGATGTCACTTCCGGTATATGGATCGTGGTTCTTCTGCGTTCCACGTACCGAAAGTGACGTCACTATCCTATTCCACATGATTTAACCATTTGCTGTACTAGGCTGTGCGCCTCTGTCCTTGTTCCTATTATGTCCCATTGCGCTTGTGCTGATAATGTGGGACATTAGCAGGGAGAATAACGCCCTCTCTCTGCTAGATCAGCATGATTTTAAAGCTAGCCATACACGTGTCGGATTCCATGTCCAATCGATTTATCATCCGATCGATTCCTGCGATTCTGCCGGGAATCGCAGGTGTGATCAATCGGCCAATGATGAGTATCCATCGCAGCATACCACCTTGTCCAACGGATTCCGGCACGATTCCGTGTGCGATTCCACCTCGGATTCCACCTCACAAATGGCAACTCCCCCTGATCCGAGCAGAATCGGATGAGAAAGACCAACATGTTGGTTCTCCGTCGGATCCGATTCTGAGCCCCTGAACGATCGGACCTGATGGATCGGACAAGGTGGGCTGCATGCGATTCCGGCACGATCGTTTCGCGTGCACGCGCCCGGAATCGATCGTGCCGGAATCCGGTGCGAATCCGACACGTGTATGGGGGCCTTAAGAATCCGGGAAAATCCAGGATTTCTTCAAATCTGGATTTGGCCGGGAAAGCCACATAAAAACGTGACTTTCCCGGCAAAAACGGGTCTGGTGGATGTGACTCTAAGCAGGCCTCAAATCACACAGCACAAGGCAAGTGATGTATGGAGAAATATTAACCACCCTAGCGTGCGGGACGGCAGCACCTCGTCCAGCGCTGCAGCTGCTAC
>CM070033.1:67771776-67786359 GCA_036250615.1 Ptychadena robeensis | reverse complement strand
AACAGAAACATCTACACCACTTGAGGGGTTCACATACTTTCAAGCAGCACTGTATAAATATATATATATATATATATATTATCTCATTTGGACCATAAGACACATTGATTTAAATGGAAAAAAGCAAAAATATAGTATAGATATATTATTATTATTATTATTTACCTTTCATTGAGAGGCTAATGTGAGTATTTTTGACCCCCATCCAGATTAGCCAGATATCAATATATACAACAATAGCAGTGGTGTTTTTTGGTTTTCAGATACAAATTTACACATAACCATTTATTAGTGCACACAAATACAAAAATAACTAATGAAGGCTACTCAACTGAAGCAACATTTAAAAGATGAAAATGTGAAGAGATGATATACCTGAAGGAAAGGTTTTGCTTTTTACAGCAGTATGTGGCATTCTATTTCATCTCATTCTATTTAATAGGGTTAAATGTAGTGACATATCTGTAGTTTTTGTGTGTTTACAGTTTTTATTTGAACATTCCTTTTGGAGTATGTATAATATATATATATATATATATATATATTTGTATTGAGTGAACAACACAATGCCTTCTATTTGACAGTTCTTTTTGTTATATTGGCATTAACCAGCCTTATAGGTCTCTAAGGGGACTATTTACCAATCAGATCCCCCCAGGGGGATAAATGTCAACATCCCCATTGCTCATTACCAGCCTGACACTCATATGACCACAGAAACACAGAAGTCTAAAGATACTCTCAATATTTATGTTGTGCTATGAAGATGCAGATCAATGTCTACTGCCCCAGGTGACTGGACACAGCAAGCCTAGACATTACAATAACCATTAAAAAGTAATGGTTGGTGATGTGGCTGTAAGCTTGTAACAAAAAAAATTAACCCCACAGGTAAATATAATGGTGATGGCAAGCTGGATATGCAGTAGTTTTGGCTTCGCAAGTTAAGGGCTGAAACATAAAGAACATGTTTATATTATATTTAAACATATAAGGAATGCTAAAAGATTAAAAGGGTATTAAACACGTTTCACCCCTCGGTGTACTGTGGAGTATGTAAGATGATTGTATAGCTAAATCCCCCCATAGATGCTTCAGCCAGCGTCCCCATCCAAAGTAAATGCCAGCATGCATGGCCGATTCCAAAAAATGTGCGTGGGGGGCTTTAGTCATATACTGAAGTAACAAAAAATACATAGTAGTATACACAGACACATTTGGACATGAGGTCTATTTCTTTCACAATACAGTAGTGGCAGAGGAACAATCTTTGCAGAAAAAAGTTCCAGACTACGCAATGGGGTGTTTGTAGTTTAACATTTCCTTTAGTTAAAGAAATTTAAATTTTTTTCTTCAGTTCTACTGTCTGTTCCTTGGTAATTCTTTGAATTTGGCAATGCCCTTAAGCAGGTTTTACACAAAGGGGTCACTCCTTGGTCTCATTTTTTTTTCAACATCTTGCTCTATAACATTAATTGATGTATTAATATTTATGAGATTAAATGAATATTGATTAAGTCCAAAAAAGAAATAGGCAGTGATTAGTCACCTTACATTGGTGGTCTGAGGAGAAGAATCCTCTTACATTTATAGTTAGTAGGGGGAGGGGAGCCTTAAAGCGGACAATGCTCACTATTAAAACCTATGGTAATGCATTTGGGCTGGTCCAATTTTTTGTAACTTTGTCAGCTGATTGCAAAGCACCAAGCATGGTATCATCACAAAACTAGAGGTGTAGAGGAGGGTTGTGGTAACATTTGGAACAAAAAACCTTTGATCTAGCATTTGTAGGTTTTGCATAACTCAGGTTCAAAATCAAAATTTCGACTTGAATTTGAACATAATTAATGAAAAACTATTTGTGTTAAAGCAATACTTTCTTTTTTTGTAGTAAACCCTTAACCCTTCACTATATCCCCAGCAAAATTGGTGATAATCCCATGCTCAGGGGCGTTGCAATCAGCTCACAAATCCCTTGTCATTATATTGCTGCAGTTAGTTAACCCCCACAACAATGCTTTTCCAAAGAGAAAAATAAAGATGCCTAACCTGGTCACCATCCCTGACATCTACCCTGGCAAACTCTAATATTAATAGATCATAAATCATAAATGGCTAAAACATGCAACACAACAGATATGTGTGAATCCAGTCTAATGCCTGGCATACACATGCCAATAAGCGGCCGATTTTTCACCTGACCGACGCATGCGTGCGCTTGCGCCGTCGGTCAGCAGAAAAATCGGCCGCTTATTGGCATGTGCCAACAGATCCCTGTCGCCCCACAGCTCGGCCGGCCAGAGAACGGACATGTCCGATAATCTCTGGCCGATGGAAGCCAATGGCATTAGCTTCAATGAAGACCGGCATCTTTATTGAAGCTAATGGCCGGCACACAAAGGGTGCCGGCTGACTGAAGGGGCCCCATAATGCACCAGGGTGCAAACGTGATGACGTCATCACGTTTGCATTCCGGTGCATATTGGAGCTGGTCTGTCTGCACCCGTCGGGGTGTGTATGGCAGGCATTACTGTGCAAGATCAAAAAAGGGAATGTAATAAATCCACACCCAATATAATGCCATTACTTCCGACCTTCATCATAGCATTCAATGGCGAAAGTATTTTATTAAAGATATTGAAGTAATACCCTACTTTTCTATAAATAACAGGAATAAAATAGGTATAGCTATTAATGGAGAGAGTCTTAGCAGAGAGTGTTCATTGGAATAAACATGTAAGCTGTATGAAAATATAAACTGAACATTTCAAACATTATATGGTTCATGAGATCACCCATTTTAATATGAGGGCTTGTTAATACTACAAAAGCATATATTCACTGAACTATAGAGAGTTCACATTGCTTTTTTTTTCAATTACTGGAGGTTATTGCAACATTATTTTACTATTGTGAATTCATATTCACAATAGGATTGCAATGAACCTTGTTGGCTCATGTTAGCTAATTAGTACATGAACCAGTGAAGACAGAACAAAACCTCCATAGCATCAATGTATGCTTGCATCAAATAAAAACATATACATATATATATATATATATATATATATATATATATATATATATATATATATATATAAAATTGTCTAGAAAATACTGTAATATCTGACCAAATTTTAAAGTGAATGTTCACAATCAGCATACCATAACATGATCATGAGCGGAAATCAAGGACCAGGAGGCATGAAGGGCACTTGGCAGGATGATAAGGAAGATCAATAAAGGCATTTTCTGATATCTGCTATTAGCTGCTGACTAGATTAGATATTTATGGAACTGAAATAATGGTTTTAAAGCAAACTATGATGAAAATATGAAAAGAACCCCAAATGATTAAATTGAGATATCTTTCTTTTAGTTGCTCCTGAAGAAAATACACAGCTGTATTTCTTTGAAGAGGAAACACAAATTGTCATGAAATTGCCTGCTTCATCTGTCCTTCATAGATTTTCATGCATAATTTATCACATAATTATGTGACAATGATTAATTCACTATATTGGATTTTTAATGCAAATGAGATTGATATGTTTTTATATTCACAGCAATTTTCTGACTGCAAACTTTGATGCAGTAGATCATATTCTGAGACTGCGAACATAAATGTCTACAGAGGTTGACCATATCGTCCGGGTGGTTGATGAGCCTTTGACAATCACCCATTGAGCTTCTTTTCTGATCACCCAACTGCGTTTTATCCATTTGGACAATGTCAGGGCAAACATAACTTGTTTGCATTTGGTCCAGAGAGCCAAATAGGCAGTTCCCAACTGACCCCAATGCTGCTATTCTGAGCCGTGCATAGCTGAGGAGAAAAGGAGGCTGCTCGTAACAAATGGGGTGGTTAATGGAGCAGGGCAATGAACTAGGGTGAACAATCAGAAGAAAGGGTTTTAAGGGGATGGTAAGGTAGAATGTCATTTCAAGGTGAAGACAACCCACCCTCTCCCTTCTATACAGAGTTATTGCTCATATGTACCTTTTTTATTATGCTCTGTATGTGGGTCCTGTTATTTGCAATTGCATTTTTTATGTTGTATTTCCTGTATGACATTTTCTTTTGCCATTATTTGTTGTCAGAGCTGGGGTTTAGCAGGTCCTTGGCAGTGCCAAAAGGGAGGAAAATTCTTATTGGTGTATGTGGTGATGTGTTGGTGATGCGTCACCTCTCACTTATGGATTTTGGTGGAAGGGTTAACGACCTTGTTGTGGTTAATATTGGTCAATGTTACCAGTGTCTTGGCACATCTTTCAATATTCAGCTGCTGCTGTCTCTTCTACTGCTAACAAAGTCAATTCTATGCTGAGAATCCCCCTGACCTTCGTGTGGCAAGAAAGCAGTATAAACTGCCACGGTTTGTGGCTTTTCAATCACCGCCAAACCTGTTTTCTAGTCTGCCTTGTTCTATTAACTTTCTGTCTGCTGCTTAGCATGTTTTTGCAGTACAAAGTAATGTTTGTTAAGTTTAAAATCATACTGCATCCCCCAGAACTGAATAATGTGGGATATGGACACATATGTGTGGTCAGTAATGGTTGTAATTAGCACCTGCACCCTCCACCACACACACGCAATTTGCAGGTTGATTACCTGCGACTCTAGGGGGGGGGGGCTTTGTCTGTGGCTTAGTGTGTGTTCCCCCCGCAACGACGGGAGTGTACCCTATAAATAAGCATAACAAATAGGCGGAATGCTGTTTGGGCACTGCTTATTTCCATCTTGCAGACACATCCTTTGATCTTCAATGGACGCATCTTTGGTGGCACCATGTAATGCATACCAGTCAAGTTTGGCTATTTTAAAACCGGGGGACGTACAGGAAGTGACCTCAGTGATGTCATGTCCGGTATATGGATAGTGGTTCTTCCACGTTCCACGTACCGGAAGTGACGTCACTGATGTCACTCCCGGCGTCTGCCAGTCTTTTAGCTGATCTAGCAGGAAGAGGGCGTTACTCTCCCTGCTTATGCTCCACCCGCTTGTGCTGATATTTCTTAAAATCTGGATTTGGCTGGGAAAGCCACATAAAAACGTGACTTTCCCGGCCAAAACGTGAGACTTGACAGGTCTGGTAATGAAGAAATGGAACTCAATGTTCTAAACAAGAGTAAACACTGTCTTATTGATCAGTGTCCAATGAACAACATTGGCAATGAACAAATGAATGCCTTTTTTGGATTTTTTTGAAAGATGATTTCTGAAGCTTCTTTGTTAAACATTTTCATAAAAGATATACAATTTATTGCCTAAAGTATTGGGATGCTGGACACACATGAACTTTAATGACCTCACTCCTAACCCATAGGCTTTAATACTGAGTTGTATTTATTATTGTGTTTATTATTGTGGGGTTTTTTTGTTTTTCCGAAGAGTATTTGTGATGTCAGACATGTTGGACTTGGACTATCTGCGCACTAATTCATTCCAAAGGTGTTTTGTTGGCTTAAGGTCAGGCCTGTTGTGTTAAGGTCAGGTGCAGAGAAGTTCTTCTACATCAAATTGGTTCATCTACTGTATGTCAATATGGACATTACTACAGTCATTTTGGAAAAGTAAGGAAACATCCCTAAACTGTTCACACAAGTTGGGAGTATAGAATTGCTCAAATTGTCTGGGTAGCTTGACGCAGTCTGAGTTCCTTTCCTTTGAGACAAAAATGACCCAGCCCAGTACTTTACATGGCCTTCTACTTTGTGATTTTGTTGATGTTCTGAATAACTTACACTATTATAGTACCATGGAATATTTAACAGAAAAGAAATAATGGATGTATCTCACAGGTTCCATGCTGGATTTCAATGAGCTCCTGAGAACTGCCCTGCTCAACAAGATTTAAAACAGTTAGGTAAGCACATATGTTTTATCTGTTAAATATTAATTTATAAAAAGAAGAAAGATACAATCATCAAATACGGGTGTAGCTAATGTTTATAAATATTTGAAAGGCAAATCTTCTAAAGGATAAATCTATGGTAGAAGGATGAATTTAAGCTCCAGTTCATTTCCTGGTCAATTCCTTCCCGCGATCGATTGATCATGGATTGTGAGATCTCCAGCTCACAGCTGTTCTAATCGGATATGCTGTAATATGGGTTGGACGCCAACAGGTCGATCGATAGGAATGATCGCATGTCTCCATTAACATTCCGCGATTCCCAAGGGATCGTCTAAATTCTACAGATAGGTCCGATTCCTGCTCGATGGATTTTACATGCGATTTAAGATCAAATCGATCGATTGATCACTTTGTGCATGCACCGATTTGCGATCGATCTATTGTGGCGATCGATTCCGTGATCTCACAGAAATTGATATGGAAAATCAAGATGTCTTTAGTGCAATTAGTAATTTATTAAACTCTTTGGTTTGGCTCAACTATTACCCACCCGCAGCCAGGCACTGGGCGAAAGGGTGCCTGACTGGGGGGAGTGGCTTGGGATGAGCGAAGTAGGTGGCTTCGCCGGAAGTGACGCGAAGAAGGGGTGCTGGTGAAAGTGAGGTTGGTGGCTGGTACAGGTGAGTATGGTGCAGTTGTTGTTGGGTTCATTTGGGGGCACTGTCATGGACAAGGTTTTTGTATACTGTGAAGTTATTTATGCTGTGGCCAAAAAATTTATATATTATCCAATATTTTCATGAAATCTGGTTGAAATATTTTTTTTATAGTGGTAACGAATTGCTTAAGTTGTTTTATAGCTAAGAGTCCATACTCCCACAGTCATTATAGTTATTATATTTATGTGTTGGGAAAAGCATGTTAACATTGTATCCAATGGACTTGTCCATATGAAAACCCATGAAAAGGCTTGTCAATGCACAGGAAAAAAATAGCTGTTAACTAGGCTTTAGGTGTTTGTGGATCATAGCATGGTCTATCCAAGGCCCTGTTCACACCTATCTGTTTGAATGTGTGTTGTGAAATGCATGTTAAGGCATGTTCCACAATGTGCACATTATATTTAATGGGCTGAAAATGTAATGCACAAAGAGCTTGTCTATATGTATAGTATATGTTGTTTGTGTTGTAATCTATGGTTGAACAGGTACCGTGAGAAGAAAAGCAATCATTATGACTTGGTATCAGTCCCAGGGGTTATTTAACCAAGGAAAATATGACAGAAAAGCCATTGAAGAGTGAACATATTAGTGAAACTAGATCCGGTCAGAAGTGACCCATGGGTGCTGCAATTGGTGGCCTTCTTTAAATAATGCTACTTTACCCGTAGTTATGAGTACCTAGAAGCTTAAAAGCTAGTTTTTTTTATCTGAACACTGGTTTTAAGGTACTCAAAGCAAAAGCATCAACAGTACAAATACTGACATAATGGTCATAATGGAAATATTGACATGATGGTCTGCCGCTATATTATATGTTTTCACTAAATAAAAACAAGCAAATAATATGTGAGCTTGGTAGAACCCCTAAAGGCTGAGACACATGTGAGGTACATGCTGCACTCTTTCGTGTATGTGCTGGAGTCTGATGCGGTTTCCCAGTCATGTTAGTGTACTGCACAGCAGTGTATAGAAGTGCATTTCCATGTGCTGCTGTGCAGTGCACTACCATGTGTACTAATACTGCTCAAAAATTGTCTCACAATACCATCTAGAGTGCCATCATCCCAACAACATAAAAACCAAAACCAAAGAACAATTATCTGTCCCTACTCCTTCATGATAGTGGAGGTCTAAGGATTTTCAAGGCAGCGATAATATAGTAATAATGTTAACATAACTAATGTGATAATACAATCATGTTAACATAAGATGTAGTAAATGAAATATGGAAATGTGTAATATTTAATAATGTCCAAAATCCAACTGATTCTAATCCATGTTGTATCTCCACAAGATCATTGGAAGTTGTAGTACATATGCATATACGTCTCGATGCGTTTTGCGAACAATTCGGTTCCTCAGGAGATCGATGCAATTATTCAACTATCTGGGGAATGAGGAAAGGAGAGATTTGTTAGACCCTGGGGATCCATTTGGATGAGTCTTCTCGGATAACCTCTAGCCACATGCACACCTTGATACTCTAATGACTCTAATTTGTGAGAGAGAAGACATTTTTTCATTTGTTTGGACTTAGGATAACGTCCCCCTGTTCCAATCTCATGTGGCACCCAACTGGCTGAAGCTTGGTGGGTTCAACCCCCACAGCCCCTTCCCTGAGGTTACTGCTGTACGAGGTGAGTCACAATAGCTCACCTAGCGTGAACCCTATGTGGTTTTCTAACAATGTTAAAGCCTAATGGATCCCCAGGCTCAAACAAATCCCTCCTTTCCTCATCCCCCAGATATTTGAATAATTGCATTGATCTCCTGAGACGTATATGCATATGTACTACAACTTCCAATGATCTAACATGTGGAGATACAAAATAGATTGGAATCAGTTGGATTTTGGACATTATTAAATATTAAAAATTTTCGTACTTCGTTTACTACTATCTTATGTTTACATTATTATTGCTGCTGCCTTGAAAATCCCTAGACCGACCTCTCCACTATCTTGAAGAAGTAGGGACGTATAATTGTTCTTTGGTTTCTTCATGTGTACTAATAGTGCGCTTAGGTTTCCCTAACATATAATGGCATCCCAGCCCAAACACATATTCACTGTGCATTTCAGTGTATGCATTTCCACACTGCAACAGACCGCACATAATGTGCATGAGATGTCCATGCTGGTCAACCAGCCGTTTAGGGCACATTACCGCTACAACACAGTGAAAAACACACAGTGGAAACAAGCCCTAAGGCTTGGTTCACACCTCTCCACTTTGCACATGTCAACTTGCATTTTCCTGTGAATGGGATTAGATATAATTTGAACCTTTGCCAAATGTGCATAAACAAACCTGAGGGTTTACACAGGTGATATTTTCCTGTGACAGAAGAAGCAATATACTTGGATTTACACCAACCCATGTGTTAAATGCCCTGTTGCTTTGCTGCTCCATGGCAAGTTCTTCTAAGAAAAGTTCTGTGAGAGAGAAATAATGTAGAAGCACATAATCAAACTTTCATCTCCACCCATTTGCGAGGGATATTAAAAATGCCCATACCCATAAATATTTTTCTTAGAATCTTCCTGTGTATGAGTACTTGCTATCTTTAGCAAAATGGTGGCAGTGATCCCAGAGGGGGAAAGAGACGCTCGTCTCCGGCAGAAGTGGCTTCTGGTCGCCAGTAGTTAAGATGCTGTTGCCAGAAATGAAAACGTGAGGAAGGTAAGTATGTTTTTTTGTGTATTTTACCAGGCTTTCGTGTAATTTCAACCGCGCCCATTCACTCTCTATGGGCACGGATAAGGCAGGGTGGGGCAAGATGTTCTGCCCCCCCCCCCCACTTCCTGGCTGCAGTCTTAGTCGTGACTCTAATTCCAGTCGCCATCTCAAGCAGCTCCACGCCGTGTTTAGAATCAGGGAAGTGGGAACACAGCCTAAATTGATCAAACAGTGATTGGAAATGTCTGTAAATTACATTCGATATTTCACATGTACCTGTCGTTTATGGTTTCCATGCACCCTCTTGTGGCAGAAAGCGCTTATGATGTTTAAAAAAAACTGATCTTCTGTGAATCTCTAGCACTGTACGATCGGTGTTCAACTGGCGATCATTTTTTAATTGCGCAATATGATTGAATCGACAATCAAATTGCAAATTAATCAACCCATCTAAGGCTACCTTTTAAAAAATCAAGATGTAAAAAAGTAGAACCAGAGAAATCTTGTGGGTGGATTTTGGGCTTTCACACTATATGTTATGCTATGCATTAGCGCATGTTGGGACATGTTCGTGATACATAACCCCCTGCTTCATGTATTTTTTACCCTGAACATGAGCCTTAAACCAGGCAGTGCCAGTGTAGTGTAAATGGGCAGAAATCCACTGGTCTCCTGTGCACTGCCAATTTGAAGCTTTTATTAGCTTTATGAGTCCCCCAAGTATTATGCAACATATTTCCTGTCATAGTCACAATGCTCTGCCAAAGTGAATTATTGCTGCCAGCCTGGGATTTTTAGCTAGTTAGTGGCAGGATCACTTATCAAAATAAGGTAGTGACAACAAGTGCATGTGTAATATACGCATTCTGAAATACAGACAAATATTTAAACCTTAACTATTGCACGCACTAAATGAGAAACTTCTCATTCTAACTTTCCTTTGATGTTGCCCATGCTGCTCCACTAATCGGGCATAGATGAAATTGTAGCGCCACTCACGGTAGAGTTTTACAAACTAATACCAGCCACGCTACAAATTCTTGGATCGTGTACTCTTTGAGCTGACTTTACTCCACGCAGATTTTAGAACGCCTTCAAACTTTGCAAATCTGCACCGTTTCATTACAAGACTCCCGAATGCCAAACACATTGCTGGCTGATCTCATACTGCATGTTATCTTCCCCTTATGCATATTTTATCTTCTAATGTTTATACAATCCAGTTCCTACTGATTATAACATATACAAAATGTCCTTGATAATGATTCTATTACACTGTAAAACCCAACCCTCTTTAGTATGCTTTAAAGATTTATAAAACGTGGTATAATCAATAGCATACATACGTCGCTCATTTCCTTAATGCCATTTAAAGGGCACTTTATCTAAAAGCGGATCAGCCTGTAAAATATACAACGCACAATATGACCTCTAACATAACCACAATCTTGTTATTGTTACCATATCACTTTTAACAAATTTCACTGACATATTTCATTGGGGTCACTTTCTTCAGGCCAACCTTTGACCTCCAGGTAAACATCTAAAAGCAATATAAAATGGAGTATTTACAATTCTCACCGTGTAATATATTTCCAGCAAATGAGCTCAGGCTCAGTCTACATGTGACATTCTGATCTCTGAGCAGACCCCATCCATGGCAACAAGGAAATCCAGCTCTCTCAAGCTTTCATTAACCCAACACTAACAGCTATGTCTCCATTCCCTGCCATAAGGAACACACCAGAATCCTTTACTGACCTTCATCTTTTTGTATGAAATGTCATGTTTCAATGTCTTGCATGGAATTAACTTTAGAATACATACATGTAAGGAACACATAATAGGCATGGTTGCTAGGCTATGCAATGTCATGCATGGTGCGAGCGAAATAAATTGTAGAGGTAGGGTCAGATATATCACTCGCTAGAGGTTTATCAAATACTTAAATCTCTCTTACCTTACTTTGGATGGTAGATAGGTCATTTGATAAAAAAAAAAAAAAAAAGCTGGCATGAAATCTCTCCACGGCACCAATCAATTATTTTCCTTGACCACAAAGCTTCCCATCTTCAAAGAAATCCTGCAGGACCAGTTTAATCCATGGTGGAAGTAGAGGCAAGCACCCTGCACATTCACACAAAGATGAGGCTCTAATTGCAGCTGCTTATTGGCAATCCAAGAGCAGTATCAGCAGCATCCAGAACAGGCACTTCACACTGAAGGGGGTTTGGCTCACAGACAGTCCTTCTCTTTCTATGCTCAGGAGTCTCCCTCTACCTCTTTTGTTCCAATGTGTGTGGGAGCTGTGCATCTCACTCTATCCAACTTGCTCAATATTTATTTTAAATGCTTACGGAAAGAAGAAGGCTAAGAAAGATAGAAGGAAGGAAGGGCAGCAAGAAAAGACACATCATCTCATGTTAGGCTGTTTCTAATCACCATGAGAAAGGACTCCCATTGATTTCTGGCTGTCACACACAAGGAAACAAAAGGAGCAGTGGGAATGTTGCGATAGTCACTATGTTTCCAGGCTGGAGGGAATCTCTGCTTCTTAAAGGTCCAGATCCATGTACCGACATCTCCTACCTGCTGTTTGCTCTTTACGGAAAGTGCAACACAATCCATAACCCCTGCTTAATTATTCATGAAGCATATATACCAAAGCATACATAGATATTAGAATTCAGAAAACAGAATTCAATCCAGTACCTGTTATCCAATAGACACCGATACTATCTTTCATCTGGATTTGAAATGACTAATATTTATCCCTACCTGCTTCCTCTTTCTTTCTCTCTAACACGCTCATGACATTTATACATAAAGCCTTTACATTTTCATTACATACATTATTTCAAAACAAGTGACATCATCGTTGTGTGTCTTTGAGATTACCCAGGTGATTGGGGCTGTACAACACAAGTTTCATATGAGGAACCAAACAAAATCAACAAAAAAAACTAAATTTGTGAATGTACAAAAACATACAAAAATATTTGTTTTACATGGACTTTGTGAAAATATCAATAGTGCTTTTGAAAAAAATAAAAAAACATTGTTAAACGTTTAGGATCAATCCCTCAGTAAAGTTACATACTATTCAGATATAAAAGTGAGATTTTAATGTTTAGTTAGGTGTACAAGGTTGCACTTTGTTATTTCAAATTCAGGTCAAACTTTGATTAGGTAGGAGACTGGTGCAAATACATAGCGATGTTCAAACATGTAAAACCCAGGTGCCCAACCTGCGGCCCGGGCGGCCCGGTTTTGCAGCCCCCCCTCAGTCCTCCACCTGTGGCCCCCGAAACCTAACTGTTAATGCATAAGGCATGGAAAATCACTTGTCCGTCTCTGACAGGTCCCCCTCTGACAGGTCCTTGTCCGGGATCTTCTTAGAGTGGGAAGAGGAGGAGAGGCGATAAACTTATGTGATAGGTGTACACAAAAGCCAATCAGAGCAAGGCCCTCGCCTCCTGGTGGGGGATAAGCAGACTGGTACATGCCTATGCTTCCACTATTCCTCCAATGAACAGGGAGTGATTGTATAGTATATATTGCATCACATAACCTTTAACGATGTATATGACACAAAATGTGCATTACCATACTACAGTGTTCCCTAATGCTTGAAGTATCATTTTAAACTACCGTAATTTTTTTAGTTTTGTTATTTAAAAATTAAAAATATTGTCTTTTAGCTATGCCTGCTGTAATTTCTTCATTGAAAAATGTAGATTGTATGTAGATCATACAATATAGATCAGTGTAGATTGAAAATGTTATGTGATGCCGAGGGCCGCACTTGTAGCCCTCCATATCAACTTGGCCACCACTGGATTAGATGGACTTTATACTTACCTACACTTACATTTTAGGTCGTTAACCCCTCAAGAATATTAACAAATACTAATATTTTCTTAACTTAAATGTTGTTTTTCTTTTCAGTGTTGTTTATTTAAAGTCCATTATTTCAGCTTTTCAGTTTCAAGAAGAGTAAATTTGTTTATCATGTCATCACACACTGGTTATTTTTAGTGATCATTACAGATGCTGCTGTGTCTCCCCATTTTTAGTGAGAGAGAGATAGGACATAAGACCAATCTCATAATCACTTAACAAATGTATTCTATACATTTACACTGGAACTATTAAGCACATAGAAACACAGTCTTCCCTACATGCACACACATAACACATAATCACACACATTTTAACCTTTGGTTAGATTAAGTTGTTATTTAAAAATTTAAAATAATGTCTTCCAGCTATGCCTGCTGTCATTTCTTATAAAATAAAAAAATGCTTATACAAGTCACTATACAGGGAGTGCAGAATTATTAGGCAAATGAGTATTTTGACCACATCATCCTCTTTATGAATGTTGTCTTACTCCAAGCTGTATAGGCTCGAAAGCCTACTACCAATTAAGCATATTAGGTGATGTGCATCTCTGTAATGAGAAGGGGTGTGGTCTAATGACATCAAAACCCTATATTAGGTGTGCATAATTATTAGGCAACTTCCTTTCCTTTGGCAAAATGGGTCAAAAGAAGGACTTGACAGGCTTAGAAAAGTCGAAAATAGTGAGATATCTTGCAGAGGGATGCAGCACTCTTAAAATTGCAAAGCTTCTGAAGCGTGATCATCGAACAATCAAACGTTTCATTCAAAATAATTCAAACAGGGTCGCAAGAAGTGTGTGGAACAACAAAGGCGCAAAATAACTGCCCATGAACTGCGCTGTGGAGTACTTGGACGCGTTGTCTGTTTTGTATTTTCTTTTCACCCCCCCGCCACTTGTCCTGCATGAAAATCATGTTTTAATTGAAGGATGCAGACTTTTCTTCATGTACCAATGCTTGAATGAAGAAGGTGTCTTCAGAGAAATGGCAGTTAGGACTCGGGAGTTGAGCGTGACTCCACTACTCAACCGAATATAGGTCCCCACACAAGCTCATCTTTGATGATACCAGCCCAAACGGTGATCAACCTCCACCATGCTGGCGTCTGAGTCGGACTGGGAGCTTCTCCCTTACCATCCATCACAGTGCCCATACAATCTGTCCATCAAGACTCACTCTCATTTCATCAGTCCATTAAAACCTAGGAAAAATCAAGTCCTGAAGATAATTTCTGGCCAGTCTTGGCGTTTCAGCTGTGTGTCTTGTTCAGTGGTGGTCGTCTTTCAGCCTTTCTGGCTGCCTCGGATGTATTGCAAACTTGTGCTTTGGGCACTCCAAGTGATGTTGCTGCAAGGCTCTGAAAATATGGCCCAAACGGTGGCAAGTGGCATTCTTGGGCAGCTGCACGCTTGATTTTCTC
>CM070033.1:67758452-67771751 GCA_036250615.1 Ptychadena robeensis | reverse complement strand
ATAAAATTATTCCTCAAAAATACCACTTGCCTAATAATTCTGCACTCCCTGTAGATTGAATATGCTATGTGCCTTAGTGATGCCGAGGGCCACACTTGTGGCCCTCCAAAGCAACTCAGTTGGCCACCACTAATGTTAAAGATAACTAAAAAAAGAGGGAGGGTGACACGCAGCCATAGATGGTAGTAGGAGAGTGAAGCCCCTACTGCCTACGAGCTACACCATGGATGTGTGGGAAATCTACAGAAACCTCATCATGACCTACATCATATGTGGGAGATCCCCTATATGAAGTGCAGGAGGTACAATTGGAGGGTCATGCTCTAATCCCCCCTGCATATGGAGCTGCTCTTAATAACACCACATCCTGGAGCTTTAATATCCCCCAAACACCCTCTCACAAATTGTGTGTCTGTGGTTTACAAAGGTCATAGCTGGTGGGGGTGGCCATAAGGATGATGTGCATAGCTTCATGAAAACAGGAAGCTATGCAAATTCTCAAATTAAATTATAAGCCCCCATTTTAAAAAGTGAACATGAAATGATGTTTATGGTCAACTCAACTTGTCTTTACTAACTATTGGATCACTGGCCTTGAATAAGCATACATCTACAGGTGAATCAGGAAAAAGTATAATATTTAGCCCCTTTAGCATCTTTACTGCCTCAATGGATGCTATCAGCCGATGGCACTGCTGAGGTGTTATAGAAGACCAGAATGCTTCAATAGTGTTCTTCAGCTCTTCTGCATTGTTTCCTCTAATGTTTCTCATCTTTCTCTTGACAATGCCCCATAGAGTCTCTATTGAGTTCAGGTCAGGCGAGTTTGCTGGCCAATCAAGCACAGTAATCCCATGGTCATTGAACCAGGTCTTGGCACTTTTGGCAGTGTGGGCATGTGCTAAGTCCTGCTGAAAAAGTCAGCATCTCCATAAACTCGTCTGCGAAAGGAAGCATGAGTGATCCAAAATCTCTTGTTAGATGGCTGTGTGCATGGTAATGAAGCACAGTGGACCAACACCAGCAGATGACATGGCTCCAAAAATCAACAAAGACTGTGGGAACTTCACACTGGACTTCAAGCATCTTGGATTGTGTGCCTCTCCATTCTTCCTCCAGACTCTGGCTTCTTGCTTCCCAAGCTTCACTACTAGGTCCTGTTCTGTTTAATCTATTTGTAAAGCCGGCCAAAGACGTTTAGTTTCTTCTTTGATCTGCCGGCAGATCGACTGTGTGTGATGACATCATCCTGGCTGGTCGTGCCAGGAATCCTTTGTGTGCTGAAATTTACTTTGGATCCAAAGTAAACAGAGTGATCTATAAGTTATAGACATGTCCATAATTTGTTAGAGTGATTTCTATGGCCAAATGTAAAGTTTGAGTGTTCGTTTTGCAGCCGATTTCGTGGCACATCGATCGGCGTGAGTGCACATGGCAATCTGCTGCAAAATCAGCCCCAAATTTAACTGTCTATGGCAACCTTAGGCGATATAATGCAAGGCTTGAGGGGCAAGGTATATCCTTTCACAGATGACACAAAAGTTTGTATACCCTGTTAAAATGTATGCAAATTATACTGTTATCTGCAATTCCTAAATGCAGTCATCGAAAGTAATTTGAGGTTACAAACCTCCTACCTCTAAAATTTAAAATACTTAAAATGTACTTTTACCAATTATTAGCCACAACAGGCATATTTTTATAGGTTGTAAGGAACTGAAAACGGTAATTTGTTGAAATTTGTTGTATTATAAGGTCATATTTACTGGAATCAAAAGCTGTTCCAATCAAAAGCAACAGTTATATATTCACATAGGATTCCATATTTTATTCCAATTCTCACATCCTTTGAACTTGTGAGTTTTTGGAGAGTTTCTGCTTGAATTTGTCTCAAAATTGTCTCTCAGAGCTGTTAGGATGTAAACTGCCTCTTATCCTCATAGATCTTTTGTTTAAGGATACTCTAAAGAATCTCAATAGGATTGGGGTCAAGAGAGGATGGTGGCCACACCTTGAGTTTCTCTCCATTTGTGCTGATAGCAGCCAATGATGCAGCATGAGATGGTGCGTTGTCATGCACCATTTTGTTAAGGAAAGCATGTTCATATTTTTGTACCATGTATAAAAGTGTTCAGCCAGAAACTCCACATACATTTCAGAGTTATTTTTCACACCTTTAGTGACCTTAAAGGATCTGACCAGCTCTCTCACCATGATTACTCCACTTCCTTTCTGATGTCACAGCCTGGTTGGGACATGGTGGCTGCCACCAACCATCCATCACTACATCCACCTGGACCATCCAGGGCTGCACAGTGCTCATTAGCAAACAAAACTGTTTAAAAATGTATTTTCATGTTCTGGGCCCACTGCAGCCATTTCTGCTTTTGAACATTGTTAGGTGTGGCTGCAAAGAAGGATTATGCATAACTTCAACCCTTTGGAAGATCCTGCACCTTGATGTTTGCAGGACTCCAGAGCCAATAGCAACTTCAAATACCCATTTAGTGCTTTGCAATTGCATTTTAGCAGCTGCTCTCTAAATCCGATGTATTTGTCTGGCAGAAACCTTTCTCATTTTGCCTTTATCTGAAGGAACACATGTGTTTTCTGAGTCAGCCACAAATCTTTTAACAGCATGAGGATCACGCTTATGTTTTCGGTGTATATCTAAAGTTTTCATACCATGTACAAGGCATTCAACTTTTTCTACTTTTTTTTTCCTTTCCCATTTTGCTTGGTCTCTTTATTATTGTGGGCAACCCTTTAGTAGTTTTTCATTTAATCAGGCTCACCTGGCGAACGAATGATCACAGGTATCTGAGATTGATTTGCTTGATTTAGGGCTCATTTACACTGGCGTTTTTTTAAACGCCAGGTAAACGACCCTTTAATATAACCAACCGGTGGACCCAACATTAGGTGTCCACCGATCGTATTTCGGCTCCTGGCCGATAGAACCACTATGGGGTCCTAATTAAGTTGACCTGCGAATGCCTGCACTATTTTTTTGGTTCCTGAGCTTCAAGCAGCTCGAGAATCAACAGTGTAAATTTTGCCTAAGACGGCCCTGAGACACAATAGCCTCCATGAGTTTAATTGAACAAACTAAATGTTAACCTTTATGACACTTAAATACAATTTGCATAATATTTGGTATGAAGGTATAATAGGGAGGATTATTATGGGGGTGTATACAACATGGAACATGATCTGGTGTTGCGAGAAAACAATGGAAACTGCAAATCAATGTCTCTAAATGCACTATTATTGGTGCATTAGTATTGGATGGTAGTATTTACCAAAAGGACAAACATTTGGGGTGCTTATTTCAGATGATTGTAAGGTAGGTAATAGAAAAGCCTCTGAACATGGTATTGTGTTTCAAATCATGAAAACATGATTGTGTGTGGACAGAAATCCGCTCCGCTGGGACAGTCAGTCCATCTATGTAGCTCTGCTTCATATGGCAGAAAGGGGAGTCTGCTTTATTTTTTAACATATTTTTTGGCCCTAAAAAGATCCCATTGGTGAAGTGTCTTATCAGTCAAAGCATCTTATTTGGGCTCCAAAAATGGTACTTAATCTAACCAAAGGTTAAAATGTGTGTGATTATGTGTTATGTGTGTGCATGTAGGGAAGACTGTGTCTATGTGCTTAATAGTTACAAGGGTAATGTCTAGAATACAGTTGTTAAGTGATATGAGATTGGTCTTATGTCCCTCTCTCCTCTCAATAAAAATGGAGAGATCCCTTTTAATACTACATGTATTATTAAATATCTGCTTCACTTAGCCAAGCTTATGGTTTGTGCCAGAGCAAGGGTTTGCAAATGTTATATTTGGAATGAGACATTATATCCATGGTAACTTGTATCAAAATGGCCTTAACAAGAAGTCAAGTGACCCCTAAGAGAAAAGTTCACACTGCGACCACGCGTACAAAGTTTGGAAAGCAATAACACTGACCTGCTGGAATTGTGGGGTGACAAGCCGCATGGCAAATCTACCATATAACACAGCAGCATCTGTAATGATCACTAAAAATTACCAGTGTTGTGATGACATGATAAAACAAATTTACTTTCTTGAAATGATAAAGTGAAGAATAGACTACTTTAAATAAAAAACACTAAAAAGAAAAACAACATTTAAGTTAAGAAAAGCTTAGTATGTGTTAATATTCTTAGGGTTAACGACCACTAAAATGAAGGGTAGGGTAGTTATAAAGTCCATCTATCAGTGGTGGCCAAGTTGGAGGGCTACAAGTGCGGCCCTCGGCATCACATAACATTTTCAATCTACACTGATCTATACTGTATGATCTACATACAATCTACATTTTTCAATGAAGAAATTACAGCAGGCATAATTTTTAAATAACAAAACTAAGAAAATTTGTTTAAAATGATACTTCAAGCATTAGGGAACACTGTAGTATGGTAATGCACATTTTGTGTCATATACATCGCCAAAGGTTATGTGCCGAAATATATGTATGTATTATATGTATTATATTATTATATATGTATGTAAAATATGTATTATACAATCACTCCCTGTTCATTGGTGGAATAGTGGGAGCATAGGCACTTACCTGTCTGCTGATCCCCCTGCCAACACTAGAGGAGAAGAGGCAAGGGACTTGCTCAGGCGTCACCTGGGATCTAATCCATTTAATCCAGTTATGAATTCATAAAAAATGCTTTAATTGAACTTGTTAACCCTCTGAGCGTTTCGACGGTGGCATGGTTTTTTATAACCGTGCCACGGGCAATCGCGGCGGAGCACAATGTGCTTTGCCGCGATTGCCTGCCCAGCTGCAGGTAGTAAACATAAGCCCGGCGTCACTGGAGACGCCAGACTTACGCTGAAGAAAGGCGACGCCCCTCCAGTTAGACGGAGGTCTATGGCGCCGCCTACCCCCGCCCCCTTCGCGTCACCGGTGACGCGATCGGGGGCGGACCCGGAAGCATCGGCATACATGCCGGTGCTCCCGACCGCCGTAAGAAGACGGCGAGACCTAGAGCGTATAAAAATATTTTATATTGAAATTCGTAATAGAAGTCATGCCCGATTATCAAGCCATGTCAAAGGGAGTCCCTCAAAGAATAAACATATCAACTGAATGGGATATGATCACTTAGATCCCTACTGGATGTTTTTGATGATAAACTTAAAAACATCAATACAAGATGCAGAGCGTACATATTTAATCCTAACGTGCAATCATTGGCTATCAAACATCCCAGCAATAGGGATTTGTTCATCAAGTCAATGAAAATGTCATTGGTTTGCCCTCCTACTGAAAGCATGTTTATAGTAAAGCTTTTCAGGGCTCAGTGTGATGACTATCCCTCTATACGCTGGATCACAGGAAGATAAAGTGAAGTTCGTTACCTATATAAGTAGAAATACACTGAATGACTTTAAAAAAGAATGGCACTGCTCTAACGATTGCTTCTGCCTGAGGCTTAGCTATAAAGGATCATTTTTAGTACATTGATGCTGAAAATCTCTCCTCTCTGTCTAATATATCTCTCCTGCCCCTGATTTTCAACTGCTAGCAGTACTTTTTGTTGTGTCCTCAGCGAGATCTGCTGAAATGCAAATGTAAACACTAAATGGAGAAAGAGCCAAGCCAAAAGACTTCTAGGACAGTTGTCTAGCTTCCATCAGGGTGTATAATGAGGATCAGGACAGGTGAGTGTAATGGTTTAGTGTGATCTTGGGGAAGTGTCATTAAATGATAACTTATAAGTATATTATAGTTATAATGTAATGATTCAAGAATCATAAAAAAAAGACCATAGTAATGACATTGGGTATGCACCATTATTAATGGTCTTACAATACACCCGTAACGGTGTGTGCTCATTAAATGCAAACAATATTCATAAACTCATCAAGAAAAGCTTGACGTGCTATGACAGTATTCCAATTACTGCATAAGTAATTTGCACTTTTCAAGCACAAAAGAGAAACATTTCACAGATTCATCAGACAGATTTTACTGACAGATGATTAGGACTGTCATGGTAGACCTCTTACAGAACTGTAGAAGTGAAGAAGTTGTACTCTTGATACATTTAAAACACAGAACATATGGTTTATGAAAAGTGTTATTTTTATCATGTGGTTTCTGTATTAGGAAACTATAGATGTTTCCATAGATATGATTCACTAAAACTGACAATGAAGATATAGACAGTTTAACAGTTAAACTGAATTAACAGAGAAGTGTTGATTCTTAAATATGTTTGAGCACATGTGAGCCCTCTTCTCAAAATATATTTTCTGTGTGAATTAGTTATCTTGAATAACAAAAATGATTGTTCATTGTTCATCATGTTCATGATCGTTTGTCTTCTCAAAGACCTTTTTTCCTAAAGGCCCTTCAAACTCCTCATGAAACTGAGCACAGGGTGTCACCCCCCCAATCTCAGGTTGGGAACCACTGTTCCAAAAGGATAAGATATGCTGATCCCACATGAATGAAATGTGTACAAACGGTTTTATATGTTCTTTTGCCTTTGTGTTGATTTTCTGTGTATACATACTATTCTTTAAGTTGCATAGCACTTGGAAAAACAGTTCACATATAGGCTGTTAGTAGCTAGTCACATTCAGTTGGATTTGCGTAGCAATGTTGAAGATGCCTGTCCAAGCCACATCAGTGAAAACTGGTACCTAGGGATATTTAGAACTATATAAAACTTGAATCGCTTCATAATTGACTATATCAAACACAGAACTAGGTCACCTACATTTTCACTTTAACTCATTGGGTATTCGTACAAAACTGGCACACGTGCAACATTTCCTGACTGGTCACCACAGTGCAAAACAAGTCATCAATTTATGTTGCTAGACTTCTTTGGGACCTAAACATCCCAAGGCTGACTTAGTTGCATGATATCCAGTGCTGATAAAAATCTTAAGGTTTTGAAGTATTTAAAAATTATGAAGTTAGGAGTGTTTAGCTTTTAGTGTTTAGCCGATAATAGGCTTTCTCTGCAACCCTTTATTAGAGAGGGTGTGGTCTGATATATAAGATTATCATCCATAATAGTCATAATACATACATATCAACATTTTTTTAAATAAAAAATGGCCATTGTAAGTCATATGCCCAACATTCCAAGATAAGCTTTATATATTTTTTTAGATATACAGGGGACTCTTGAGGTACAACCAGCTTAACATAAGACCAACTTGAGTTACAGATCCCTGTCGCCCCACTGCTCGGCCGGCCAGAGAACGGACATGTCCGTATTCTCTGGCCGATGCAAGCCGATGCCATAATCTTTAATGAAGACCGGCGCCTTCATTGAAGCTTATGGCCGGCACACAAAGGGTGCCAGCCGACTGAAGGGGCCCCATAATGCACCGGGGTGCAAACATGATGACGTCATCACGTTTTCACTCCGGTGCATATCGAAGTAGGTCTGTCTGACCTACTTGGGCTGTGTATGGCAGCCTTAAGTTGTTGGTAGATCTAAAGGATAAGGCCACCTTAAGAAAGTCTTGATTTACAACCAACCCTTGCAAACAAATTCAGTTTTTAAGTCAAGGGTCCACTGTATAAATAAAATATATTTGCAGACTGTAATAAAAAATAAATTTATGTTTATACTGCGAGCCCTGCTGTGAAATGTGCTAATAAAAGGCTTTCAAATCTTTGAACGGTGTAGTGTAGAGTTAAGGTCACTAACTATGCCATGTGATTGTCAGAGCTGCCAAACAGAGGTTAAAGATCAGTCAGGGAAGGTTCACATATTTATGGGAGTGAATCTCTAACAGAGACACAGATGCAATAAAAAACAGAAGGCTATGGCTAAAACTGTGTGGTCATTAGCAGGCTGCCCTTCACCACATTTGGCCTTTCTCAGATGTACACAAAGGCAATATAAAAATCATTCATTAAATAACTGTCCATAAACAACCACACAGGAGACTAGCATGGGTGCATCTCTTATTATACAATATAATAGATATATTTATGTATAAAAATAATATGTTTCTGGATTGATATGTAAATACAATGTATCTGGATGTCTACTACCATAAGGGACGTTGAGCACAATGCCTAGTGATTGTGCAGTGTACAGCCTTTTTATGTACGCTAAATAAACATGTCTCTGCTAATAGAAATGTGACTATTTTTAAAGCTGATTATAAAAAAATATGTGAAAAACACACACACACACATTTGATACACATTTTAGAAGAAAATTGTGGAAAGCTGTGGATATAATATTTGGAGTATTCGAACACAAGAAAGACAGATACGGTTATTACACAAAAGGGTTAACAAGTTATTCCCAGCTAAATCTACTCACTGCAAAATGACACAATTAGCTGTGATCAGGAATGTGTGAAATAGCCCTAGCTGCTGAGGGATTTTTTTTTCTTTGTTTAATTGCCGCTGGGAGTTTAACTCAATGCAATAAATATTGGGGCTACCTATGAGGCACTATTTCCCAAGATTGTCTGTCTATTACACTGACCCACAGCAAGCGTGCTGGGAATAAATAAGTATTTGCATAATTTTGTGGATCAATAATTTCAAATATTCAAACATAAGGTCAATATGGTATCCAGGCAATTACTTAAAGAACATCACATTCATTGTTATTCATGACATGTCCATGTATACTGTAGGACTGTGCAAACATGTGTGGTCACCCACATTTCATGAGCTGGCTCGCTCACATAAAGAGACCTGCAGACGGACGTTCCATCCATCCACGGAGGGATCATCCATCTGCAGCTGTCATGGCTCTGTATGTGAGCGGATGTCCGCCTCCATACATGGATCATCCTTCTGCAGATCTGTATGTAAGCTGGCAGCTACTCACATACATAAGCAGGGATGAAGATGCAGCTTACACACAGATCTGCAGACTGTCCGATTCTGTCCGCAAGTTTGAATATTCATTGGATGTAGAGCTGGACTGGCAGCAGGCAGGCATACTATAGGTAAAACATGGTAACAAGGGAAAGTGAATAGTGATAAGATCTGACCCTCCCAACAGCCCAGGATATATAGTTAAGGCCAAAATGATTCACTACCCTTATGAAATTAGCAACACTCCTGATTTCTCCATAAGACTTACCATTGACAAGGGTTTGTTATTTTGTAAACAAATGCACTATTAATAACAATATTGACTAAGTTTAATTAGCATATTTTATTGATACACAGAGTTGAAATAAGAAAGGGCAATAATGAGACATTCAAAATTATTAGCTCCCTGACCATTAATAGTCAATGGTGTCCCCTTTCTGAGCCCAACTGACAACAATCCATTGTATAGCTGGTCCAAATTGCATGGTTTTCAAACATGGAAATTCACTTTGAGCACCCGCCACAGATTCTCAATAGGATTGAGGTCTGGGCTCTGTGCGGGCCACTCCAGGATCTGAGTTTTGGTATCCTTGAGGAACTGTTGGACTCGAGTTCGATGTGTGCTTTGGGTCATTGACTTGTTGGAAGACCCAGCGACAAGACCTTAACTTAAATTATGAAAAGAAAGATTAGCACACAGGCTGGCTAACTTACAATGTTTGCGATCTCTGTGTGTGTGAGCTGGGGCACTGATGACACTAGGTTGCATGGCCAGGGGACACAGATGTCAGGAAAGCACTGCAGAAGGACGCTGTGTGCTTTTGCGAGTGTCAGGATTATTGCATTTGATACCGAACATCATGGCTAAATCACACTCGAGATTACTGCTGGCAAGGTTAAGAAAGGACTAATAAATGAGCGCTGGTAGGGGAGGTGGGGCAAGATCATCTTCTGGTAAGTTCTTCTCAACTAGTACTAAGGGATCTTTCTCAGAAATACATTTTGGGCTCATTCCACCTTCATTTATTTTAGTCAGGTGCACTGCGGGATGCTTTATACCAAAAGCACATAAGGCTAAGTTTACACTGGGGGTTTTTTGGTACAAGGCCTATGCCCAACAATACTCCATGTCAGTAAGGGTATGTAACCACATCCGTCGGAACCCCCTACACTAAGCGCATTGCTCGGCGGGAGGTCCTAACGGAGCACATACACTTTACCAGCTCAGTGGATGCTGTGTTCTCACGGCGCTGAGCTGTTCCCCCGATGCAGGGGTAAACGTAGTGGAGTACATTAACCCCTGCATTGGTGGATGTCTTAACAGAGCATCCGCCGGCCAGCTAGACTGTATGTGATCCATCGGGATCCCGGGCAAGCACTGCACTTAACGTAGGGGTCCCAACGGATAACACAGCGCTGTGGAATCCCCCCTTAGTCTTTTCTTACCCAGGTATGAAAATGAAGAGTCAGCATCAAATATGTAGGTGCTCCATCTCCCAACAGAATTACGTACATGGTTCTTCCAGTTACAAAGTAATAAGTACATAAGTGGTCCCTTCCCCCCTACAGTCTGGTAAACAAGGAAGGTTATTTTAATGCCTTCATTAAAAGACATTTCAACTTCTCTGTATCACATTTGTTTATGATAAAAACTTTATGGTCCTTTTGTAGTGTCTCTATGAGATCCAGCACCATCATCCCTCGGGTCAGTGTGCCACTGAGCTCTACACTTACTGCACATTGAATGGCATCAGTGATGAAGCTGTCATCAAGGGCTGCAGCCATGGCATAAGAATCACAAGGCACAAATCCTTCAGTCCACTTCTCCCCTGCTTTGCCAGTGCGTCTTTCGGTGTATGCTTCTGAATGAGCTGAAATTTTCTTCATAAAGGCTGCCTTCTCGGTGTCCTGGGAGAGCCACTCTTTGTAAAACGTCTAGTAAGAGACATTTGCCATTATCCATTTGATATGCAATTAGTAGCAGGAACAATTGTTGACAGTGAAAGTCTGTTCTGCACTAACATTTAAACCAGCCAAACGTGCGGGCTGTTCTAATCTGGATCTAACATATTGCTTATGGTAATTTCCTTAATATACTTGAGTGTTACACCTAATGTACATAAGAAACCTATTAATTCTGTTTGTCCAAAAAAGTATTGTTTGCAGGTTAGCTTTAACCATTTGAATGTCAAGGATGTATCAAGTCATGGCATTCAAAAACTACAGCTGGGCATACATGGGTAGATTCCAATGCAGTCGACCCGCGATCAATCACAGTGTGGTGACGTCACCACGCAGTGATTGATCGCGGATCAATTGATTGTACCACATGGGCACATTGATTACTGTTCAATGGGGACCCGTTCTCCCCAGCTGTGTTGTGAGAGATTCACTTACTCACAACACAAGGCTGGAGCTGGAGAAAGGCAACCAGTCAGCACACAGCCTCATATGATACTCAATATGATACTTTTGAAAAAAAAAAAAAAAATTGTGACGTCACTTCCGGTATGCCGATCTTGGTTCTTCCGCATTCCATGCTGGGCTTACTTCTCAGCTGATCTAGCAGAGAGAGTGTGTTACTCTCCCTGCTACTGTCCCACCCTGATAATGTATGCCCTAGATCAGCGAGATTTCAAGAATCCGGGATTTCTTTAAATCGGGATTTGTCTGGGAAAGCCACATGAAAAACGTGACTTTCCCGGCCAAAACGGGAAGGTTGACAGGTCTGGGCACACCTATGCTTGGCCAGTTTCACCCATTCCTCTTTGCAGCATTTATCAAGCTCCATCTGGTTGGATCTGAAGTGTCATTGCACAGCCATTTTAAGATCTCTTCAGTGATGTTCAATCCGATTAAAGTCTGGACTCTGGCTGGGCCACTCAAGGACCTTCAGAGTTGTCCTGAAGCCACTCTTGATATCTTGGCTGTGTGCTTAGGGTAGTTGTTCTGCTGGAAGATGAACCATCACCTCAGTCTGAGTTCAAGAGCGCACTGGAGCATCAGCATTCATCCAGGATGTCTCTGTACATGGCTGCAGTCGTCTTTCCCTTTATCCTGACTAATCTGCCAGTTCCTGTCGCTGAAAAACATCCCCACAGCATGATGCTGCCACCACCATGCTTCACTGTAGGGATGGTATTAGCCTGGTAATGAGAAGTGCCTGGTTTCCTACAAACATGACACCTTGCATTTACACCAAAGAGTTCAATCTGGTCTGGTTCTTGTCTCATCAGACCAGAAAGAATGTTTCATGGTCTGAGAGTCCTTCAGGTGCCTTTTGGCAAAATGCAAGCGGTTTGTCCTTTTACTAAGGAGTGGCTTCTGTCTGGACACTCTACCATACAGGCCTGATTGGGGGATTGCTGCAGAAATGGTTGCCCTTTTAGAAGGTTTTCTTTTCTACAAGGTGGACCTCTGGAGATTCTTGGTCACCTCCCTGACTAAGGCGGTTCTCCCCCAATTGTTCAGTTTAGATGACCGACCAGCTCTAGGAAGAGTCCTCCTGGTTTTGGAATTTCCACTTACAGTTGATGAAGACCTCTGTTTATTGGGACCTTCAAAGCAGCAGAAATGTTTCTGTAACCTTTTCCAGATTTGTGATTCATGACAATCTGGTGACAGAAGTCTACAGACAATTCCTTTGGCTTCATGCTTGGTTTGTGCTGCCAACTATGAGACCCCATATATGGACAGGTGTGTGCCTTTCCAAATAATATCCAATCAACTGAACTTACCACAGAAAGACTCAAATTAAGCTGCAAACTTCTCAATGATTATCAGGGGCAACATGATGCACCTGAGCTAAATTTGAGCATCACGGCAAAGGCTGTGAATACTTATGTACATAACCTCAAGTAAGGGGGGGGGGGGTTCCAGAGAGTTTTGTGATCCATCTGGACCCCTTTGTTAAGCACAGTGCTTGGCGGGGGTTCGGACTGATCACATACTTTTTCGCTGATGCAGGGTTTAACATACTCCACTATGTTAACCCCTGCATCAGCGGAACGGCTCAGCACCGTGAGAACACAGCATTTGCCGAGCTGGTAAAGAGTATGGGATCCGTTGGGTCTCCCTTCAAAGCACTGCGCTTAGCATAGGGATTCCCGACAGATGTGGAGACATAGCCATAACTCTTTATAACGTTTCCATTATGGGGTGTTGTGTGTAAAATGCTAAGAAATTTTTTTTTAATAAGGCTGTAACATAACAAAAAGTGCAAAAGGTGATGCACTGTGAATACTTTCGGTATGCACACTATACAAATGTTTTGTTTTTTTAAGCAATAAAGAGGTTTTTATCTTACCCAAGGCAGCATGTTTTTGAAGGTAAATTCCCAGGTGGAAATATATGTTGGACAGTCAAAGCCATTAAGAACAACATAAGCAGCTTCTGGGTCGCATAGAAAATTGAATTCACCACAAGCTGTAGTGTTTCCTCTTGCTAAGA
>CM070033.1:67718194-67738018 GCA_036250615.1 Ptychadena robeensis | reverse complement strand
AAAAGTAGGAGCAAGGTTAATGGGACGAGAGGAGAGAGTTCAGAGAGTAGGAGCGGCCCATAGATTAGTCCTGAAAGCCTTGCATGTAGATGAGGTTATGAAGTGGGATTTCAGTATAGGTCACTGAGGAGCGCGGAGAGGGGCGTTAGGGGTTGTGATTGTGTACCAGGTTGGAGATGTAATGAGGACAGGATGTGTTGAGAGTGCATTAAACGCAAGTCAACAGGACTTTGAATTTGATTCTCTGAACAAATGAAAGCCAGTGAAGAGATTTGAGAGAGGAGAGCATCGATAAGGAGCAAGTAGATGGTAGTAGAGTACCTAGCATCGCATCATATGATTGAAGAGGGGAAAGTTATATAGAGGAGAACCAGAGAGGAAGGATGTTTACGATAGTCCAATACCGGGAGATGATAGAGATCGATGTTACCAGGAGTTATTGGTGCTCGCTGGGGAGAGAAAAGGGGCTGATTTGGAGATGTTGGCGGAGATTGAAAACGTGGACAGATCTAGCGATGTTCTGATGTGGGATTAAAGGAGAGCGCAGAGTCGAAGGTGAAACCGACCAGGCATCGAGACTTGTGGAATGGGTAAAGGACTGATGGTGTTATTATACGTTAAAGTGAGACTGTTGGGGGGAGGCTTGGAAGGTGATGGGAAAGATAAGGAAAAATGATGAGTTCTTGTTTTGCTAAGGTTAGTTTAAGGAATCTGTCAGCCATCCATGAAAAGAGATGGACCGATAGGCAGAGTGAGAGATGTTTCGCAGGACAGAGGTAGTGAGAATGCCGGGGTTGATAGAGATATGTGGGTGTCATCAGCATATAGATGGTAATTTGCAAGACCAAATGAGGAGATGAGTTTGCCAAGTAGGAGTTATAGAGGAGAAAAGAAACTGGGGCCAAGACGTGAACCTTGGGGACGCCAACAAGGGATGTGGAGAGTGTGAGAAAAGAGGAGCCATTGAAGGAGGTTTGGAAAGAGCGGTCAGATTCAGGTAGGAGGAGAACCAGGGAAAGAGCCAGGAGGTCACGAATACGATATAGGTCCAAGGTTGTTAGAAGAAGCGGTGTGGTAACGTGTCAAAAAGCAGAGGAGAGAGTCCAGCAGAAGAAGGATTTGGGAATCGTTGCCTTGGGCCTTGGCACATGGGAGGTGTGGTGGCAACTTTCGTGATGGCTGTGTCAGTGGAATGGAAGGTCCGGTAGCCGGATTTTGGGAGGGGTCAAGGAGGGAATTTACAGTCAATAGTCCGTGAGTCTTTTGTAAACGAGGCGCTCAAGTAGTTTTGAAGCAAAAGGAAGAAGAGAGATCGTCGGTAGTTGGAGGGAAGAGAGGATCAATCGATGGTTTCTGTAGTATGGGGGGACTGTGGCATGTTTGAAAGTGATGGGAAGATTACCAGAGGAAAGGGAGGAGTTGATAGTTCAGTCAGGCTGGGGCGAGGGGTTGGTAGAATGGGTCTAAGAAGATCAGCGGGTTATAGGGTCAAGTGGGCAGGTGGTGGTAGGAGAAGAGCGAAGCAGAGAGGTGACTTCCTCCACAGCTGCCAGGATAAAGTGAGTTGAGAAGAGAAAGATTAACAGGAGGATGGAATTAGGAAGGAAATGGGGGGGAGGGAAGGGTTACAAGAAGAGGGATTGGAGAGAATTGGGGTGAGAAATGAAGAGTTGCAATGAGATGGGTTTAGGATGATTAAGTAGGTGAGGGAAGAGTTGCATGAGGATGGGATTGGAGGAGGGGGGGGATTTGTGGTTGGCAAGAACAATCGATTACGAATGGCTGCCAATTTGTGCCTTGAAAGTATGTGACCAGGGCTTGGCAGAGAAGGTGGCATTGGTAGGAGAGGTGTAGGATTGAGGCGAGAGAAGGTGGAGAAGAGGCAGTGAGGGTTGGATGCTTGTGAGGATATGAGGGAAGAGAAGTACAATAGTTCCTGATACTGATGTAAAAAAATTTGAAGATTCATTATTACGAAGATGTAGGTTTCTATTGAACTTTTTCACGAATTCTCCAAGTGCTGATATTAACAATAAAGATTTAGAATATTTGTGATCAACACTGTTTACAATACATACACTACATTTAACATATTACTACTTGTATACATTGATATATTTTATACAGGTATTGTAGAGATAATATAAAAGGCCCATGTAGAGGAGACATCAAAACTTGGGCCAATGTTTATTTTTCAACCTTTCTCATGTCAAAAGCTGTCCCTTTCCCCAAACCTGTACCAGTTGGCCAGAAAAAGCCACCAATCGCATGAGTGGTCAGTAGTGATGGTTGTTGTTTACCCGGTGGTCGGTTGGTGATGTCCTCATTGAAGTTGTGTTAACAAACATTTGGTAAATCAGGCATGGGCAGGGACGGTGGCAACCACTGGGCAGATATATATAGTCATTTTGTGGAACACAGAAACATCATTGGAACTGCAGAAAGGAGACCCCCTTCGTGGGACAATTGACCCTTCGAGGGAAGAGATTTATTACAGTGAAGTATACACTATTCAGGTAACTATGTTAAAGAGAAGACATTTTTATAAAAATATTTTTCTCTGCGTGGTCTAAATTTCAAAACAACCCTAGTGAATGGGTAAGAGGAAACCCTGAATTCATTCAATGGGGGGGGTGCAGGATCTGGGGGTCCCCTTGTTAAAAAGGATCCCCAGGTAATCAATGAGCCACCCCCCACCCCCACAATGCCTGGCCCATGTTGTTTGGAAGGGCTCCTTTATCTTAATGAAGGGTCTCCCCCTCATTGAGGTATGGCATGGAGTCTTATGGGACAGGGGTGCCCCCCTTCCTGTCCTTCCAGGCTTCCCAAAATGGGTCTAGAGCAACTTTAGAGTTGCTTTTTCAGTTCCCCCTTTTCCAGAGCATACCAGACCCTATGCCAGTATGGAGTCGGGTATGCTTTGGGGGGACCACACTCTGCTCATAGTTCCCCTTATCCAGAGCACACCAGACCCTATATCAGCACTGGGGCTGGTATGGTCTGGGAGGGAGCTCATGCTGTTCATACTCTCCCTTTTCCAGAGCATACCAGGTACTATGCTAAAAGGGGGTCTGGTAGGCTCTAGGGGGGCACCACACTTTTTTTTTCAAGTATATGATTTCTGCCCCCCCCCCCCCATTCAAAAAAAAAACATTAAAAATATATTTATTTTGTAAAGTATGACCATTGATCCCTCTCTGGCATGACATAGTTTAGGTGTTTGTACACTTTTGAAACATTTATTTATGGTAAATATGACTTCAAGGTTTGAGAATTTCATTAAAATGTTTGTCCATCACCAGTGGTCAGTAAGAAAATGTCTTCAGCATTATTAAGGCTTATTCTACCCTTTGTATTACAGTGGCAATGTTCGGTAATAAATGAATTCTTACCTGGAGGAAGATTTGCAGTTCCCAAAAGTGTACAGCTCTGTATACATTGACATCCTAATACATGTTTCTTATTAAGCAGTGTAAAAAGCCTAATTTGGGGCTTACAGTTTATACAACACAGGTCAGTCTGACAGAGGAAATGCAACACAAGGAACTTACCTGAGGAAGCTTAAAGAAGGGAAGACAAGAGAGAAAAGACCATCAGTCTACAGTCACGCGATGGATAAATCAGACTAGGAAGTGAAAATGAAACTTCAGGAGAGCAAACTTAGTTTTCATGAGTTTGCTTTTTGAGCAAAAGGCCTGGATGGACAGAAATATAATACCATATTCCTACTTCCAGGGTGGTATAATGCCCCACTGCATGTATTCTGGACGTCCTAGCATTAGAGTTTCCATTACATTTGTATTGGAAACGCTAACACAGCATGTGTCATAATCCATTCCACGTGTACTGGGCAACATACAGCACACAATGCAGCACAGATAGTGTGAAAGAGCCCCTTCTGTATGTTTAGAGGAAAACACAGGTATCTTAACTAGCTTGGCCTTTTCCTGATCTTAACCGTCTGGCTATCCTTATGTCTTTGACCAAAACATCTGTGCTCAACTCTATCTAGACTTCTATAGGTTAACATGGACTAGAAAGGTCTATAAGCTCTAAAATTGCAGGAGAAACTCTCAGCAAGAATTATAGTGCTGAATAAGCTGTGCGTATTAGGCACAAAAAAAGAATGTACTGTATCCCCGAAAAAATGGTTGTGGGGTCATACTTACTACGTAAAGTATTTGTGTACCAAGTTGGAGATGTAAGTAGGACAGGAGGTGTGGAGTGATTTAAAAGCAAGGCACATAACTTTAAATGTAATTCTCTGGACAATTGGAAGCCAGTGTAGAGATTTGAAGGAGCAGCAGATGAGGAGTGGCTAGAGGAGTAAATTATTCTAGCAGCAGCATTCATGATGGACTGAAGAGTAGTGAGGGCCGAACTGTCCGCAAGGCGTTGATGTTTTTATCCACTTGTGCAAAAATAAAAGAAACTTCTTAATCTACAGGCACCTCTCAATCATCCTTATTTGTGGAAGTGGAGTCCCCAACTCTTGCTTATATACTCTGAACAAGAATTGGCTAGAGAAAATAAACATCATTGCTGTCAGATGCCAGTAGGTAGTGATGGCTGAACCTCGGCCATGTTCGCCCGCAGACGGGCGGAGCGGACTTTTAAAAAAGTCCGCCGTCCGCCCGTTCGCGGACAGATTCAAATTAGAATCTGAAAACCCGCATGTGACGTCAGTGACGTCAGATCCGGCACCTGGAACGCATAGTTCCTGGTGTGCTTACCGGATGTGACGTCACTGACGTCACATCCGGGTGTGCGAGGCGGCTTTCCACTGAAAGACCGGGTTATCTTCAGTGGAAACATTCTTCCTGCGGCGGGATCTCGCTGCGTATGATCCCACCGGAGGAAGAATAGAGGGCTCCTTCACGCCGGCGGACAGGGCGGGTCGAACACCCGTACTGTCCGCCGGCGGGAAGGAGGGCGAACATGCTTGTTCGCGGCCGAACTGTCCGCCTTGCGGGCAATTCGGCCATCACTACCAGTAGGTAATCAGGTCTAAGGCTGCAAGATAGGATAATAAGAATGGTGGGTAAGTGTACTTGTCTGTAAAAGTATACTTATGCTTGAAGTTATTGAAGTGATTATTATTTTTGACTACAGGTGATCGTTAAATTACATAACATTTTATATTATTATACAAATTGCATGAAGATACAACTGATCATTGATCTCTGCAGCTACAGTAGGACCTTTCTTAAGCTAGCCACACACGGTTCGATTTTGGTTCAATCGATGCTCGATTAGATGAATTTTTTCATCGATTGAACGAAAATCGAGAAATGCCCACATGGTACAATCGACGATAATTGTTCGATGAAGGCAGAAAATCGAATCGAATTTTGATCGGACATGTTGGAAAATCATCGTCGATTGTGCCAAAATCGTTTTAAAATCGTCGATGTTTGTGGTGTTTCTCCTGGATCGATTAGATTAGATATACATAACATAGACCACTTCAATCTGGAATTAAAACATTTCAATACCAAAATCGACGATTTTAGTAATATTTTGGAATCGAAATCTCACCACAATCGCAAACTCAATGTGGGGTGTATGTTGATGCGATTAAGATCGATTTTCGATTAGACGATTAAATTCCTCGATCTAATCGAGCATCGATTGAACCAAAATTGAACCATGTGTGGCTAGCTTTAGATTGCAATTCATAGATTATCTTTTACTCCAACCTTGAAATGTTGAATGCAGATCTCTATGGCAAATGTCAGACAGCATTTAAACAACCCCCACATGCAAAATGCCTGTTTTGGTTACATTTCTTTCCATGAAATTACCGTAAATATTTTTACTTCTGAGCTGTAGTTCCCTAGAAAAAATCACCACCATGCCTGCAAGAATGAACCAATTTTTTAATTGGACACCAATCTATGTATCCATTTTATTTATATTTATTAATTTGTTATACAGAATCCTGAATATAAATATTTTTCAATGCTCTCTTCAAAAACAGAATATGGAAGTACAATGGTATGGTACGATTTATTGGCAGATTAAGCTAGGCATACATGGTTCGAGTTTCGTACAATTGATTTCCGATTCGATTTTAGATCTTGATCTTTTAATCGGACACTGATTGTAAGCGAATCCAAAGTAGAACCACATGGAAGGTTCGATCAGAATATGATCGGAATACAACTAAAATTTACGATTTTAGTTTAGATCACAAAACACAGGATTGAGTCATATATAAACATGTTCATCGAATACATTCCACCCGACCAACACACACAATGCTACGATTTTAGTTTGATCATTGTACAATTGACGAATATTTTCCAACATGTCCGATAATTTTCCGATCAATATTTTGATCGGTATCAAACAATTTTCACGATTGAAGCATGTGTGCAGCATACGATTTAAATCCAATCGATGTAAACTTTGGTCGATCAAATACTTAAATTGAACCATATATGCCTAGCTTTAGTGTCTATAGCCGGTATCTCTATGGCAAATGTCAGGCAGCATTTAAACAATCTTCACATGCAAAATGTCTGTTTTGGTTCCATTTCTTTACATGAAATATGGTAAATAACAAAAGTTCTTGATGCTTTGCACAATGAAGGATAATGTGGACATCCTCTGCCACCTTGTGGTTCTTGGGAGAGTTGTTTTAAGTTCTTCCAATCATCTGTGGGCCCTATTACTGAAGCCACTTACACTTGCAGTTTTTGCTGATTACCAATGTTGAAGCAGTAATGTTACCACAGCCACTAACCACATTACACTTACTACATTTACTGGCAAAAAAATTGCATTTTGTAATCCACTGCGCTTGTATCTCCCATATAAGTGTACCGGAGATGCTTGCACTGTGGCTGCAAAAATGCGGGCGTTTTCTAGGGTAATCTGTGTACCTTGCGTTGACCCTAGCTGCGCTGCGGTACTATACAACAATGCAGCTAGTGTGAACCAGCTCTAAAGCCACCCTAACGCCTAAAGGCCCCCATACACGTTTCAATTTCCCTACGATTGATGTCAGATTTGATTGAAATTTCTGATCAACGTTGGTTCGATCAATCGAAGTACGTACTACCTCCCACATGGAGAAACTGATATTTGGTCAATGACTGTTTGATCGATCAAAAAGCATAATTGAAGTTGATCGTAAAGACATCAAAATGTCTGCCAAAGGATGTATAAGTATGCTTATTATTTAAATCTAACCGAAATCAGTCAGGCACAGCAAAATAACATTAGATGTATACTCGATCGATCAAAATTTTCCGTCATGTCCAATAATTTTTTCGAACGATTGGTCAATTTTGATCGAACTAGGTCGATCGAATTATGTGGACAGGCATCGATTTTTAGTCGATCAATTTTAAAATTGGTTTGTTTAGGTCGATCAAATGGGAAAATCGAAACGTGTATGGGGGCATTTAAAAACTTTCCATAAAATTTCTGTACATTTAACTTTTCTTCTACTAAAACCTCAGGGAGGACCCGGCACTTCATAGTTGTTGGTAGATCTAAAGCAAATTGTATGGAGTGATATAAATGTGTATGGGGGGCTTAAGAGATCTAATAATTCAATGCAGTACAAAACTAACAAATCTTAAAACAAATTAACACCTATTATGAATAAAATGTTTATCGTATTTTTCGGACTATAGGACGCACCGGACCATAATACGCACACAGTTTTTAGGGCAGGAAATCCAGAAAAAAAAGATTTATTAAGTTTTCACATCAATTGGGTTAATGCAATGAATTTAATGAAGGCAATATTCAATTCAGCCAGCAGGGGTCACCAGCAGCAGTACACTCTCAGACTCAGCGTCTTCACACTGATCACTGATCGGGAGGAGGAGGAGGGAGGGGGCAGAAATCTGCAGTCTTCTCCCTCTCTGCTCTGATCAGCTGGGAAGATCAGCTGTGATTGTGTCCGTGGGAACTGCAGAGTTATTGCAGTTCCCACTGACACTGAGAGAGGGAAAGATGGCAGTCCATCTCTCACTCTCTCTCCATTGCCTATGCCAGCAAAGCTTTGCTGACAGGCAATTATACAGTACACCTGGGAGAGCTGACACCAGCCGGCATCTCTCGACTGACAGCTCCCCGGCTAATCTCCGTGCCGGGAGAGCTGGCAGGAAGCCAAGATGCGACCACCAGCGGCCGAGTGGCCGCGGGGGTCGCACATTCGGACCATAAGACGCAGGCACTTTTTGCCCAAAATTTTGGGGGTTACAAAGTGCGTCTTATGGTCCGAAAAATATGGTAGTTTATTTTTTAATATATATATATTTTAGGATTACATTAGTCCTGTTTACTTGTATTCAAGGAGAGAAGATTTTGATTATTTTAGACTTAAACATTTTGGAAATATAAACAGCTAAATACTCAGGATACATCTATCCTGCTTTTACCTTCCAAATGATTTGATTTGCAGGCAATCCAGTACTGCGTTTTACCCATCTCTCCAACAACTTACAGTTGTGCTTAGGAGGGTAAAGGACCTTAACATTCTCCGCTACAGTCATGCTGAAACAGGACATTAAAAGGAGAAGCAGCACAGCTAATGTCTTCTATCATAACGACTTCTTGCACTGCAAAACCACCGACACCCGATAGGTAGGCCCCTTGCACTATGTTCCCTCTAATTCACATTTCTTTTTTACAGTAGACTTTGCGTAGTCGCATTTCAGTATGTTTACTGCTTGTATACAAAAAAAAATGTTTAAGTGCTGAATTACAGCAATAATTACTGGATTTCCTAAAACAACTTGCTTCTCTATAGTAAACCAGTGAATGATTGTTCCTTTTTCTTCTATTACATTTATTGACTAGGCCAGTGATTGCGAACCTATGGCACGCATGCTAGAGGTGGTACTCAGAGCCCTCTCTGTGGGCACACAATCTGTCAGCCAGCACAGAGGAAAGAACTGCAGCCTATTGGCTCTCAATGCTGTCAGTTCTTTTCACCTCTCTTCTAATTGCACACAATGCCCCAAAACCTCCCCTATTCTATTTTATAAGAAAGTCGTTTTATATGTGTTTACATGTTTCCTGTGTGTATGATGTGTGTGTAATTCAGGTTATATCGCCATGTTGGCACTTCAAGATAAATACGTGGGTTTGGGTTTTCAGTTTGGGCACTCGTTCTGTAAAAGGTTCGCCATCACTGGACTGGGCTGTACTTTTGCTTCCTTGTTGTATTGTAATTTCAGAAAAGTTTAATTGCCCCGAAGAATGTGCCATCACCGTTCAGAGATATTTGAGAATCGCTGCGTAGGACTTTAAGGAGAAGTTCGTCACCTTCTTCTAGTTTTGCAAGTCCTGGGAAAATATGAAATAAGATAATTATGAAAGTATTGCATTGGAAGAATATTGTCACAGTAAGTGTAACTTATGGCTTTATATGTATAATATTATGAGGAAGGTATGTAGAAGGACTGTGCCGCAAATATATATTACGGATATCGGCTATTTAAGATTTAGCAAATTTCGCAAATATGACAACAGATATTTACAATGTCGAATATTTGCGATATCATGCACTGGGGATCTTATGGACATGCATTGCGATTTTATATTTATGTGACACATTCATTTTGAAGGTTATCACAATGCAATTGTCATATACTCGAATTGCGAATATTAGTAGAATTATGTTTGAATAAAAAAGAATTAACACAAAAAAATAAAAAACTTTTAACACAAAAATAAACTGTAAAATAAAAACTCTACCTCTACTTTTCTAATTGTATAACTTACCACCTGTGAAACAGGAGTTGTCTGGGTCAGACATTGGCATATTCTGTATACATCTAAAAAGGTTAACCAAGCTTGGGTCATCTCCCACAGTCTGCATCTTCTTCCTCTGAATGACATGACCCATTGCAAAAACGCCATCTTTGTACCAAACCTGAAAAGAAAACATTCAATATTAAAACATGAGTAACAAAAATGTGCACACAAGATATCAAGCTGAGCAGCTAGGGGGACCCGGCAGGCAGCGCTGGCACAAGGGTGCCCGGGTGGATTGTGACCCGATTTTTAGGGCTATTGACCGTGAGCGATGACGCCATCACGCAAGGTCGATCGGCTTAAAAATCAAGTCACAAAGGAATGCGCTTGGCACAGAGGGTAACAACGGACCCAATAGCGCCATGGAAATATAGCCTTAGAATGCCAGTGTAAGCATGCAAGACTCTTTAGTGTTTATTTAATACAAAACTTAAGGCTGCCATACACGCACCGAGCAGCAGCCGATTTTGCCGGCATCGAGGGTGCCCACATGGGGCGACAGATCCCTGTCGCCCCACAGCTCGGCCGGCCAGAGAACGGACATGTCCGATAATCTCTGCCCGATCCTGTTAGTTTCAATGGAGACCGGCATCTCTATTGAAGCTAATGGCCGGCACACAAAGGGTGCCTGCCGATGCTGTCAGCTCTGGAGACGCTGCACTCTAGAGCCGATCTGAGCTGCTCATTCGGCCCCCACTACGGCACGTGTGGGGCCCTAAATAAAAACAAGTTGGATGATTTCCCTAGTGTATCATGCGCTTTTTTTTCACAATTATAGGCTAAATAAGCTGACACAGCTGGATTTAATACATAAAAAACAAGTATGGGTGAGTCCACCCTTCTTCCTACCCTGTGCAAGGAAGTGAGAACACAGACATGAGTCAAAGAAATGATATTGACCTATGAAAGTGGATACTGGAGTCCAAAACTCTCAGGGAATGGTTTCTTCCATATAGCATTAGTTTGTAGTTTGCAGGGTAACCATGGCTTACTTTTCCATGTTGTCATCATTATATCAATCTGGATTGCCCAGATTATCTCACAATTTATTTAAGGATTTAGACTACTATTTGTACTTCACAAAATCACTGTCATGTAAATGAATTTGTTTGGGCATCATGCCATCTTACCTGGCTGTATACAAAGAATAAACCATTTTCTTTAATCAGTATTTTATTCTGGTTCTCTTCAAGGGCAGTCCCCTGTTTCACACTAAGAAGCCATGGTATTACTGTGGTGTCATCTAACAGAAAACATAAAAGTTGTCATTATCAGCAGGGACATAATTTTATTTATTGTTATTATTGATTGGTCAGAGAGTTTTCATCAAGGAAATACAAAGCTAGCATAAAATGGTCATATTTACCTGTTGTTTCTTAATGATAACAAGTATCATCGAAAATACAAGCTACTTCTTCGGGTTGCAGAAGTAGCTTGGATTGGCAATGAAATGCCTTCAAATTACTTATAAAGTCCAGCTGAAGTGACTATTATTAGCTTTACAATGACCTGAAGAAAACCAAACAACCCATTTGGTAAAACAAAAAGGAGATCTAAAGGAAATCTGACAGGGGCCCTGAGTTAGCTCCCAGTGCTGTACATGTGCACAGAACAAATGTTATTATCAATATAAATACCCCTGCCCCCTTACTATTGCCAATACCAAAAATGACAGTAAACTCAAATGTTTTCTGCAATGGTTCCAAATATCATTGACACCATGTACAGAATTATTAATGCAAAGGACAAAATACAGGGTCGCCGTCAGACAGGGACAGGGGGCACTCCCGTCTGCTGCCTGGACCTGTGCTCTCCGCACTGTGTGCTGGCTGACAGAAGCCTCCGCACATCTGCGTAACAGTTAGAGAAGAGAGAGACCTCCAGCAGCTTTCAAGGGCCCCCACCTCCTCACCGATAATTGTGTACTGCTACTTTTACAGCAAGGGCTCACTAGTGACATTGTGGCTGAAATTGGTATTGCATGAAGATTGAGATTAAAGCGTATGTGGAGTTAGCTGAGTTGTGGAGAGCAACGTGATGACATCATCACGCTGCTCTCCATCGCTCACAGTATTGGCATGCACACTTTGTGTGTCAGCCGTTAGTTTGGACGGGGACGCCAGTCCCTATTCAAACTAATGGCATCGGCCAGAGATTTACGGACATGTCCGTTCTCTGGCTGACCAAGCTTTCAGGTGACAGGGATCCGCGACCCAAGAGTAAAATCCCACTGTTTGACTACTGAGGTATGCGATCTTGGGGTTCAAACATCGTTGTACTGTGAAGTACGGTACACTGCACTGTATTGATTTTCAGTAAAACCATTGGTAACGTTACTTGCTCACATCTAGAAATGGTCCAGTGATTATCAACCTTGGGTGGCCGAGTTCTCTGGAAGCATCAGAGCTGCTCCTAACAAACAGCAGTGTTAATGCCCACAAGCGGGATGGTAAGTTAAGAGGAAGAGTAATACCCCCACTAACTCTCTGCCGTGCATATCATTTGCACAAGCGGTTGGGAAAATATAAAGGAGGGGACATTACACTTACCTGACTGTGCCAGAAGTGATGTTACAGAGTGTTACTTCCGGTATTTAGAACACAGAATTGAAACTCTACCCCAATGCTTTCATGTTCCAAATACAGGAAGTAACACTTTTTTGTCACTTCCGCTGACCTAAAAAGGTTGAGAGCCACTGTTCTAGAGCAATACTTGGCTTTTTGTAATGTGCCCCAACCATTCCCTACACCTCTAGCAAGTTTGGCAATTACACCATGTTTAGGGGATTTGCAATTAGCTAGTAGAAATTTCCAAAAAATAATAAAACATCTCTACTCACATCCCCTCTTACTACTACTTGCTTGTCTTATCTATAAAATATGAAAGGGGAAATAGCAGTTCTAAGGCTAGAGCTGTACAGTATGGAAATGTATGAGCTGACTCATTCTCCAGCAACTATGAGCAACTACAGAGAAGCAGCAGCTGCTTTTTGTGGTCCATGAGCGATGATCATTCCATCTGGCAAAGACTAAACTGTGGTAAGACCTTGAAATGACTTAATACCTTAAATTGTGACTGGTCATATTGGCAATCGGTCAAGAGCAATTAACTATGTGTGGTATTACTGGGCCACAGTACACCAGATTAATCTATTTTTATTAATCAAGCAGAAATTAGAATGACCCTTTTCGTCTTCAATGTTTCTGGTCTTAAATCTTAGAAACCAAGAGCTATGACATGTGCGACATTTATGTAGGATCTGATTTATACATGTCCTCTATCATGAGAGTTCTTCTACTGGAGTGCCTTCATCCCCCATACAGATTTAAACTGACATAATATGCAGGTGCTGCTAAATGTATTATTCAGCATGCTCAAATAAACCATTGAACACAAAACAACTACAATGACCCTATGAAAACATTAGTCAAGATGCAGCATAAGAATTAATTCAATGAAGCACTAAAATAAAGTAATCCAATTGAATATATGCTACAGATATTTAATTGAATTTATGAGTGCACATATTTTATTTAATGGACACAAATGAAACTTAAAGTAATAACCTTGCAACATGGTTTTTCCAAGCCATTAAGTATTGAGCTTTATTTAACTAAAGTTGTCAATGATGTATTACAAAAGCAAATGTTATTGTTTTAGGCATTTCGAGCATGAATTGCATCACGACTTTCCAATAAAGGAAACGATGCAGCATTTCCTGACAAACGAAAACATTAAATGAGAATTACACCCAAGAACAAACATTGCTTACAAAAAGTAATGTAAGAAAACCAAAAAGGGTGTACATTATGACTACAGTTGGCAAACTATGTCTTTTTATGCACTGCCAGTAACCTATACCATGTGCACTGGGCACTGAGCATTGTACAGGGCATAGCCTGTGAGCTGCCAGCACACAATGCAGCATATATTTTTCTTAGTTATATGATTCAGATATTCATGATTCGTTTTTGTATCTGTATTCTTCGGTTGTTTATATACATATTTTCTGAACAATACTTAACATTAGACAACACCAAGGATCAGCATTACTTCAATATTACGAGGTGGATGCCCTATATGGACATATGGATACTGATTTACCTATTTGATAACAATACCTAAGCCTCGGCTTACTACTAAGACTAATATCCACTAGTCTTCCCTGTAATATTATGACTGGCTTTTTGCCAGTAGCATTTCTATTAATTCTTTCAGTTATTTATACACTCTCCTGCTAATTAATATACAGGTTAAACTCCCTATTGTCTCCTCCAGCCACCACAACACCTGCCGTCCGGTGGCATTTCAGGGTACCTTCCCCTACCATCTGGGGAACCCCTCCCATGGTCTCAGAGGTGGGCTTCTGCCCACCCTGACCTGCCTGCCAGGTCCCACGGGGCAGCGGGGTGAAGGTTTACCCCCGTCTACCCCTAAAGGATACTGACAGTCGCAAGGGAGGGGGGGGTGTCCACAAGGTGAGTGGAGGGTTTTCCTGCTCACCTTACCAGTAACGGAGGTCAAAGCGAGGTCTGAGACGCAATGCATCTCAGCCAACTATGACCTATCAAACCCCTCCCCTCTGGGCTTCCACCTTCCTCGGGCCAGACACGCCCTCGTGACTCTAACACGCATTTGCGTTCCAGAGCTCGGAGGATCTCGGCCCCCACCCTGAAGGGCAGAGTTACACTTTACGCCACCACGGTACGCTAGGAGAGCGCATTTGTACGGCGTACGTCATCTACCAGTACTGGCAGGATCACCAGGTGCCCTGAAAGGCCCCCCCCCCCCAGATGGTTAACTGTTGCGGCTGGCGGCGTCCATAGTGAGGGTAGGAGATGAGGTCACGCACCATCCATCGGTGTGTTCCCCCTCCTCCTCCCCCCTGAGCACACCGGCGGCTGTTACGTAATCAGTGGCTTACCTATAACTGGGCTGGGCTGCGGGAGGCCATGACTGTTTTGCTGCACCGGTCTCGTTACCAAAGATTGACTGCCATCACACTGTTCTTGGTGAGTGCCTATACATTTTTTTCTTGTCTTTGATTCCTTGCCCCTTCACTTAATCGTCATGGTGTCTGTTCTTTTGCTCAGTCGATCAGGTCTTCCCACACACCCTTTCTCTCTGACCTTTTCTCTCTGACCTTTTTACAGTCTCTTTTTTCAATCACCCCCTCACACTTTAAACAGCCCCTGGTTTGATTTTACACCCCCCCCCCCTTACTCATTCCCCCTTCTGCCGCCTAGTGATGACAGCTTTGGAGGACTGCTAGTTATCAATCCCTTCCTCTGGAGTAGCTCTGGGACGCCCTGGATCTCCCTGCCTTAAGGTAGGCGACCCTGGAAGTCATTATACCCTCCATAAGGGTTTGTTTTATGTCATTCTTGGTCCTGACCGATGTGCAACTCTTGTGGTCCCCTCTAGCTCACCCCAGACCCACTTATAGATTCCGGATGAGGCCGTCCAGCCCCTCTTGTAGGGTGCTGTCTTGAGTTTCCTACTAAGGGATTCTATCTACTTACGCTGACCAGACATCTATACAGTCGACATTGGTATCTAACCTTTTACCAAGTTACTAACAAAGTGAATTGTGAGTATTTTGTCTACACCATTGCTAAATTTCCACTATGCTATGTCCTTAAGAGACTCTTTACAAGTTCACATTACCGCTTCTCCATACTTCTGATATTTAAAATATGCACAGAAGGAGATATTAATACCTCTTACTAAATTACTATTGAGCCATTATGTTTAATATTCAGTGATATTGCCCATTGGTATACATCATGTACTATTTTATTTTTTAGATTTACAACTACTAATATCCACACTAACTTGTGCATTTTGATCTTAACGTATGACAATGTGACCCTTATACTACAATCTTCTATATGTACTTATATTTCTGTTGCGCTTATGTGAATAACGTGACCACACCACGAATCATGCTGATTATCTATATGTAGCTCTACTTATATAATATCTATTACATTTAGACTAAACTGTCCCAAACTACCTCCCTGAGGAAGCCCCTCCCGGGCGAAAAGCGTCGGAGGATATATGGACTACTAGTTGTTTTCACTTTATCAACCTTAAGGTCATACCAATGTTATTCTTTTGATACGTGTTTTTACCTGTACCGGCATACCAGTGGGACCATTTGTGGCACCATTTGTTTGCTCATATATTTTTTAATTGTTAAACTAATGGTCCTTACCACTATTGAATAAAGACCTTTTAATTCAATTTATGTTTAAATTTGGATGCCTGCAATTGCCATTTCTAGCGGCCCTGTTTTTCAGGGACCAAGGGGCTAACCATTTGCCCCATCATTAGGGTTTTTTCTTATTATTTTTCTAGTACGAATTTTTTGGCTAGGGCACTTATTCAACTGAGTACTACACAGACACCTCCCACCCCTTAGCTACTACTATATTTCCAATAAAGGAAACGATGCAGCATTTCCTGACAAACGAAAACAGAATTACACCCAAGAACAAACAACGAACTTACAAAAAGTAATGTAAGAAAACCAAAAAGGGTGTACATTATGACTACAGTTGGCAAACTATGTATTTTTATGCACTGCCAGTAACCTATACCATGTGCACTGGGCACTGAGCATTGAACAGGGCATAGCCTGTGAGCTGCCAGCACACAATGCAGCATATATAGTGTAATAGTGTCCTAGATAGAGTGGCTGTCATCCCAAGTCCTATAGATTTTTGAGCCATTCCTTATCCTGACAAAGAGTTGGGCCATGGGGACTTTAGTGGCCATCATAGATAAGTTCAAGAATTAGATTTATGGTAAAAACAATTGCAAAACATTTATTGTTCATAAAAGTCCAAAAGGTTAAACATCACTCCACAGGTACATGGATTATTTTAGTGCACCCTTAACGGCTAGGCTATGTGACTGTTCATGATCATATAGACATAGAGGTTTTTAGTAAGTTTATTCATCCTGCCTTGGCTAAAGATTTTGCACAAAAAAGAAAAACAGTAGATGTGGATGTAATTGAAAGGACAGAGCTCATAGGCAGAAAATAATCCATGGTATCCAAAATGGTCAGTCAGATATGTGGTCAGAACAGGCAGCAGACAATGGGTCATAATTTCAAGCAGAGCTCAGTTTACTGGCAAAGCTCATTCTGTGTGTAAATTCAGGCTTAAGTGTCAGGGTGTGCTAATGGGTATAATGGATAACAGGGTGATTTAATCTTGATCTACCTGTGACTGCAGAAGGTGCACATGAAAATGCAGACTCAGTCAAACAGTCCCTCTGCATCCACAGGCTACACTGGCAATAGACATTGCAGACATATGTTAGTCCTACTCAATTGGTGGAAGAGCGTCAGTATAAGTCAGTAGCTCACACACTTACCTTAAAGACAATATTTGACAGTACGTTAGGTGATAAAAAAATATCCATGTAAAAATTATTTGGTGTAAAAAAAACTGTTGAAATATACTCAACTGTTTTTATTTTGGTTCTAGAGTCAAACATAGCTGGTACTAAAATTATATCCACATGTCTCGCCTCTAATGTTAACAGTTTTGGAGCAATCATAACATTTAGAATTTCCTGTGTTTTACTGTTCTGATGACAGTAGTAACATTTTGGATTTTAGGTCACCCTAATATTTGCTGTACCAAAAGCTATTTCTTTATAGTGATGGCCGAACAATGGATCGGACTTTTAAAAAAGTCTGATGTCCGCCTGTTTGCAGGGAACTTCAAATTCCCCACCTGTTGCTGGGAATTTGAATTGGAAAAACAGGAAGTGACATCTGTGGCGCCACTTCCGGTACCTGGAAAGCACAGTTTCTTATTCCAATTACTGAACGAGACTTCACTGACGTCACTTCCGATTTTTAAAGCTGATTTTTTGCTAAAGACTGGGGTCTCTAGTAAAAAATTCTTCCTCCTGACTGATATCTCTGTAACTGATTCGGCCGGCGAACAAATAATAAACATTCTATTTCTTTACATACAGTAAAATCTATATCAATGGCAAAATACAAATGGATTTTACGCAGAACAAAATCATAGAAGAAAAACATGTGTAGCGCATACCTTCATTTTGAACACTTCTTGTTCTGTCGGGTATAAGTTGCAAGCAAGATAGGTAGACTGAAATTAAATGATATACATTTTTATCATAATCAATAAGCTCTTACAGCCAAAAAATACTTTAAAAAATGCAGTAGTCCTCGCCCATAGGCAGTACAAACCGTAATCTACAATCAAACTGTACAGTGCATCTGGAAAGTATTCACAGCACATCATATTTTTTTTACATTTTGTAATTTTACAGCTTTATTCCATCGTGGATTACATTCATTATGGAAACAGGATGCACCTTAGCTCAATTTTAAACTTCATGGCGTGTACTGTACTTGTTCTTTCTCAACTGGCCAAGAATTAGTGTGCCAAGCTTGTGGCATCATATTCAAAAAGATTTAAGGCTGTAACTGCTGCCAAAGGAGCATTAACAAATATTGAGCAAAGGCTGGGAATACTTATGTACATGTGATTTCTCAGCTTTTTTCAAGTTGTCGCTAAGGGGTGTTGTGTGTAGAATTCTGAGAATAATATTTTTAATCCATTTTTAACTAAGACTGTAACAACAAAATCATGCGCTGTGAATACTTTCTAGGTGCACTGTATATATTTAATTATACAAAATGATATCTCAGACTTCTAAAATATGTCACATTTGCTACTTAGGAAAAGGATGAAGTTTGGGTTTACCTTCATTTGACCACTACATGAACTACATGAACATTGGACTACAGCAGGTTTGTCATTGCAAATAGTAGTTTCACTAATCATGGGAGACATTAGTGACCAAATATGATTAATGGTGTCACTTAGGATTTCCTCTGCTATTACCATAGCCAGGAGAATTTGTGGTTAAGCAGTGAGACTACAGATATGTAAACATTGTTGGTCATTGAAATTACATTGCTTTTATTTTAATAAATGATGTCCAAATGCTTTTTGTTACATTAAAAGTAAACCTTAACAATATACTCTGTCGGTGGATTTCATCACTGTCATGTTCTACATACAGTATCTAACTGCTGTTGTTTTACTACTATTATCGGCAAATTGTTCCTGAATTGAGGTAAATTTTTTTTCCCCAATAAAGTTTATTAAGATTTTGCACATAACAAAGATAAATACATACAAAAACAAGGGCACACACCCAGTTCAGTGCAACCACCACATACACGGTAAAGAGAGGCTACATTGCGTTGTACAGGCAGATATAGTCCAATACTGATAACCTCCATGGATGGATCTCATGAACCGGCCCAAAAACAATAGAGAAAAAACAAAAAATCCACAGACATAATAAGAAACATACAGAAATAAACAATGAGTCACACAAAAGACAAGACATAAGACTCAAGACTCCTCAAGGACCAGAGGGGGGAGGGAGAGAGGGGGGGGGCGTGGGGGGAGGCAATGCAATCCCGAACAGCGGATGGTGACGAGGTCCGTGGCTGTAATTTAAACCTGTCCGCCCAACCGGACCCCGTCGTCGGAGAATTCAAACACGTGCCACTTCCTCCACTTTTTGTTATAGTTCGTCAGTTTTTCAGCTCGGATATGGAGCAGTTGTTCCATCTCGCTCACATGTTTCACTTGTTTAAACCATTCCTGTATAGTCGGCACAATGTCTGACGCGGAATCAACACCTTTGCAGCATTGATCAAGTGCCTCTCCAGGCTCTTGAACTGGGGAACCAGCTGAGAAGATGCAGCTCGCGGTCCCTTGTACAGTAGATAATGTAAGGCCGAGATCCTCCTCTCCTCTCCCGTCACCTTTTCAATTACGTCATGGACCTCCTGCCAGAAGGGTACGAGTCGGGGGCAGTCCCACCATATATGGATCAGGGTTCCAGCCTCCCCCTGGCACCTCCAGCATTTGTCGTCTGCAATCAAATTCATTTTCTTGAGTACGGCCGGTGTCTTATACCAATGTGAAAGTAATTTATAATTGGTCTCCTGAACAGCTACACACACCGACGTTT
>CM070033.1:67677854-67701385 GCA_036250615.1 Ptychadena robeensis | reverse complement strand
AGAGGATGATGTGGTCAAAATACTCATTTGCCTAATAATTCTGCACTCCCTGTAATGGGATCGGACTAAAATTTACCATCCTGTCGGATCTCTGTGTGATCCGACAGGACGGCTGATTTCAGCCCAATCCTCGTCAGTTGCAGCCTCCAATTCCTGCACAACCCGATCCTTAAGGGATGTGGTAGCGCACGCTTCATCGGGGATTGGATCGTGCAGGAATTGGTACGTGTATGCCCAGCTTTAGACCTAACTTACTACAATACTTTTATAGAGAGTTTGGAGTTCAAGTGACACCGTTTATTGGCTAACTGAAGTCATTAGAGAAGCAAGCTTTCGGGATATCGCAGATCCCTTCTTCAGGCTAATACAATTCTGGTTTTGGAAGCTCACATTTATACACAAAAAGTTACAAGGACATAAATATTGTAAAAAAGCAAATGTTTTCTCAAGACACACTAGACTGATTGAGGTGAGAGTGAAGGATTAGTTAGTGAAGAAAGTGGTCAGAGTAATGGCCCCCATACATGCACAGATATTAGCGGCTGACAGATTAAAAACGATCAATTTTTAGATCGGTCGACTGAAAATTGGTGCATGCCCACATGGTCTGATCAAATAAATTTGATCGTAATTGTGAAAAAAAATCGATCAAAACATGATCGGACATGTTGGAAAATTTTGATCGGTTGAGTACAAATTACGATCAAAAAAAAAATCAATAAAAAAAAAACCCCCAAAAAATCGATCAAAAATTGGTTATTCCATGTGGAGTACATTCTATTTTCCATTTATCAATCTCCAATTGTACGATTTAAAAAAATTGATCGTTTATAGTCTGTCGGACGCTAAAATCTGTGTATGTATGGGGGGCATTAGTGGAGAAAGTGGTCAGAGTAATAGGAAGAGTTATTGGTGGTCATAAATATAAGGGGTAGAAGCAAAATATTCACCTCTCTTAACAATTAAAATGTCAATTGACTAAAGATGCCATGAAATACTACTGATGCAGCAAAAACTAAATGCCAATGTGCATAGTTAATTATCAAAGTTGAAAGATAAGGAGTCCAGACATACTAGTTGTGAAGTGTTCTTTCAGTTTTGGGAATGAGAGAAAGGGTTTTATTGCCAGTGGTTAGGAATTCAGTTTAAATCATAATGACACATAAAGTTGTTATCCCTGTTCAGGCCATATTCCAGAGTTCTGAATTTCTGTATGAATTTGCATTCCCATTCCAGCCTCTCTTTCTGGGATTTTAAATTCCCCCTCAGTGCCATAATTTGGAGGTCTTTTATGCTGTGCCCTGTGATATATTTATCGATGGCTAACACAGTACAACACTCTACTATTACCATACTTTTAGAAATCGTGCATACTATGCATTGTAGAAAAGGCAATGGACAATGCACACACTGCTGGACCTTTAAGGTGGTGTTACATGTGTCGTTTGTTACGTTAGATCATCAAAGAACAAACAATTTTTGGTTGATTGAATAAAAATCTAGAATGGCCAATTTATTCGATGGATACATTTTGTTCAACCTCAAACAAAAAATTATTCAAAAGGTAATCCAACATGTTGATAATTTTTTTATCTGTCGTTGTAATTTCAAATGTATTTTCATTCGATATCGGATTGGACGAACAAAAAATCGAATGTTACATTCGATAAATGAACGAACGATGTTCGACAACGACATTGAAAGAAAAATCGAATTGGCAGTTGATTGAAGAAAAAATCTACACGTGTAAACCCACCTTTGGTGCACCCTCTTTGTGTGCATCACCCCTAAATAATGACAATACTACCCACCTAAGAAATTAACCCTCCATTTATCTCATCAATGTCTTCCCCTTATAGAACACTGAGCACATGCTGAGGGAGCGTGTCATCTGTGATTGGCTGATTGCTAAGCCTCAGGAGCTTTTCTGTGTTTTACTTTCACTTTAGCCGGAATAAAAGAGAAAACACAGCAGGCTGACCAGTGAAGGCAGAGATCAGCTGTGAGATCGGGTGCGTGTGCTGGTTTAGCGTATAAGCCAAGGGGAAATTTTTCAGCTAATTAGCTATTTATATGCAGCTATTTTGGGATGCTGAAAAACTCCGCTTATATTCAAGTATATACGGTACTAGTTCTGGCCAAATTGTTTGAAGAAGTCAAACCCTGAGGGTACCAACAATGAAACTCAACTCATTTTTTAGTAGATGAGCAAAGCAAGACAAGATTGTATAAAACAAAAGTACTATGACTCAGGACAAGATTGGAAAAACAAAGGCTTTCAACATAATTGTTGTGTAGTGTAGGATTTTGGTGTATTCAACCTAAGGCTTTGTGAAGTCAGGTACTGATGTTGGTTAAGAAGACCTAAGGGTATGTTTCACGGCATTATGTGGCCTTTCAACACCCCCTAAGTTAAGTGCATTAATTGATGGAGATGTCAAGATTACATGCCTACCACACCAATCGTTTCCACGGTGTTGATGTAGTGCACTATGTTATTCTTCCGCCCGGCGCACTGGCTCAACGCTGTGGAAACAGTTGGTGCAGTAGGCATGTAATATGGATGGGCTGCACAAGCATCCCCATCAAGGAATATGCTTAACGCTGGGGGTGTCGACAGGGCCCATAATGCCGTGGCAATATACCCTAATTTGCAATCTGTTGTACTCAAATTTTGATTGCGACTCAGGTTTGCCCTGAAGCGGGTTGTAAGGGTACACTGATTGAAAGAGATTGCTATAGCCAGCAAATCAAGAGTAGGAATAAAAGTTTTTACCTTAACAAATCCCTATGTCAGAGACAACAGCAGAAATTACTCTTCTGTCAAGCAGTTTGAAAACATGAATAATTTATTCTAAATATGTACATGGTCACATGAATAAAAGTGTGGAGTTAAAACACCGTTCATACAAAGTGAACATTCTTACAGTTATGTTTAAGCCCTTGCAACTTATTTAGAACTTCAGATTCACTTCAGCCATAATACTTTTTGTTGAGAGTGGTAAGGTAGGTATCATTAGTTAAAATTTTATAATGTTTAATGGATGGAAGGAATTCATACAGTAACCTAACTGCATATATTTGTCAACTATATGTACTGGCAGTATTACAGATAATTATACACTATGTATATGGCGCTGGTGATTTTCTTGTACTAAATTGGCAAAGTCATCATGAATTAAAGGTTAAGGTCAGTCATCAGCAGCCCGGAATCCTGTCTTCGAGCACCTGCAAACTTCATGTCACATTTGCCGGGTGCTTGCTCGCTCACTCACAAAAACAAGCAAGTTATCGCTCGTCGAGACCTTAATGAGAACTTATTGTGATTGTGGTACACTGGATTCTTGAACAGTTTAGTTTGATGCCATCAACTGGAGTAACTAGACAAAACCAGAAGATTCGCACTGCTATCAAACAACCCAACCTCCTTATTCCCAGCATTCAGCAGCGAAGTAACGCCCGTCTACATCGGGCATCATGGACACATGGGCATTACATGGGGATGATGTGATTGTGTTTAGGACCTGCAAAGGGGTATATTGTACTGCAATCATAATGTGCCCCCTTTACTCTAATGGGCAAAATAGCCCAGATAAACAACGATTTACAATGGAAATCGGCGAGAACAGAGTTGCTAATATGAGTTAGGTACAGCCCAGCTACCGTGTTTCCCCGAATATAAGACAGTGATCACCTAAAATGACACAGGGGGATCAGAGGGGGGAATCAAAATGGCACAGGAGACACAGAAAAAGTTACCATTTTTGTAACCCCTTCTGATCCTCCTGTGTCATTCTGATTGCCCCCTCTGATCCCCCCTGTCCAGAGTTACAGGACCATATCTTCAGGGGTGCCTTATTTTCAGAGGATGCATTATATTCAGGGAAACAGGGTATGTTAGCACTGTGCCAAATGGAAACAATAGGGAAGTGCAAGGGTATGCAGAAGCATGTCCAATCACCAAATACAGGATTCATAGAAAAATTTCTTATGGCTCTCAAATGAGGAACCAAGAACCAAGTCCTAAGGTAAGAGTTCAATACATGAAACAACATGACATGATCTCCACTTTACTGATGGTAGGCAGAGGAAAAAGTAGTTGAGAGCAGCAGTAGGCAGATGTTTTCTTACACTGCATGCTGGGAAAAAGAGAACCACTACTTACTGTATGTCACCACTTTCATAGCACTAACCTCTTCACTGTACTAAACAAGAAAATTAACTATAAAAGGTGGCCATACAGGGTTTGATTTTTCAGTTCAATCGACTTAAAAATGTCAAACGTTTTAAAATCAATTCCTTTTTAGCTGAATCGATCAACCAAAATCAGAAACAAATTGATCAAGAAGTGATCAGACGTGTTGGTAAATTTCAGTGAATCGTTCAAGTATCTGACATGTTTTCTTGGTATTTCGATCAATTTGAAACCGATCATACCGTGGAGCATGTGCACAAGGTTAAGGAAGGGAATCGGTCGGTTATTAATAGAGCATGTGTTCCAAAATGATAAAGTCGATAAAATCGAGCTGTGTATGCCTTGCTTAAATGCACCAAACATTCCCCAAGTGAAGAGCTTCAAATGCTTTCCCTATCCAGCCTATATAAAGCAGTCTTCACAAAGGGCAAGCTAGTAAGCAATGCCAGCTCTTCTGAATCTGGAAAGCACTCCACAGCTGGACTGGGTCTACACTAGGCAGCCACAGAAACTGGGGGTGGCATTATGGACACGCAATCCGCAGTTTGACAATTATTTGGGCGCTGTTTCACAGCTGGACTGGGTCTACACTAGGCAGCCACAGAAACTGCAGTGGCATTATGGACACGCAATCCGCAGTTTGCCCATTAATTGGGCGCTGTTTTACAGAGATTAGTGCGTGGTACTTCCTAAGTCGGTAATAACGCACCCTATACTTTTCAATAGAAAACCACACCCAAAAACACATTGGGCATGGCTTGTGCACGTCACATAACACACCCATTGTTTACCAATAGGCAAGTTATGTGTTTTAGGTGGGTTCGTGGGTCGAAGATGCCGCACACCATGACACACCTGTATAAACAGGAACATAGGGAAATACGGGGCATCTGAACTATGGGGTTTTCCCTGCGATTGCCACATTGGGAACATGGGGAAAAAAGATGTAATGTAGACCCAGTCTAACTAAACTAGAGTAAAATGATACCCCAGTGCCAAATGGTGATATTGCAGGCAACCCGTTGTCATCCATCCAGTCTAGCCTGGTCCAGCTAAGATGCTCTTAGTTCCCTCAGTACAATCACACTGGTAGCAGGAGTAGAAACCATCTCTCACAATGTTGATGGGAGTTCTCAATGGAAACATAACTGAACATGTTTCCTCTGACAATGCATAGAAATTTTCATACCTCAGCACACTGAAAACTGTGAGATGCTGGGAATTGGATTATAATAGTTGTTGCCTTTCTTTTTTATGGTGGCGGCATTACAAACCCACTGTTCAAGAATCCCATGTCCCTTAAACGATTATTTAAAAAAAGGTTTTAATTTACAGGTCCTGAGACACAAATGTTGTAAGATGGATATATAGAAATGCCTAAGGTTCTGTCTAAAACTAAACTTCGGCCAAGCAGATGAATAAACGTGTCGCTCAGGCAAATTAGTAAATGTGAAAGAGACAAAAACAGCAATCTGCTTTTCAGGATCAGAGCAGCTGTCATGCAAGGGCATATCAATGAAAAAGCCCTGCTGGCTGAGAGCTGATTCAGCTACAACACACTTGCTACTTGCTCCAGTTCAAAAAAGGTTACCGAATTTTTGGACAGGATTGTAAAAATATAATGATGGGCCAAATCGATTAGAGCACATGTGCAATATGGCTTTAAATCTACTTCTATATGTCGGATATACAGTAAATTATATATGTGTCATATATGTCAAGATGTAATTTTTTTGGACTTTTCCAGGGAGAATCAGAGCAACAGAAAGAAGTTTTAGATATGTCCAGAAATTATGACAAACTTTTATATTTTAATGAAAATGTTGGATTGAGGGGTTGCCTGCTAATGTAAATAACAATGGAATTTAAAATTCAACATAAATAGTAATTATGTGTGTAATAATAACTAGGCATCTTAAATATGATAAAGGGACCGGACTAAGAGCCTGAAATGGCCACCCCGCCATAGGTGTGCAAATTCCATGGAACGTTATCTTTTTAAAATTTCCTGCACTTTAAAAAATCCTCATTCAGAGCCGAGATGATACTTAGAGGCTGCCGATAGTCGCCACGAAGATGTGCCCACAGTGTTGTCACATGATCGAGACTGCATCATCCCAAGGGCAACGTTTAGACACCTCTAGGCATTATATGCACTCATTGCAGAGAACAACCGAGGGAGCGTCTTTTCAACAAGGTGACAAAAGGGCTAGAAAAGAACGCTAAACAGGCTGGATCTGGCCTCCGGGCCTTAATTTGTCCACCCCTGAACTAGACTGCTTAGCCCTAAATCTGAAATGTGGTGCTTTATCATGGTAGTGCCCCAGTATGTCTGTATGTATCTCAGGACCTGTATGTATGCCAAATGATATAGAAGTAAATATATTGCTTAAACATTACAAATTGGCCATTTATTGCCAAGGATAAAATAACAAATGGAAATTGTAACACATAAGTCAATTTTAACCACTTTATATTGTCCAAAAAAGAAGAAATCTTATAAGGACATAAGGTTTAATCCAGCCCAGATATCCCCACATGGATGAGGTGAAGAGGTATGTCTCACAATAAAACAAATAAACCGCATAATAATATGATCATGCATTGTAACAGCTGAATGAAGAGCACACACAAGATTATAAACCAATGGCAGGCTACCACAACACGCTGAAATATGCAGAATGGTGAATTTGGTAAATATTATATCGCTGGCCTGACCACTTTGAATCATATAAATGATAACGTATTTCCAGAAAGTGTTACTGCATTTGTGATCTCATAGAACGGTTTTATTGCCATCGCCCTTTTTATGGTGCAAAATACTGCAATAATACACCAATAATAAAAATGTAATATAGAATTTGGTTTACTCTACCAATTTGCATATATTACACCTGTAATGTTATTTTGTCTTTTAGAGCTTAATGTAAAGGATTTCAGAGATTGGGCAGCTGCCATTTCCAATTGTAAATCTTTTTGGTACAGGCATTAGGACTGCTATCTTCATATTGCTATCTCAAGTATTTAAACTGTATAGACCAGTGGTGGGCAACGGAGTTGATATGGAGGGCCACATGTGCAGCCCTCTGCATCACTTAAGGGTCACACATAACATCGATCTAGACCATCCCCCCGTCAACATACCAGACAGCATCCCCCCCCCCCCTTCTGCCCCTAGGTGCAGCACTCATATGTAGACCTGGTTTCCCCGATCAGCATTGACAATTTTACTGATGTAGGAGCGCCAAAGTTGATTATGAAAGCTGTGACCACTTCACAGGTGAGTTGCTATGCCCTATGCATTAACAGTTAGGTTTTGGGGGCTGTATGTGGAGGACCAAGGGGGCGGCCGAACAACGCCCAAAGGGCCGCAGGTTGGGCACCTAGGGTATAGACAGTGTTGATATAAAGCATCCCTTGTGGATAAGAAAGCCAGGTCTTTGATCTAATGGACAATACAAGATTGAATGGAAAAGAACAGATCCCTGCCAGTTATAAAGGGGACGCAGCAGTCATTCCATTATTCTGAAATGCATTGTTTTTGAATGGTACCGTATATATATGAGTATAAGTTGACCCCAGTTTAAGCGGAGGTACTCAATTTTATCTACAAAAATAGGGAAAACTTACTGACTCGGGTATAAGCCTAGGGGGACAATGCAGTAGACACTTTAAGTCAGTTAGTGGGATTTTGAAAATGAACCATCTCCAGTAAAAATGAACAAGATGACCACGAGATGGCGCTGCAACTCATGTTTACATTTCACCAGCGGTGTCCAGCCCGGGAATATGGGGATACAATACCGAATATAAGGAAGGTGGGCCCCCTTGTAGCTACGGACCCTATAGTGCCCGCTATGGTGGTTCTTACACCACTGGGTACATTTATTGCCTGCACTGGAGCAGAAGAAGGAGACTCAAACACAGAAAGAGGCTGCCGGTGCCTGCAGGGAGACCAGCGAACACCCAGACAGGTAAGTGGAACCCTAATTCCTGACTAAAGCAGGGTACAGACGTGAAGATATGGGCCAGATCGATGGCCTTTTCAAGCGCCGTGCACGCTCATGGCCAACTATCTGACTCATATAATATGCGACAATCGCTGTTTTCGAGCGGGACCAGTCAATCCCGCTCGAAAACAGCCATATCGGACATGACCGTAAATATGGCCGATGTCCGTTGTTTGCCTAGAGACTGCGGGTCTCCAAGCAAAGCATCGACTGAGCTGGGGAAAGCAGAGCTCTCTGGTATCGGACAGCAGCGTCATAACGTCATCATGCAGCTGCAGGGAACATCGAGCCGTCTGTACCTTGTTTAAGTGGGGCTTTTTCAGACCATTTTTTGGGCTGAAAAACTCAGCTTATACTCGAGTATATACAGCAAATACATATCAAGAACTAAAGGATACTGTTGCCTTTAACTTTAAAAATAAGTAATTAATGGCCAGATCTCTGCCCCAACAGCTTTCCTTTAACACTTAATATATTAAGCAGGTTCTTTTTTATCTGATATGACAAAAAAATACAGATCCTGAAAATAATCAAATAATCTCATAAATAATCAGAAAATTATGTGAATACATTTGTATACACAAGACAAAATTCACCAGTAAAGAAAAAAAGCAATGCCTATAAACAATAAGACTCTTTAGCTTGTGAAGCTAAAAGCAGATCATCATCACACAAGAGTTTGCAAAAAGTACATAAAAGTTTTGACAGAAATAAAAAGGAAAGAAGGTTCCATCTGAGTCATACATGTTCAAACTCCTGTATGATGGAACAAAGGATTTTGTTGTCCAAAAAAGCGATCATAATGTTCCCTTTCACTCCTCAGGTATAGTGAAGCTGGATTGTCCTACTTCAGTCTTAAGCAGAAAATAAAATCTGGCCTGTGTGTGGCCCTTCAGGTCTGAAGTTGGACAACCTTGGTGTAGAGAGATCAATGGAAGAGGATTACCCTGAAAACTAGAAACTTCCTTTTAAACAGTAGAAAGACTTGTTCTGAATACCAAAGTGAAAACAATCAATCATTTAAGTAAGAAGAGATACATAACTGGGTTGGCTCAATTGAAAAACAACCAATTATAATCTTTTTAGTATACCAGATCAGAAACAAATCAGTCCAATCATCACCAGCATTCTCAATGGGAAACTTTCACCTTGCTCAGGAGCATTTACAAATATGAATGTGGAACATAAGAAGGACAACATCTGAGATCATTCCAAATAACGCCAATGCTACCTTTGAAAACCAAAGCGGCATTTGAATGACACTTGAAAGATATGTTAAAACAGTGCATGCACTGAACGTTAGTTAATTTAGAGGTTTATAGAGAAGTAATTTACTGAGAACTCCATAGAAAAAAACCCTAGGGAGGCATAGCTGACAGGTATCAGCCACATCCTGGATGTACTCCCCCCTCTTCTGTTTGAAATTACATTCTTTTCACTCACAAACTAAATATACAGTGCAAAGGAAGTTGGCATTCATATTATTGTTACATTTGATGTCTTTGTATTGTCTTCTGGACAGTGATTACTGGTCAGTTCTTTTATAAATTGTTCAAGTGCAGCAAAGTAGCCTTGACACTGCCAGGTATCGTTATGAGTCCCGTCAGGAAAGATGGCCATTCTTTTAGTCCGCGATGTGGAGAGTTCATAGAGTTGTTTCATCATGAAAGGAGGAATTAACTGGTCTGATAAACCAGAGATAAACAAGGAAGGCATTCGGCACTGAGAGATTTTCCTGTAAGACAAGAACTTATTTTTGTAGCACCATAATGGAAGATAACGCATGGGAAGAAAAGAAAAGAGGGTGCTGGCCATATGAGGAATGCTAAGAAATGTGTTTTCTAACATAATTGCTGATATCCTGTGTGCATTTTCGGAGGCCAAATGAACAGCAACTGCACCCCCTAATGATCTTCCAAACAGTATGATCTTTGTTTTATCAATGTCAGGTCTGGTCATGACATAGTCAAGTACAGCTTCAGAGTCTGAATAGAGGCCTTCTTCATTTGGGTCTCCTTCGCTTTTTCCATAGCCTCTGTAGTCAACTAAAAGCAAGTTCACCTTAAGATTGACAAGCATTAACAAAGCATTGGGTAACCTATGACCAATGTTTCCTGCATTACCATGAAAATAAATAATGGTCGGAGAGAAGCTTGAGTTATCACCCGTGTATCTCAGAAGGATGAGATTGAGATGGATGCCGTCCTTTGTTTTAATGAAAATATTTTCATGCGGTATTCCTGTGGGCATTGGGACATAAAGTCGTGATGAGGAAGGCTGATCAGGAAAGTACAACAAAACATCTTGAAATTTAAATAATATTCCAGCTATGGAGACAAATATAAGAAGGAGCAAAAAAATGCCACCATACATATTAAAAGTTAATATTAATGGCAGAAGACATATCCTACATAGTCCCCATGACCAGGATCCTAAAGTGAGTAGCCATTTCTCTGCACAAGCCCAAAACACCCAGTGCTTTTCCATTGCTTTCTTCAATGGGTTACCTGAAAGACATAAAAAAAATTGAATATATAATGGCAATATGTACATCGGGTTTAAACAGTAAATTCTATATAGATTTATACTCTCTGGATTACCATTATTCCCCCGCAAAGGTGCAAATGTACTGCTTATCAGTTGGGAATACCAGCATAAGCTAGTATGACATTATTAATAGAAGTAAATACCATATTTTCTGGCGTATAAGGCGACTTTTGAACACAGGAAAATGTGTGCAAAAGTCAGGGGTCTCTTATATGCCGGGTGCCGCCGTCGGAGGGTGCACCCGTCCCAGGCCAACCATCTAGGGGTTGCCCGTAGGTCTGCCCCCCGGATCCGTGCTCAGCACTGAGTGCTGGTTGACAGGAGATGGAGAGAGAGGTCTTAAGGATCCCCCTCCGCCCTCTTCTTCTCCTTCCTGATGTGTGTGAAAGTGACAGTAGCTATGTGCTGCTACTGACGGCAAATGTGCTCACTAGTGACATCGTGGCAGAAATTGGTATTGCAGGGAGATTGAGCTTAACCTTCTGGGTGTTCAGCCTGAGTTAACTTGGGCTAATTTAAGTTGCTTAAATGGATCAGCCCGAGCTGTTACCTGCACCCAGATGGCTTGCAGGCAGCCCGGAGGCTTGCTACTCTGCTTACCGTGTCCCCCCATGTCTGATGTTTAGATCCCGGTGTTTGGGATTGCACCAGCGGGTGCGTGATGACGTTATCGAGAGTGGGAGGGAATTTCAAAATTTGAAAATTTCATTCTGACATTGATTGGAGCGATTTTTTTTTTGCCTCCAATTCTATATGAAAAAAACACATTTAAAAAACAAAAACATGCATTTGCTTATAATGAGTTTTCTTTCATGTTGGATTTGATTGGATTGATTTTTCTGTATCCAATCAAGTTCAAAATAAAGGAAAACGCAAAAGAAGTAAATACTTTGTAAGGGTTTGCGTCTACTGCTGCTTTTTCCCCGCGGTGGACATACGTCTGCAGCAGGGAAAAAGACGCAGAGAGGACACTTCTAATGAATGGCACAGTGTCCACCCTGCGCTATTTGAGTGGCGCGTCCACAGTGATGATATGAAGCTGTGGAAAGCCGCGTCTTCATTGCAGCACCGCACATTGCCGCCAGAGACACCAAGACGCGAAAAAACAGCGCTCGTGCTGCATGTATGAATGCAGTTCGGGCGCAGATTTTCTGCATTTTGTCTCAGCTAAATCAATAGGGTGCACTCCCCCCAATGCAGCAGGAGCGAGCCCTAAGCCATGGGCAAGCTGCAGGTAATCCGCCACCAAATGTGCCAGCACGCGACATTGTTCCCAGACTGCATTGTCAGTCTTGGTTAATTTAGAAAATGAATTCTAGTTTGAGCAGATTTTTGTGTTTTCTATTAAATTTGATCATTAAATGTGAATTAAATATTTAAGCGTTTAAAACTTTATATACTTTAAGATGTCTACTAGACCCGTGTTTGGACAAATTTTGGTCAGTTACAGGCCTACAACATTTTTTTTTCAATAATAAACAGCGTAACGCTTTTGGTACAGAAATATGGACCTTGGTGAAACGCTCAGGAGGTTAAAGCTAAAACACATTAAATATCTTTCAGTTCTTATTGTTAAATGTATACAATTTATGTCCCATGGGTAACAGAAGGGAAACATTAGTAACTATGAAAGGTTGCAGATAGGGGTGTCAAATTAGGAATGTAAATTACCAAAAAAAGATACCATCAAGTAGGTGCAAGAGGACATTAAAACATCAGACATCCAATATCACTCAATGTAACTAATATAACTCACACAAACTAAGCTGTAGCCAACAGACCAATATGTAAAGCTAAAACTGTTTTTGTTAATATAGTAATCCGCATCCTGCAAGCTTGTCACTGGATCCACCTCCCTGACCTCAGTTTAGACATGAGGGAGATGAGATATGACCTCATCATTCACTTGTATTGTATATCAGACCTTGCCGGCACTCACAACTCCGGTGTCATTGATGACACTATGGTGGGGTAAAGAGTGGGCAGGGAATATAAACAGATCACTTGGAAACCTGTTGGAATTTCCCATACCTCCACCATACCATACCACCATATAAGACATGGTGTCAATTAAGCGTTTCTCTTTTGTGATCTACAAAACTAAAAACTTGGCAATAATTATGGCTTGCGGAGAAGATGACAATAGTAGCCTCCAAAGCTCCATGTTCTATCTGAACTATATTCATACAAAATGTATACATTTACCTGAAAAAATACAAATGAGCATAAAACCACGATACATTTACTTCATCATTTACCTGATTGGAAAAATCAAGAATGGAAGAACTTGGAAGGGACACAAATGATGTGGCAGTACAGGTCTTCAGCTTTCCGCAGTTAGAACGTTCCTTCCACGCTGCTGACCCTCCAACCTCGAATGAATCAACAGCAACTTCTCCAAAACAGTTAATGGGACCTGTATGAATAATGTTAAGTACAATGATGTGAATTCAGCCAGATGTGTCCAATATAACTCCAGTGCACATATCCACCCACTGGCTCAGCTGGCAGTAATACCCGATGTGTCTGGGAATGGAGGAGCATGTGACAGAAGGAGGGACATCACAACATTGGGAATGTCATTGTTGGCCAGGACAGAGGAAGGAGTATCTGGCAATCACTGGCAACTAGTGTGAGTAGAATGAGCAAGTTGTATGAATGGCCTTATAGTTTTAAATCCACAATTCTTTATCATCAGTATCTACAAAGTAAAAACAAACAAACGAAATGCAGAGCATATTTGGCGTGTGTGTGTTTATTTTAGGATGGTGATAATAAGGAATAAAGGATTAAAGAAACTTTGGAGAAAAGGAGTCTGGGAAGGAAAGTTAAACCCTAATCCAGCACCCCTGAGATGTGAGACTGGTGTGGTGCATGCTTGGAGAGTGAAACATGTGAATAAATGTGGCCATAGACAGTTAGATTTGCCTCTGATTTCAGCGCAGATCGACCACTGTGCACGCTTGCGATGATACCATGCCATACCATGATGATGCTCTGGGGCTTTGCAATCAACTCACAAACTCAAACTTGAATTTTCAAAAACAGTTCGGCCATCTGTAATGGCGAGTGAGAGCGAGAGTCTTTTATAGTGTAAAGCTAGCCATACATGGTTCAATTGACTTTTCAATCGATGTAATTCGATCGATTATTTTGGTCCATCGATTGAAAACTGAATCATGTCCACATCGAACGATAGTTTAAATTCAATTTAAATTGTCAATTTGCTCGATCGAAATTTGATCGGACCAGTTGGAAAATTTTGATTGATTGCTACCACATCGAGTGTAAATTACATACTATTCCTTGTCCCAACCAATTGTGATTAGATCCAATCAATTAGCATACTGTTCTATCTACTAGTAGGCATTTTTTGACTGTAGTCAGAGCACTATGATTACTATGCATAGGTGAGGTTATCTTGAGGCTGCTGCAGTAATGGAAATGTTTACCCATGAAAAAATAGTTGTGATAATAGGTAGTGCGCTTGAATGTCATTGTAGTGAAGGTATGATGCAGCAGAGACTGCATAGAGAGACTACATACTCCCCCCCAAGTAATAAACCCCGGTCCGTTCAGTCGCCACTTTGACTGTAGTCAGACCACTATGATGACTCTGCATAGGTCAGGTTATCTTGAGGCGGCTGTTGCAGTAATGGAAATGTTTAAGATCGAACACTCAATGTGGTGTGTCATTCAATTAAATTACAATCGATGTACGATTCAATGGTCGAATACTTCGATCGAATTGATGATCGATTCTTTGCAAATTGAACCATGTATGGCTAGCTTTAAGCCCCCCATACACCTTTAGATCACGCCATACAATTTTCATTAGACTTACCAACAATTTTGTAGTATAGTGGCCTCCCTCATAGAATACATAGTGATTGGAAGGTTTAGAAAAATCCTTATATTACATGGTTTTGGTAGAAGAAAAGTTGATTGTAAAAGCCCCCATACACGTCTAGATTTTTCATTCAATCAACTTAATTCAATAATTTTTTTGGGGTTGATTGATTGAAAATCTATGGCAGCCCACATGGTTAGATCAACCTAAACCAAAACCTAAAACCAATCAAAATTTGGAAAAAAATTTGATTGGAAAAGGATTGGACATGCTGGTAAATTTTAATTGGTTGTATTGAAATGCATTACACTTTCAGTCGATCCCCAAAAAGTTGATCAAATATCTGTTACTACAGTTGACAAACATACAATCAATCACCAATTTCCCTGAGCCAAAAAATTTATCTTTTTAAGTTGATTGAACAGAAAATCTAGACGTGTATGGGGGGCTTTAGGTGTATGGGGGCCTTAAGAGAGGGGTGAACATATATGGAATAGCCTTGCATGCTTCTGTCTAGTTATCTCTGCTCTGGTATCTATGATACACTGATATACTAAACAGATAATTATTATATTGAACTCGCCAGGTAACAACCTGACCATCATAAAAAAATGGGATAACATTGGTTTCTGAGCATACTACTACATGACTTAAATGGCTACAAGGGATGTTTTATACAGAGAATGTCAGACGCTGCACCAACCACCACACAAATAATCAGGAAATGGAACCTGGACCTGTGGCTTATGGAACCAGAATACAATATCTCTGTAGTGCAGATCTCCTGCTTATATCATTCACATTAATATATAGGGATAAGCGGACAACGCTTGATATTCTAGCTGCAATTTCCAGTTCACTCATAGAACAGGACGGCATTCCCCAAGAAATAAAGTCTGTTCAGCACATGATGACATCTTGATTGAGATAAAGCCCTAACATGATCTACATTGATAGCTTTCTACTAGTGTGATTGAATTCACCGATGGCTGTTTGTCCACAGGTTATCAATTCTCCTTGTATGCAAAACCAATTCAAGACAAACTACCACCAAGGTCAACTATTACATGCACTACCAGAAAAAGAATTACAAGATATTATGCAGATAGGATTTATGCCCCACCACCCTCCTACATGCTGGAGGCGCAACGCAATATTTGGAGGGGTTGCTCAGTCATCCAACCCTTTTGGGATCAAATTTTCTTGATTTATAATACAGCAAGACAAATCTCGCTGAGGGGCACCCCAGACATTGCTATCTTGTCCATGATACCTTACTCCTTCAGATCTATTAATCGGGACATACTCCGTCACTTCCTCTCTGCGGCTCGAACACCTTACACCCTATAATTTCTGTACAATCAACCTTTGTTCTACAAAAACCATGTAATATGAGGACCTTTCTAAACCTTCCAATCACCATGTATTCCAGTGGTGGGCAACTTAGTTGATATGGAGGGCCACAACTGCGGTCCTCGGCATAACTGAAAATGTTATGTGCGGCCCTTTAATCTATACTGACTTGTATAAGCATTTTATAATGGAAAAAAAATGCTAGAAGACTAGATTTTAAATTTTTAAATGTCAAAACTTGTTTTAAATTATACTTCAAGCATTAAGGAAAATTGTAGTATAGTAATTCACAATTTGTGTCATATATATCATGAAAGGTTATGTGCCTCATAGATATCATCAAAGCCTTTGTGCCCCTATACCGTTCCTCTCCTCCTCTTCCCTGGGCGTCGATGCATCAGTGGGGATTGGTGGACAGGCGAGTTCCTATGCCCTATACATTAACAGTTTTGGGGTCTCTAAGTGGAGGACTGAAGGGGGCCGCTAAGGAATGCCCAATGGGCCGCAGGTTGGGCACCTGGGATGTATTCTATCAAGGAGGACCCGGCACTACATAGTTGTTGGTAGATCTGAATAAAATTGTATGGAATGATCTAAAGGTGTATGGGGGCTTTAAACCCCATAATATGTCATGAACATGCATGCATATAGAAATGAAAAGCATGTGTTTGAATCTAAGTATTTAACTTTGCTATTGCTGTGTGAATAGAAATACTTCCACAAAAGATGTATTTGCATAGGTATTGAATACATACAGTAAAGAAAAGAAGTAGTTCATTTACTATTGATTTAGTATATTTACACTTTAAATGATCAGTCTATTATCTTGATGGTAGGTTTATTGCAGCTGTAATAGACAGAACAACAACAAAAAACCTTTACAAACCCAGTGGACCAAAAATTGTAGCAAGATCTCAGACTCCAAAGTATCTTTATACTGGTAACAAGCTGGGATTAGAAGCAACCCATGTTAGGGAGTTCTACATGTCCCAGCTGGTTATTACAGTATCTGTCACCTGGCCGCAGAAGCAATCCTACTCCAAATTAGTCACCAAGACCACAGAGCTGTCTAAGGATCTCAGGGAAAAGATCGTAGATCTACACAAGGCTGGACTGGGCTACAAGACTCTGGCCAATGAAAGTGACACAAAATTTCCTTTGGTCATGAGAGCAGTACCAAAGCATCTCAGAGTGTTATGGGGGGGGGGGGGGGGGGGGGGGGGGACTTGTTAATTATCTCAGGGCAGCTGAGGTGATTGTCACCAAACAATTGGCAACCCACTTTCGTGCACTGGGTTTGTGAGGGTTTTTTGACATTATTCTTACAAAATCAGAAGGGGATGAGATATTACTTTTCCTCACTGTATACTAGTACAAAAAGTAAAGAACCATTATGACAGCCCACAGTGCTTCTTGTTTTAAAGCAGGGCCATCAAAGATATTTGGACTGCCATCTCAGACATCCCTCTGAAATTGCTAGCTGCCTGGCTTTCTGCGGCGCCAATATTTTAGAACTATTCACAGTGCAGTCTATGAATTAGTTTTTTTTATAAAATAACTGTTATGACTAAACTGGTCACAGCATCCCATGGTCTCCGTTGATTCCTGATAGGTACACAGAACATTACACATTCTCCATCTACTGTGTGTACCTACACTGCACTGATGAACATTGCTTCTGCTGGTGATAACAGCAGCTCCATGTCTGTGTAATATGTTCCTAAATGGTATATGACAACCTATGAGCATAATAGTGACACAGGGACACAAAAGGGGTGTCACCCTTTTACAGATGTGCCTGCACAGAGACACACATGGCAGGATCGTCATGTACAAGAATGAGATGGCAATCTAATTGTTATCTAAGCACATGCTAAAGCCGATATGAGATCCTAATGATGGGTGTACGTTTCCATTGTATGCGAAGCCCGGGCCCGATTACAGACAAAACCCTCGGTTATGTATCATTACCCAGCACAGGTGTCTGTCATTGACACTGCTTGTCAGGAGACTCCTGGGTACCCCAATATCCGGTGACCCCCCAGCTCACCCCTCCCGGATCTGCTCACGTGACATGAAGGTTCAGCTCTGCAGAGTCCTCTCATCCCATCGCTCTGTGTGTCGCCTAGCTCTCACGTCCCGCTGCTCTTCCGGGATCTACAGTGAAACGTCATGGAGGCTCAGCTGTCACCCTTGCCACGTGACTCACCGCACGCCGCCATTTTTGTTAAGGGAGAGTTTCAATCACAGTATTGTACTTTGTAATGACATCATGGCATTTATTGATAGTTGTTTATGATTTTCATCATTTAGGCTTTACCCATTGATCGCAACCTAACACAACTAGTCTTAACTTATAGCAGTCTAGGATTTTTCATTTGGGCAAACAAGGGGGTGGCACATAGATGACGTCACGTCAACAATGTTGACAATACAGATGGGCGTTGGCGCCTACTGATGACGTTTTCTTCGGTCTCTGGCTGTCAGAGGTGTTGTACGACCCTGCTGGGTTGTCGGAGTGACGCGGGCTGAGACAACAGAAGGGCAGCAGGTGAGAGGGAGGCGGAAGATGGGGGATCGGCATGGACGCTGGGTGGGCGAGCCTGGGCATGTCTGCATGTGTTACCATAGTAACTGCTTCATGACAGGACACTTGTATAGAAATAATGATAAGGCTGCAGTGTGTTTATACTGCCATGTTGGCTGCTTCTATCCAGGAACATACACCTGACAATGAATCCTGCTGTAGACCAAACACAGGAGGTGACTGACTCCAGGAGAAGCAGTCTGTGTGCTCAGTATGTTCCTCAGATAACAATGTGACCGCCTATTACCTCCTATCGAATGTACAGCGCTGTGTAATATGTTGGCACCATATAAATAAAAGTTAATAATAAATGTCATCCTTTCCACTGTATTTATAATAATTCAGCTCCTTGTGGTGAGTCCTGTGATGCTCTGTACCCCAGCATGTAGGGAATTCTATAAATATAGGGCACAACAATTGGTGGGTTTTACCCAATCCATAATTCACTATTAGTCATACTTTAGACATAGAGCCTGATCAAATTGTGTCTACTTCAATCAAAGAATGGAGGTGGTGAGGGTATAACAGCCTCAGCACCTAAATTTCCCTGGGGGTGTGAGCCTGAGGGTGGGGGGACTTTTTAGGCCACAAACTTGGTATTATTATAATATGAAGTAGAAAGATAATAAGTAAACAGTTCATGCAATAATGCAATTTTAATTAAAAAGTAAATCTGCACATGGTGGAGTACATTATATCGTGGGAAAACAGCTGATATGTCGCATATGAGTATACAGTATGTTAATTACAATTGGAAATACATATAAGATAGTTACATATGAGTATATATTACATACAAATGTTGTAGGATAAAGATTCAACTAAGGGAATCTACCCCTAGGGTTATACCCTCGCCACCTCCATTCTTTCTATGTTTTTGGGATGTGGCCACCCCCGTAGGAAATGCTCTCTTGATACATTATGTCTACTTCAATGTTAGAAATGGCAGTGAGAGCCGTGTATATGTAAGGATATGAAAAATTTACCACTCGTTGCCAATTGTTATTTTCATCAGGGCTGTGGAGTCGGTCGAGAAATTCTCAGACTCCTCAGTCTCTGATTCTTCCAACTCCTCTGTATGTAATATGCTAATGTATTTATCCACCCATTGAAGGAAAGGAAGGCAACGTACATTAACCACAGAACTACTGGCTAGGAAACCAACACTGCACTGTAATGGCCAATTAAAACAGAGAAAGGAAGTTAGGCAGAAGATGCTGCTGCTTTTTCCTTAAGCTAGGCACCATGCTGTCATTGATGGGTCATCAATTGAATAGAAATCAATGTGCACCACATGGGCACATCGATTTCTGTTCAATGGGGACCCGTTCTCCCCAGCTTGCAGTGTGTGAATTACAACACGCCACAAGCTGGGGAGAAGTAGCCTGTCTCATACAGCTGCCTCACTCACACAGCTTCCGAGTAAGGAGTGCTGGCTCCGCCACCTTCACACTGACAGCCGATGGCTGAGCAGAAGACAGCAGCCGCAGCTGTTCCAGTACTTTCCATGTTGGAACCCCGTTCAATTGAGTTCCTTCGAGCTGGCTCTATTGATCCCACTTGAAGGAAGGCACACATGAATAAGAGTACAATCAACGTGAGTGCGCAAGTTGATTGATTGTACTTTAATCTTTTTACAGATCTACCCGTGTGTGCCAAGCTTTGGTGTTCTGATCTTCTGCTGAAAATAGGGCAGTGGAAGGCTCCAAGAAGAGCCAGAACGAAGGGGCACTTCAAACATGATTCTTGATTTCCCTGGAATCCCAGAGTCATGATTAAAGTTGAAGCTAACAATCTAAGTATTTTTCGCCTCAGCTGAATGACAGCGGTTTTCCAAATGTTTTACAGCTTGAGTCTTGAACTATTGGCGATCCATTCCTGTCACTTATAGGTCTCTAGTCCGGCAACAAACATTGACTTCATTATCAGCGAGAGTTTGGCTAAGTTCACAGTGGGCGCTGCATTCCCTGTAACAGCGGAACACAATGGAAAGCGATGCCGCACCTTCACTGTACATTATGTCCCATGTAGTGATGCATACAGTCAATGTGCAGCATGCTTCATGGTCATGTGACGTGTTGGTTTTGCGGTAATGTTATGCACTGCATGCATTTATTCTTATAGCAGAGAAGTTGTTCATTATTTGAGTAGTTCATTTGAACTTGCATTATTTATTAATTTTTTTATCTCCATTTAAATTTAGTAGGAGTAGGAGTCGGTACATTTTTTGCCGACTCCGAATCCAGGAACCCAAAATTGTGTCTGATTCTGACTCCTCGACTCCGACACAGCCCTGATTTTCATACTCGAAATTCACTATGGACAATCTCATAGGTAGCCAGAATCAAGTACAGAGTCTAAAGCTAGCCATACACGTGTAGGATTCCATGGCCAATTGATCACTCACCCAATTGATTCCGGCGATCTCAGCGGGAATGGGAGCTCCCATTCCCGCTGAGATCGCCAGAATCAATTGGGTGAGTGATCAATTGGCCATGGAATCCTACACGTGTATGGCTAGCTTAAGAGCTGTTAATGTTCACCAGAGCGCTCTGTATGAGGTGTAGGTGGCTGACATGTTGCAGAGAACTGGCATGTTGTCTTGGATTCAGGTACAGGCAAAGGGGCTGCCAACATTTTCTTCTTAAAATATTTTTCCTTCAATGTTATAACACAGCAGTGTTGAAACTTGTCCACCGATTTCTACTTCCTACCGATTGTTGTTTTTGAGTAAGATATTCAATGATTGTAGTGGACATGTTTTTACAGTACTGCGTTTAAAACCAATGTTACCAAATATATAACATGCATTGCGTTTTTAAAAATGCAGCATTAGCTTAAACGCCCTGCTGCACACATTTTTAATGCATTTTGCAGTCATAAAATAGCTTTTTCTTTTTATATATGTATATTTTGCTTGGACTGGCTGTCACGTCCATGATGGCAACCCAGGGATTGAGCACACTTTTATGGTGTATTACTGTTGTGTAACACAACCTGTTAAAAATGGGATGCGTTGCATGTCATTGAAGGAAACTCCTACGGAATGAAAATGCTGCACGCTGCAAGCAAATTCTTCACCTTTAATATTAATGCCGCACACCGAGTGCAGATACCACACACCGAGTGCAGATACCGCACACTACCAGTCAGCCAGACAAGAGACGGGTGGCTGAAGTAGAATGTGAGCTGCTAAAATATTGAGCACTCCCCTCAGACTGGTTTCCGCTAATTTGTACTACTTTAAGCCCCTCATACACCTTACAATCTTTCCATACAATTTCTGTACAATCAAATTTTCTTCTACCAAAATCATGTAATATGAGGAGCTTTCTAATCCTTCCAATCACTATGTATTCTATCAGGGAGGACACTATACTACACAGGTGTTGGTAGATCTAATGGAGATCGATTCTTAAGGTGTATGGGGGACTTTAGAGAGTTTTTTCTTGTGCAAACAGGCTGTATTTTTTATATAGTGCATATATAGTGCATATAGTGTGAAAGGGCCTCAAACGCCTCACTGTAGTAGTTGCCCTCTGACTACCCCCACCACTACCACACTGCTTAGTGGAGCTATATGATTAAGTGTTTAGTTGTCCTACAGTGTGATTCTTACCAAACATTTGACACTTTTGTTTTTCTTCTTTGCAGGGTCTTATCCCTGAGTGCCTGACACTTGCCTGCTCCTAACACACGTAAGATCTACAGACTGTAACCAGCCACTATTACAGAAGAATCTCTCTGGAACAGGTTTGTATTGGCCATCTCATCTATATTTTTCCCCAAATTAAAGAGCTACCGTGTTTCCCCGAAAATATTAACAGTGGCTTATATAAATATTTGCTTCCAAAGATGTCTTATTTTTCCATGAAAAAGAATATGGCACTGGGGTATCAGGATGGGAGATGGTAACCCCTTCAGATCATCCTGTGTCATTCTGATTGCCAGGTGGATGACTTATATTTCAGCGTGAGGCAAAAATGTAAGGGTGCCTTATTTTAGGGGATGCCTTATTTTTGGGGAAACAGGGTAGTAGAGAAGGACCTTTTGGTGTTTGTGCATCATACAACCCATAATTTGTGCTAACCTTCAGTTTGCCTTGTGTTATACATGAGTATTTATATATATATATATATATATATATTTATTTATAAAATGCAATTTTGTTGAAAGACTAGAAATGTGAATAAAAGCCTATCTGCTAGTTTTTGCTGTTTTCTCAACATCCTCAATGAGATTGTTCATTAAAAAAAATTATTAAATGTAAGACTCCATGTTTGGAGTCTTCTAAGTCTTTAAAAAAACATTTTGTTTGAAATGCTATAAAGCATACCTAGGCTTTCTGGCCCATGAAAGTCCATGCAGCAAATCAGCGGTAATGTCTGCTAGTTTAGCAGCAGATACCTTTCGTTGATGTATCTCCTGATTACCGTATATTTCGGACTATAAGATGCACCCTGTTTAGTAGGAAAACCAGAAAAAAAAGTTTTTACCCCAATTGGGTTAATGCAATGAATTAAATTAATGCAATATCAAATTCAACCAGTAGGTGTCACTAGCAGCAGTACTATCACAGCACACACGTCATTCTCCACACTGATCGGGAGAAGGGTAGCAGGAGGCTGCCATTTTCTCTCCTCTCTGGCTGTGAAAGAGGGATAGATAGCAGTTCATCTATCTCTCTCTTCATTGCTTATACCAGCAGGGCTCTGTGCTCTGTTGGCATAAGCAGTTATACAGTTCAGAAGTGAGATCCAGACACCGGCCAGCCGGCATCTCTCATCTGACAGCTCCACCTGCTAATCTTCTTGTTGGGAGAGCTGGTGTGAAGCCAAGGCGCGACCACCCGTGGCCGTGGCATTCGGACCATATGGCACTCCCGATTTTGGGCATCCTATGGTCCGAAAAATACGGTAAATAATTTTAGCCTCTTTTTGCTACATTGGAGATAGGAGGAGAAAGGCCTTACTGCAGTAGTGGCCCTCT
>CM070033.1:67666937-67677669 GCA_036250615.1 Ptychadena robeensis | reverse complement strand
TCTTAAAATGTGTAACCCCCCTAGCTGTTGAGATGAACCGAGTTCCTCTGGGGTTTGGGTTTGTCCTAACTTCTGACGGAGCTTGCATCGGAACAACCCGATATATCCAGGGGTCCTTCGTTGTCTCCGATGATGCCATAGACCTCCATGTTAATGCTGGCAACATGGACAGGGGCGGAAAATTCAGTAGAGTACTAGATAGAAAACCAAAAAACAGAACTGGAGAGTGAAAGGAGGACCCTCTATGTCCTACCCATCACTTCCCAATATGGAGACTAGAGGCTCCAAGGGACTTTCAGCTCAGTACACACTTCTTTATGATTATTAGATTTTTTGTTTTTTATTTATTTTTTGGTGCATTTGGTTTGGTTGGAGCGTTTAAGTTGGGTAACAGATGGCTGCCGCCGGGCACCACGTGCCCATTGATGTCCCCCGTTATCCTGGGGCCTGTTCCCCCTGGTTTGGGAATTCAGTTCATCTGACCTTGAACACAGCTGTATGCTGTGAATATACTATATGCAGACATGAACAAATTACCATTATGATAAGGAAATAAATTATGTGGAATTGACCATTTTATTTTCTAATATTAGAAATTCTGAGCACCTATATATATCTCCTGAAGAAGCTGTAAAAGGGAAACGTGTCAAGGTGTCCTTCAGTCATTGTGATTTTTCAATGCAAATTGACAATATTTATAATCCAATTGAACCTGAAACAGCTGTATAAAATGACTTGTTCATTATTATGTATCATGTATCATTGTTGTTTACATCATGTTACAATAAATTCAATTCAATTTAAAATATATTTTTACAAACCAGTGGAACCATTAGTGCCTTAAAAGTCCCTTGAAACCCCTAGTCTCCATATTGGGAAGTGATGGGTAGGACACAGAGGGTCCTCCTTTCACTCTCCAGTTCTGTTTTTTGTTGTTGGTATATACATTTGCTGGGATGTTGGCACACTTTGATTCATAGATAAGAGGGAACGGGTTCATAAAAAGAAAACATTTAGAGTACTATATACTCTGCTGCGATCACCCGTACCAAGTAGATAAAAACGTTGCGGTAGGGGCTGACCGCTAGGGTGGTTAAGTTTCACTAAGGCAGAGCGAACGTTTACTTTTTGAACTTTAATTTAGGGGAAGATTTTCAGATTGGAACACTTCTTTCACTGATAATGGGCTAACATTTTTTTCCTTACTTTTCAGTCTTTTTCTAAACATTATGTGTCACAAAATAGAGAGTACAGTAATATCTACCACATGGGAAACACACAGAACACAGAAAAGAATATGGACATAAATTCTTTAACACTATTCAAAACCTTAAAGACTTATTAAACTCAAAACAAAAAAATATATATTTCTATTAAGTTAAAACTAAACCCTCAAAGATACAATACTCACCTTTGTGGTTTCCACAGTGGAGACCTTCAAAATCTGCGCCAAATTGCCTTTTGATTCTGAGGTGCAGGATCTATGGAGCTTCTCTAGGTAGCCACCACAGCAGTCACGCTTCCTCAAGAGATTGTCCCTCCTTTGTGTTCACGCTTTCATCGGATCCACGAAAATGCTTAGAACACAATGATCCCAGGTATTCCTAGGATATGTACTTCCATGAATGGATTGCTGTTATGAATTTCGTGGAAGGCTGTGTGAATTTTAAAGGAATCCATTAAGTAAACCATACAGAGTATAGTTTTTATGGGGGAGATTGGAAGTTTATTATTAACTTATGCTTGTTTGTGGGTTTAATAAGGCTTTGGATTTAGACATGCCTAAAGAAAGTTAGTGCTGGCACAATATATTATAAAACCATTATTTCAGACCTATTCCTTTTACTTCACAGGAATTCTGATGTCTGCGTCAAGTTCCTCAAGTTCGGTGGTCAAGGACACTGTGGCATCCCACGTCCCGTTTGCAGATCTTTGCAATACTTTGGAACGAATTCAGAGAACAAAAAACCGGACTGACAAAGTAAACCTTTTAAAGCAGTTCATTGATTCGTGGCGGGAATTTCATAATGCTCTACATAAAAATCACCCCAAGACAACAGACTCCTTCTACCCAGCCATGCGACTCATCCTGCCACAGCTGGAAAGGGAGAGAATGGCATATGGAATCAAAGAAACTATGCTTGCCAAACTATATATCAAAGTTCTGGGCTTGCCAAAAGAAGGTAAAGATGCTTTAAAACTTCTTAATTATAGAACTCCTACTGGCTCAAGCTCTGATGCTGGAGATTTTGCTGCAATTGCTTACTTTGTTCTCAAGTCACGTTGTCGAAAAGACGGGAGCTTGACTATACAGGATGTCAATGATCAGTTGGATGCAATAGCAAGCAACAATGCAGCTAGAAAGAAAGAACTCATAGAGAAAAGTCTTCTTCATTTGATTGCGAACACAACTGCCTTAGAACAGAAATGGCTCATAAGAATGATTATTAAAGACATGAAGCTTGGCTTTAGCCAGCAAACGATATTTTCCATCTTTCACCGTGATGCTGCAGAACTTCATAATGTCACCACTGATCTGGAGAAAGTGTGTATTCAACTACATGACCCCAGTGTGTGTCTAAGTGATGTCTCTATATCCATGTTTTCTGCGTTCAAACCCATGCTTGCTGCAATTGCCAATATTCAGCAAATAGAAAAACAGATGAACCATCAGAGCTTTTACATCGAAACTAAACTTGATGGGGAAAGAATGCAGTTGCATAAAGATGGTGACGTGTACAAATACTTTTCCAGAAATGGATTCGATTACACTCAGCAGTTTGGTGCTTCTCCCCTGGAAGGCTCCCTAACACCTTTTATTCATAATGTGTTTAATATTGACGTGCAAAACTGCATATTGGATGGGGAGATGATGGCTTACAATCCGAATACTCAGACATTCATGCAAAAAGGGAACAAGTTTGATATAAAGAGAATGGTTGATGATTCTGGTCTCCAAACGTGTTTCTGTGTGTTTGATATCTTGATGTTTAATGACCAGAAATTAGCTCGTGAAACGCTTAGAAAAAGGTATGATATGCTTCATCAAATATTTACTCCAGTTACTGGGAGAATTGAGATTGTTCAGAAAACAGAAGCTACCACCAGAAAAGAGGTTGTGGATGCATTAAATGAAGCCATTGATAATCGTGAAGAGGGTATCATGGTAAAAGACCCTTTGTCTATATATAAGCCAGATAAACGTGGGGAAGGGTGGCTGAAGATTAAACCTGAATATGTTAATGGGTTAATGGATGAGTTGGATCTCCTTATTGTTGGAGGTTACTGGGGCAAGGGCCAGCGAGGTGGCATGATGTCTCATTTTTTGTGTGCTGTAGCTGAAACCCCAACAGCTGGAGAAAAGCCGTCAGTTTTTCATTCTGTGTGTCGCATAGGCTCTGGGTACACAATGAAGGAGTTAGAAGACCTTGGTCAAAAGTTAGCTCCTCACTGGAAGGTTTACCGCAAAAGAAATCCTCCTTCCAGTATTTTATGTGGAACAGAGAAGCCTGAAGTCTACATCGAGCCTTGTAACTCTGTCATTGTGCAGATAAAGGCTGCAGAGATTGTTTCCAGCGACATGTACAAAACTAACTGCACTCTCCGTTTTCCTCGAATTGAAAAGATCAGAGATGACAAGAATTGGTACGAGTGTCTGACCATTGATGACTTGGAACAATTTAGAGAAAAAGCTTCTGGGAAATTGGCCTCAAAACATTTACATGTAACTGATGAACCTCAGGAAAAAAAACGGAAAGCAGCACCTAAAATGAGAAAGATAATTGGCGTGGCTTTACATCTGAAAGCACCAGATCTTACGAATGTCAAAAAACAGTCAAATATGTTTGAAGATGTTGAATTTTGTGTAATGAGCGGAACAGAGGAACATTCAAAGAGTGACCTGGAGAGCATGATTGCTGCGTGTGGTGGCATAGTTGTGCAAAATCCTGGGCAAGACTCCTATTGTGTGATTGTTGGAGTTGCAAATGTCCGAGTGAAGAACATTATTTTGTCAAATAAGCATGATGTTGTTAAAGCAGCTTGGCTCCTTGAGTGTTTTGAGAGCAAAGTGTTCGTACCGTGGCAGCCTCAACATATGATGCATATGTGCCCATCCACCAAAGAGCGCTTTGCCTTGGAGTACGACTGCTATGGAGACAGCTATGTCACTGATACTAATGAAAACGAGCTGAAAGAGCTGTTTAGCAGAATGCCTGCCAACGATGAAAGAATCCCACTGGACATGATTGCTGACCTAGAACAACGGTATTCATGGCTGGACTCTTCCCTCAGTATATTTCGGCAATGTGTTGTATATGTAGACGTATTTACAATTATCAATGACCCAGATACTAAAATTCCAGCTTCCAGTTTAAATATTACTGCATTACAACTACGATTCTATGGGGCTAAAGTAGTGAGTCGGCTCGAAGAGGGAGTTTCTCATGTAATTGTTGGCGAGGACAAGTCTCGATTAATAGAAATGAAAACTCTGCGGAGAACATTTCAAAGAAAATTTAAAATTGTTCCAGTTTCCTGGGTTTTAGATTCATTGAATATGGGAAATCTTCAGATGGAACAGAACTATTTATTGTAATTTCAATCGGATATTTTAATATGAAGATGGATTTTATATTTTTATCATCATGCATTATATATATAATGATTTTTAAGCATTTGGAATTAAACGGATCTGAATTTTTTCATTGGATGAATTATTCCCAACAATTATAGCTTATTTTTAATGTACAAAAAACTTTTTCTGCCTTTTTAAATTATTTACTTTTTATTGTGGTTTGTGTTTGTCTTTTAAATCTAATCTGTCTAATAAACATGTATTTTCTTATTCATGAGTGATAATGTCTTTATTGTCTTGTGTATGAGATCACTTATGATGAGTTACTAAATATTGGTACGGACACCACTTTTGAAGCTCCTAGCCATGTACAATTTAGGTTCGTGTTAGGTCAAAAGTTCCTAAGACTTCACATCTCCCAATATGCCATTACTATTGCAAATAAAATAAAACCAAGCCCTGATACCTTATGGCAGCAAATTTACCATTGTAACATGTTTATCCTAAAACCCAGATATCTTAAAAACAAGGCAGTGCCCATGCTTGGTTTAATTTTCTGCCAATGCACGGAATTAAAATTCTAATTTAAAGCATCTGCTCTTAAAAAGTATCCGTTGCCCTCCCCCATCATCAATGAAGATGGCGAAGTGGGCTGGATGACCGACGCCCCTCCATTAACATGGAGGCCTATGGCGTGCCACCCCCCTGCCCTTTTCACCGGGGCAGTCCTGGCAACCTGGAAATGCTGCAGCCATATAGAGAGCCCCAGCTTTCCAGGATGTGGGGCAGTCATGTGATGTATATCAAACGCCAGACGAACTGGGTTTGTCATAACTGCTAGAGAGGTTTAGCACCCCCCCATTACAACTTTTAGATCACTACATACAATTTCCTTTACATCTACCAACAACTATGTAGTGCCGGGTCCTCTCTGATAGAATACATAGTAGAAGAAAAGTTCATACAGCGATTGTATGGTAAGAGTGTAAGATGTATAGGGGCCTTAAGTATATAATATACTATATAATATAGTACATAATATATAAGAATTTGTGCTGACGTTTATGTCATATTTATACAGTATATATTGCAAGCTCAGGTTCTACTCTCTAACCATATCACTTCAACCATATCAAGCACCTTCCCCCCTTTACTCAAGACTATCTCCCTGTAAAGCTAACCATACGGATGACTTTTGATCGAATTCGATCGCCTTGTGTGGTTTGCATGTCGATTGATTTCCGAACTCGATGATCGTACACACACAGTGTAATGACTTTGTTTAAAATTGTACTATGTTCTTATGGAGTGCATGCATAATATGAGCGTAACATATGTTCCGGCGTATAGACGACTTGTGAACACAGGAAATGTGTTCAAAAGTCGGGGGGTCATCTTATACTCGGTAACGTGTGCTAGGGTGCTCTCCTGTGCTGTTCTGATCATCAGGGGAGAATCTGAGGTATTCTGTTCGCGCTGGCTGAGCGGAGAGAGATACTGCTTCAGAATCCCCTCACCCCCTCCTTCTCTTTCACCTGATGTCCTGCGAATGAAACTAGCTGGCTGCCTACTGACAAGTGTGCTCACTAGTCATTGTGCATTGTGGCCGAAATTGGTATTGCAGGGATCTTGATATTAACTCTAATACCCCATTAAAATAGCTGTACAAAAACTCTTCACTTCAATACACAACTCTATTAACACTATATTCAGTTTGATTTCCTGGGGGTTGAAATTCAGAGGAGACTACTTTTTTATTGGTTGACGTTTGAAGAGAGGTTAAAGTTTACTTATACGGCGATAAATCCCGAAACCTATATTGTTAACTGGAAAAGTTGGGGGTCGTCTTATACGCCGGAAAATACGGTAATTATGATCGCAATTTAATCGATCACAATACCTAAAAAAAAGTTGGATATTTGTACGATCAATGGTACCAGGTGTGTGGGATCTTTTTAAGTTGATCGGACAGAAATATCAAACCGTGTATGGCCACCTTTTGTCAGTTAGGTTGTCTGTCCTTAGCTTAACCAAAGGGAAGTTTTGAAAAGTGAAGAGAGAAGAGGTGAAGCTCAACGTTTACTTAATTTTTTTTATTTTGATGATGCAATAATAATTGAAGATGACACATGCTTTATCTGCTCAGTTTAAATAGGTAACCATCATGATAATTTCACATTAAATATGGTATTATGTTTGGGTCACTTTCTGCAGGGTTTTGCTTAACCCACCTAGCGGTCAGATGTACCCTCCCTCGAGGACATCGGCAATGTGTTTTTGGAAATGGACTTCCCTCCATTAACATGGAGGTCTATGGTGCAGATCTGTGAATACATTAGTTTGTGCAAGCCAAGTTTGTTTTGATAACAAACTCTGGACGAACTGGGCGTGTCTCAACCGCTAGGGAGGTTAATGCAGTTTTGTAGATATGCTTAATAAATTAATAATTTCTGTATTTTTGGACTAAAAGACACACCGGACCCTAAGACGCACCCAGTTTTTAAAGCAGGAAAACCAGAAATTTTTTTATTATATAAGTGTTCAAATCAATTTGGTTAATGCAATGGATTACATTAATGCAATATCAAATTCAGCCAGTAGATGTCACTAGCAGTACACTCACAGCACATCACCTCATCCTTCTCGCTGATCAGGGGGAGTGGGGCTGCGGGGGGAAAAGCTGCAGATTCCCTCTCTGGCTGTACTTGTGTCTGTGGAAACTGCAAAGTGATTGCAGCTTCCACAGACACGCAGAGAGGGATAGATAGCAGTTCATCTATCTCTCTCTTTATTTCTTATACCAGCAAGGCTCTGGGCTCTACTGGCATAAGCAATAATACAGTTCAGATGAGAGTTTCGGCCGTGGCCACATCTCTCATCTGACAGCTCCCCGGGTAATCTTGCTGGGAAAGCTGAGCTCAGACACTGAGAGCGCAGTCTCAGAGCATGCTTTTTTCTTAAGAGCCAGAAACCTAATTGTTATACTAATCATCCTGAAGATTTTTGCCATGAAACATAACAATGCATTTTTATACCTATTTTTATACTTATTATTTTTTACAAATAATTCAACGGGCACCTCAATCAGAGACTCTCCCTTTTTCTGGGTACCACACACCTGAAAAGGAACCTATTTTACCATTATAATTTTGATGTTGAGCCAGCCTTCAACCTACCAAGGTCCAGTTGTGCGCAATCAAGTTGATGCCTGCTCGAAGAAAACTTGATTGAACAGGGATCCCAACATGGTAGTAAATCCCTGTTCCATTGCCATTACTTTGGTTGGGAACCAGGTTCCCCATCCAATGTATCAAACAGGAATCTATTGCGCAAAGTGGTGCACATCGATTCACAGTTCAATCAAAGAAAATGGGTGTTCTCGTAGTCTTCTGCAATATCAAGCAGTTGTAGTCCTTCTTGGTGATGAGACCAAGCAGTTAGCCTTCTTCTTGAGTGATTGCTCCTTATTAATCAGTCAATCGATAATTAGGGTTTGTAAGTCACATCAGGATTAAAATTTGCCTTGAAAACCTAATATTTGAGGTAATAAATAGTATATAAAGTTTGTCTTACACCGATAATGCCCTGAGCACCCTTAAATCCTGGCATAAATGACATTTATGAATGTCATTGTGACGTCATTGTGCCTGCTTTGAGCGTTCATGGATCGATCAGGTTTTGAAATCATGATGGGGTGTTTTATTGCCATGTATGTAGAATTTATACATACATTTGCCTAGTTAGAATAAATGTTCTCTAGCTACAGTCTGATAGAAAAAAAAATAATAAATGCTCCTAAGAAGTAAGATTATATCATACTTATCAATAGTTTAAATTTATATGCCATGCACCTTGCATCACAACACAGGCTGTGCGGGTTGCATTCGTGGTGCCACATTTTTTGCAATGAATGTTAGTTGTGTTTTTCCTGTGGTGAAGCACTTTGCCGTTCTGGATACAGCCAGTGGATTTGTAAGGTACCTCTTTAATATTAATGTCAGACATCACACTCCGCTTTAGGAGGTTGGTCCATGCGTTTTAGCACATTTAAACCTGGATGAGAAGTGATGGCACTAACTTGGAAGATGTGTTTTAATGTTGGAATTTTCGAGGGAAATGCATGCTTTGGAATGGACAAATACAATGAAGCATGCTGTTAAATCAAGTGTGCTTAAAAATCCAATTTTCTTACAGCCATCACACTTGGATAAAATGCAGTATCCATGGTAACAAGACATTAGCTAGATCAGTTTCTTAAAAGATTTCACACAAGCCGAAGCACTGATGAAAATATGCAAAGCACTCCGAATTCCAATCACTAGATGGGGCTGTAGAGGTCAAGCAACATTACACATTTAAAGCACCACTTAGTTTTCCCCAAGATCCCTCTGCTACTGAATAACCCCTGGTTTCTTCATTTGGAAAAATATTTTACTACACATTGTTAAGTGGAGGCCAGGTATTAGCATATATAAAACATAACACAATTAACATATTTATTAACGCCTTGTAAGACTCACCGAAATGGGGGGGGGTTATGTGTATGTGTCTTATAAGGCAATTGCGCCACCTTCTGTGGCCAAATAGAACATCTTGGCTGTGAAGGCCGAGGCAGGGAAGCTCTCAGAGGGAAGATCCACCGCAGTCTTCCTTCCGATTCTCTTGGCTGATGGCTGATGGCTGGTGTTTTGTCATGATGAGCTACTCTGGTAGCAGTATCACAGGGGCAAAATAATCTCCACTATCACCATCATTTTGCTATTGACGGTGGAGAAATACTTTTTCAGTGCTGAGGGGTTTAGATGAGAGGCATGAGGCGAGGGATTAGGATTAGGCTGAGTGTTTCTGGGGTAAAGTTGAGGGCTTAAGGTGAGGGGCTTTGGGGGCTCAGGGGTTCTGGGGGTTAAGGTAAGAGCTTCAGGGGTAAGGGCTTCAGGGGTAAATTTATAATCCTCTCAGGATGTGCTACCCATACTATATGCAGAGTAGCACATTTCGACAGGGTAGGACAGATTGTCAGAACACCAGTTGGCTTGTGGGTCGGTTGGATTGTGTGCGTCTGTCTCAGCAGAGCGGGACAGAAATCTACTCAGCTGGGACACACAGACAGGATGCTTTGCACAGTCCAGAGATTTAGATGTCAGCTTGAGCTGATATCAAAATCTACAGCTCTACATAGACAGAGATCTGTCTATGCAAAGCTCTGCTGTATTGCAGAACAGGGGATGGGGATACTGACAGTTTGTCCATCTCCTTAAATCCTGCACTGTCGGAGGGACACACAGAGCTCTGCTTGGCAGGTGGGGTTTTTTCTTTTTAAGTATTTATTTGCCTAAATAAGACACTCCGGTCTTATAAAAAACATTTTAAATAAAATATACTTAGGGGAAGAATTTACCAGACATTGCTATACAACAGTCCACATTAAGTCACTCATATATAAAATACAGACTGCCGTTTGGAGAGAACTTTGTAACTGGAAGAGGACCAGGTCACCTGAATGGGCTCTCAATTTTCTTTTTTTCTTCTACAGCATGCATTTTGTTGCACTTTACTGGGTTTGAACTTATAAATTAGCAGAGAAAGAAAAAACTGAAAGATGCAAGGAATATATTTCTAATGATGAAGAGAAGCTGTTATATAATGAAGCTTGGCTGTCCATAGTATGGAATGTGGTTGATTGTTTAATGCAGCCTATGGAAAATCTGATCTGGCCTTTGCATCCTATTGCCTCCGAATCCGGTGGTAAGCCATAATATCTGTGAAGGAAGAAATACATAGTATTAAATGAAATTGTAAAAAAAAATTTATGAAAATTACCAAATAGTCTGGATATGTGTAAAGGATTCAGAAGTAATTATGTTATTAAACAGTTAATTAAAGCGGATGTACACTCAATATGTAAAAATGACATATGAAAAATTTCAGTTTGACTTACATCTAAACTGGTATGATGGTGGCTTAAGGCTCCATGATCCTAAAATAATATACTCACCTGCTGTTCCGTGGAATTGTATGACTCCATCTTTATTTGCCAGACTTCCAGAGGTTAACTCCGGGTGCAAAATTGTGGGTGGCCACTGGGGGGGTTCAATGGTTTTTATATGAATAATCCTCCATTTATTTTCAATGACGAGCTGAGATGATAGAATTACC
>CM070033.1:67648160-67663120 GCA_036250615.1 Ptychadena robeensis | reverse complement strand
AGAATAACCCTGAAAACACCAAAACTTGGGCTATCTGCACATGCGCAGTTGTAAGAATAGAAAAATATTTCAGGGTAGGAAAATATCTCAGAACACTGGCCATATACGCTTCGATCTACGGACGATTTCGTGGCAGATCGACCGCCTGTACACTCGCAGATTGAAGCCGTCCACCTGGAGCGACTGAAGGTCGATAGGCCAAAGAACGGACATGTCCGTGTTTCATTAGTTGATCGCATTACTTTGAATGGGGATCTAAAGTATATGCTGGCACACAAAGGGTGCCAGCTCTCAGAATGATTAGCTGGCTTTAATCATACTGAATTCTGAAATGCGACACTCTCATATTCACACTTGAACACTACACGGGTAACCCCTAAAGACCCACTGGAAGAACATGAGAAATATTTATCCAAATGTTAATATTAGCTGGCAACAACATCGAAATACATTCTAACTCTTTAATCTAGTAGAAAAATGTGAACTATAATCTATGGTAATTTATTCTCTTTTTAATTCATTGATCCTGGAAACAGACATAAAGCATATTATATTTCCCCATGTGTTCGTAGGGCTGGAAGCCCCCTTCTACAAGCTCATGACTTGATCAAACTAGATCTAATGTACCACAAGTATAAGGACAACTATTGTCCCTCCTTGCTCTCCTGGTTCACATTAGTCGCACTGCTGCCGTATTCCGCAAGCGCATCCGTTACTGACAAATATATGCATTGTGCACTGCGCTTGTATGGAAAGCACTTGCAATGCAGCTGCAAAAATACTTTTTGCAGGACGTGTTCCGCGACGGGTGGATATGCGAAGGACTAGTGTGAGACTAAGGCTATGTTTCCATTACGTCGGGACCCCTCCCCTATGCCACGGTCCCGACGTAGCAGATAGTCTTACCTGCGTGGCAGAGGATCTGTCTTCACGACGCCAAGCCACTCCGCCGGTGTATGGCTGAACATAGTCGAGTGCGTTCAGCCTCTGCACCGGCGGATGTGTAAACAGATCATCCGCCGGCAGGCAATGTCAGTGAACTACGTTGGGATCCCTGACGTATAATGGAAACAACGCCTAAAGCAGGGAATACACACGTTGATATTTTTATAAAGTCGACATACATTTTTTTACTCGACTGGATCTTTATCGAATATTTGTAATTAGTTAGATCGAGGTAAAAGTAATCGATATCGGACTGAATCTCCATCGGAACTGACATGTCCATAAATTGTAAACGATTGCAGTGTAATCAAGACATGAATTTTACCAACCGATCGACGCATTCAAGTCATGCATACCACTACAGCACTTCTGCTTGCTTTTGATGATTAACAGAGGTCGACTACTCATCGTGTTGTACATTCATGAAGAGGTCGAGGTTTGTTAAAAACATGGAGTGTAGCGTCTTCATCAAAGCTCCCGAACAGCATCTGCTGCGACTTTTTCATGTCTTTGCTATGCTAAATGTGTCTTTTTTCCCAGTGCTGAACACACAACCAGTACAAGGAAAAAGCAGTGGACACATGGCCTGAGAGGTACACAGGTTTCCATAGAGGTAAAGATAGCCGTGGTGCATTGCGGTACTGTACTGTGTAAACAAGCCCTGAAGCCTCCCATACACGCTTAGATTTTCACAAGATTTTTCGGTAGATCGATCGTCTGCGCTCCAGTGGTTGTTGATGGGTTGAAAAATCTGGTTGAAATCTAAAGCTTTAAGTTGTTACTTGGCCCGAAATGGATCTAAGTAATAACAGGCATGTCCATAATTCTTAGATTTATTTACTTTGGATGGGGACACTGGTCCCCGTAAGTGATACAAAGGGTTCATAGCCAATTCTCGGCAGGAGCGGACGCACGTGATGACGTCACTGCACACGGTCTATCTTCCAGGAGTTTGTCAGAAATTTGAAATGTGTATGGGGGGCTTAATTCTTTAAATCATGTGTCACGTTGATTGTTATTGGTCCACCTATAACATGAGGACATAATGCCTCTCCAGGTTTAGATTAGGACTGACGCTTTCATTAAACCTTGATATTTCGATATTCAGAGGAAACTGCACAGTAGAGGTTTATACTAGGAAGAAACTAAGGATGTTTTAGGTGCTCTGATGTGCATATGCATTCACAATGAGCCCCCTGTAATATGGTTTGTCCTCCCTGTAATATTACAGGGGGACAACCAGAAACACCACAAGAATCATACCTGAAACTGGTGCTCCATACGACTCCCTTGTAAATACCACGATGAGTATAATAAAAGTAATGACCTTCATTTGCATTATGAAGCCAGAAAGGGACAGAGGTAAATGGTCAGAAATCACCAAGCTGATTTGGATATGAAGTTGGCAAGATGGAGGTGTAAGGACAGTTGAACTGATGGGCCATTGACATGACTCTTGGAGGTTGTCTTAGTAACAAGGCCAACAACTATTAGTGGTAGCTGCAGGCTTTCTGATAAATACAAAAATAAGAGGACTCAATATAATTTAGGCCCATATCAGAAATTGATCATTGATGAACATATTGATGCATGAGAGAGAAATATTGAAAATTGGAGGTCAGACAAGTAACGTACTCATATAAAACAAATAAAGGAGCGTCCAATAGGACTGTCTGATACTATGGCTTTGCTTTTTATTTTAATGCTTTGTATAACTTCAGATGTCTAAAGCTGGCCATACATCTCTCTGTCAGATATCCTTTAGATCTACCAACAACTATCTAGTGCCGGGTCCTCTGTGATAAATCACAGGTAGACCTGATGGTTTAGAAAGTCCCTCATATTACATGGTTTTGATAAAACAAAAGGAGATCTAAAGGAAATCTGACAGAGAACTCTAAAGGTGTATGAGGGCCCTAAGAACAACAAATGGAATACAAAGCAGGTTGCCATAAGATGTGGTTGCTGAATTAGTCTTACTATGTTTTGCAAAACATTGCTCTTATTTTTAAATAGTGATGGGCAAACATCGGCCATATCCGCCCCGATAAAACACTAGAAATAATAATTATTTCTCCGGCCAGACCAGGCGTGGAAAGGTCTGGCCAGAGGAAGAGTTATAGAGTTCTTCTTGCCAGCAAAGGTGGCGGGTCGAAAACACATGTACTGTTCGCCGGCGAGAAAAGCGAACATACTATATTTAAATGTAGCAAACATATTTGATATTGTAAAGATAAAAAACATAAAAAAACAGGATGACAATGCTCATTCACAGTATTTTATCTATCTAGAAGCAGCACGTTTTGTCACTCCAAGTTTGGAATAATTCTAATGAATAACAGACAGCAGAGACAGAGACCCCAGTAATGCCTCAGTAAGGGCTTAGTTCTGAGATATTTTCCTACCTCATGAGATTTTCCTACCCTTACAACTGCGCATGTGAAGATAGCTATACTTCTTGGGGTTAAGCATGCAAGTTTTGGGTGTTAAGATTAGGGGGAGCAGTGCTTAACTGTAGGAGTGTAGCTTAGGGGGTTGGGGGGTTAAGGCAGTGATGTGGTGGCCATTCTATATATTGCCTCAAACAAATTACTTAGTAAAAATGAAACCTACCTGAAAATTACCCCTCGAGATTTTTTTGCACCTAAAATATATTCATAATATTAATGTAACACAGTGTCTTATGTTCTGGGAAACAGCAGAGAGGCAATGCTCAGTCTATGCTATGTCACATGTCTGGAGAGATTATTCCTTAGTTATGTGCTCCCCAGTTTATAGATATACGGTAACTATAGTTTACATCCCATTCTTTATCCATAGGCTTAAACAGCTTCTAGGAAAGCTTTCCATGTGGTTTAGGGGTGTGTTTATGGGGACTTTAGACCAATTGTTTAGGAGAGCATTTGTTTTCTGGCATTAATTTTATATTCAAAGCTTTTGTATCTGGTTAACGTATACGGCTCTCTGCAGGCCACACAAATTCATCCACGTTTATATGAACCTGTATATATATATATATATATATATATATATATATATCCAATACTATAATGACAAAATATGTTTGGTAATTATAACAACTTTTTATTACAGTATAGGACATCAAGCTCATCAAGCATATTATTCTTTTAATTACTTATTGTTTCAAACTTGTGATTGGGCATGTCTCATATTTTTTTAGCACAGTATTGCCCATCAGTTGTGAGCCCCATGAAAGTTCAGGTCTTAAGATCCCTATACGTTACAACCTGACTTTTTGTACAGTCTAGTTTACATTTTGCATCTAGTGTACAGGATCACAAATTACATCCATTATCTCCCTGCAGCACATATGATTATCGTGCCTGTAAACAACTGTAAAAGTGCAGATACCGAGTGGCTCTGCTCACACCGTCCACCTGTTCACAGAAAACTGTTGGCAGGGAATTTGAATGGGAACTATAACAAAAGTGACGCAGTGACGTCACTTCTGGTATATGGAATGCACAGTTCCTGGTTCTGTCACTTCCGGCCCATGCCCAGTATAACACTAGAGATCTAATATCTCTACCCGATCTCTAGTGAAAATAGTTATTCCTCCGGTCTAGCCGGAGGAAGAATTATAGACTTCTTCTCGCCTGCAAAGGGGGCAGGTCCAAAACACCTGTACTGTTTGCCGGCCAAAAGAAAAGCGACCGTTCAATGTTCGCACCGAACCGTCTGCCCGGTGGACAGCTCAGTCATTACTAGTAATTAACCAGTTCGACAAAAGAAAAAAGCCAAAAAATGTCTGCGTCTTATACAACAGAGCATCTTATGGTCCAAAATTACAGGCCCTTTCCTAACTATCCAATCAATCTGTGTACACTCAGGTGTGTGTTGAACTTGGTAAAGTGTCTTTTTGTACTATAAACAATAGTCTTAACCAATAGAAAATGATATGTTAAGTCTACTATATGAAGGAGGGCTTTCTCTGTAATGGAAAGCTATTGTAAAGTGTGGAAAGATGTGTGCTATGCATTTTATCCGGATTTCTGTCCCATTTGTTTAGTAATGATATAATATAATATGGAGACTGTGACTGTTACATTACCTGTCACGGTACTGTGACATTACCAGGTAAATGCAATGTGACTGATGTCCTAGTTTCCCTTGCCATATGACAAACACTGTAAGATAGAGTATGCCACACGTAATTGCTGAAAGCCCTTCACCGTGCCGTTGCTATAATTAAGTCCTATTACAGATTTGTTTCTACAAGTCAGTAAAGGCTCTGTAGTATTAACCATATATTAGAATCTTACTTTACATATTGTCAAATTTACTCAACCTCATATATATTATCAGTTAAGCAGAAAAAAAAGTAAAGAGAATAATTTATCATCTGTTTATTTCACTTGTCTTAGGTTTAAAGTAAAACTATGGGCAAACTAAAAGAGGATACATGCATGAGCAGGGGTGCACATAAGTGGTACTCTGGTTCTCCAAAGGGGCAACAAACTAGCTATGCGTACCTGCATTATTGTTACAAAGCTCATATGCGTACTAACCACTTGGAGACACTCAATGTCTGGGCGGTTGCAGATAAATGTATACAATTCATGTCGCTTGGATAACTGAAGGGAAACATGAATAACTATAAAAGGTTGCAGTTAGGAGTGTGAAATTGGGAATGTAAAAAACTAATGCAAAAAACAAGATTGGACTTCTATAGGTGTTGGAGATCTGGGGGGTGAAAGTCAGAGTAGGCATATGTAAGAGTAAAAGCTGACAAGATATAAGCACTGTGTGACAGCTGGAATATAACTATGAAAGGTTGACATTTGGACCACAGGTAGTCTCAAGGGTTAGTTACTAAGCCACAAAGTTTCAGGGTGTTACTACTGATGTATGAGATCTGGGGGTTCAAACGTGTTGTACTGTGTGTCAGGCGTTTTCATAGGGGTATAATATTTTATATACAACTAATTAAACGTACTAACATTATATATCTTATGGCGTAACGTTAAAAGCCATGGTTATAACATTGCTCCATTTTGTATCACTGCTTTAGTAAGTCTGTATAAAGGTCATCACTGAGTGAAAATAAGTATGGTCCAAACATGAGACCTCTCCGTGCCTTCATACTTGCCTGGTACGCCCTTGTACTTATCTAATCATCTGTGACCTTAAATCATTTCTTACACAGGATAATTATTTTAATTCTATGAGGTATGAATACATCCTTGAGTAAAAATGTCTGATGAGCTCATCTTGGTGTCTGGTCTCTGATCATAAATATGTCATAGTAGGAGTGATATACAAGGGTCATATGACACGAGAGGTACTTATTAATTGGGCAATACTGCCATCCAGTGACAAAAACGCCACATAGCACACGGTTTACCTAAATTCGGGAAGGGGTTAAAAGTGACGTATGTTTGAAAGTCCGCCTACTCCTTATCTAAGATACGCCTTTATACTCAGAGTCAATTGGAGAATTCGGAGAGTGGAAGGTATGTGTTTAAGATAAGAAATTATTACTTAAAGTGATGCACGGGGCAGGAGAGAGAAAAGGAGAAAAAAAAAAGGACAAAGAAAGAAATACAGGACAGAGGACGAGATCCCTTCACCCATCACCAGCCTTTCTTCTACAAAGCCATCCCAGGTCTTGGTAAGGAATCTTTATCTTATTCTCCAAACCAAATACTGAGGTGATACCTAATTAAGTCTGCCTCTTTGCAGAGCTTAGAGCTAGTATAACTCATGATATCGATGGTTGGCAACAGTGCACCTTGTCAATTGATTGAGTTATCTATGAGTTCAGAGTTAAGTGTCTGTAGGGACGTTTTCTCCCTTATTGGTATCTCATCAGTTTGTGTTTGGAGAGACTTATTTTCCTATCTAATAGTCTTGGCGTAGTTTTGTAGAAGTATTAGCCATCATCATTCTGTTTGTGTATAGCCTGTATAGCCAGCGTGCTTATTTCCAATTGCGTAGCACGAATTTTTGAGTGTTATATTACTGTGCTCTGTGTGTTGGAGACACCTCGTGGTGGTTTTCTGGTTTCATACGTGTCATTATTGTAATCCATTCTGTTTCAATTGATTTTTAGTGTTTTATTATTTCGTGTGTGTTAAATAAATATATATATATTTTGCATAATTGCTTGCCCCGTTTTATTGTCTGCACAATATAACTATTATACCGATCAAATTACTTGTGAGGTGTTATTTGTCTCATCTCAGGAACAATCAAATCTTTTGAGCTTAACCGTTTAATTGATAGTTCCTAAAGACTTATGAACTGCTGTTTATAAGTCACTGACATGTGAGAGTTACATGTGACCCAAAGCCAGCTGGTGACCTGTGGATGGAGACAGCAAAAAATCAATCAAAAACAGGGAGGTCCATCTGCAGCAGAATCTACCATGCAGGGAGCTGATGCAGAGGATAGTGAGGGAGACAGTGAGGAAGAGTACCAAACACCATCTACTGGTACTTATATGAGGAGCTCATTAAAAAAGTTATGTGCACCCCTGTGCATGAGGCAGTCTGTCTCTGACAGTACCATAGTAGTTTTTTGTTTTTGAGTCCCTCCCGTTAGCTACTTTAATTACCCCTTGATCCTGCCATTTTCTTTAACAGAACAGTGTCTTTAGTTAGAGGGTAGAACATTTAAATGTCAATATTATTAAATATTATGCTTAAGTTTGTCTCAAAGAAAAGCTTCTGAATGAATGCTGCTGGCAGACTGCATTACATACATTACATGGACATATGTAGGTGTTCATACATCTGCTTGTTACACCTATAACATTATTGGTAACTATGAAATCCCATTCCTAAAACTGAACTGAAATATGGAGGATATGGCTAGAGAAGTGATTGAATGTTCAGTGTTGCTAAATGCAGGAGAGTAACATCAGGGAAAAGCAGCTTGTGTACTTCTATTACAATATCTGAAATTCTTCCGTATACATGGAGGTTAATCCTCCCTAATTCTTGTTCTATTATTATAATGTGTTAAACCACATTGTGCTTCCTTCTCTTATGAGATGAACGAACTTGCTTTTATTGTAATGGAAAGAGGGAAAAAGGAAATCATATTCAGCTACAAGCGCTTAGACCACACAAAAAAAAATTTACATTGTTGTCGGACATTTTTCCAATTTTGCTATGAAAGTCAAACGACATAATACTCTAATGCAAGAGAGATTTTCTAGAAACCTAAGGAGATTTAAATCTTATGTAATCTTTCTTAAAACAGGTTTATACTAAAAATGGTCTCACTGCTTCAGAAAACATATCCATGAATTATTATTTAGCCTCACACATGTCCTTTTCAACCCAGTGCTTATACATGATGTAAAGGAATTCATAGCAATTGACTGGGGAAATAGTCATATAAAAAAGATCATTGTACAAAGACATATGGTGTACTGCTAACCGTGTCTGGTAAATACTTGTAAAGATTAGGGCATTAACAATTTAGAATTTTATCAAGTCAAATCATCCACCACTAAAGTCATAGTCAAGTCGGCTAGTTTGATGATGTCATTACATAGACGCAGAGAGGAAACACAAGATAACAAATAACAACTTTTATAAATCGTCCGCCTACGTGGAGTGGCCCCTTGGACACTCTCCCTGTTCCCTGAAGGGCGGATGCTGGTCTCGGCAGACCTGTGAGGCCTACCAGTGTGACACAGCAGGTAGTGTGGGATCCCAATTCTGCTCTTTTAAGTGAGCTTTCAATTGTTTTTATATATTATTTCTTTAACTTAAGTCATATTCTTCTATACCCCCAGATTTTTATTGGTCGTTCATATATGCTTAAATCAGTGGTTCCCAAACTTTCCTTGCAGGGCCCCCTGGAATATCTTCACACCCCCATCAGGGGGCCCCCCCAGTTTGGGAACCACTGGCTATAATCCTCCTGAAGAAGCGAGTGTATCTCACGAAACGCATCAAGAGACAAGCATTGGATACCGATACTTTTTTTGCTTCATTTTTTACTTTTTATGAATTCTTTTATCTATATACATATTGTGTGATAATAAAATGTAATGCTGTTTACTACATGCTGAATACATTTTGATATAGTGCCACGGAAATCCCTCTTCTTAAAGGTAGCCCTGGAGGTGTCCTGTGGTTACGGGAGTGCAACTCTTTGCTTTTGCAACTTTCTCTGTAATGTTAAAAGTCAAACATATGCTAATACCTTGAATTTTGAAGTCAATTTTAGTGCAAAACAAAAAGTCGGAACAGTTTAAACCATCAGCCAAGACACACAGAATGAGTCAACTCTGTACACCGTGGTACATAAAAGAGCACATTGTCATAAAACAAATATAACTGTAAAGCTCCTCAATGTGCTCTGGACTTGAATCGCGGCAGTGCTAACATCAACTGTGTTAGCCTGCGGATGCCGATGATTTCTGTGCATAACGGTAGTACTTTTATTGTGCTTCAACAGGTGCTTGCATATTGTGCAGGTCACGATTTGCGTGGTCTAGGGTAGTGGTGAGCAGTATAGGCAGTATTCGTAGTAGTATAACTTCATAAATTCTAGGATTTGTGATCTCGTCATTATTACCTTCATATCGCAAATCCGCACTTACACATATTGCGTACACAAGATTTTTGCAATTTTTTGGGTCTAATTCACTAGTTTGAGAGAGAAGTATTTCTATACTTGGAATGATATTTGTCTGTCCCCTCCACAAGCAAAATTTTTTTTGAAGTGACTATAGTCACAGAGTAATACATGGTTCAATTTCTTGACAGAGAACAGCCGTGCATGCTCAAAATCTGTTAAAAAATCGAGACAGATGAACACCATACAACTTGTCCACCTTCTCTCAGGCGTCATTCCCTTGAGCCTTTTAAAGTTGAATAGTAATAGTTTCTGTTATTGCCCATGATCCAGTGACATAATTTCATTTTTATTCTGTATACATTTAATTCACATTGTCATCTGGAAACTACATGTTTCCAGCAACAAGAGTTTCAAAAAACAATGTTGTATTCCCCAGTAAATTTTGGAACAATCAATTTACGACTACTCAGTACTACCAATACCAGTAATACCAGATGTCCAAGTAACAGGCTTTATTGTGTAATCCAGAAAACAAGCCAAAGGTCACACACAAAGGGCAGCCCAAGAAAGTACGGTACAGATGGATAAAGCAGGAGGGGTAGTAAAGGACAAGTCAGGGCAAGGAGAGTTTAACAAAGTCCAGAATCAGGACAGATCACTGATGCCAACAAGACACTTTCAGACAGACAGGTAAACACAGTAGCATGCCTAAGCACACTGCTATACAGGGGCTATAACGGGCAATGGTGTGCAAGTCCTATCAAATGGGCAAATTGCCCAATCAGATTGTGCGACCTGGCGCTATAGGATTGGTGAACAATTAGCTGGTGAATCTTCTGAAGACCATTGGGCTGCAAGAAATTCAAACTGAACATGTTCACCTGGACTGTACTGTGTTAAACACATCCATACGGTCTCTGGGATGCAGTTTGGCCAAAAAGTAGTTCAGGCAGAACGGAGCCTTTGCTCAGAGCAGGGAGACATGCTTATCCATGCTTTCTGCCGCGAAAGCTCCTTGACACTGCCTGCAATCCCTGGAGTCACAATGACTAATGTAGAAAATTTACTACAGAAAGTCTCTAAATTTATATTATGGCCCTGTTCGATCCTTTCTATTCCAGGGGGTTCAGATGCATTATGTAAAAGGAGAATTAAACTTTAATTAGTGTGGGTGATCTTTAGACATAGCAAACTAATAAGTACCATATTTTTTGGCCGATAAGACACTCTGGCTGATAAGATGCACCATCAACAGAGCACCATGTTTCTGTCTGGAAGTGCAGGTGTTAAGGAGGTGAGGACGCTGTAAGTTTCCCCATCCCAACAACAACCCCCCCTCCCCCCCAGCCAATCATCCTTCTAAGAGCTTCGACGCCTCTGCACTGCTTAGCTACGGATGCCGAAGGGGTGCACAGAATGCGTGACTACCCATGTCCCAATAGACTTTCGCCCACAAGTGTGTCTTATGAGCATACATGTAAACCTTCCCGTTTTGGCCGAGAAAGTCACGTCACTGACGTCCCTTCCTGTATTTCCCCGGTTTTTTTTTCATTCAAAATTGACAGGTAGGCTTATGAGTAGTTATGGCCAAACTTCGGCCAGATCCATTCACGAACAGGCAGATCAGACTTCGGGAAAAAAATCGTCACCACAGAGCTGCCCCTACCTTCCATATTGGGGACAAAGTCTGGCTGTCCACACAGCACCTCACCACACGTGTTCCATCTGCCAAGTTGGGACAAAAGTTTTTGGGCCCTTTTCAGATCTCTGCTCAGATCAATCCGGTGACATTTCGGATGATACTCCCTAACAGTATGAGGATTCACCCTGTTTTCCATGTATCATTGCTCAAGGCTTTTCATGAAAATCCATTCCCGGGTAGAATTCTGCCACCTCCTCCACCAGTTGAAGTAGCGGGTACGGAGGAATATGTTGTTGAGAGCATTCTTGACTCTAGAATTTACAGGAACAATCTGCAATATCTTGTACAATGGAAACGATATGGTCAGACATTAACCAGAGGATAATGTGCATGCCCCCCTGAAATCCATCAACGGTTTCGTCAAAAGCCTGGTCCTATGATGTCCAGAGGCCTTCCTGGAAGGAGGGGAGTACTGTCAGGATTCAAACCCAGGGATGCTCCGACGCCTGGTTGTAGCTTTACCTGTTGAGCCACCTCTCAATATGACTTTATGCTTGCTGGATCCCTTGGACCTTGATACTAAGTAATCTAGTTCTTATGAACCCTGAACCCTTGGCCACTCCCCTGGACTTCCTATAAAAGCCAGGCCCCAACCTGCATTCAATGCCAGTTTATTGTGCCTTGCCAATAACTCGCTCTGTCTTCTCATCGTGCTCTGATTTCTGATTACTTGTGTACCGAACCTTGGCTTCTGAATATATCGACTACTTTTCTCTTATCGCTCCATTCCTGACGTGACACCATTGGTTATTGACCCCGGCTTGGATTTGACTACTCTTTTGCTCGCTCCCTGTTTGTGCTCTGTTCTTGGACTATGCTCACCTGTGTTCTGATTGCTGTTTCAGCTACTGGACTCTGAGCCTGAACTGAGATTGTTACACATGCACAAGCAACCTTTTATCTGGTGACGTCTTGTTCTTAATCTGGGTTTGGCATCTCTGAACATGTTGGTGGGTCGCAAAGGCTGTACCACATTTCTTTTTTAATTGATTGTGTGTTTTTTTATATCTGTGATAGTGTGGAGCCTTGAGTGGGTGTTTCCATCCGGAATACAGTGCTGCTGTACTAAATAAGAAAGTGTTAAGCAGTTATTTGATCGTTATACTCAATGAGCAACCTAGTGTCATAGTTCTCACCTTGCTTGTGCTTTAAATAGACAGAGAATATGTTTAACATACTCACAATTGGCAGCAGCAGTACTATCTCAGAGGATAGCATGTAATATGTGTGTGAAGCAGGTGTTTGTGAATATTAAAAAAGTATGTATACTAAAACAAGTTATATGGATTTAAAGTGTTACATCATTTTGTGTTGGCACAATGATGACGTCGCACTTAGCTGCTGCTCTCTGGACTGAGAGATTCCATATTAAGCTGCTAGTCTTGTGGGGGTAGTTCTCCGCAATATTGCCACTGGATAAAAGCTTCAAGCCTATTTTAACCTCCCTAGCGCTCTAGTGAGGTCCAGATTTCTGTACCAAAAGTGCACCATAGACTTAAATGGAATATTTTTAATGTTGTAGTCCTGTAACTTCCCAAAATATGTCCGTACAAGGGTCTAATAGACATCCTGAATATAATAATGTTTGAAACACACAATTATGTATAATAATGTAATAATATATATAATATAATAATAATGTAATATAATAATATTTGAAACACACAATTATGTAATAAAAGGTATTATTTTAATGATACAATCTCTAAAATACTTCTTTTGTATGATAGATTTCAAAACAGTATGTATTTATATTTGTTTTTTGTTTACAATTACATTTTTATTCAATTGGAAATGTGTTTTGTGTTTTTTTTATACCATATTCTTCGGACCATAAGACGCACAGAGATTAGCTGTCAGATGCGAGATGCCGGCCGATGTCCGTGAACTGTGTAATTGCCTATGCCAGCCCTGAACTGGAATAGGCAATGAAGAGAGATTTATAGATGAACTTGCATCTATAGCTCTCCTGTCCATGGGAACAGCAATCAATCTGCTGCTCCCACCGACACAGAAACAGTAACATCGGCAGAGGAGAGGGAGAGGAGAAGACAGCCCGCCCCCCGGGGGATTAGCTCCTGTGCAGTAGATCAGAGCCACCGGTGCAGCGCTTACCGGTAAGTTTGCGCTGCTGGGGCTCTGATCTCTTCTGGACGAACCCAGCCCGTCCAGTGCTATACTGACAGGTCAGCGCTGGACGGCCTGCATTCGTCAGGAACGCCAGGGGGTGACATTATGTATTTCCCAGCTATCACTGCTGGTACATGTATCAGGTTTTCTCCACCAACATAGCGCTACAGCAGCAGAAGACATGCAGGATTATGTCATTACATAAAGTTCTTTAAGGCCATATATGAAATTTTTCGGCTGATAATACTCTCCAGTTGATACGAAGCACCATCACCCAAAGTGTCTTATTTGGGGAAAAATAAAAGAAAAAAATCTGATCTCCGTTTGTCTGTCTGGCATCATAGGAGTTAAGTAACTTCCTTCTATGAGCTTTCCCGCCTCTGTCTTAGCGCCTCTGCCTGTGGCTGAATAGTATTTTGTTGCATATTCGCTTTATAAGACGCACACATGTATTTCACCCCCCCCCCCATACTTTGGCCATAAATATAGTATTTATATCCATTGACCAGATACGGCTTTTTTATTGTGATGTATATTGTGTGCTGTATCCCTTGCAGCAGATTCAGAATGGATTTAAATATACTTTCCTATTGCACAGATTTAGTTTAATAGTTAACATTAATGAAAACCTATTTTGTAATTGTGTTCTTTTCAGTCTAATGAGAAAATAATGTATCTTCCCCCTGCATAGATTTCCAAGCACATATTTTCTTCCATTTCTCTTTCCTTGCGCTTCCTTTTTGAATTACCATAATGAAAGTCATTATTGCAGCCTGCAAATTAGCGATGTTAACTTGAGACGTAGTCTGTTATACCAGATCCCACATGTAATAACTGTATAAAGTGTGCCAATCAGAAAATACATCCTACTCTAATTAAACATAAATTTTGCATGTTAAATATATCTGCTTGCATTTTTTAACACTTAAAGCAAACCTGTGTCAAGGGAAAAATCCCCAAACACCCACACCGTGTACTAAGTGGTATAAACCTTCATTGTCTATAGCAGTGATGGTGAACCTATGGCATGCGTGCCAGAGGTGGCACTCAGAACCCTCGTTGTGGGCACACGATCTGCCAGCCAGCACAGAGGAAAGAACTGCAGCCTATTGGCTCTCAATTCTTTCAGTTCATTTTTCCCTCTCTTCTGATTGCACACAGCACCCCATACCCTCCACTCTACTATCTTATAAGAAAGTAGTTTGTGTTTTGTTTGTGTATATGAGTTGTGTATTTGTAATTCAGTTTAAATTGCCATGCCGGCATATTGAGATATATAATTGGGGTTTGCGTGTAAGTTTGGGCACTCGCTCTCTATAAGGTTCACCATCACTGGTCTATACTAAAGTCTAGCTTTGCTCTAATCCACTTTACATCAATATTTACACAATGCTTCCCTATGATTGCCTTTATTTTACCAGAGTGGTGTTAGGGAGGGGAAAGGTAGAGGAGCTACAACAATGTGAACACATTGAACAATAAACACGTTGGCTCAGGGGGTAAGCAGTCTGGCCATGCAGGGCCGGTGTCCTAGGTTGAATCTCGGCCTGGGCACTATCTGCAAGGAGTTTGCATGCTTTTACGTGACTACACTAGGAACATTAGATTTTGATCCCCCCCCCCC
>CM070033.1:67628402-67639482 GCA_036250615.1 Ptychadena robeensis | reverse complement strand
TCAAGTCCTTCTTTTGATCCATTTTGCCAAAGGAAAGGAAGTTGCCTAATAATTATGCACCCCTTATATAGGGTGTTTATGTCATTAGACCACACCCCTTCTCATTACAAAGATGCACATCACCTAATATGCTTAATTGGTAGTAGGCTTTCGCTTGGAGTAGGACAACATGCATAAAGAGGATGATGTGGTCAAAATACTCATTTGCCTAATAATTCTGCACTCCCTGTCGGTGCATCAATGTTCACTGGACAGCACCATCTGGTCCAGTGCGATAGTGGGAGTAGCAGCGCTGGACGAAATGGTGCCGCCCTGAACGGTAGGGCGGTTTATGTAAGGGAATGGTTTTGGACAACTGCAAATACATTAAGGAAAGTAAAGCAATTTCTGTTTTCCTTATTAAAAACAAAAGCTTGTATCACTTCCATATAGATTGATAGCACAATGTAAACTATGTTTTCATAGTGAAGAGTAAGACTATGAACATATTTATGAGCCAAATAAAGTTATATCACTATCAACATGTAGCTGTAGTACATCCCATAGCAGATTCCAAATAAAAGCTGTAGAGAAAATTGAGGCTTAAGGTGTCAAAAGGTTCCATTCCTTATAGCCTCCAGAAGAATGTAAATATGGCCTTGAATGCTCATAGTTTTATGTTAGAGAAACTGAAGGTTCATTTTTTTCTTTTACACAGTTTTATGAACTGTGAAGTCTGCCTTCATGGATATAACTCATGCTAAAGTACAACATTTGTCAGACTGTGAAGTATGTTTGTGTTTTTATCCTGGCATTTACGAAAAGGTTTTAGGTTGCCAGTTTTAAAATGTATCCAGAATGAATGACTTAACCGTTTCCCTAGTAAACTGCAGCAGAGTCTGGCACCCAAAGTGACATTGCAGTTATCCTCTTGATGCATATAACATACCTAACCTAGAGGTGCCTTCAAGTATGCTAATGCATAGACTGCCTAAGCAGCCTCAAAACTTGATGTGCCTAGTTAAACTACATTATACTCCTGCACAGTTTTGTTTTGCTAAGTTTCCTACTTGCCCCAACTCTACAACATAAAGGCTAATTGTTTCTAAATTTGTCTTCATGGCACCATACACTCAAGTGCTCTCGTTTTCCGGTCTGTGGCTAGGTCCAATGTAATGTGGTAATGATCCAGGAATCACTCAGAGAACTAGAGAACCAGTATAGTGCAACTTTATTGAGACAAGTGTTAACTGTTAAGTCTATTTAGAAATAAGTGAAGTCTTTAAGGTTTCCATCCACACTGCAGCACAGCAGGGGCAAGTTAAGGCGTTGAAATAGTCCAGTATCCAAACCTCAGACACAACAGCAAACTGTCCCTAAAGGCAACTGCAGGGGAACTTTGCACCTTGCACAGCAGTGGGAGGAATCCACCCCACTTTTCCCTGGCAAAGTTGGGATTAGGACTGTATGGCAATTGGTACAGCTCTCTACTGGTCACAGGGAGACCGGGAAAAGACACACATGCTGTCCTCCTCCTGTCTACCCAGACCACCAATCAGCTTCCTTTCGGTTGTAAGGGTTTGTATATTCTCCACTCTGCCCCCCCCCCCCCCCCCCCCCCCCCCCGGTGTCAGAAGGACAAACTGTAGCCTCTGAACCAGACTCTCCCCCTTCAATAATGGTCACCCCCTCTTCGGTGGTGACCTGAGAGATATCCCCACTGCACCTCCACTATCTTTTTCCACAATGGAGACCATAAACTGCATTTTGGGGGGGGGGGGGGCGAATCAGAACTTCAGAGGCTTCCTGATGAGAAGGCAGAGGGTGGTCTAAGAAGAATCAGGTGTAGATAAGTAATATTTGTTTGCCTGTACCATGTAGGCAAACATTGGAAATGAAGGTGTTCAGAGGTAATGATGGTAAGAATAATCCACAAAATGAACTCCTTCAGGAACTTTTCTGTAGACGCTGCTCCATGAATGGAATGGGCCCTTTCTAAAATGTATGTTGGTAAGCTTGAAGAGTAGTCTTCTTTGATTCCTTTTTTGTTTGTTAATATATCTTTAAGACTATGCGTTCACAAAGCAGTGTGCCAATGTTAAAAAATATCTCCAACCCTTAAGAAGGTTCAATATTTTATTTTTTTTATTTATTCCTAAGTCTCAGTAGTCTGTATTTAGGTTACCTCAGCAGATTTGGCAGCCAATCCTAAAACCAGTAAACACAGCACTGTATCTTCTGCCAATTGATATCCCAAGGCCTGCCAAGGGAATATTAGTTGAAAGCAGTTACTAAATAGTCTAAAATATAGGCACTAAGAAATGTAAGTGTGAATAATTAACTTTAAGCTGCAAGACTTCAAAGTAAATGTGACTATATCTGTATGGTGTTTGACTGGTCTGGTGAAAACTTTAGGACACTTCATATGGTTTATACTACCTTCTGTAGATTGAACCAAAGTATTCAACTATAAAATTCTAATATCTTCCTTTTCCCCCTATGATGAAATTACTGGGATAGAGCCATGGTTTCCATGAGCAGGAATTGATTGCCGAAGGTGGTATGCAACAATCGTTCCACAATTCGTTGCATCACCACGCTGCGATCTTTCATCGATCGCTCAGGAATCAACCTGAGTATGGCCGGCTCTAGGCAGGGACTATATAAGGCCTGTTTATCTGAAATACTTATGTGATTTTTTCCAAACTTAATAGGCCTCTTTAACTAGAGAGTAACAAAATGCTAATTGGGCAGAATAAACCACCTCAGAGGACTTTAACGTTTCTCAATGCTTGGAAAATAGTTTAGATGGAAGTCTTTCCCTGTGATTCCCACAGGGGATGTTGTAAATTACATAATTTAACATGCTCAGTCGAAGCAGAGAATCTGGAGTCCCAGTCTACTAAGACTTCTGTAGAAACATCAAACAATGGAAATATTTTCACACTCCCATTTTCTCCTTTTATAATCATCCAAGCTCAAATAAGATTTGTGGGTAATTGTATTTCTTGATGAAAGATAAAATATTTGGTGGATAACCTTTATTGCATGTGGCATTTTGAACAGAGCAGAGCATACACATTATAAGGGAAAGTGCTTTCTTTTGCAAGGTTGTCAGATAAAAGAGCCAGGTCTAATGTTTTTTTTGAGTAATGTAAAGTAATATGAGATGAACATAATACTTCCAGAATCTGTGAAACCCACCTTTACTGACTATGTGGAATGGAATCTTTTTCCCCAAACGTGCCAGTCAGTGGATGTTAGTGGAGGTGAGACCTTGTATACCATTCAATCAAAGCCTGGTATTCATTTGTTTTTGTGAGTAAAATCGCATTGGTCAAAATACACTTATTTTCACTAAAAGTTTTTTTGTTGTCTATATTTGTTGCTACATGTGGAAGTCCCATTCACTTCGGTAAGCAGCTTCTCTAGGTGGTCCAGATTTACGTGACATGTGCTGGACTTTCATTTTTGGAGAGATAATTGTTGGCCATATTTACCCTAGGGTTATCTCTTTATGATACCTGTCACAGCTTCTTTAGCTTATTTTTTGGGCCACCTTAATAAGTAATCAGGATGGCTTGTTATGTTCTAGAGAAATAGAAACCTTCAGGTTTAAAGCACAGGAAGCCAATTTAGGTAGCTGTCTGATGCAGATCGTAGCTCATTATATTAGATTTACTTTAATTTGAGTGACCACCTAATATTCTTAACTGTGATTAAATTCTGCTGTCTTCTTGTAATAACAGGTGCAAGATAAAGCATATGATGACTTTGCTTTTTGCAGCACATGGCATCTAAGGTATAATAATATATTGGCAGCCATTTAATCTGCCCTATCCTTACACATCTGCAGAGTTTCAAGACTGTCTGTTGATGTAATACATGACTGTACAGAATAAAGTTCATGGGAGTGAAATTTACTCCATTTACTGGGACAATATTCATTATATAAAATATTACTGGGATAATATTCAGTATATAAAATTAATTACAGAGATAATATACATGATATAAAATAGAACTGAATATTTACTAGAAAGTTTTGACCAATTAAGACATGATCTTCTTGTGGTTTTCTGAAGACACTCCCACTGTCAGCCTGAATCTTCAGTGAGTGTGCAGAGGACAACTGAAATATGTTAAACATTATTCACAGAATAATGTGCCCTTTTTAACAGCGCAGTACGGACGATAGCAGCAGAGTACGATGTACTCTGCTTGAAATTCTCACCTTCCCCCAGTCCTTGTCACCGGCTGGGAGACCAATGCCCTTCCAAAAGCCCGGAAATGCAGTGGCGATTTAGAGAATCACCACAGCTTTCCAGGGGTGTATTGGGTTCGCCCGATCCCTGCTCCTCTAGCATTTGGGACAAACCCAAACGGCAAATCAGCTTGGTAGGTCTCAAACGATAGGGAGGTAAATTTGCATACTAACAATTCAAAATAATGAAACATACAGTATACTGTATTCTTCACGTAGTCTATATCTCCATAGTCTTCATATAAACTAAGAAAGATAATAGATTGTGCAAAACCGTCAGCAGTGATTACACAGTAACAGTGATGTAAGTGGCAAAAAGTGCCCTTAGTAGGTGTATGGAGTCTGGGCAATGATCACGGAGTAAAAGGGGGTCAGTATGAGGGGTGTGTGATTAAGTTGCATGTAGGTAGGTGTGAAGTTCTCAAAATGGAAGAGTGAGGAGTGTGACCCCCTGTAACAGACACATAGGAACAAGGACACAAGGCGCACAACCTAGTACAACAAATTAAGGTGCTGTAAACGGTAACATATAATAAAACAAAATAAAACAAAAGACAACATACTCACAATAAAGGTGTTTTACAAGGATTGATCTCTCAGGGCCGTGTGCTTCCTGTCATCTACTGGAAACCCTTGCACACTACACTTGGGACCCATCTTATCTTTGGCATGACATAGACCCGAGGGCCCTCCAACACCACTTATTTAAAAGCAATAACTTCAATAGTCTACAAGCCAAATTACACTGAGGCCACCAAATTCTGTTTACATAATATCTTCACATTTGTAGACAAATTTTACATTCAAACTAAAGGGACTGCTATGGGAGCTAACTTTGCTCCCAGCTACGCCAACCTGACTATGGGCCACTGGGAGGACTGTATGATCTGGGCCAACAGCCCCTTTGCCTCACACCTGGTGTTTTACAGTTGGTACTTGATATTATAATCATCTGGAGTGGGGAAACGGTCAGCTCCTTTGTAGAATACTGTAATCACAACACCTTCAGTCTATCCCCATGTGGTCAGCCCCTCATCTTTTATTTTCTTTGATCTGGAATTTTCCTCTCAGGACGTGGACATCACCACTAAAACCCATTTCAAACACACAGCCAGCAACTCCTACTTGCATAGAACTAGCTGTCATCACCCAAAGTGTCTGAAAAACATTCAGAAAAGCCAGTTTACTAGATTAGGGAGGAACTGCACCAGAACTGAGGACTTTTCCATCAAAGCCAGGTACTAAAAGGACCCTCAGTGGGGACTTTTAATTGGCAAAAAATCAAATAGAGTCATCACATAGAAAACACATTGACACTGATATTTGGTATAACAATGGATACAACAATAGGAATATCCCATGTGGGCAAGGTTTTTCCAGTTTGGGCTGTAAAGAAGATGTTTCAAACTATAGGTTGTCTTGTCAACATGTTTCGCCCCATAATTTGGGCTTCCTCGGGACATTATTCATCTATTGGAAACAGCAAATAAGAACATAATATCAAAATCAACGTTACATCAACAAACAAATATAAAATTTCAGATAGTCAATAAACATGCTACAAAATTACTATTTAGTGTAGTATTTCTTTTTCATAGATTATATATGCAAATATCCCTATCTATACCAATATTGACATATGCTTGCAAAAAGTATCATATGTAACAGTAGACAGACTTACCTTGATAACATCACATTTTGAGTCCCACAAACCAGTCCCAAGAACCAGGGCTGATGGCAGACACCAGGAGCCAACGGACAAAAGAGTGGGGCGACCGAGCCCCCAAAGGGAGAGCTTACCAGCCCAACAGGGCAGGCCGCAGCAGCCCAGAGGAGGGGGGGAGAAAAACCGATGGTAAGTTCACACTTATTCAGTCCACACCACTGATTGGAATCTTAACCTGTGACCAAAATATATTTCTTTATTATTTATTTATATTTGGTCAAGCATCAAGTTCATCACATAATTTAATAATGCATGCAAACCCATACAGAAGGCCCTGAGAAACAATTGGAAAATCCTTCTTCAAGACCCCCATTTGATTTGGTTCTCTACCACAAACACCTCGAGTAGTATTTGAAAAATGCATCAGGTCCAAGATTGCTCCAAGGAAAATCAGCTCCTTACAACCTTCCAACACTATTAGGCCCAGCATCAATGATCTTAAAGGGGTCTTCCAATGTAAATAAAAGATCATGTAAGATGTGCCCTTTCATCCCCCATGGCCATTATATGACAACTCTGGTAATCTGCTTCTCAGACCATGTAGTATATGTTCTGATTTGCCCCTGTAACCTGCTATATGTAGGAAGAACCATCCAACCCTTCAGAATCCTTTGGTGAACACTGCCCTCTTAATGAAAAACCGTCCCCAGACCATGCAGTGCCCAGGCATTTTAACCTTCAACATAATGGCTCCACTGAAGGCCTCAAGGCTTTTATCATTGAGTCCATTGATGCCAGTCTACCCCCTAATAAAAGATTTAATAAGCTGTGCTCCTAAGAAAAGTATTGGATATCTTCTCTCAATAGGCTAATTCCCATGGCTAAAATGAAGAATTGGGCATTAATACCATCATAAAATAATTAGTCCCCACTAGGGGGTGTAACATTTATTTATCCATTCTTTAGTTTAATTTTCCTTGTTTAAGCATTAGCTAAGTACTCCAATAGAGCTTCCTTGGGCTCTCCAGTCCCCTTCCCCTTCTCACTTGCAGTTTTGCCTAGCTCAGCTAAGGCATGTTAATGAAGGGGAGGGCACTCCTCTGTGTGTGCATATGTATAGAGGCCTACTGCCCCCCTTCTCCCTATGGTTGACAAAGAGCATCCAATCAAAATGCACCCCATTGATTCTGTTGAGCCCTCCAGCACCTGTAAGCTAGAAGTGATCTCCTCCATAACCAGGAAGTGGCATTATCCGGTTAAGCACACGGCCCTGAGAGATCAATCCTTGCAAACGTTCTTTATTGTATTTTGTCTTTTGTTTTATTTGATCATTTAAAGTACCTTACTTTGTTGTACTAGGTTGTGCGTCTCATGTCATTGTTCCTATTCACCATTGTATACCCATTTTAAGACTGGCATGTCTTTCCATCCATTTGGCAGGGCCATGGGGGGTGACATCTGTGCATCTGAAATTTTTTCCAATGTATCTGTGAGCCGCCCAGGGAGAGAGAAGGAATAGAGGAGACTCAGCAAAGCATTTCCATTCCCAGGGGGGTGTATGGGGAAACAGAACAGAATCCACAAGTCTCACCTCAACAGCATCCCCCTCCCTAGCCTAGCTTCAATGCATGGTAAACTTTTGGCAAAAACAGGATATTTTAGTATTGACTGGAATAATCATGCATGTGCAATATTGGTAGCTCACCTGTTTGTGTGTACTAAGTTTCACTAAAGCTAGGCATACACCGCTCAATTTTTTTATCGATTTGAGCATAATCAATCACTGTGCATGTTTCAGCGATTGATTGTGCTCGAATTAATACAAAAATCTAGTTTCTTGATCGAACAGGGAACCAACCTGTTGGTAAACCCTGTTCCATTTACGATTCCAAAAATATGGAAAGGGTTAGAAGAAGGCATTCTCCATTCAATCGAGGTAGCACAAACACAGCTCAAGGACGTCATCACCCTGTGTTTGAGGGCTCCTCGATTGCACAGGCACTGACCCATGTATGGGATGTTTCATACCCTGCAGTTATGTCTTCCGGCCTTCCTGCCCATCGGCTGTAGATTAAAAAAAAAAAATATACAGATTTCCACACAAAAAAAGTTCATCAAAAGCTTAGGTTCCAAACTAAATTTACCAATTTTGGGACATGGTCTTATATGGTTTTCCAGTAGCTTGGCAGAGGTTGGGGTTAGGAGATCCTATTCCACTTTCTTATGAGATATACAATAGCAATTCTTAGGTTCTGTTTCCTCATTTCCTATATATGTACAGTTAGTAGAAGACAGCTGGAGGCCATAGAGTAGTCTTAGGACCTTGAATCATCCACAGTGACCACAAATCATGTCACCAGAGGCACAATTTCTCATCTCAACACAGTAACAGTCATAGCATTGTGAACAATTAAATTACAGCAACATTAGGTAGGTCTAAAGATCGAATCATTGATGAATATGTGTGTGCTTATTTTTAAACTTGTTGGAAAATTCCTTTTCAATTTTTAATGCTGATTATTTGGGGTGATTTTGATGGGCCTGAAAATTCCTTAGAGTGTTACCAACGAAGAATAAGGTAATTTATACAAACTTTAATCTATTCTGATTCATCCTTAGACACTGATTTACATATCCGCCAGGCCTCAGTGACACTGAATGGGTTATACAAAATTTGCATGTATTTTGAAAATGCCATTGATGTATTTTTTATGCAATGCTCATTTTATTATTTGCATTAGGCATGTATGTTGAGTGACTGACATCTCTTTAGGTTTCAAAAGGGTATAATCATAATTTTGTTTAACCCTTTCTTAACCTTTTCTACCATACAGTCCATGCAGAATGTAGATCAGAATAATTTCTTTCATTACAATGAAACTGCTAATAGATTATACAAACATATGACAGTGAAATGTAGTGAAAATAATCATCTGATAGATACTTTGTTACTACAGAGGAAACAAAATTGAGAATGTATATTTCAGATGATTGCAAAATAAGCAAACAATCTGGCCTGCCATTGGATTGAGTACTGAGCAGCATTATTAGAGGGATTACTAGCAGGAGGAAGAAGGTTCAGTTTCCCAATATTTCACTTAAGTTAAAACACATTTAAGAGAGATCTGAGAAACTGACTCCCAACCAACACAAATTCACAGAGAAAATACCCTACTGACTGCCACAAAGTAAAAAGTCTACCTACTTCATAGATAGTATTATAGCGTTGCCCAGAGTTACTCGCTGGAGCAACAAGGTCCTTTACAGATTTTTGATCTGCGTGTTCTACCTAAGTTCTAAGTCACACAGAAAGTTAATGTCCACACATCTGGTTAGGGGTTAAAGTTTTACTAAGGGAATATGTACAGTCTTATATCACCATCACCCAGACAGCAAAATGGGGTTCAATCTTAGGTCTATGTTTCCAACAATCCTACCTAGTTGCTAAGAGGAATGGTGGCTGATGGCTCTTACCTAAGAGGAGGTTCACTAGGAGGAGGATTTGGTTGAGATGAGCTTCCTCTCACCTGGGTATGGTATGGCATCTCTGTTGAAACCCTCTTACATTCACTTGGGCAAATTGAGAGACTGCCCTGGTCCAAAGGGGAATCTTAGTCATTCACCATGGATGAGGGTCAGTCCACACCATTGGCTATGTGGACGACCACAGGGAACCCAGAAAGAAGAAGGGAGCACCTTGCTCCAATGTAAGCTGAGGCTTGTAGCCAGGAAACCCAGAAAAAGTCTGGGAAAGCAGTTAACTACAAAGTATATCGCTTCTGCCCAGAGGGAGGGGATTTACAGTTACTGGGCAGAAAACAAAGTCCAAACAGCGGGAAAGAGCCATTACCCCATCCTCCAGCAGGTGCTAACAGAATAATAACAAATTCTTAAAGGCATATACATATATATTACAGGGTGTCATGGTCTATATACACAAATAGATATTTACACAGAATATATACAATAAAGTGTAAAACCACTTCACTGAACTATAATTTATTGCATTTCAATATTATAAGTGGTGGGTGTTCTACAAAGGGTGTGAAATGCTTTAGGTGCTCCCCATTCCTTATGACTTCATGTAAAACATTCTACAATGTACTGATCATTATGTTATGTGGGCTGCAGGTATAATTATTTAAGTAAGATGTCCCTGAAATCTAAAATAATTTCAAGTGTTTCTCTGGGGTAAAAGTTTGAGATAGTCTACTCTATATTATTAAATTACTGAAAGTTCAAATCAATTACTACAATTTATGAGACTAATACTTTCCACTTAATAAGCCAAATGCCTATAATAGCAGATAGAGATAAAAAAAACATATTTGGATTACAACATCTCTGTGTTTCTACTTTAAAATTGGGATTTTTAACAACCAATCACATGTTACAGATGAAATAATACATTTAATACCAGAGAACTGTGTGTCCTGGTGGCTTGCAACTGTCCAATATAAAAATAAACTGAGCAAGTTGAGAAGTTCCTCATTCATTTCCATTTTGACCAATGTTTACTGAGGTTTACCTATGCATTAAAGTGTTGTATGTAACATTTACTGAAAGTCTAATTCATACAAACAAATCTTTACATTTTATAAACACAGGCAGTTCCTTGATTTTATAGTATCATACAACCACCTATCTATTGAATACAAAAATCCCACACTCCACACATATGTTATGTGCAAGAGAATGACTCTGCTTAGATGCCTCTCCCTCTCTTTTCATCCAAATATGAGGGCTTATTGGTAGGCTCTTGACCTTAGTCGAACCCCTAAATGGAAGGAGCCTGTAGAAAACTAAGAGCAGTGAGTGTGGAAATTCTCTGTTTGTAACATTTGACTGTATATCACATGTCCACTAGAGATGGGTAAGCAGTTTGCCCGGTGGTCGGTTTGCCGCAAACAACATGTATTTGCAGTCTGCTTACCGGGCGAACACTTCCGTTGTTTGATCTCCCATACTTAACATGGAGTTCAGAGTATAGAGTATATGGTACATGCAGTACAGTCAATTGTGTGTTTTTCAAATGGTCTCTGCGCATGTGTAATCTCATATGGGGATAATGCACATGCACAAAAACTGTGGGTACTGCAGATATTAATCCAGCATCTGAATCTTCATTTAGTCACTGGACTTCGAGGTACACAGATCGTCGCTGGAGCTTC
>CM070033.1:67603701-67620076 GCA_036250615.1 Ptychadena robeensis | reverse complement strand
GCACCTCCTGAGGAAAGGGGACAGGAAATGGCGGATCTGGAGGTAGCGAAAAAGAGCAGATGACAGCAAGTGCCACTGGTCTTTCAGGCTCTGGAAGGAGCGGAAACCCTGCATGTTGTACAATTGGTAGGCGAAATGGAGTGGCGCCTTGGCCCAAGGGGCGAAGGCAGCAGGCTCGGTGAAAGCAGGGGGGAACAGTGGGTTGCCCAAACCACCGACGAGGGGGGAGTGGGGGGACATTAGCTTTCCAGGCCCCTTGACCCTATCCCAGACCCTCAGGGAGTGCACCAATGTGGGGTCCGACAAGGCTGGGCGCTGGGAGGGGGGTAGCCAAATTAGGTTGTAGAGGGGTATCGGGGAAACGTCCAGCGGGGCAAAGCAAGTCCAGAGGGGGGGGGGGGGGGGGGGGGGTCAGTGAGAGAGTGCAGCGAAACCAACGGGGCCACCTGGGCTGCCCGGTAATAGACCACTATATTGGGGACGCCCAAGCCCCCAGAACGCCTAGGGCGATAAAGATGGCGGGACGAGACCCTCGGACGCTTGTGTCCAATCATTTTTCAATCAATATTTTTTTCCCAATTTTTATTGTTTTAGGTTGATCTTACCATGTGGGCTGCCATATATTTTTAATCAATCAACAAAAAAATTTATTGAATTAAGTTGATTGGATGGAAAATCTAGACATGTATGGGGGTCTTTAGTATACAGATATTTTGTTAAATTTATTGCTAACATTTTTATTTGGAGATCTTGCCGGTAAAGGCACTTGATCATACGTATCCTTTATCTCACTATTGTAGTAGTTTTGTCAACATTGTTTGTTTCTGGCAGGATCTGATTAAAAAACTATGCACAAGTTGACAAAACATTTTTAATTAAAACTGCATAAAGTATGCTATGAAAAATAAATACATTTATGCTAGGACTCCACTATGCGTTGGGATCAGTCGATATCCGTGCAAACCTCCGTTGCGTTCCTGTGGATGGAGATTGCTGCGTCGATATCAACTCTTAAGGCTGCCATACACGGCACGGATTCGTGCCGGATTCCCGCGCGATGGATTCCGGGCGCGTGCACGCGGATCCATCGTGCCGGAATCCCCTGCAGCCCACCTTGCCCGTCCGACCGCATCCGATGGATCGGGGGCACAGAATCGGATCCGAGGAAGAACCAACCTGTTGGTCTTTTCGGGTCCGATTCTGCTCTGATCAGGGGGCGTTGCGGTCAGGGAGGCGATCCATCGGACACGGATCCGGCCGTGCAAGGTGGGCTGCCACGATCGGATTCCCTAATTGGCTGATCGTTCTCACCTGTGGATGCCGGCGGAATCGCCGGAATCCATTGGTGCTGAATCGATCAGCCAGGGAATCCGTGCCGTGTATGGCTAGCTTTAGGCTCAGACTGATGGATCCAGAGTTCTGATGGGCTGTGAAGACAGCCCTGTCAAAGCCCCATTACCGTCAATGGGCGGCTCATGCACTGTGGTAAAATCCGTGACTGAATATTTAAACAGCATGTTCCAGGGCTAAGAGGGGCAGCGCTGGTGGGCATACATGGTTCGATTTGTCCATTTGAAAGACATAAAATATGATCGTATTAAGTCACCTGTATTCAGTTGTGACCGTTATTACTGCCACATAACATGATGGACTTAAAACAAATCAATTCCTTTCCTTAACCCTGTTTACATGCTCCAAAATAGGATACAAATCCATCCAAATACCTAGAAACTGATCACTGCTCAATTGATTTAGGAAAAATGGATTGGTGTATGCCCACTTTTAGTCTCTGGGCTCTCAACACTCTTGAGTAAATATTGATACACCATGTTCAAGCCTAGCACACTCAGCTTAAACATGTTGTATATTCACACTTTAGGGCGCACAGAGGTTTTCCTCCAATTTTGGTCTTATAGAGAAAAAAAAGGTTTAAATATAGTGTTCTTCAAAAATATGTTTGGCCAAAAGGCAACCTTCTCAGTGATCATTTTATTGTCCTTTACATTGGTTAATTATCATATTTTGATATTTAACAAACAAACATCAGGCTGTCACCATGATGATGGAAATAAGTGATTGCAAATCTGCTAAGTAGACAGATTGTGGCCATTGTTCTTTCTCTCTTGTAATAAACCAGTAGGTTATCTTGGATGTTCTCCCATAAACAATCTAGTTTATTCATTTATTTGTCTAAATAATGTGTGAATTGCAAATATTGGCTCTATCAATATTGTGCTATACCCACGTAATCATCATCAGTACATCAGTACATGGAATTACCATGCATTGCATTCACAATATGAGCATGCACAAGTGGCCATTTGCGCAATGAAGGGAATCTGTGGAAAGCACTATGCATTGCATTTGTACTATGCGCATGTACTAGTGCCCATTTGCTCAATAATGACTGATCACGAATTAATAATGATGAGATCACAAATTCTAAAATGTAATAATTTGTTGCTAAATATTAGGGGGAAAATGTGCGATATTTTGTGAATATGAAAATTGCCTATGCTGCTCATCACTACAAAAAACTGAATATACCCATGCATAAAGAGAAAATATATTTTTTAGATTAACAGACATAAGGTAATTACTGTCTATTTATAGCTTGAGCACACAAGTACAGTTTTTATTCATACAATTTATTACATGACGTTTGGAAAAGTTGGCACGGTTTATATAAGATAAGTAGGATCCTTAATGATGACTAAAATGCATTGGCCAGTATCCCGTAGCTGTAACTTGTTGGACTGTTCTAGAAAGCAAATGACAAATAATGTTAATGCTTGAGTTCATGCATACAAGCCTTTAATATTTCATAGGTTTGTTTTTAACATTTTGGAAATGTTGCATATTTTATATGTCAGCCTTAAACAATGAAATCCATTCTTCAATGGTGAACACATGGGAATGGCTGAAGATAAACATGAGTCTTGCTTCAGTGCCCCTAGCTTTTCTCACCATTCCTCTTTTATGCTAGTACGGAATTATGCAGCATTAGGATGTATACTTACAGTGTAGAAGATTGCCACCAGACACTACAGAGACTGGATATTGTGGTGCCAGCTGATGATTCAATGAACATATGAACATACATTTATTTTAGCAGAATTTTACAACCATTGACATGTTCAAAATGTGACCTAGTTCTTAAGTATATACAATATTATATTATACTGACTAGATCTCGCAAGGCTTCCAAAGTTTGGCCTGGAGACAGTATGTGGTCCTTTGGTACTTTTTGTGTATATTTAGGCCCTGTAGCAAGTGATTTTCCTGCCTAATAACTTACTTAGTAAGGCATATGAAGATTTTTTATATTCCTTTTTGTCGTGGTTAAGATCAATGTGCCTATAGCAAATAAGCATGTCAAAGAGAGGGGTTTTGACCATTGTAACAACTGCTATGGCTACCCTATTGGTGCCACACCAGACAGAAACCTAATTAAGCAAAAACACTGAATGTGCTGGTTGAATGGCCCATCAAAACCAGTGTCCCCATTCCCCCCTTGTTTTTGCCCATTAAACCTGAAAGACTGAGGGTCTGCTAAAGTATAGGTACTATAGGAAACACTGATAATTTCTATATGAGATTGGGAAACCTAAAAAAAAAAAAATCTCCCACCCAAACATCCAAAGAGAGAGGCTCTTCATTGATCTCATCTTTCCAAAGGACATTTTTACAGAAGGCTTGTGGGTGGCTAGTGGAAGATGCATTCAGTCTTTTTCGTATTATTATTTAATGAACAGTTGAAAGGAATAAAATTCCTTACCATTAGATTTCTCCCCCAAGTGCTAAGCATTAGGGAGACACTGGGTCTTTTAAGGCCATCAAGTTGTACTTTTTATTGATTTTTTTAAAAACATGATGAATAAAAACAAGTTAATTGTTCTAAACACGCTTCCATTAATATTTCAACACATGTTCATGAAATATATGTGCACAAACACATTGTTCCTTTTTTATTCAGATGTAATTAGATAGCTGTTATATTCATTTTCAAAGCAAAAAGAACCATACGTGTTTCACAACCTTTGGCTTCTTCAGGGCAGCTTTGTTTCTTATAATAGACCTTTAACATACTAACTGAGGCCTGTAGAGTGTGTAGACTGGCAGCTACCATAGAATGTTGCAATTATAAATACATTTTCTCACTGCAGAATGATGAACCTTCAATTTATTTTATTATTTCAATGTATAGCCTTAGTTGGATTTTATAATTTTAGAACATAAAATAACGGACTAGATGATAAAAAATGTTTAAATCTTGTTACAAAGGAGAATATCCAATAAGTGGTTGTTTTAAAAGTAGTCCTGACACAACTTATAATTAAAAACCCACAGAATGTTTTCTTGACCAAAGCCTGTGTTTGTTGCACACACAAATAATACTAAAATATTTGTGTAGCTGTGTTGTACTTCCTAAATGTGTTGTGCTTGTTTGGAGCTGTGTTATATCTTATTAGCCATAACCACTTAAACATATGCTTAAACCCACAATACATTTTTACTTTTACCAACACTATTTTGTTTTCTATTCTACACAATGTCTAATATCCCTCACATTTACCTTGGCCCAATTCAGGTTCTGCCATTTTCTACTTCTTCACAGCTTCTGAGTCTAAACTCTGGATAAGGGGAAGCCTTTGAGAGCTGTTGCCATTATGCTTTTACAGATACTAGACATAGTCCCTAGGTAAACATGGTTAAGCCACCCTGCCTATCAGTTGTGCAGACAGTAGATATGCAATTTAGGGAAAACATCTAGCGTCTGTACTGTGGTTGTGTGAAGCAGTTTAGTGATCCAACAGGAAAACCCCTGTACCCTATAGAAAAAAAAGCAGCAGGCACCACTCTATAGAACAGGACAAATGATGTAATACAGCATTAAATTGTTCTTCAGTTCTTTGGAATGGTCATTCCCAATCACTCTAATTGAGTATTTGTACACAGCTGTCTGTAGGCCTGAATGCATCTGAGAAGCAATGGGGAGTTTGGTCTTACCAAAATATAAGAATTTGAGGGACCTCAAGAGCAAAAGAGGGTTCAGTTAATAAAATGCAACATGACATTTTTTTTGATGTTTTAATTGTCATAAATAGAGTTCCTTATGTTCTCTGGTTTCTAAATAAATTTGTATCTGAGCTTACAGTTAAGAGGAGCATAGGAAGAAGGTGGAACCTAACACGATCATATTATAAATAGTGGTGAGTGCATAGGCAATATTCAGATTTGCGAATAATTCTACTAATATTCTATTAGATATTGGTAAATTTGAATATTCGCTGTATGACCATGCATTGCGAAAATATCAGTGCAATTGCAAAAATAATATTCTTCCAAATGAATGGTGACATGCTATGTTTATTTTCGCAATGCGAATATTATTTTCGCAATACATGGCCATACCGCGAATAATCGAAATTGTGAATATCCAACGGCATATTCAAGATATTTGTGAATTCTTAAATTGCCAATATTCGTGAAAAATATTCGACATTTGAATATTCAAGCTCAACACTAATTATAAGGATTGAGGCTTAAGCCCCAATCAGAAACAATGTAGATGTAATATTCAATAAAACCAATTTACAATCGATCAATGTATACTCCAGTACAACAATACCACTTCATAATGTATAGTGTCAATAAGATATCTGGTTTACCTGCATATACTGAGGAAGTGAACCATTCTTCTCCAATGCCAGTTACCTCTGGTCATCTGAGAACCACTGTATTTGACGCAGAAGAACTCTCAGATGTACTTGCAGCACACTCCTGTCTGTCTCTGACATGAAGAAACATTCAAGTTTTAATGTGATTAATGAAGCAGAAAGCAGAGAGAGGCAATCCTTAAATCTGTTAGGTGTCAGGGTGAATTAAGTGCTGTGTGCTTGCTTGGGAGAGGTATTATCCCAGGCCAGCCATTAAAAATGACTGAAGATTCTGGACCTGTAAAAAAAAAAGATGCTCCTGGATGTTACATGACTGAATGAGAGTTGAATTTGTGGACTATGCGAGCCTTAGTTAACATTTGAGGCAAAGTTGAACACAGTTGGGTAGCATGAGCAGTTCTTCTTTTAATTGAATAATAAAAAATAATTGACCCATGTCACCCATGATTATTAGTAAATTATTTAGAAGAATTAGGAACACTAAATGAAGCAAAGGACAATAGAATAGCATGGGAGAAAGGAAGTTCTTGAACTAATGAGCGGCAGGTATAGCTTTCTCTCCAGCAAGGAGAACAGTGAGCATCACCTTAGTGGGATTTATTAATTAGACATTAACCATCAGTTCAAATCTTGTGAGTCTAGCCTTCACAGTCAGAAGTGACTCATATTTCAGAAATAAAGCTTTGAGTTTCTAGCAAGAGAGTCAAGACACAGTAAGTGTTGTCTAGGGTAAATTAAAAAGAAAGAAAATAGACTGCTTTGGATGCTAAATATGCACAATTACCATTTTATATGTTCCCAACAATTTTTTGCATAGTCCCCAATCTGATTCATACAGATGTATATTTGAATATGACATGTAACACAAGAAGCTGTGAGATAAGAAATGACACAACACGGATCTCTATTACACAATATGGAGCAAGCCCTCTTGCTTTTTTCCCCCTCTTTGTGCTAGTAGTAAAAAAAGTAAAATATGACATTATCTATAGTTAATGATATTTATGTGTACCACAGTCATATCAGTTAACGTATTGACGTTTGCAACTGATTTAAATTAGATTAGAAACTGTTAATCTAATATCGGTCAATGGTACTACACAGTGTAATCGATGCAAAACTGATACCTTAAATTTGATTGCTTTCCAGTTATACAGATAAAGGTGTGGATGTATGGCAAATAATCTGATTAGATACAAATCACTCAAAACACATAAAAAAAAACTGACAGGTCACTGCACTTTTAATATTTTGCTGAATTGTTATAAATTTCAAACAATCAATTAAAAATATTATTATTGACTATCCCTTGGCTTAAAGGATCAATCAGATTCCTTGCCCTGTGTATTGTAATCTTAAACCCTCAGGTTGTAGCTTTTATCCAGCTATAGGCTCCATTTACACCCATCCACTCTATGATACTGTGCGAAAGTAAATCTCCAGAGATAATCCCTTTTATTAGGTACACTAGACGATGAAAAACGCACGCATCAGGCAATTTTTGTGTTGAAAATGCAACTCAACAATTATAAATTCATCTTCTAAATGATCATCTATCATTTTGGCTAATGCAGCACAACAATCCTACATCAATGACTGCATAACTGTCATCAGTGTGTGTTGCTGCATATGTGAGAGAGCATTTGTTTTTCATCTATATATCCATCCTTGTATATATTCAGCAAGCACCGGAGCCTGTTTATATGGAGGTATTTCCTGCCTTCAGCTCACCTCTGATGACAGCTGGAAGTTGTATAAGGTCACTCCAGGGATTTGGATGGATGGTGTGCCTGTATCCCAGCCTGGGTAGTGTATGGACTATAGCTGTGAAGTCAGTGGTGGTGGAGGAAGCCTCCATTGATAGAAAACCTAGTGATCAGAGACTAATGACTTAGCAGTGAGAAGCAGTCTGTACCTGAATGCGACAAGCTGAGAGAGGGGCTTTCCTTCTGCTCATTCCCCCTAATCTCTTCCATCAATATTCTCCCAGCAGAGACAAGTCAATGGCAGCGCCTGTTAATAAAGAATAAAGACAAAGACACATAACAATAGATGAAGGCACCATTGAAGAACTGTTGCTTGTGATAGTAGTATTGCTGTGGTTTTCATTCCTGGTGATGGCAGTAGAGAATTGGACTGCAGTAACATACAGGCAGATGCTGCGGAAGTCTCAGGACAACTTAGCATGAAGGCTGAGCAGATGGAACAATAATGGCAGACACGGGTTTTTGGGGTGAAGTAGCTCAGTGTCACCTGTGAAGCTGAATCCCATAATGCAGATGATGGAGGAGGTGAAGTGAGCAGCGTTGTCCCCTGCCTTGGAGAACTTGGATGTGGAAGATCCCCGATCGCAGCAAGTTGATGGTTGGGAGTGATTTGTGAGCTGCCTCCCCCTCCTCAGCTCCCCTCTCTCTCTCTCTCCCTCCAGCCCAGCGCTGCCAATGCGCCAGGATAGAGAGATCTCGGTGCCGGGGATGACGCAGAAGAGCGAGCTCCCCCCAAAAAGTGTTTCAGGACGAAGATGGCGGCAACTTAGCACAGGACCAAGATGACTGTGACCATCAGGAGGCAAAACCCAGGGTATTCGGCCAAGGAGAAGGCGCCCGGCTGAGGGCAGCCAGCAGCATAGCCCAGCATCGTGTGCTGCAGTCAGTAGGTGGAAGGAGGGAAGGAAGGAAGGAGGGAAGGACGGGCTGATGAGAGCGGAGAAGCTGAGCTCTCGGCACGGACATGGATGTGACCATGCCTACCTTCCTGGCTTTATTCCCTCTAATTGGATGGATCTAGCCACAAGTGCCATCATCGCGCCCTAGGCAAACGCTGTCCGTGCGGCGCTAAGGAAGCCAATCAATCCTCAAGTCAATGAATATTGTGGTCACACTGGCAAAGGAGCCGTCACGGTGGAGTCGGCCAGGGCAGAGCCTTCCCAAAATATGACCAGGGGTGCTTGGATGTGTCGGCAGTTTGATGACAGCTCCAAGATCTGCTTTGCACCCCGGGAGAACGAGAAACCTTTCACGGATTCCGAGAGGGCTCAGAAATGGCGACTGTCTTTAGCATCTCTCTTGTTTTTCACAGTTCTGCTCTCTGATCATTTGTGGTTCTGCGCCGAGGCAAAATCAACCAGGACCAGAGGCAAGGAGCAGGGGACCTTCATGTCACCTAGCATGGCTGATCAATGGCCATCGGTGGAAAGACCTTCACTCTCACCTACCATTCCATCATCTCTAAAGAGCCTTAGTCGAGGCAAAAAAGCTATTTTTCTAGGAAATTCTACCAAACCTCTGTGGTGGCCACAAGCCTGCTCCCCACATAGTCCATCTGGCCAGTGTTTGCTGGTGGACGATAGTGAGTCTGTCTGTAGGAACTTGAGTGGGGGGGCATGGAAGGATGAGCCCACTCACTACAACTTGAGTCATTTTTACCTACCCTTTTGTAATTCCTATACACTTTGGGATTTGTTTTCTGGCTTCTCCAATCCGGACACATTGAACTGTAGTGGGGACCTGATGGACAATGGGGATGTAGATGGTTGCAGGCAATGCGTCCAGGCTTACAAAGGCTATGACCAGCGAGCTCAGGAGAAATATCAAGAATTTGAAATTTTGCTACAGAAATATTTACAATTGGATGAGTATTCGGTGAAATCCTGTTCTGAAGACTGCAAGGTAGGAACACTGGGTCCTTCTCCTTATTTCTTAGGTGGTGTGGATGGCCCATCATTGCTTGGACCTTGGAGTTGGCTCTGGTTGATGATATCCAGGGACAGAAAGCGTATTCCTATCACTTGAGAAAGTAATTATATGCTCCTGTTCCATATGGATGTGCTGCCTACTCATAGTGAATGCAATGTGGCTGCAAGGATTGATTTTGGCCTCAACTCAGATGCTGAGCTCCTCATGTTTGCATTGTTTTCATGTCCATCTGCACCTATTGTACCAGCTCTGCACAATCCTTGCCTGCTGGTTCTGTCCTATGTGATGTCATTGGATCTTCCATTATGGATTGCAATGAATGGTTCTGATACATTGGTGCACAGGTTATGAATTAGAGACATTACCTCTACTCTGGTTAACAGGTGGTGTGCTTGTTATATTTGGAGATAGGCACTAGGTGTTCATGACTTTGTCAAAGTGATTATGCTGCAGCTTGCATGCCTTGATTGTGATCTTGTTCTGTATCTCCAGTGTTTTTTATTGGTTGATATTATTATAAATCATGAACACAGGGTGTTAAAGAGCGCTGCAGTGCTACTTCATCTCCCATACACAATAGGTCTTAAACCCTATAGATGCTATGGTCTACCATTCCATCAATACTTGTGCATGGGAAAAGACAGTAGCAGAATATCAAGATGCTTTGTTGTTTTTTCTTGTATGTTGAATCAATAGACTCCCTGGCAATAGTTAGCAGATTATATAAATGGTTGTTGCCACTTATTAAGACACTTAAGGCTGTTAGTGGTCTGATATAAAGGTAATGCGTTGACATTTGTAATTCAGAAGCAGTGTGATTTGGGAGATTGTTTGCAATATTTTTGTATTGATGGTGACATCTGGGTGTTCTAGAGTGCGCCTGTCTACGAGTAAACAGAAGCATGCACTCCTGTGGATGTGTGTCTCACTGATAATCTAGAATGCACAGGCGGAAGGCCTGCTACCAGAATGTGCTATCAAGCCTCATTGTAATTATAGGCACATATCAGTGCTTCATCAGACAGGCCTGTCTCTGGAGTAGTGTAGCTACTGTATGTGCTGCTTTATCAGACTATGTCTATATATTATCAAATGACATTTTCAGTTTAATGATAGTTTTGTCTTTTTCTATTTAGGTACTATTACTGTTTTCTACATTATTGTGCAATGCCATACAAGGAAATCTACACTTGTCATACCATTTACTGTGTATTATTACTATTAAGCAGTTTCTGTGTAATTACCTATATAATCAGTGCAGGTAGTTGTTAGTGGTAATTGAAGTTCAGTCCATGTACTTGTATTGCTGCTCAGACCTCCGACCTACTGTGCGATGCTGTCCATGGTGCTGAAACAGCCAGTGGACTGCACAGGCTCATGGAGTTATTCACAATCTTCCATTAAATGGGAACACCGGAATCACTAAAGGTACTAAGTGTACCTAACTTTAAGCCTACAGCCTATTTTACATAACTTTTATACACTTCTATATACATACATCTCCAGTGTTCTTCTAGTTACATCACTACAGTACATTTTGCATGGCGATGATAGTTTGTTTCTTGGTTTGGCTCTTACGGATGAATAATATTGTCATTTAACATTTGCAATGTTATTATTTTGTATTACATTTCTGTAACAAGTTACAAAACTTTTGGTTTGGCAAGTTTAGATAGCTCTACTTTCTTTAATGTGAACTGTAATGCAACTACCATAAATATAGAAATAGGACGTACTATAATGTTTGTTTACAAAAGTACAAAATGTATATCTAGGACTCTTGTGATGGAAACCTTTTGTAGAGTGTAGTGGATTAGCTGAACTCCCATCACATGAAGGATACATTAAAATCATGAAAAGAGATTTCAAACTTTGTATGTGTGAACATAAAACATATTCTGCTGCCCTTGAAATTGCTTTTAAGGGGAATACAGTTACAGTTTCCAGTAAACAATAAATAGCGGAATGCATAGACATCTAATACTAAAGTCAGCTCTTAGACCTTGGGCAGAGGTCAGTAACCCATACTGGCCAGTGATTAATCATAATTAAATCATTTACACTATATTGTTTGAACCTGGTAACATATAGCATCTAATTGGTTGTTTTATGTAACTTCATACTAGTAGCAGTGCCCTAGGCATTGCCTGAGAATAGTGTAAGGAATGGAAATAAGGAAAGATAATATGTAACTTAATCAGCAGTAATGTAGCCATGCCTTGAGCAAAGACTGTTTTCTGTTTTTGATTTACAGCTTTACGCATTATTAAAAAAATCATAAAGACAATCTCTCTGAGATGCATCCTCTGGCACCCTTACATCATCCTTGGTTTCATATGATTCCTATACAATGTTTTGTGTATCCTATGGCTTCTTTGAGTGCACTATATGTTGATGCATCGTTGCCTGGAATGGACAAAAGAGAGTAAGGTTTCTATAAGCGGTGATAGTGTTTTGTCTTTTAAAATAGAAAGTTTGACCTAAAAGACATTACAAAATATACAATACCTGCCACTGATGACTACATGTTGTTAGATATAATCAATGGTCACATAGGGTGCAGTTTAATAAGGAAGATGTTTTTACAGTGAACAAATTCTGTGTTTGCTTTAAACTTGTATTCATATAATGTTTTTTATACAAATACTTTTGTACACAATCGAGCAGGGAGATTGCCTAGAGTCAATATTACTATTTTACTAAATCATACACATGCATTTTAGACAACAGAGCAGTAAAATGAAGTTTCCTGGCATTAGGAAAGAGTTACTGCAATGTGTCCTTGACTGTAATGACATAATTCCATTTAGTTCATAATTGGAACTACAGTTATATTTTTGTCAAACAGTAAATTATATGCGGCCAGTAATCACATTAGAATCTCATAGTGGTAGTGCTAATGCATCTGTTTGTTTTTTGCTGCAAATTGTATTTATGTTATATATGTTGTTTTTTTCCAATACAGTATTATATTGTTCAGTCATCTATATAGATGTTTATATCTGTCACTGTTTTCATATACATAGTTTGTGTGTATTCTTATCACAGCTAACAAAGTTTCCTGGATAGTCACACACCTCTAGGAAAATTTGTAATTAATAAGACAAGCAGCTTTCCCATTGTTGTTTTACAACATATACATGAGGGTTTTTGGTTTCTAAATATAGATTTTCAGTTCTATTAATGCATAACCGCACTACAATGTGTTTCTAGGCCACAGTAATTAGAAAGGTACAAAAGGAGAATGGAAGGTGGACACGACCTACCATCATTAGGAAACGTTTTCACAACCCCATCACCCATAAATACTGATGATAGACATTGCTAAGCAACCTTCAGTGTTATATATGAAACACTACTGGAGACAGGAAATGGTTAGAGCCAAGACCAAGGCATGAAACTATATATATTGGTCACCAATGACATACCACAAAATAATAGTCTAAAGGTACCCATACACGTTGCGATTTTTCGGGGACCGATGCGATATTCGATTTCGACGCCCGATTTTTGCTTTAGTGCTATTTTTAAAAGTCGGTCGGATGCCCGACTTTTCGGCCCCGATTAGTCACAGCCCGACCAACCGATCGGCTGGTTGGATTGGGAATCTTTTAAAAGTGGCCGACTTACCGAAAATTACAGGCATCCTCATTCAGGACCCGACCGACTTTTCGGCCGATTTTTCTAAAAACAGCATTGGTCGGACTGCATTTGCATGTTAGGAATCCCGAACGATCGACCTACCCGACCGACCGGATCGGTCGGAAGGGCTAAAATCGCACGAAAAATCGCAACGTGTATGGGTACCTTAAGAAAGGAGTACTTTTTGATAAATACCGTATATATATTTGAATATAAGTCGAATATTTTTCAGCACCTGAAATGTGCTCAAAAAATTACATATATTATATTTGGGTCAAAAAATTTAAATCGTGGCATTTTGTAGGTGGATTTTATGAGTGAATTGCAAATCCCCCAAACATGCGATCATCACCAAATTTGCTGGAGATATAGAGAAGGGTTGTGGAAACATTTGATTTTTTTTTATTGCTTTAGCATATGCAGTTTTTGCATAAATTAGATTCAAAGCAGGCGGTGGACCAGATCCCGACAGGCAGTTAAACTTGACAGCACCCACCCCCTCCTTCCCCCCTCCTGACCTGGTTCCCCCGATCAACATTGCCAATTTTACTTATGTTGGACTGCCAAAGTTGATTAGGAAAGCTGAGTCAGTGTGTGACCACTTCACAGGTGAGTTGCTATGCCCTATGCATTAACAGTAAGGTTTTAGGGGCTGCATTTGGAGGGCCAAACAACACCCAAAGGGCCGCATTTTGGGCACCTAGGTGCTAGAGCAATTTTTTATATTTTTAATGTTCCCACATCCCTTCTCTACATCTCCAGCACTTCTAGTGATGATATCATGTTCAAGGGCTTTGTAATTAAAAGTTTACTGAATTAAATAATTACATCTCCTAACAAAAGCACATTTGCTGTGTGTTTCTGAGCCTTAGCTGCTGAATCCCCCCCCCCCTAGGCTTATACTTGAGTCATTCAGTTTTTCCAGATTTTCTTTCTAAAATTGGGTACCTCGGCTTATGTTCGGGTCGGCTTATACTCGAGTATATACGGTAGTTGAATGAAATAGTTTAGCTTATAAAACTACAGTACTGTTAGGCCTATAAAATAGAATAATTGGTGTGATCATTCTCAGTGAAAGCAGTTATTAGATTTATTAGATTTTATTAGATAGAATTTTAGGTAATAAGGCTCATTCATACAAATCTCTGCTAAACATAATTTTATAGAAAAGTAGGGAGTAAATATACACAAGCTTCTTCATGTGCTCTAGGTTTTATAAATGAGACCTGATATTTAAGTACTATGTGTGTATCTTTTATGAATTTCATCTGGGAAATACATAATTAGTAAATTGTATAATGGGCACTTGAAAGCTGATATAAAAAATGATAGTGTTGATATTTTATATGCTCAGTAATTAAATAATATGGTGTCTCTTTAGTTCAGCTGAAATTTGTGTAATTAGATTGATTCACAATGACTGATCTACTTTATTTCTTGTTCATATAAAATGTAGCTTTGTTTTATATTCCTGTAAAAATACTTTGTATTAAGCTTTGTATTAAATAGCTGGCACTAATGTAATGTATCCCTGTAAACAAATTGGTAATTACATTATATTAAGATAACATTCTATAGTAAATGAGATTTTGAAAATGAAATCACAAACACCAACATTTAGAATGTTTTATTGCAAATGATTTTGATTAGGTCAGGACCGTCATGGGATTTAGTCATCTATTTCTCTTATCAACCAATTAGCCATAAACTGGGTACATGAAGCAATAATTTGCATAAGCAGTATTATGCTAACATTTTACATGGATTAAATATCTGCAAGTAAATATATAAGTGTGTGTGTGACTGTACACAAAATATGTAGGTAGCATCTTTTTAAATTATGTTTACTGTGTTGTAAAATGGCCACGCTTCATTGTCACCCCATATAATTTTAGTCTTAGGGCTTGTGTCCACTGCTGCTTTTGCATCAAATGAATGGGACAGTGTCAACTCTACATATTCTGAGCAGCGCGCCTGTGGTGCTGGTTTGAAGCTGGGCGCTGCCACTTCTTCATAGCAGCACCACGTGGTGCTATCTGAGACACCTCCATTGAAGATCAATGGCGGTGTCTATAAGATGCAGGAAAACAGCTGTTTGGGTGCTATTTTTCCATGTATTTTCCTCTGCTAAATGCATAGGGTGCGCTACCGCCAATGCAGCAGGAGTGCACCCTTAGTAGCGGGCAGAATGCCTGCAAGCCGCAGGCAATCCGCCTGACAAATGTTCCAGCATGCATCTTGATTCCCTTGCATGGATGTACGTGGACACATGGTCTTAAGTTAGCTGGGACTCTAGATTTAAGTGGACTTCGTAAATGGTATATAGAAAGGTAGAGTATAGGTATAACAAACATTACATTGTTTATGAAAATATCTTAAAAATGTTTGGGACAGATATTGAGTTCTTACTTCCCAATAGTAACTGCCATAGAGAAAAAAAATAGATGGGAAAGCTATTGCTCATGCTGAACATGATCATTTCAGTGGCGGCTGCTGGGTGGCAGCAGGCCATCAACCACTCTGGAGCCACCTCAACTAGTTCCATGTCATACCTATATGAATAAAAGAGGACTGTCATAAGCAATGTACTTTCCTCTTAATTGCCATTTAGTTTTTTTTAGCCAGTATTTGGTTAACTCACTTTTAAACTTATCTTTAAAACGTATTTTAGTCCAAAAGTTTTCCTTCTGCAAAGCAATAATATAGGTGTTACTGTTACTCTTACAAATAAAATATGTCCTATTTTTTGTGCATAAGAAGTAACAGATGGAGAATTGTGATTGTCGGAATGCAGTAGTAATGCAGAAAATATACAGATTTGGAAAGCTGTTTTTCAGAGATGATCCTCTTCTAAGTGTGGGCTGTCAGCACTGGAGTGGTTATCTGCTAACGCATAGTTCAATACATTCTATAAGGTATTAAGTTAACCCAGGGAATTAGTCATTAGGGACTGGTAAATGTAAAGATAAGAAAAGCCCTTAGAGGGGCCAAAAGGACCCTTAATAAACTAAATGGGCTTTATTGGCCAAAACAGTAATCGCAAAGTGATCATATGTGTAGAATATAAAAGTAAATAAAGACCTTTTATATTCTACACATATGATGGCTTTGCGATTTTTTTGGCCAGTAAAGCCCCATTTAGTTTATTTAGGGTCATTTTGGACCCTCTATGCCAGTGGTTCCAAAACTTTCCTTGCAGGGCCCCCTTTTCTATTTAGGAACATTTTCAAGCTTCTCCCCCCATTGAAACACAGGCTCCCCCCCTGGAATACCTCTGCACCCCCCAGGGGGACCCAACCCCCAGTTTGGGAACCACTGCTCTATGCTAACATGTGTCAGAGTTATGCTAGCCATACA
>CM070033.1:67578466-67603601 GCA_036250615.1 Ptychadena robeensis | reverse complement strand
GGGGATTTTTTGTTAGATCATCCGAGAAAACGCTGATTTTTTTATCGGCAAACTTCGATCAGGCTTGGTTGATCGGTCTATTTATCGGGCTGTGTATGGCTAGCATTAGTGAGGAGCTACTTTGGCTTTAGATTTCTGGTGTAACATGTTATGCGTATACAAAAATCTACATAAAAATCTCTATTGCTATATCTAGTGTATGGGGATGTCTACAGGGATCCTTTGTTATCACATCATTGTACTTTCCTAGTATGTTAAAATCAACTGAATCTGATTAATGTCATTCTTAAAACACAGAAGATGTTGGTTAAACATCATATCATTCAGACTAGAATTCTCATTAACAAACAATGTACATCAGCATAACCCTATATGTGCTAAAAAGTTTCCATGTACAAATGTGGCCTCCCTTATGCAAATAAGGTCATTCAGCTATTTGTGAATGGGTTCATAATTCCCTTCTTATCATAGCTACTACACATTGCCGTCTCTTTTTTTGGTATGAAATAATAATATAAAAAGGAAAATATCAGTTTAAAAAGTTTTGATATTTCAATAGGGAGAATTAAACTGGGACTATGATGGCCTGAACAAGGCAGAGTTAGGCAAAGCTGATAAAGAACAATGGAGTCTGATCACAGGAAGGTACGTCCTAACCGATAGGATAGTATTAGCATTGTCTTACACGCACTTCTTCCAAGGCGTAGTGAAGACAAGCCCTTAAGGTGCCCATATACGCATAGATATGCCACTTCGAGCGAGGTGCGTGGCCATCTATCTACCACATATATAATGGGGCCACCCTTGACTTTGAGCGGGATCAATCAATGACTGTTTACATGACTTTAAATCACGATCAATGTCCATTACTTTGGATGGGGACCACGGGTCCCCATGCAAAGCATCGGCTGAGCTCGATGACGTAACAGTGCTGCGCTACGAGCTCACCCGATATCAGGCTCAGTGCGATGACATAATCGTGCTAAGCTCGTAGGCTGATCCATCTCACAAGCATCGCCCCGTGTATTGCAGCCTGTACTCTTCATCCCTTCTTTTTTCATCCTTTCAAGATATTATTAAACACCTCAAGTCTATTTTATTAATATAAATATACGTATCAATGTTTTTATATAGCATAGTGTAGTTGTGAGCTTATGGTTCTGCTGTAGCTGAGATAGAAGAGTAGGAAGTGGGACATTTTTCCTCTAGGGGACATTTATAGGAGGCCTTTCGGGACGTAGGCTAGCACCTTCTACACCAGGGTGGGCAAACTTGTGGCTCAGCCTGTTGTTGGCTATTATTTGTCCTGGATTTTATTTCTCCTGTTATCTACATTAATTATAGTAATATTAGTATATGTAAAGCCACCATACACGTTTAGATTTATACCCGATTTTTTAGGCAATGACGTCATCACGCGTGGTCAATCGGTCAAAATTGTCTGGGCCATGTGTGCCAGCACTTAGGGTATGTCCGCCAGGTCCCCCTTGCTGATTGGGTCGCCCGACAGCATCAAGAGACCCTGGCCGATCAGTATGGCAGCTACCTGTCAGACTGTCAGAGGGAGCTGGCAGCCTTTGTCCTCTGGCACAGCATTAAGGAAGAGGGAGGTGGAGCTGCTAGCACTCCATCCCCCTCCTCACCCTCCCGCTCAACATCTTCAGAGGGAGAGCCGCTGCTGGAGAAAGGTTCTGTGTTCGTCGGATCCCTGCAAAAGGAATGCTCAGGGGTGCCTGGACATTTAGTGTAGACCCTTATTATATCTGACATGGTAGAATATATGCATTTACACTTGGATGGATTTGTAAATGAAATAGTGTATATATAACAGACATTACTGATAATATGTGTACAGTATTCTGTAAATGTTATGCATATGTCTAGGTAGGTGATTCATCATCATGCAGAGTTTAGTACTGATAGTGTTTAACGAATGTGCCCCTTTCAGTGTAGATACAATTCATGTCTATATGGGAATTATATTGTAGCAGAACAATATAGTGTCATAAGAAAATTGTGCATTGTAAGGAAATGTGGACTGTAACACTATAAAAAGGGCATGCTAAAGGTCAGTACAGCATTCCCTTATCCTTTATGTGTGCAGAGAACTTCATGACCCTTATATCCCATATATTTATGAGTCCGACAACCATTGTTCCCAGTGGAATTAAGAGGGTAAATAATTAAATCTTACTCTGTTTCCTTTCTGCCGCTGGAAGAAAATTCAGAATAGCAGCTGGGATCAGCATGTTGTATAGCATTCACATTCCATATTTTAATATAAATAACAAAACAAAAGAGAATAGGAAAAACAATATAGCGTATATTCTCTAGTATATGCTGACCCATATATAAGCGAGTTACCTCATTTTACAAAAAATCTGGAAAAACTGAAAGACTCGAGTATAAGCCAAGGGGGGGATGCAGCAGCTAAGGCACAGAAACACACAGTAAATTAACTTTTATTTTGAGATGTATTATTTTAACAAGCTGATATATTAGTTCATTGCAAAGCCCCTGAATGTGAAATCATCTCATCACCAAAATTGCTGGAGATGTAGAGAAGGGTTGTGGGAACATTGTAAAAAAAAAAGGATTGCTCTAGCTTATGGTGTTGTTTCATAAATTAAGTTCAAAATAAAAAATGTTTCTATAGGTCTTCTCTATATATCCAGCAATTCACTCACAAAGTCCACCCGCGAAATGCCGCGATTTTCATTTCTTGACCCGAGTATAAGCCGAATTGTATTTTTTAAGCACATTTCAGGAGCTGAAAATTTGCCTTATAGTCGAGTATATACAGTATGTGTGTGTGTATGTGTGTGTATATATAAACATTGAGGTTACTTTACTAAAGATGTATTATTTTCGATGGGATGTTTGACTTAGCCTCTTGAAAATGTAAATATTCACATTGCAAACTAAAAAACATTAACTTTTATTGGATAAATGCAGTAAATCGTTTAATGTCATTTAGGGTTTGTTTCCACTGATGCGGTTTGCTGCGGTTGTATCCACGCGGCTACAGCAGCTCCTGCCTGTACCCCAAGCCTTTTGTCATGCGGATGCATGCGGACGTCTGTGCGTTCGGATGCAGACTCTGGGCAGCCCCCATGTTAAGGGATGAGGTCGGTTGCAGTTTCCGCACGAAAACGCTGTAGGTAGCGTTCACAACCGCACCCTAAACAGCGTCCACATCCATCCGCATTCGAACGCACACAAACGCACCAGTGGAAACTATATTTAGGTTTCCAATGGATGTGGTTGACTGTGGTTTCGGCCGCGCGGTTACAAACGCTAGCAAACGTGCAAAAACGCTCCAGTGGAAACAAGCCCTTACTAAGATGAGGGAAAAAATCCCCTGCTCAAGCTGGTCATACGCATTGAGATTAGCAGCCATTTTCACCACAGATCAACCACCATGCGCGCTCATGGTGGTCGATATGCCGCAAAATTGCCCGCTAATCTAAATCTTAAAGTTGTAATCCGACCAGAAATCGGCCGCAAATTTGATCTTGACAGAGGGTGCCTGGCAGATTCTCTGCAGGACCGGCCACACATGATGACTTTGTTACGCGTGGTCTGTCGCGATACATCTAAACATGTATGGGCACCTTAAGTGATTGTTTCTATTGCAAATTGGTTATATACTCTACTCCTTTAGTAAATTTACCTCCCCAGAAAGTTTTACTCTGCATTTTTGAATGTGTCCTTCTCATGTGTTTTTAAAACTTTTACTATGTCAGTGGTTCCCAAACTGGGAATAAAAGAAGGAGGAGGCCCTCATTCTTAACCTGTGTTTGAATGGGGAGAAGGAAAAACTGCAAGGAAAGTTTGGGAACCACTGACCTGTGTATATATAAATGTTGGGACATCGACACAATTCTAACATGGTTGGCTCTATACACCATCACAATGGATTTGGAATGAAACAAATGTGCTGTAACTGCAGACTGTAAGCTTTAATCTGAGGATATTTACATCCAAATCAGGGAAACGGTGTAGGAATTACAACAGTTTGCATATGTGCCTCCCACTTGTTAAGGGACCAAAAGTAATGGGACAGAATAATAATAAATCAAACTTTCCTTTTTAGTACTTGGTAGCAAATCCTTTGCAGTCAATTACAGCCTTAAATGTGGAATGCATAGACATCACTAGAAGCTGGGTTTCATCCCTGGTGATGCTCTGCCAGGCCTCTACTGCAACTATCTTCAGTTCCTGCTTGTTCTTGGGGCATTTTCCCTTCAGTTTTGTCTTTAGCAAGTGAAATACATGTTCAATCGGATTCAGGTCAGGTTATTGACTTGGTAATTGCATAACATTCCACTTCTTTCCCTTAAAAAACTTGGTTGCAGCTTTTGCAGTATGCTTTAGGCCATTGTCCATCTGTCCGTCCAATGAGTTCTAGCAGCGCTAGAGTCCTAGGTTCAAATCCTGGCCTGGGCACTATCTGCAAGGAGCTTGTATGTTCTCCCTGTGTCTGTGTGGGTTTACTCTGGGTGCTCTGGTTTCCTCCCACACTCCAAAGACATGCAGTAGGTTACTTGGCTTCCCCAAAATAAAAGATTCTCCTATATTAGTTACATGTGACCTATGACTGTGTTAGTTACATATACATGTCTATGGTAGGGATATTAGATTGTGAGCTCCTCTGAGCATATATATATATAGTCATATCACTAACTAAGAGACAGTGATATGACTATATATAAAGTACTGTGTAATATAATAAAGTAATGCTGGTATATTGAGGGGTTAGCATTGGTGAGCAGTTCCTAATACATGGCCACACATTGCATTTCCCCGCAGCTTCATGTTTTGGGTTGGGAGCATTACCACAGTGTTATAGAGATTTTCATCTAAGTATTTTTCATCATGACAAAGACTCTTCACGCAGTTCTTTACAGAGGGAAGCTGATGTGAGCGTCTTGCTGATATTTCTTTCAGTAGATATTAAGGACAAATCCAAAACAAACTTAAAATATATGTGAAAGCTTTGTCAGTGTCACACAAAGTTGAACTGTTTGCAACAGATGTGGGCATATTAATCATTTGCAGTTCATGCTACATGATCTAATCTGGCTGTGCCTGTCAGTGGTGTGCATAATTTATAAAGGATTATTTGAATGTGTAATAGAAATGCATAAGATTGACAAGCGACTTAAAAATAAGATTGTGGATGTAAAGTATAGAGGTCATTAATTAGTAGGCGCCAGTTAAACAAAACAGACTTAATTCTTAAAAATACTGTTTGGCAACCATATAGACTGTGAATAATGATACTTGTGGGCCTGTTATTCCTGCCTTCAGTGTATGTGACGTAGCTATACTCCTACAAGTTGTTGTAGGATTTAAATCATCTCAGTAATAAAGAATCACTAAACATATATGTCTATTTGTTTAGTACTGCAAAAGGAACATTATAGTGGAGAGTGGGACTTTTATGAAAAGTAATAATTATGAGAAAATATTTGTTATTTAACCACCCTAGCGGTCGGGATGGCACCATCTTGTCCAGCACTGCTACTCCCACCATCGCACTGGACGAGATTTACCATTGAAATCGATGGTGCACTTTTGGTACAGAAATCTGGACCTCAGCAGTGCGCTAGGGAGGTTAATGTATTGTTTTCATTAGTATCATTATTCATTAAAAGTAATCCTTCCTAAATAAATAAAGTAAGCACTCCCCAAATGGCTTAAAGGAAAGCAGTAAGCACCCCCCCCCCCCCCCCAATGCCCAATGCTCACACAAAAATTGCATTCAAGTTAAGCAGTACTACTCTGCAGATTCATTCAAAGTAAGTGGACTCCTCAAATGTTTCTAAAGGCAAGCAGATAGCATCTTTTGCACACTAGCCACACTGCAGCAGTGCTGAGGTTCAGTACTGCTAGGGTTACTGCAATAGAAAACATGTGAACCTTTGACACTAGACCCACATGTGCATTTCTGATAACACACAATGCCGCGCATTACCAAAAAACAGCACGCGTCCAGGCACAGCGCAAGCGTCTCCCATACACTTGTGTGCACTGAAAACCGCATTAAAGGGAGTAGTATGCACCCCATCGAATACATGAAAGGTAAGCAGATACCTTTTCATTTAAAATTTCAGTTTAATAATACATTTGTATTCGTTTATTCATATACTGCTGAACGGGCTTTGAGTTCAGTAAAAACCCATGTAGTAGAGTGGAATTTGCATATCTATGTGTCACCTAGCTTGCCTGATGTGTTTTATTAAGAAGCTTTGGAACAGGCAGCATGTGCCATAAGTAAGCAAAATATACATTATGGGTAACTCACCAACTCTTTCTTTCGTCTACAAACTGTGATTCATTAATTAGCAATTCCCAGTATTGCACGCAGATAGCAAGATGCTAGTAATTAGGTTTGGTTCACTATACAGGCAGAGTCATTTTATTTAATGACTTCTAGTGTCCTCTGCATTTCCATTTATGTTGTGTTTATCACTCTGAGATACATTTGCAGGGGCATTCCATTTTCAGTTCAGTTTATGCACCAAAATGATATTCCATATTCTTGTTGGGAGACAGGAAGAACATGATCTAGATATACATCATTGCATTAAAACTATACACATGTGCCCAAAAACAATAAATGTATTGTTTGAAGGAGATTTATGGTCTAGAATACTTTTGTCAACTCCCCCAAGACAAAGGCACTAATATACTTGGTGTAAAGCGTTTTGTGGAACCCAAATACAAGGATTGTTGCTGTCATGTTACCCATGACAAATATCATCACAACTGGGGTGCTGACCTATAGTATAAAGATGGTGCTATACATAATTAGAACTACTACTGCAGAGTTTATATTCAGTTTTGAAATGACGTTTTTTACATCTTTTTTTAACCCAATTACTACAATTTTGTGTACATTTTTACATGAGACAATATTAGGCAATTAGAAAGTGTTTTAAAATATCCTAGTGGTCTTTGTATGAGAAGAATTCACATAACCTTTACTTCATTGACCTTGGACAAAAATTTTAACTAGAGGGTCAATATGACAGCCAACCACAAGGGTAAATTTGTCATTATGGGCCTAGGGGCCTAAAAAGAGTTTTTGCTTTTCAAGCATGTGCTTCTGGCATGGTCATCTCCTCCAGCGCCCCTCTATGTCTTCCCTTTACAACATAGAGTCTTAAGATTTGTATTGTAGAAGATGATGTCATCAGCCTTAGATCGCTCCCAGCGATCCCTTTAGTCAGATCAACTCAATTTGGGAAATGTTGGTTTTAGCCTGGAAAAAATGACAATTACTCTTTATACACAGAAATGTAGCAAAGTAGTTTTCATCCAGTTATGGTTACGTTTAATTAAATTAAATATAGGGATTTGTAAGTTAGATACCAGAGAGACTGTTTTGTGGCAGTCCAGTTAATCTTTGTTAAATGCTGGAATGTGTAGTGGTTTGTATATATTTCTTACTGTAATGCGATCAGGCCTAAAAGTAATTATTATTTTTTTTTCATTATTATGAAACATATGTTATTAATTGTTTTTAGTTCTGAGACTTAATGAAAACAAATAGAGCTGGAAAGCCAATCCTGCTCAGTTGTCCCTGTAGCAAACCCATAGTTCTTTGGGAATCCTATCTCATTTATTAAATGCTTATTAAAACTATATGCTTATGGGTGAAATTATATTCACATATTATATACAACATTGACCCCAAACCTTTAAAGTTTAGCATTGTCACGTATTAATATCTATTGACACTGTACTCACACTGTATTGTAATAAAACCATAGGTGGGCTTACAGTAAAGCAATCAGTTTACCAACAGTACATTACATTTGTCTTTCCATATCTTCATGATGTCTTTTGCAGATTTGTATGCTAGTGAGTTAGTCATTTCCCTGATTGTGGAACAAACAGACATCCTTGTTTATGGAGATGTATTGCTGAGCATTATTTTAGAAATGTTAGAATTTTGTACAAAATTGATATGTTGAAATAAAGAAGTAGCTGTAAACAAAAATCTTTATTGTTTACAGTTGACTGTTACAGATGTGGACCTCAATCATTTTTGGGTGGGCATGCATGTCAAAGTTGTTCACCAAGATGATCATGATGCTCAACACCCCCTTTTTCATTTGGGGAAAGATGCAGTGGGGTGCCCATCATGTATCCTTTTCCTCTTCATTAAACAAAACAAGTGCACAGTCCGCAGGCATGATCACGAACCAAAGTCTAATGTCTATGCAAAGTTTTAGTCCAAGGGAAGATTAAAATTGAATATAGATAGTGTTGCAGATATGTGGAAACGACCTAGCTTTGGGAAATAATTGTTTATCTAATTTTTTTGAATTCAGAATGCAGCTTGACTCAAGCATGGCCCTTGGTTATCTGTGGAATACATCTGAGATAATACTTGTGAAAAATGACAGAAGTAAGGTAATACTTTTAGCCTGCAAGATAGTTGAAGTCATATCAAGATCACAAGGTCGAAGGTCCCTTCTTTATCCAGTTATTAGTCTGATGAAGGTGCTTTGTGGCTTTGAAAGCTTTCTATGATTTCCACTTCAGTTAGCCATTAAATGTATTACCCTCTGCTTGATAGGGTTGATTGGAAACTAGCCAGGATTGCAAATTGGGGACACTGTTTTCATTTAGGCACTGACCTTGAACCAGCAACCAATGTATTATGCTGGCAATTGTATACAGGCCCATTTGTATGGCTCCTCTTTGTTGAGAAAGGGTGGAGAATGCCAGCATTTTGGGTGGAATTTCAGCAGCCCCAGCAAAATTGTGCAGATTTTCCATTTTCACCCCTCCTAACAGTTGAATAAAATTGAAGTAATTGATATAGGGAGAGAAGCATCAGGGATGTCTGGTCGGCCATAGAACAATTAGTCCCATCCAGAAGAGATGGAGGTTATGTTATATATGTGTCAATGTGGTGGGGGCTGACTCTTCCTAGAGTTGTCAAATTTATGGAAAGAGAAGCAAGTTGCAAGTAACCTTTTCCCCCTTATTTAAGTTGATTGTTTTTTTGAAGCATGGATTAACCTATTTAGATCATCAGCCATTCAGAACAGTTCCACGCTATAGAAAGACTTTGTGTCTTTTCTTTAAACTAACCTGCTTCAGATGTAATTGGAGTCAGAACCTATTGGCACCCTGCAAGTATCCATCCTGGGGAACAAACCCTCAGTCTTTGGAGTAAGACAGTAAGTAGGCTGGAGAGATAACTGGTGGTGTAGCTCTTACCACTCAAAAGGTCTGGCTGTGACAGAAAACACATTAATAGCCGTGACATTGCCAGTATAAAGAGAAATAATTACTCGACAAGCGTATGTGTGCATGACAGAGATGCTGGGCAACTGACTGAGAGCTGGCAGCTGGAGTTTAGTGAAACACTGCATGAGGCATTCATCATAGGGCAGATTGGCCTACAGAAGCTGCGATGACACCAGTCAAGTTAGGACAGGGTGTTAAAGGGAATACTTCTACCTTTCTAGTTTGGTTGTTTAGTTACTGTATTTAGCCATTTTATCTCCTCTACCTCTCTACCCTATGCATCACACGAGTTTATACATATCCACTATGGCAATGTTTATCCATACTTTTGTCTTATTTATTATAACTAAGTAAAAAATAATGTGTGTGCCTAATTTAATATGGAACACTGAAATGGAAAAAATGCAAAAACATTTAATAATATTATTAATATTATTAATATTAATTAATATTATATAATATTATTGAGAAAATTCAGAATCATATGTCGAAAGCAGACATGTAGGTATAGATGTACATATTAAATGACCATCCAAGCCCCTTGCAGAATATTCATACATAGTAAATATTAAAAATGTATAAACCCCAACAAGTCTTCCTATCCCACCCCACCGAACCCTTAAACAACATAAAACAAAAAACCCTAAGCTACACATTGTTTAGTCCCGACCCAAGCATACCTCCATCATGACCATAAATGGTAATGACATGATGTCCAATGTAATAATAGCGATATATTTAGGCGTTATGGAACATCAACCCTAACTTTTTTTAACCCATGAATAACTACTGGTATGTGAATGTGCACTTAATCTAATCTAACCGTCCCCCGTTTCCATGTATGGCTGTTGTTAAAAAGAGTATTTATTTTTGTTTTTAGGTGTTAGCTTTCCCTAATAGCATCAACCCCTGATAGGATGCTGAAACATACAATATAAATATTAAAAATGTTCACTCATCAATTTCTTCTAGTAGTATGTGTGATCCTTCAAGCATGGGACTGCACCCATTCAGGCCGATGGACTTCACATTATTGAGGTTTAGTGTGTATCTCAACTAAAAATTTTATTTTTGGTAGAGTTGAGAGCAACATGATTGTTGTTACTGAATGGCTGCGAAGTGGTCTGCCTGAATGTAGCCTGAATCAAAAAGGGGAATTCACCTGGACAAAAAATGCTGAAGCTAAAAAGACACTATATTAGGAGTTTCCTGGTCACTTTTCTGGCACCTGCACTATATGTGTAACATGAGAGCATGCCCCCAGAGCGCCTGCATGCTTTGTGCAGGTACCCAAATACAGGGGTTAACAGGCGCTTTCTATGTTACTGCCAACAGCAGCCCGGAAATCATCCCTTCATCTCCTGTTTTGGGGTGACCACCATTTTAGCAGGCAGGAAGTGAAAAATGTCATTAAGAAACTTCATACTACAGTATTGCCTGGAAGGGGTTTTCATTTTAACCCCCTCTAGCTAAAAATTAAAACATGGTTTGGGGTTTAAACCCTGTTTAAGTAAATGAATGAATTAGTTACAACAACTGATTATTTGTTATCATTAAAGCTCTCCAATAAGGGTTACCAATCCCTCAAATGTAACAGGTAGAAAATATGTAGGCTGCCATTGCTGACGTCCTTCTGAAGTTGCCTTTTTTCACCGCAATGCTTTGGTGGCAATGTTCTTTTAGCCATTGTCAAAAAACAGAAAATCTGAGCGTTCTTACAATTTCTTGTACTTTACTTCTTTCAGATATGTATAACTTTGAAATATATGTTAAAACAAGAAAAAGCCAACTAGCTTTTAGAAGGATGCCATCAGTGGCAACACTGTCTTTAACCTCTTCTACTTACTGTATTGTAAAATAATGTTGGGTATACCATCTACATAGTGATTCTTTTGGGGTAGCTTAGCTGGAATGTTGATTATCCTGAACTTGTGTCAGTTATGACTATCCAACAATAAACGTATGACCACCTGGAATTGATGTCTTTAAACAACTTGGCTCAAGGGAATGGAAATGCCAACCTTGTACCTCCATCTAAAACCCTAGTCTTTGTTAAGTGAACATATCTGCTGCCCTTTCAGGGCAAAGTTACAGGTTGACTTGACGACCCCCCCAAATGTTGAATATGCTTAATAATAATAATTTACCCATACATGCTTGTTATTAGCTTGGGTAACATGTGATGCTCTTCCTTTCCATGGTCTTAGCATCCATGATATAGTCCTCACTTAGCAAGGTACTATATAGCAAGCTCTCAGAAGAACCTGTTACTGTGCATATATTATATTAGCTACTCAAGAAATGAACCCATTCCTCTGATAACATCACAATGTAAGGTCAATGTTATTATTATATCTGTCTTTTCTAAGCAGCAAAGTAGTTTTATGATGCCTAGTTATCTCCAAACAGTGACACATCGTGTCAGAGTAAACACTGTCTTAGTGTTTTATTCTTCCTTGCTTTTATAACAGTTAATTATTGTTTAGATTCTCTGAATTCAATAAAGCTTCATCAGTGTTTTAATCCTAATATGCACTTGGATTAACCTTTATTTTACTTGACTGTTGATTCATTTAATTAAAGTTAATATTTTTAGATTATTATCTTTTTTGTTTTGTAAAATGGTCGATTGGTTAAGGATCATTTAACAGTCCTAGGTGGATTTTATTTAAGTGATGTAAAGTGGACCTGAACACAATAGTGAATATTTTTTAGCTTTTAGGAAACTAGAAATATTAATTGTGTTGAAGCAGTATCCTGGAAAAAAGTTTTCAAAACTTATTTAGGGAATGAACCCCTACACCAGTGGTTCCCAAACTTAGGGCCTAGCCCCCCTAGGGGGGACTGACCCTCATTCTTATCCTGTGTTTGAATAGGGAGGGGGGCTCGATAATGTTCCTAAATAGAAAAGGGGGGCCCTGCAAGGAAAGTTTGGGAACCACTGCCCTATACCCAGTGCAAAAATTAATTACCCAGTAAAGTCTTAAGGGCTTGGCAAATCAGTTTGGATCCTTTGATTCAGTTCTCTGTAGGTCCCTTCTCTTCTTCAAGACTGGATGCAATCTTCTGTTCACATAACAAGCTCTTCAGGCTAGTAAAACTTTTTTTAAAGCCTCTCGGGCCTAGCAATATATAGTATTAAGCTGTTTAGAACAGGTGGTAAATTCTGAGTCCCCTTATTTAGAAAGCTAGACTCATGTGTATATGTTATATTGCTATATCACAAATAAACACACAAAAGGCAAATGTCCGTTTATATATGAAACAATCCATATATAGCTATTCCCATATACTGGTACTCTGTTAAATTGGTTTCAAAATAGATAAAAAAAAACATAAAACATTTCAGACACGTTATAAATATTTTCTAGGATGTCCTTAGCACATTGCATTCAATTAACATAATAGATCAACCGTGAGTTGTTGTTTGTTAACTTGACACAGTAGTACAGTGCATTGGGTTTCAGTAAATATGACCACTGCATTTAGTTTTAATTAATTTTTGTGGTTTAAATGACATTTTCTGTTTAAGAAGAAAATCTCCACTGGCTGATATATTCTATTAGAGTGCATGCAGTCACTGAATACTTACCTCCTCATAGATTTGTAAAGAGTGCCCTCCCTTGTTCATTTTACACATGGTATTGTGAATTGAAAAATTGTACCATATCTTTTATTAAATCAACTTCAGTGATGTGAGAGTGTTGTTGACAGTACTTCCTTCCGCAGTAAAAATAGTTAGAATATTTTTTGGGAAACAATAACAATTAGTATTATTACTGTTTTAGTGGTAACTCACATTACCAGTACTGCCATACACACATACAGTACAACCAGTACTGCCATATACAATACTGTTTAACGCTTTACTCGATGAAGACCTTGACCCCCTCCTGATTATGGTAAATAAATTGTTGTACGATTCCTGGGTATGTATTGCCATAACAATCTTTGTACAACTCATTCTAAATGATAAATTATTAGGTCCGGCTATTCTAACAGTACAGAAAAACTACCATTTTATTATGGCAGACTTGAAGAACTGCATAGACCAAGACAGAGAAGGATACTTTTGGCACCGCCTAATACAGCCTTCTATTATGTAACCTTAAGTAACCTTTTATACAGGAAATGCCCTTTTAATTAAAAAATTTTGGACTATAAGACACACTTTTTCACTCCCAAAATCGGTGGGGGGTGGGGGATCCTGCTGTTTATATTCTGAAGGCTGCGGGTGGTCGTGCCTTGGCTCCCCACCAGCTCTCCCAGAGAGAAGCTAAGAGGCAGAGGAGCTGTCAAAGGGTGACCCGCCAAAGGCCGGATCTCCAATCTGCATTGCATTGTTTACCTCAACGGAGACCTGCTGACGTACTCAATGAAGAGCAGAGTCAGATGAAAGGGCTGCCACCTGGCATCTCTCCCATCCAGCTCTGTCTGTGTGAAAGCTGCACTCATGCTGCAAGCTTTTATACAGACACAGCCAAGAATTGTGTTACCAGTCTGTCGGCTGATAACAGAGCAGAGGAGATTCATAGTAACAAAATTTAATCTCTTGGTATAATGTACTAATATTGCCTATATCCCAACACATTAGATCAAAGAATGCAAGATTAATTGTAAAAACACTAATGAGCGGGAGGTCCCAACGTAGCAGATAGACTTACCTGCTTGGCGGAGGATCTGTCTTCATTGCATTAAGCCGATCCGCCGATGTCAGGCTGAACGTAGTTGAGTACGTTCAGCCTCTGAGCAATGTCTGTGGGATACGTCGGGACCCCTGCTAAGCGTATATGCTCAGCGGAGGGGTCCTGACGTATAATGGAAGCAAGCCCTTAATCCACATTCAAACTGTACTTTTACTATGCTACCTAACATTTCATGGAAAATCCCTTTCCCTGGGGTTTAAGGTGCAACCCTTTTTCCTTGTTTCTTTGATACACTGACTTCTGCCTGTGGGCGCATCTTTCCTCCGGCTGTGTGTTAACTCTGTGTGAGCTGAGCTGCTTTTGCTCAACTCTCACACAGTGCAAATGCAGATAGGAGTCTACACTGTATTGGGAGTTGGGCACAATCTGTCCACCTCACACACAGCTCTGCTGGTCTGGGCTAGAGGCAGGGAAGCTGTCAGAGACAACGACAGCTTCTTCACCTCTTCTACTTCAGACGCTCTTATGTATAGGGTGCATATACAGCATCTTATAGTCAGAAAAATACAGTATACTTTCTGAATTAAATACTACAGTCTTTCATGTAAAACATCATTTTTGTAGCCAAGGATTAAAATAAACATATGTGTGTTTCCTAAGATCATAAACCAGTACTGATATTGTCAAACTTCCTTCTGATTAGGTTTATATCAGATCACTTTAATCTGTACTAGGTTGGTTGAACTGTCTTTCTTTATGAATAGTTTATCAGGGTTTGACATTAGTAAATATGGCAGCTGCCAGTTTAGAATAAACACATTTTATCTCGCTTTGATTGTCAGAGTTTATTATGAGTCTAGGCTGCTCCAAGTAATGAAAAAGATAACTCTAAAAGCATTCTGGTGGATGCTGGAGAAGTAAAATATATTACAAGTTTATCATATGAATAGGTCGATAACTAATGTGTGTTTAAAAAACAATTTCATCAATAGGCAGGTATATGCTCATACATAAATATTGCTGTTTTGTTCAACTTAGAATTATTTTCACCATCAGAGATAAAGCTGAAAGAAATGGAAAATACTGAAAATGAAATTTAAATTCGGCCTATTAATGTTCACTGTAGAGTTTATTAACGATTCACAAACCTGTGTCAGGAAACTGTGTGTTTAGATCAATACTCAAAAATTACCCTGAGCCTTTAGAAAACCAAACTTACTTGACAAATTAATCAGTGGTTAATCTTGTCAGTAAGTCTAATGTATATTCATGTAGAGACATGTACATTAAAGACAGAAGGTGCAAATGCCTTGAGAACTTTGCAGAAGCAATTGCTGGGATTTATATTAGAATACGTCACCTGCTAGAATGCTTTAACACCTTGTGAAAGCTTGCCAAATCCTGGGATCCCTGAATAATACATTGCTCATAAGTCCTAAAATCCATAATACACATGGATTTCGTAAGGCTTTTTACAGTTTTCATTTTTACAATACACATTCAGCTTGACTTCATTTAGTCCTAGGCTCCACTGTCCGTTAAAGCCACTTTTAACGTAGTGTTTGAGCTGACCATTAATGGCTCCACAGGCCGTCAGAGACCCGGATCCGCTGGCCCTGCCTCCATCAGGCTTGGGAGGGGAGGGGTTCCACATCCCTCAGGACCCCCCCCCCAGCGCATTGCTTGGCAGGGATCCCGATGGAGTACATAGAGTTTACCTGCTCGGCAGATGCTTTGTTCAGATACGCGATGCAGAGGTTCAGTGTACTCCACTACGTTCAGCCCTGCATCGACAGAATGGAACACAGCAGCCGCCAAGCAGGCAAGTGAATGTGCTCCGTCGGGATCTCCCGCCAAACTTAGCGGAGGGGGTTCCGAGGGATGTGGAAACCCCCCCCCCCTTATGTCGACACACCCCATCTACGTCCATCCTCAGCGGATACCAGGGAATAGTGGAGCCTGGAGCTTTCTTGAAGTTGAAGATGGAGCTGTACTTTTTCAACATGGCCACTAGATGGAGCCTATTTAGGTACACCTGCAAACATGACACTGCTATCAAAATCCTGTGGGAATGGCTACTTGTGACACATCTGTCCCAATTGTCCTTGCACTTAGTATTTACAAAACAGCTGGTAATTGACAACAGCACACAGTGGGAGGGGCGATCAGGGGAGCAGTGATTTTCCAAAAGTGCCCTGCGACATGGTAGGTCCGCTTTAAAGAAAAAAATATTTTGCTACACTTAAAAGTCGTTCACCCCTTTTTTGGCTTCTTTATATGAAGATCATATTTCAGAATCTATTAAATACATTTATTTCTTCTTACTTAAATATATAAATATATATAAATAAAGACATGAAGAAGAAACAAAAACGAATGCATGAAGAACAATTGCAATGGCACAATACCCTCTCCAAGCTAGTAAATAAAAGAATATTTTTCAGGCAACTTGACTTTCGCATCTCTGTTATACATTGTATGTAATTACCATGAATAGGTTATGTTTTGCTTCTGTTACCCAAACCTTTGATTTTTTTTTTCGATTAAGGTAAATTAAGTATCAACTATGCTTATATATTTTCTGTCAAACTGGTCTGATAAATGTGTTATATCTGTCAATAATACTTTTTAAGCTGGCCATAGATGTTACAATTTAGCAGTTGATACTTGCATGATTTAACGCAATGGTCCCCATCCAAAGTATCGAATGGGAATCTATGTGCACAGTGGTGCGCATCGATTCACAGTTCAATCGGTGAATGCTTGAGCACAGCCTGATGCCGTCATCATGTCTCGATCGAACACCCTTCATTCTAATGGAAATCTACACGTCTATGGCCAGCTTAAGAAAGTTTGGTCAAATATATATACGGTACTAAGAAGAATATTTTTTCTCTTGACTGATGATTTAGATGCTTTTGGGCTAGCACAGCTTTTTCATTAAAGATTTCAGTTTGGTCTTACAGAATATTCCCTTATTTCATTGATTTTGAAGAAACATAGTGAAATTTTAAATTGTACCTTCAACCTGAACATCCCTGAATTTTATATGCCAAGGGATTCTCCTGGACATTGGCATTCACGTTTAGTATTCAGCTTCAGTTACAGAAATATGAAATTATTTATTACAGAAGGAGAAGTTTGCCAGGGTGCTTTGTTTTACTGTTTGTTGTATGTAAACCTCACTGATCTACTGTATTCTTATGGCACCAAATGCTGCCAAATCCCTCATTGTGGATTTAGTATTGGTAACAACAATTTGGCCTTGAATTGTGGAGACAAGGATATAATATAGAAGAAGAATGGAATAGCAAACTTGCTTTGATTTACCAGGGGTCTGATGATGCAGTATTATTACAGTGGAAGGATATATTGCCATGCTTTGGCAGAAGAATGATTAAACCCATGAATTAATAGGCAATGAAGTATACTTAATAATTAATTCCTCCAAATGCACTATTTCTTTTTTTAACTTTTTAGTAACACATTCACTGTAATGAGAAGCCATAGTATTGTATATCCATACCATGCCTTAACGCCACTATTGTGTGGAATGCAGAGCAGTCCTGAAGTCCATATGAAAGTATTGGGGGTTGAACCTTTGGGATTACACTATGCACATTGGGATATTTTAGACTTTTAGACCACATGAAATGGCTCTGTGCAACATTGGAACTCAATAAAAATTGTGCTTCTTAATAATGAGTTGTAAAGTGTACTATTAAAGAGCGATATGACCATTATGGTCAATTATTAGACCCTTCACAGGAAAAGTGGTCATTGGGGACCTGGGCACCAAAAGTGGCTTGGCCATAGGCATACCACATATCAAAACTATGATTAAGTAGATGAAATAAACACTTGAGGAGAGGTCTGGTCATCCGACCCCTCATGGAGTTCCCCCAACGGTTTTGGCCTTTAGGTGTCAGCCTCATCAGGAGGGGAAAAACAAGTTCCAACTTGAAATCTTAGTCACAGATTTGTTCAGTTGCCAAGGATGACCACATGATGTGTTTCACTTCAAACAGAGACAAATGTCAAACAATATTCAGTATCAATAGATGCTCTATAATACATTGCATCCCAAACCCTCCCCATAAGATTATGAACACATGCAATTTGATCCCACCATAAATAGACAATATCATAGAAAGATATACAGATAAGAAGGATACACATAGTGATAGGCGCATACCTACTGCTTCACGCAGACCCCCTGCATGTGAGTGCCAACCGTCTGGAGCCAGCAGCTGCTCCTATTTGGAGCTCCCAGCCAGCATGTGAGAGATATAGGAATGTAGGGCAAAGGTTACAGGTGTAGGTAATCACTCCCAGTACATGAGGTGGGGTCTAGCCAGGCCTGGAGTGCGGCCGTTAAACAGTTTTTCTGTGTACTTGATACGGGGACTTGGCTCTTTTTCTTTGTTGTTGATATGGGGACTTGACTGGATCTTTATGTTGATGCCCCTTTATTTCCTTTCATTAACCGCCCAGTATTTAATTTCTATAAAGGAATAATTTGTTTAATTAATTAATTAATACAAAAGAAATTCCCGGGGTATAGAGGGAAAGCTCTAACCCTTAGCAGAAATATCCTCTGACTAAGCAGAGGCTAGGGCACTCTAAAGGCTTCAAAAATACAAAAAAAGGTAAATCCATAGATCATTCAAATCATAATTGAAAAAGATAATAATTATTTAATGTCCATAAAAACAAGGTAGTATTCCAGTCCTGATACTGATTGTACAATTGACACGATGCCTAATGACCCAGCACATGTTTTCATCTCCTTATCCAAGAAGATGGTGGAGTTGAAGGTGACAGTTGGTGTTAAAACTAATCGTCGGGCCACCCCAACGTACGTTTCTTCTGAATATACTTCCTCAGGGGGTAACGAATGGAGGGTATTTTTGAAGTCAAGTACCACGGTGGAATGTAAAAAGATGGCAGCGTCGGGGGCAAGTCCAGAGAACAGGGAGCCTCCAGGTCAAAGACCCGCGTAGACCTCTAAAGGGCGACCATAGATGTAAAAGTTGTCTCAGGGTTAACAGTATCAAAATAAGTAATCCCAGATGTAGGTCTGGTAGTAACACATGTGTTTAAAAGGCTGAGTAGAGCTCCCCCTGGTTATGTCCTTCCCGGTCAGATGCCTACAGGGGTGGCCCGACGATTAGTTTTTACACCAACTGTCACCTTTAACTCCACTATCTTCTTGGATAAGGTGATGAAAACAGGGTCTCGTGATTCATTAGGCGTTGTGTCAATTGTACCATCAGTATCAAGACTGGAATACTACCTTGTTTTGATGGACATTAAATAATTATTATCTTTTTAAATGATGACTATTATTTTCTCTTTTGTAAAAGGGCACATAGACAGGTAGTGATGGATTATAACTTCCCCAATAGGGAAATAGTCAGGAATATCTCATGTAAGGAGTTGTGTCAGAAGGTAAGCTTTCTGACAACCACAGATCAAAGTGAGCCAGTGAACAGGGACAAAGGCATTTTTTTTAGCTCTGCTGACTTACATGTGGTAGCATTGGGTCTTTTTCTTGTTTTGATAATGGCACATATTATATTATTCATACATTTTGTAATCTTTTTTTTTCTTTGCATGTGATGAATTCAGCTGTTACATTCTGGACAAGGTATGATAAAAGCATCACAGTACCTTGCGTTAGATGATATAGTAGTCTAATGGTTTTATACCTTCTTTAATAAAGTTGCTGATATGTCAATGATTTAAAATACCAGCTTTAACGCATGTTCCATTATGCCATTCTTACATTTTAAATGAAGATTTTGAGCTGTAATATTTTTCACTTCTGCCACCATTAGGATATTCTAGCTATTCAGTTCTTGGAATGTCATCACCCATAATGAATTTCAACACGTATGCTTTGTAATAATAGGTATAAATCACAAGGGCAATGGTGCCTGCCATTGAATATCAGAATGTAAGGACCAGATTGAACACTGCAGTAAATTTGATGGCTTACTACATGCTTCTCTGTATAAAGAAAAAAATTATAAAAAAATACATATCTCCTAGTATTAACTCAATGGGGTTTAAGTGTCACCAAAAAGAAAACGGAAAATGGATTTACTATAAATGCGTGTTTTATTGAGTTTGCACTGTTCAATACTATAAAGCAACTACACAGGGCATGCATTATGGGAGTGAGACGCCTAACATTACCCCCTGTGAACTTTACTTATAGAAATGAGTAGGGTAGTAAAAAGTACAAATTATAATAATGTCACTTCTCTAAAAGCTGTAATTACCTTATGAATCGTGAACGACAATTGGAATACAAATCATAAACCGCAGAGCTAATTATAACCATGGATTTAAAATCATAAATATGAGATTTATGGGAATTTTTTTTTGCGTCATATCTATTAGCACATTTAACAACATGGATGGGTTATTATATAGATTGTGATATTAAGGTGTAATTACCTCGGGGTGTGTCTGCTTTTGACAAACTGTACATTAACCAGAATCTTTATTTCTTGACTATTATCAAGACTGAAAAGATTGACATTTCCCAGCTAGATGTTATGCTATAACACATCTCTTCAGTCTTGGGACTGAATTGCCAAAGGTTTTGAAGTTTAATGCTTTTTTAGCTAATATAATATTTGCCAGTGTCTTTTAAATCTCAACCTGAGAAAATATTTCCTATAGTTTAACCTCCCTAGTGCTCTTGTGAGGACCAGATTTCTGTGCCAAAACCGCACCATAGACTTAAATGAATTATTTTTTTTATGTTGTAGATCTGTCATTTACCAAAATATGTCCGTACAAGGGTCTAGTAGACAACCTGAATATAATATTGTTTGAAACACACAATTATGTAAAAAAAATTACATAAAATTTTACTTTGAATGGTATTAGATACAGTTATCACTGTATCCAGCTGCAGAGGCTTTCCGAGCTTCACCATTGAAGTCAATGGATCGTTTAACGACCAAATGACCCTCTGAGCGCAATAGAAGCCGTTTAAAAGCGAACAGAAATTGTACTTTTTATTAATGACAGTACATTTAAACAACTTAATTGACTTCTATTTTAAACTTAAAGCAAGGTCGTTTTCTGGTTGCTTAAAAGACCAGAAAACGACTTTGCAAACAACAGTGTAAATTTACCCTTACACCATTTTCACTAAGCCCTAATAAAAGAAGTGACACTTTTTAACATGATGACCTCTTTGATATTATCCACTTTCACTTTTGAAAGATGGAGATCACTATATCTATAAAGTGATGATAAGCATGATCACCAAATTAAGATCAGCAGTCATGAAAAATAGGTGTTGAACCCAAATACATAGTGGGCCAAAATAAAGAAAAAGTGGACAAAGTCACAGGCCAACCTTGACTTTGGAAATTATTGATTAGAAAATCATTAGATATATTGATTCACCTTTCCATATGGAAACAAACTTAAATGTTGCTTAACCTTCTGAGTGTTCGGCTGAGTTTCATGCATCATGAAACTCAGCCACAGTTAACTAGAGCCACGCAGTCGGGAGCATCGGCATGTATGCCGATGGTTTCAGGTCCGCCCCCGATCGCGCTACCGGTGACGTGAAGGGGGCGGGGGTAGGCGGCACCATAGACCTCCGTGTAGCCGGACTTATGTTTACATCCTCCAGCTGGGGAGGCAATCACGGGGAAGCATGTCAAATAAAAGACACATCTTTTTAAATTCTCTTGCAAACCAAATGTTATTACACTGTGGGCCAGATTTCACCCCTAGACCTAAATTTAACACCCCTGCTCTAGGTCCATAAGGAAGGTCAGTTGTTTCACCTTGATCACTACATTTGCTGCAATCACCAGGTGTTCCCTTGTAAGACTATTCTCAGCTTAAATTATAAAGCCTGGAATCCATTCTCAGGAATAATGCAGGTATTTTCATGCATTTATCAGTCCACACTGACTCAATACAAAAATAATCATAAACTTAGATAGATTTGCATTTTAATTTTCAGAATGATGTTTATTTTCTTTCTTACGTGTGTTATTGGATAGTTTCTTAATTTTCTGTTTTCCTACATGTAAGCAGTATCATTTCTATCTAAATTACATTTATTTTGAGCATATCCTATTACATTATTATATAAAAGAAATGCTGAGGGCTGTATATTCTTCAGCAAATGATTTAATATAAGAGCTATTCCTTAGCAGCAAAAACATATAAATAAGTGTGCACATGCAGCAAAATCTTTATATTTAATACAGAAAACCTCAAAAACTTTTGACAGTTAGTCCCCCTGCTGTTCCAGACAGCACCATCTCGTCCAGCGCTGTCCTGTACTGAACTAGATAAGATGGGGCCAAATGGCAGAGATCGGAGCTCTGGCAGCAAAAACTCACCTTTCTGCACTGTCCCGGTTGCTCCGATCTCCTTAACTGGCTTCTGCATGGAAGCCGAAGACACCCCCCCCCCCGAGTGACGTGATGACGTCACATCTGGGCGGGACAGCGCGGTACGGCGGGAGATTTAAAAGTAAATCACACAAAAACAGTTTTCTATGGAGAACAGTTCCATCACACCAGGGGAGAGCGGGTGCCAAAGGTATTGCATACAGTGATAACTATGCAATACAATTCAAAGTAAAAAAAAAAATTCCAATTCAATACAATTTATTATTATAAAAAAAAACAAATATGAATACATACTGTTTTGAAATCTTTCATACCAAATAAGTATTTTAGAGATATTTTTTTATATATTTGTGTTTCAAACATTATTATATTCAGGATGTCAACTAGACCCTTGTATGGACATATTTTGGAAAGTTACAGGCATACAACATTAAAAAAAAATCCATTTAAGTCTATAGTGTGCTTTCGGTACAAAAATCTGGACTTCACAAGAGCGCTAGGGAGGTTAAAATATGGGATCTGGATCTGGAAGAAACAACAAAATCTGGTATGTGTGAATTTCAAATGTATATCCTCCCTCGACTGGGTGCTAGAAGGTGTTCCAAATGTTAGACTGCAGATCCAATTTTACAATTAATACATTTTATTGGCTTATTTGAAGAGATCCAGAAGCCTTGCCAGTTCACCACATCAAAATACTGAACAACACAACAATACTTGTTTTATGAAATCTATAAGATTTGTAATGTATATCTTCATATGCAAAAGTTATAAATGAGCTTTTAAATCTAATGTACCTGTGTATGAGATCAGGATTTAGGAAGCATATGGACCTGGTGGGCTTGTGATATCTAATGTATTGGTATTGCTTCCCCATCAAGGTCATTCAACCTCACAAACAAACCAACCCACTTGGCAATGAAAATTACATGTTCGATTTTATACTTAGAAATTTGTGCATGTAAATTTATTATTGTGATTTGTAATTTTGCATGCATTAATGTTACATTTGATTACAATGGGTTCATTCACATGAACAAATATGTGTGGCTTAGCAGTTGTCAATCTTGGACAAGACACAATCACAATGGGAAATTGTGTTTCTCTGTTTGGTATGCTCTTATAACAGGGTTCGATACACATGGAACAGTGAATTTCTGAATTGTAGCTCTGATCCATAACATCTTGTATATGGAAGTTCAATGGAGACATGCAAAGAGGTGCACTTAACAAAAGTCAATGAATCAATCTGAACCTCTAATAGCAAAGCATAGCTAGTGTTCTAATAGATATTTTCCAATTGCTACATTGTACATTGACACTTATGAAGAAAAAATAGGTTTCCCTTCCAGACTATCATGAAGATGTTTAATGTTCCTTCTACTTGTGGTGCAGTGAACCACACGTTGGCCTTTTTTCCTGAAGTGTCTCAGCAGGTTAAATAGGCAGCATTGGTAAAGCATTGCAGTTTGTGATAAGTAGGTACAGCATCATTACTCACCATGAGTGTTTTCCTACCTTTCTCTAGTTGTTTTTTAGCTCACTAAATAAGATGTTATGAGTGTTAAAAGTAGAATGATCAGGAACATTAAACAATGCAAAATACTTGTATTGGCAAAAGAAATAAAATAGGGAAAATTAATATCTTGACAAATCATCTGTTTTGCATTTAATGAATGTCATCTGTTTGATTAAAGCTTGTGAAACAGGCTGTGGCCAGCTTTACCGTACAAGGTCTGTAAGCATACAGATGCTGAGGAGAGCAAGAGGATGACCTTAGCTGTCCATGAGCGTGTTGCTTGTCGAAGCTGCATAATGAGGCTGGCTAAAGCTGTAGGGAGATCTCTGAAAAGAACGGGAGAAGAAGGCGACACAGATGCTGCACTTATTTGCATGCCCCAGTCAGAGTGTGCAGCTTTGACACAGTAGTATGATTTAGAAACTGAAATTGGTTTGGGAAACCTCAGTAAGAGGTGCCAGGTAAACAATTATCCAAAGTAAACAAATCTAATTGCTATAGATTTCTGTGCAATACACAATGAATATTTCTAAAGCAATTCATTTCTGATCTCACCATAATATTATAAATTATTAGTAAAATGTACAGTGAAATTACATACATGTTCATCAGTGAATCATGGCATAAAGGTTTGCAAAGATAAATAAAGGCACAGATATGTGATAATGAAAATCAGTGCAACAAGATAATCAAACAACTGACGCAGCAATATTAACACATAATTCAACCCTTTGTTTTTATTGTATAGGCAATAACTATGGTAAAACTCATTTTGTATTGAGCTTATTTCTATTAACCTCCCTAGCGCTCTTGTGAGGTCCAGATGTCTGTAGCAAAAGCACACCATAGACTTTTTTTATGTTGTAGACCTGTAATTTCCTGTTATGTGTGTACAAGGGTCTAGTAGACATCCTGAATATAATTATGTTTGAAACACGCAATTATGTTAAAAATTTTTTATCTTTTGAATGATAAAATACTTCTTTTGTACGATAGATTTCAAAACAGTATGTATTCATATTTATATTTTGTTTATAATAAAATTTGTATTCAATTGGAAATGTGTTTTGTGTTTTTGTTTACTTTGAATTGTATTGGATACAGTTATCACTTTGGCACGCTCTCTCCCCTGGTGTGATGGACCTGGTGACATCAAACCAGGGCAGAGAGGGTTAACTTCAAAGTGGAACATCTAGGGAATTACACTGAAAACAGCTTTCTCCATAGAAAAATGTTTTTGTGCAATTTACTTTTGAATCTTCCATGTCATCATGTCACTCCGGGGGGGGGGGGGGGGG
>CM070033.1:67529078-67578456 GCA_036250615.1 Ptychadena robeensis | reverse complement strand
CCATGCAGAAGCCAGTTCAGATCGGAGCAACACAGCGCAGAACGGTGAGTTTGTGCTGCTGGGGCTCCGATCTCTGTCAGATGGCCCCATCTAGTCCAGTGCAGTACTGAAAGGATACGCCAGAGGGGTTAATACCAATTCCTCATTAAGTTCTATGAATAAGTCCTTTTGGGGGAAATATATCAGAGATGGAGGATTTTGATGGGGCTCTTTTTTCTGTTATTAACAATAAAGTTATTAAATTAAATCAAAGCTTGAGGCTGTAGTGTGCCATATAACTATTTTTTTCCAGATTGTGACGTTCTCTGGGCCTTGCTCAACCAGCTCAAACCCTTTTCTGGTTAGTAATTGCTTTGTTATTGGAAAAACCCAGTAGAAAAGGGGTGTTAAATACAAATATGCAGGGGGGCACATTTAAAAACCTGGTTACAGGCCAACCTTGATTTAACCAATGGTTGCAGGCCAACCATTTAAAAATAAGATTACACTCTGGTCTATTTTTTGGCCAAAGGCAGGTCTTTGACATACCTTGCCTAAATACACGATACACAATACACTAAATACTATGATGTCACTATAACACATTTTTTTAACAGCCAGGAGTTATCTACTCCCAGAATGAGAGGACAGAGGGGAGGTGAGCGCAGGGGCTGCCGGTAAGCCAGATCTGCCCTGGACTAAGAATATTTGCTCCGTTGGGCAGATTTGGCTCCTAGGCTAGAGTTTGACACCTATGCAGTAGAGGGTTTTGAGAGCAACAATATTTATATTTAAAGCAGATGTCACTGCATTTGTTCCCTACACATTCACTAAAACCTAGTTTTCCAATCCACCATCTGGAGGTACCAAGTCCCTGGTTTGGCACCATGTAAGGCAGGAAGCCTTCCCTAACCATTATCAGCTGAGCCCTTTCTTCAAGGGAAACTATGGGTAGCTCTTACACTTATCACAACATTGGCACTAGAGGGATAAGGAAAAGACCAAGAACATCATTTTTTTGGGAGAAAAATCACTCTTGTTTGTTGAAAAGAGGTTTAAACCCCCGTTATAAGAGTGTAGCGGGGGAGGAATCTTTTAACAACCTGCCATTCCAGCATTCAGGGAGACCTGTCACGTGAGCTGGCTGGTCAGTCATATACCCCAGCCTCAAACCAGTGGCTACCAGGAAGTTGGATACCCTTCTTACAAATTCGGACCTTGCAGTCGGCCATACTAACCTAGTTGACCCCACCCTGGCCCATTTTACTTAACATCTACACAGTTGAGAAGCTTGCCCTAAAGTAGCTCCCCGTTCCCCAGACAGCAGGCGCTGGCCGGGGACCACCTTGGATCCATTCAGCAGCAGATAAATAGCTACCCATGATTACTTTATGTGCATAACTTTCTCCTGAAGAAGCAAGATCATCTCGCGAAACGCGTCGAGATATGCACTTGTATTTTAGCTTTTATTGTTTTGTTATGCAAATGTTGGAGTTATCTCCAGTGTGTAATATTTGGACCTTTATACTCGGTCCATCAACAAACACACCACTGTTTATATACGTAATACTTGATTTTTATATATGTTGTTTTTGCCTTTAAAGTCCCACTGCTAAGGGTGAATCCAGGAATTTCCTGTGATCACCAAGGTGCAACTTTTGTTTTTGTAAATCATTCTAGTTTGTGTTGCTTAGTGAGGAGAAAGGGATGAATTCCACTCTACTGCATACAATTGAAAAGCTAACATATTCATTCATAGTCATCAGTTATAATGAATATAGATTGTAATCTATAATATAGATTTTCTGAGCTTCAGCACTTTGACAGCTGCACAGAGTTGGTGACCTGTCGTAAACACATCAGCAACCCCATCTAGGTCCAGAGCCATGACTTGAGATACATTATAGGAGCTGGTCTGTATATTATATATCCATGTTCTATTAATAATAAAGAAAGTTACTTTTAATAAGCAAAAAACATATAGTATGACGTAAATGTATCCATGCCTATCACAGAACACTGGTAGAAATAGCTTCTGTTTTTCTGCTTAAAATCTAGATGTAACAAGCATGTCGCAGCTTGTTAAGTAGAGACAAATAGTTTTGCAGAAGCAATTTACTTAATGCCATCTGCATTGCAGTCATCTCGAGTCATACTGAAAAATATTTTTGTATTTGCTTGCATAATAAAGTTTTCATGCTTTGTATGTATCCAAAAAATATTATAAGCTATTACAGTATTGATTTCAGTGAAGGATAAAAATGTGTGTTATTCCATATATTGATCTTTGACTACATTATTACACAAATCATTCAGTGGAGGTGCAGTGTCAAGCCCCAGATGCACAAATTCATTTTTCTGCACTGTGATATCTATAAACTTCACCTCCAGCTACCATTCAATCATTGAAGAGGAGGAAATGCACATTTATATGTGAATGTTCATGTCATTCTGTTAGACGTTTAGATTTAATAGCTAGAGTATATATCAATCTTTCTATCATTAACATACTGTGTGCTTTGTGGCTATCAACAAGTGCTATCAACAGGACTTTCAGTGGCTATCAATGGACTACCTGTGACCTGACCAGACACCCTAGGGCCAATTAGTTTTGGAGCAAATAATCGGTCAGCAGCATTCGATTTTCCCTACAACTGTTCTGCTAAGATAACAGCAGTGCTGGAGGTGCCTGTGCAGTGCAAGAAGCAGCATGCATATCCGCTGGGAGCTGGCATGATTATGCTGTGATTTTCCACCTAATGTTCAGTCCACATTCTTAAGCAGAAGGAATGGAAAAAAAGTCAAGAAGCTTTTTGGTAGAAAACTGGTATAATTATTGTGCCAACAAAACTTTTTCTGATTTTTGTGAACATTGGTCAGTGATGGTGAACCTTATTGAGGCAGAGTGCCCAAACGGAAACACATAACCCACCTTTTTTATCTTAAAGTCCCAATACAGCAATTAAACCTGAATACAGAGGGTTTCGTTTAAACAATGGAGACACAGATTTTTTTGCCAGTAACGGACACGGCTACTACTAGCATGTCAGTTACTGGGCAAAAACTGCACAGCCGAACGGCAGTGTGAAATGGCACTAAAATTGTACAAATGTGAATTTTTTGCCCCCAAACAGGAATGAGGAGAAAACAAGGACCTCGGAATGCCCACAATAAAGAAACAAAACAAAGGCTAATACCCCAAATTTCCTAGTAAATTATCAATATGGCCACAAGATGGCACTGCTGTCTGGGTCCAGCTCCGGAATGTTACCAGAGCTGAAAAAATCACCTCCCCTTTCCTACTGGCCCCACCAGAGACATGTGATACACGGTTTGTCTATGCGTGTCAAGAGAGATGGCTCTGCGTCCATCACGGTTCTAGGTCTTTACTTTATAGATTCTATTCTATTCTATATTTTTTGTCACAAGCTAAGCAATAGCCAAGAAACAAGAGATCAGTTCAGAAGAAGAGCATAGAAGATGACAAGGGCAATGTTGGTATTTATCAATGGGGCAAAAAACACTGCAGAAGGATAATCTGAAGGATAACACAAGGAAGAATGATAAACTGGAGCAGAGATCAGTAAATGTTCTAGTTCCTAGGCTTTGTCCATGCACCACAAATTTAATTTTGTTAATTGTTCAATACACTGCTCCCTACAACAGAGCTTTGTATATTTTGAATTATGCATACACTGTTCACTGAGATTCCATCCAAAATGAATTACACATGAGGTACATAGGGTAACTTGCAATGTCACAATACAGTAAAACATACATTGTATAGCATATTACCAAAATGCGTAAGTGTGAAAATTACTTAAGCTACATGCATATGTTAGATCAAGGGTCCTCAAACTACGGCCCAGGATGCCCACCCATGGGTGCCCAGCATTGTGTACCCTCTTCCGGGATCCAATCCGCAGCTATTGTCAGCATTATGTCATTACAAAAAGGAAAGTTTTGCTTTAGCGCTTTTTTCACAAATAAAGTTCAAAGTTGATCATTTGAATTGCGTTTATGCAAAATATAAAATTTGGACAACCTTGATATTTTAATTTTTTTTTTACAATTTTGGAAGTTTTTTCTTCTCATCATATATTACAATGAACACAGCAACTTTATGGAGGTTTGTGAGGAGTGGTACTGGTGCATTGATTTATTCTTGTAGGAGCAGATTTTTGTGTTTATTTAATTAGCAATTTCTTTGTTCATAATTGCATGTTTCAAACTGTAATATACCGTATTTTTGGGACTATAAGGCCATGCATGTCTCTCTGCTGTACTGATTCTATCAGCAGGGCTCTGGTGGTAGAAACAGTACAGTACAGATGAGGGATCTAGCTGTGGCAGCATCTCTCATCTGACAGTTTGGGAGAGCGGGGTCGCACCATAAGACGCAGGCACTATTTCCCCCCAATTTTGTGTGTCTTATGGTCCTAAAATACAGTAGTTAGGATGGCTACTAGACCCTTTTTTTTGCTGGATCAAGGTGAGTTTTCACAATTCACAGTGACAAACATGGAATCTGACATAGAATCTTATCAGCCAAAAGCAGGCCCACACATCCCATTAAAAACTGTAAGTTAATGTTGGGTAAAATAGGTTTTATTTAAATGACTGTATTGTAACTAGTACAACTATAGTAACAGCCCCATAACAATCTCAGGGACTGTGCTATGGCCCCTCGTTCATAAAGTTTGAGGACCTCCACGTTAGAAAATAGTGATCACTCACATCCACATCCAGATCAAACACACAACACACTTGTGCTGTTGCATGAAGAGTGGAAGAGGAGCGAGTGCTACCCAGCTGTGTCACAGTAAAGTCAGGCATGTCGGTCATTATATTCCATAACCAGGTTATATATATATATATATATATATACAGTTCCTAGTAGTGATGATTGTGAATATTCAAATAGTTTTTTTTTTCGAATATCGGCACTTCTCGAATATAGTGCTATACCTTTGTGATCACAAATATTCCAGGTTTTTACATAATATTGACACTTTTTATTGCGAATACCTTTTTGCAATGAAGTTAATAATAACTGGAGATCACAAATTTACTAATTTGTTGCGAATATTAGGTGAAAAATGTGTGATATTTTGCGAATACGAATATTGCCTATGCTGCTCATCACTATTCACTAGCCCTTACAGTGCAAACCCTATGCAATGGGTAACTTTATAAGCTGGCCATAGACGGTTAGATTTGTAGCGAAATCCCCCGCAAATCGAATGCTTAAAATGTAACAATTGCATTACAGCGTCCCCATCTAGAGTAAATGCTGGCACACAAAGGGTGTGCAGCCTAATACTGGCATGACTGGCTGTGTGTGATGACATCATCACTCACAGTCCATCTGCCGGCATATCGAAGGAAAAGATAACCGTCTATGGCCGGCCATAGTCATAGAGACATTTTTACATGGGTTGCGCCAAATTAGGAGCTTCATAGCAACATATTTCTATTAACAATTTTTATTGCTTGCAAACACATTTTTTATTAACAATTTATGGGGAAAGGCTAAACAGAAGGGGTACACATTTGAATTACTTTGAAACATGCCAAAAGAGAAAACAAATCTCTAAATTCATGAATAAACATTCTAACAAATTGTCTAATTATGTTACCTAGGTTATTTGTAAGAAACAATCTGTTTAACACACACTCGGGTTCTAATATTTGCTCTGATTCAAGCATCTTTTAAACAATCTGAGTGAATAACATATGAGGCTAAAAGACTAAAACTGGTGATTTTCTAATGCAGCCTTTAAACATTCATGTTTACTGCACCTGTCTCTTGAAAATCCCTTTTGCTCGCTCAGTGCATGGCATTTGCTGTCATGTAAAACCTGGTATTAGCTTGGTGTGCTTTCATCGTCTCCTTAGAAACCTCTCTGAGTGATTTCCTGTAAAGGAAATTATCTGCCCACATTTACTAAAGTACAGTAACAACTGAATACTATTTTGACTGAATTATCAAAATTAAAGAACACTGCACAGCATGACCATATTGAAGGGAAAAAATCAGAATCCCGGGTGCTAATAGATCATGAAGGGAAAAAAAGTTTGATTCTATTCTGATAAAACTTAAACAATGGTACCCATGTTGGAATTAATCGTTCTGGATATTTTTCATTTAAGCCAAAATCATTTTCACTGTTATGTAAAAAAGAGAATTTTTAGATGATCACATAATGTTGCAGTAGCTAAATATGACCTTACCAGTTTTAATTCATCTTGCTGTAAAGAGAAGCAGATTTGACATGTTATCCCGTTAACCCTGGATGATGTCTGCTGGGGAAACCTGTCCGAATCACTGGTTCTCAAACCATTCATCAGAAAACGTTAACAAGCTCTGATGTAGCCCTGTGAGCGCATGGCTTCGTTATGGCTTGTCATTTAGATGAGCTAAGGTCATTTAGGTCTGAATCCTGGAAAAACAGGTATTTTGATTATGCATAATGGTAATAAATTAGAACAAGTATATAAGTATGTAGAGTGTGTATGTGTGTGTGTGTATATATATATATTGTCAGGGATCGGGGGAATGATGTAGGACCCAGCACTTCAACAGTTCAAGAAGTGAGTGGTTTTATTTAAACAACAGTCCAAGTCAAACAAAAGAATGCAAAAATCAGGTAGCTTACTTCAGCCTTGGATCCTCAGCCGGGGAAAAACCAACCACCCTTCCAGCAGTCCCAGTCTCTCTCTATCCCAGCATCCCCTTCTCTGGGATCTCTCTTTTTGATGAGACCAGCTAAGCCTAGATCACTCCGGCCTTAACCCCTAACTAGCCAGTGACAGGAGCTCACCCTGTCACAATATATATATATATATATATATATATATATATATATATATATCCTGTATTTTTCACTTTATTACGCACCGGACCATGAGACACACCTACGATTTTGAGAGGAAAAAAATATTCTGAACCAAATGCAAAAACAAGAATAATATTTTATGAGATCACATTAGTTTAGAACACCAGTTAACCCCCCTGGCGTTCCTACCCAACCCAGGCTGCCCAGTGCTGACCTCGATGCTGCAAACTCACCGATCCACCTGGCTCTGGTGGCTCCGATCTTTTGAACTGGCTTCTGCATGGAAGCCGAGAACCCCCCCCCCCCCCCCCCCCCCCCCCCCCCCCCCCCCCCGTGGAATGAAGTGCTGATGTCACATCAGGGTGGCAGGAGATTTAAAAGTAAATCGCACAAAAACTGTTTTCTATGAAGAAAACTGTTTTCAGTGTGATTCCACACATGTGCCCCTTTGAAGTTACCCCCTCTCCGCTGGTGTGCTGTCACAAGGTCCATCACACAAGGGGAGAGAGGGTGCCCAAAGGGAATTGTACTGGATACACTGATTAACCATTGACACAATTTAATTCAATTCAATACAATTCAAAGTAGAAATAAAAGCACATTTCCAATTGAATAAAATGTTTTATTATAAACAAAAAACAAATATAAATACATACTGCTTTAAAATCTTTCATACAAAATAAGTATTTTAGAGATTTTATCATTCAAATAACACCTTTTATTATTATTTTTTTACATGATTGTGTGTTTCAAATATTATTATAATTAGGTTGTCTAATAGACCCTTGTACGGACATATTTTGGGAAGTTATAGAACTACAACAAAATTTGTATATAATTTTGACTTAACTTTGAACTTAATTTTTGCAGTATACCCCCAACACTTCTCTACATCTCTAGCAAGAGTGATGATACCATGTTCAGGTTTTGCAATTAACTAGAAATCGTTGAATTTTTGAAAAAAAATTTGACCATCTCTAGTGGCTGTGTGCACTTCGGAGGAGGTCGGCTGCTGACAGACCAGAAATACAGAGATTCACCCTGGACTGCTTACTTGGACAGGCTCTCTGTTTTGCCAGTGATTTTGAAAAGGGGGAAGGGAAGTGTGTTTTATAGAGCAAAAAATACTATATATATTTGCAGTCAGTAAAGCTTTCATTTATAATAATGTCATCATTTAACCGCCCTAGCGGCCGGGACGGCACCATCTCGTCCAGCGCTGCTACTCCTACTATAGCACTGGACAAGATGGTACCGTCCAGTGAACATCGGGGCACCGACAGCGCATACTTACAGTTTTGCACTGTCCTGGTGTCCCCGATGTGACATGCTGCTTCATCCTCTGGCATCTTCTCCCCCCCCCCCCCTCCGAGTGATCCTTGTATGGACAGATTTTGGGAAGTTACAGGCCTACAACATAAAGAAAAATTTACCATTGGTAAATTACCATATGGTGCACTTTGGTACAGAAATCTTGACCTCAGCAGTGCGCTAGGGAGGTTAATGGCATTGGGCATGTTACTTTATGTTTCTTGTTATTTCACATTAAGTGTATTACCTACTCACAATGGGTAAATATCGTGTGAGAATGGTTATTTTATATAAGCAGAGAACTCTTAGCCTTGTGTAAACATCCATGACCCGAGCCTATATTGTTCTTTATTGATATATACCAACCTTTATCTTTTATTACATTGTAAGTCAGTTGTAACCTCAGAAGACTAAGGTATGTAAACTCACTGAAACTATTTAGCTAGATGAAATGGAAGTGTTACACTTGTACTGAAGAGATGTCTACCCATAAAGTTAACACCTCATTGACTGCTTTGTTAAACAGTCCTTTTGCTCATTTTCCTAGTTGATTCTCTGCATAAAAGCGGGGAATCCGTTCAGAAATTTAATAAAAAGTATTATGGACTTCTCGTCATGTGAAAGAATACTATATCAGACATTTTCCATAGATCTCTTATAAATAGACTCTCTCTGTATATTGAATCATAATATTAATATTAATAATACATATTTAAATATAGGAGAATGGGTGATGGCCTAAACTACCCATTAGATCTATATAGGGATGACGTAAAGGTAGAATAGTGTATTTTGCTTCCCTTTTCACTTTAAGCAATGGAAAGGAAGGATAGTCTGACAGTTGCTGCTAACTATCAGATACCACTATTAGATTTGCAATTTTGTGTTGGCCACAGACTTCCTGTAATTACACAAGGTCAATATTTGCATATGAATAATAGCACTGATTTCTAAGGCTAATAAAGCAGGCTTGTCACTATCAAACTACGTCACTATTATACCCATGAGTCAAAGTACACCACTATAAAACAGATGAATTTATTATTTTCCAGACATAACTATATATTTTGCTGAGATAAGTATATTGCAGTTGTTTGTGCTTCTATTTGTCCTATTGTTACTTGTTGTTACATGATCATGGTATACTAGCATGGTAAGGGGGCCTAAAGCCAACCTATACAGTAAAAAAACAACATTTAAAAAATCAACACATAACACAGTTAACAATATACAAATGTTAAAGTGTTTTAAACTTAACTGTATTCTGTATTGTTCATTTACTTCTTAGTCGTTTCCACTTCTTTAATGAGATCTTCTTCCCAAGTCTTGTGAGATTGCTAGACTTGCCTGCAAAGCCCAACCCAATATAGGATTTTTGACAGACACAAAAAAAGACTGCTTGAAGAAGAGACTGGTAGAGATGGTCAATTTTTTTTGACTAGCTGGCTTTGTGAGTTGATTGCAAAGCCCTAGAACATGCTATCATCACCCAAATTGCTGAAATGTATAGAAGGGTTATGAAAACATCGAAAGTCAAAAATTTTAACATGCAAAAACTATTTATTATATTATTAAAAACTATGTGTTAGAGCAATACTTTCCTTTTTTGTAGCAGACCCTTCTCTACATCTCCAGCAAGTTTGGTGTTGATACCATGCTCAGAGGCTTTGAAATGAACTTGTTAAATGAAAAAAAAAATTTTTGACTGACAGGAGACCAGACTTGAAGATGGTGGCAGACTTCAGACAAACCCAGTTCATTCACTGTTTGGGTTCGTCCCAAATGCGGCAGCATTTCCAGGGTTCTGGTACCGCTTCTGTGTCATCGGTGATGCTGAAGAGTCGGGTCACCCTATAGATAACCGTCTAACCGTCCAGCCCATGCCGCCAGCATCATTGATGACGCCAGCAACATGGACAGGGGTGGGCGTAAATTTTAAGCAGAGTACATTGTAAAAATGTCATGGTATGCCCAGAATGGTAGGGAGGTTACTGGATTGTTTTTGTGGTAAGCGATAGGTGCACTTATAATAAATATGATGCATCTCTGGTCTCTTTTATACTAGTAGAACCCAAGCTTTGCTTGTTTTGTGTTTATTGCTCTTCGCTTTCAAATTTCAATGTATAACGCAATAAAATGTTTATACACAAAAATATACCAGTTGCAAATAAACTAGGGTATTGACATAAAAATATACATGATATGTTTCTTTATGTTTCCTCACACATTAAATAGAAAAAAAACAAGTTAAAATTAGGACAAGACATTTAGCTTGCAGAAGTATATGATGCTGTAGAGGATATTACTTTTCTCTAAACTGAAGCAATTTATTGTGCATTACAGCATCACGAATTGTAGTGGGTGGTCAGCATGACTCATTGCTTGAGTGGTCTTCTTTCTACTCCCTCTTTTCTGTTTTAATAGGGAAGAGTTTTCCAAATAGTTCACATAAAATGGGTCATACTGTTACAGACAACTTTTGGCATTGGTTTAATATCTTCAAGTGTGGGTGGAAGACCTGCATTAAGAAGAAACTAGAGATAGAGAAATACATTACTAAGAAAATGTTTATTAGTATTAGTCATGAACTCACCTGTTTTATGTTATATTATTTTATTCTATATTTATAATTTTTTTCTTCTTATTATTAGATATCTAAGGGAAGTGAGGCAGGTTGTTTAAGTGAACAAGCTCTGCTTTAGCAGCTACCCTGAAAATTAATCTTAGAGAGTGAACATTCATTTTCTTAAGTGAACATTCACTTCTCCCTAAATAGCGAGAACCATCATCACATTATTTGATTCTTGTAAACTCTGTGAACTAGTTTTACTGCTTTTCATGCCAGTGTTTGTGTGATATTGAAATCTGACCCATAGTCCAGAAAACTGTTATGGATTGTGTTTTGAGAATAACTGAGCAAAGAGGAGTAAAAAATTAGAACCTTAGTACAGATGAGTTTGAATCACACCAGTGCGCTTAGTCTCATTTCTGTATTGGGAATTTTAGGATCCAACATTCCTGGCTATTCCTATTTTGGCTTGTTTAAAAAAGAATAGAACATTTTATTAATGCATGGCCATTAGTTCAGCATACTAGATTGATGTTCCTATAGCAGTTCACTAAATAGAGAAAATGTTGTTTGTTTGGTATTGTTATAGAAATAAAATTCATTGTTGGACACTTTTTTGTAGTATTGATAAATCTTATAATAGAGAAAAAAATATGATTTGAATTTCTCCTTATCCAGTGCCTATGCTGGCCACCATTCAAATGTAATGAGGTTCATTTATAAAGTAGCCCAAGCTATCCGCTTAGGAAAAGAAATGCTTATTGTGCTTAGTTAATAAGTTGGGCATACATGGCTAAATTTTCTGTTCTATTTCGATCACTTTGATAAACATAATGTGATTGATTCACAACCGATCAATTCCTTAGGTCTGTGCACATGCTCCATTGTACCATCGGATGCAAATCCATTGAAATACCAAGAAAACCCGTCAGATGTTTGAACGATCGGCTATAATTTATCAATATGTCCGATCACTGCTCCATAGATTTTTGTTCAATTTGGATCACTTTTGGTCGATCCATTAAGCTTAAAAGAAACTGTTTTTAAAATTATTGTTTTTTAAATTGGTTTAACAGAAAAAGCTATTTTTTTACACTAGCTTCACCTAATGTACTGGCATTCTGTTTGCAAACTTAATATCTGCTACTTTATTAAATTATGTATACTATACTTTTTATCAAGACTTCTTAATTGTGTGTAACGGGTCACTACTGAGTCTGTATAGTACATAAAATATTGAAATATAGTAAACTACTGTCTAAAGACTAAACTTAATTACTGAGATCTCTTACCAATGCATTTAAAATGTAGTATCCAAGAAACAGAGAAAAATAAATGTAAGTACACTTTGCTATGTTTCCATTAAACAGAGTCGTAGAGTGATATAGATTTAAAGAAAGGTTCCCAAATGTTTGTGTGCTTAAACTACCATGCCCTTCATCCTTTACTCTTACTTACATATACCAGTATTAGTATGGCATAATATGTTGGTCAATGTGAACCCAAAAAACGTAAAACAAATATATATATATATATATATATATATATATATATATTATGTGATTGAGATTTGGTGGCTGTATTTGTTTGTTTTTTTTCAACTGGTGACCCTGCCTTTTGTCCTATATGAAGAATGCTCACCCACATCACCTTAGCTATAGATAAGCAGTGTTGCCACCTTAGGACAGAATTACAGCCTATCTCTCTCTCTTCATAACATAGAGGAAAACAGTGTTGCTTTAGCACATGTAGTTGTTGCATGAATGAAGACTACAAAAAATTTTACTTATCATTTAAAAGAATTTATGCAAAAATGATGCTAAAACAATACTTTTTTTTTCAATGTTCACACACCCTTTCTGTACATCTCTGGCAACTTTGCTTAACTCACAAATAGTATCTAAAAACTGTCCATGCAGTTCTTGATAAAAATTTATCTTGCACACTTTAAAAACATTAGTTGGGTTCTATCTATGCAGTGAAATGTATTTGCATGCTATTGTAACCTACTGCCACTAGCAGAAACTTACCAGCTCATAGACATGGGGTTATCTGTAAAATAAGAGAAGGTCAGAGATAAAATAAGATATGACATTTGAATCTTATTGTGTTAGAATCTCCTCTTCTACAGTAATGTATTTGCATGGTAAAGGAAGATTTAGATTATACAAGTATAGAAATGACTCTTATTGCAGCATTATTACATTATTATATAATCAATAACAATGATAACAAAAAACATGAATTGCAAAGTGATCGCTGTACTGAAGAATGCAGACAAATAAAACTGTTATATTGGATTAGGGTAATATAGGGCTATGAGTCTTGAAATGCCAGTAACAATATACAGTATATCTATATTGAAGACCTGATTCCATCTTTCAGAGGACTATTCTGTTCTGCTATTGAAGATCACAAATCTTATAAAACCAAAATATAATACATTGCAGCTTACTAGTCCTTAGCTGTAGTAAATGAATTAGAACATGTATAGGAAAAACAAAACCTACTGTGTAAATGCTAGCAATAGACTTGTTCATATACAGTATGCAATGTTCTTATTTTGGTCATTTTTCTAATTTAATGTGTATGAGTCATAAATAAGTAAAGAAATTAGAAAATAGCTAGAAATGACTTCACATTAAAGTGTAATTGCACACTTTAGTCACTTGCACTCTGAAATCACTCTCCATTCAGTCCTACTGAGAGTTTCTACTCCCGTGTTCTAGTGGTGTATGATGAAGTAGCATTACTTGAAGTATGGTGTACATGCACTATGTTATTGATGAAGGTTAGACCAGTGACTGTGCAGTGCCAATGGGACTCCATAATCACATCAGATGTTGAGGAAGTGAGGTTCCATTCCCAGATATTTTACGGTCAGCCATTAACACCCCCAGGTGTTGTTCAGTTAGTGATTGACAACTGCACCCCCAATGCATTAATTTGCCAATATCCCAATATATTAGACAAATACGTATGATCAATTGTTTGACATTGGTAGATCAACCGCTTGGGGGTCTAGGCCCCGGGACTTTTAAGGCAATGTAAGAAAAATACCAATGTCAACCAATTGTTCATACCTATTTATTCCCCTATTGAGTGAATATTCTAAACTTGCTTCTTAAATCAGCCTTAAAGCCCGTTCATAAATGAACACTGCATCAAAGCACATGGAACTGCAGCACACAGGATTGTGCCTTGTGTGTTGATGTGATGCACTCACTCTAAGTATTGTTATGCACACCTCAGTTCAGTAATTCTCAACCTGTCGGGACCCGCTTGGGGGTGAAATGACTACTTCACAGTGGTTGCAGAGCTCACTAAAAGCATCAGAGCTGCTGCAAACAAGCAGCAGCGATGATGCCCACGAGCAGGATGGGAAGTTAGAAGGAAGAGTAATATCCCCTGCTAACTCCCAATGCTTGTGTAAATGATTTGTGGGGTGGGAAGATATAATGGAGGGGACATTACACTTACTTTATGGTGCTGGAAGTGATATCGTGCAGTGTGACGTCTTTATTTGGAATGCGAAATTGACACTCTACACCAGCACTTCCGCCTTCCAAATACAGGAAGTGACATTTTGCGATGTCACTTCCAGGATCGCGGATCTGAAAAGGTTGGGAACCACTGCCTTAGTGTGTAGAGGTGCTTGTGTTAGGGCTCCTTCATATTAGCCACCCTGCGCTTGCAGTTGAATTTTTTTCTGATAACGGACTCAGTAGCTGTAATGCTTCTTCCCCACTAGCCGGTCCATTACCACAAACAAATTTGTACTGCATTGCACTTGCGTTTGCCATTAAAGTGTATGGGAAACACTTGCACTGCATTGGCAAATATTTGTGCTGCAGAGAGTTTTCGGTAACCCACGGCATTGCACATTACTGGAAACGCAAGCGCAGGCTTAGTGTGATGGGGACACAGATTTCATATGGAGACCTGTGTACCTTGCAGTAACGCTAGCCAGGCTACATTGTGGTACTGTTCTGCACCATAGCTGCAGACACACTGATATATTTACATATAATTACAGTGTGTAAGGCATGCTTATGGTATCATGTGTGCACATCTGATATTAATGTATATATTTACTTTATGAGTTGTATTACTGCATCAGCAAAGGCAGTAATGGTATACCAATTTATAGCTTTTGGCAGGGATATTGCTTTCTACAGTAAACATCAGCAAGAGTTAAAATGCCGCCTGTTAGAGGTGTTTTGACATATCAATTTTTATTACTGAGATTTGATGGATGTATGTTTACATACATTCCCAGTATATCTCGATCCAATCCCCCCTCCTGGGTATGTCAGGAGCATATTGTATTTCTGGCAGATCAACAGGTATTTTCCTGTACTTCCAGCATTGTAAAATATGGGCACTGTGCATGTTTTGTAGATATTTTATTTCCATAGCATACACATTTGGGGCATATTTCTGTGGACAATGGAGGGGTTATCAACAGACATGTGGTTCCCAGAATGTCTTTTAAAAGACTTGTGGCCCCCATAGGACAATCTGCTACATGCCACATGCTTTTGACACTCACAATACTCCCAGACACTTGTGGCTCCCAAAGCTCTGTTGAATATCTGCTTACCAGACTTGTGGCTCCAACTAGTATGAGGATATTTTACATGCCTATTGGGGAGGACTTAGTGGAAACCTGCTGGGGGGCAGATGATTCATGGCTACAGGTCTGTTTGGACAGGGCATTTTGGGGTCACATTTCTTTTGAACACTTTAATTTTTCTTGTCCCGGTAAAGTGGGCTGCCTAGCCACATTTCGCTTTATTTTTCCCTCACATTATTCAGTATTGGCTGGTTGTCAAGTTCTGAAAGTTTTATTCTCTTGAGACTTTTCAGCACACAAATGACAACTTGTCTAAAGTAAGTAATTGAAAAGCCAGTGCTCATAATGCAGGTCACGAACACCAGGCACTGCCCGATTCAGCCAACCCAATGCAAGTCAAGGACCGTTAAACAGCAGAGCTGGTTTGTTAGAATTGTCACCCAGCATTTGGTACCATGATAACAATTTAAATTGCATCAATATAATTTTATTTCTGCTAACCTTGGTGTAATCCAGTGGTTCCCAAACTGGGGGACGCAAAGGAATTCCAGGGGGGCGCTGGCCCTCATTCTTATCCTGTGTTTAACTAGGGAAGGGGGGGGGGGGCTCGATAATGGTCCTAATTAAAAAAGGGGGCAAAAAAAGGAACAATAGCATTATATTAAACACTCTCTTATATATTGTCATCTTGTGAGACTTCGCCTAGAATTTATGAGTGAACAATCCGTTCTTTTTCATTTTCTGAAAATAAAGACTTCTAGCAATAGAATTTTTTTTTTTTACATACCTATTCATCAAGTGACCAACCCCCCATTTAAATGTACTACTCTTTCAAATGCCTGTCAAATTTACAAATACATATAAATATATATACAGCCGATCCCATAATTATTCATACCCCTGGCAAATTTTGACATAAAGTTACTTTTATTCAAACAGCAAGTTATTTTTTTTGACGGGAAATTACATAAGTGTTACATATATAGTATACCAGATTGTACTTCTATTTTAATGCATTATTCATTATTATATAACATATTTTAAACATTTCTTGTTATTGAAAGTATGGAGATCTATGAGGAAGTATCTATCTATCTATCTATCTATCTATCTATCTATCTATCTATCTATCTATCTATCTATCTATCTATCTATCTATCTATCTATCTATCTATCTATCTATCTATCTATCTATCTATCTATCTATCTATCTATCTATCTATCTATCTATCTATCTATCTATCTATCTATCTATCTATCTATCTATCTATCTATCTATCTATCTATCTATCTATCTATCTATCTATCTATCCAGTATGCCACAGCACTTGCTGAATCTTGTATATTCATAGCTTGTAAGGTACAGGTATATTACATGGGATTAGGGGAAAAAGGTAGGAGTTGTACAGTGGATGCATATACTGGTAGATAAATCAATTGCATAGGTAAATTTGCATTGACATGTAAACAGATAATGATCTGCCATGAGAGCTATTTCCAAGTCATATGTGGAGTGGCAAGCTCATTTATCTCTGTCTAAGGGCTACTAATTCCATTGCAGAACACATCTCATTTAGTCCAAGTAGCATCTGTGTTGTGTTCATTGAACACAATGTAGCCAATGTATACTGACAGCTAGGGTCAGGGATGGCTGACATAGACCTAAACTAGACTGCACCTGAGATGCCGTGACCATAAGTCACCTGGACAAAGGTGAAAACTCGCTACAGCTCCTTCAGCTATGACAGCTCAGCCTGCCAGAATAATAATCCTAAACCTATGTACCTTAATGTTAATGTATTCTATCTTTCTCACAGTCTGGTTTTCCTTAAATGTTATTTTATGTAGTGTGACTAGCTTATAAAGATGTCTGGTAAAGTTAAATAATACATGTGCCATATATAATATTCTGGCTGGAGAGATTTACTCACAGTCAAGAAAACCCAAGACTAAATGTCAGAGAATCAACACTATTGAACCAAAACACATATTACATCATTGCTATTTATAGCCTGGTGCCTTGTATAGAACAAATGTAATGCAAACAGACAAAAACACTGGGTATGATGCTAGTGGATTTACTCAATTTTAAAGGTATATTGTTGAATATATCAACAAGCTAAATGTAGTCCAGGTTTGCAGAAGGTTGGCTCCCATTAATAATGATTCATTTTTTTTATAGAAAAGTTAACATGTCTATAAACCCTTTGGGTAGACATTTCATTTTCCAGCAATGTCTGGAAATATATCAGAAATTTAGCTTAGTCTCATGAGCAATGTGATCATATGGGTAAATGAAAATGTATATCAATCGCTAAATGAACTCTACTGCTAAATTAATTGATGCTAATTCAGTACAGAATTTACTATAGAAATGGAAGTAATATATAGTGGGGCTAATTTATAAAACTGGAAAGGAAGCAAATGATCTCATCCATAACAACCTTCCTAATTGTAATAGAATGTCATTTCATAAGAACTAAAGGCAGGACACTGAATTGGTAGCAACCAATGCCAATTTAAAGTAGCTCTGTCATCATTTATAATAAAAAATAATGCTTGTTAAAGCATGTTAGTTGTACCTATTTTTCCTGACAGCCATTTGTTTAATCCAATTATTTGAAGTGCCATATCTTCATAACCACATCCTTTTTTCCCGCTGTTGTTTCATTTACCAGTTTATCAAGTGAAATTACAACAGTGTCAGTTTTCTTCTGTATGCATATTATAATGCATCAAAAACAAAAGAAAGGTTATGTGGTGCAACCTATAGATTTTACTTCCTATCTAATCCAAAACTGCCCATAAGTTTGTGACTATTGATTATTATGGATGGCCGCAGTGTTCGCAGGGCGGACAGGCCTCAGTGAACACTGCATGTTCTATTTTAATCTCGCCGGCAAGCAGTATGGGCCCCTATGCCTTCAAGAAGAAGTGTGGGTATTCTTCAGCCTGCCGGATCAGCCGCGCAGGGATCTAAAAAAGAACAGGCTATTGGAAGAATACCCACACCGCCTGTGTCTGTCATGTTAATTTGTTAGATCCCTAAACTGCTACCTACTCTCTGCACAAGCGCTGAATATGACGTCAAATTAAATTGTTGCCTTTAAAGTCCCGGGTGCCCCACCATTTGTGGATATGGGAAATGTTGGGAAAGATTTGGGTCTGTCTCCTATTCCCTCCTTTGTGTATGACTTCAAATCTGCCTATTTACTTTTTTTTGGGGGGGGGGGGGGGGGGGGGATTCTGAAGACAATAAGAACAGTGTTACTGTGCTGGGACCTAAAAATAGAATGATTACCAATATGTGCATGTAAAAGTTGTATTGGAATCTCATAAGATATCACAAAAATCATTAAGGATACACCTTCTTCAACTGGTGGTATAGGTTTCTGCCTTGTCATTGGGAAGTTTTACTATGAGTTTCCCTACTTTCATTGGAAGGTCCCTTTTTCTAGAAGCTTCGGTAAAGAAAAGATTAAATATTAAGGTGGTATCGTTTTAGTAGACGACATTTCCATTTGGCTGTAGGTTTCTTCACCTTATATTCTTATCTGGGCTATTTCCTTACACATTCCCAACATGCACATTCTAGGTTACCATAGGTGTCTGGACTGTCTATCAAAGTCCACACTTTCCAATAATCTCCTGATTCCTGCTAGGATAAAGAAGAGTCAAATAATAACCCGCCCCAAATAGTTTCATGACCTAATTTAGAACCAGACCTATAGTTTTAATTAAAAAAACTAAACCAAAAAATTGGTCCAATAAGTATTTATTTAATGAACCTTGATAAAATCAAATCATGATCAAAAAGCAGAAATCATCAATAGAACTAGAAGATGAATCCCGCTGTTTATAAATGCATTACAAAAATCAAGCAGAACATTAAATTGCTGCATCATGTTGAAAACATCTCTTAAATATGCATTTTTTATTTTTAGATGTGCTTCATAAAACTTATATATGGCACATTTAGATGTACGACCTTGTCAGTCACACAGGAATTCAGCAATTTCATTGTTGCTCATTACATGTTATAAAAACACAAGTTCATTGCCAGATTTCATATTTCAGTAGAGGCGTTTGAGAAACGAAAATGTTGTTACTGAGTGTGACAATCAAGTGACAATTACTGTCAGGTTTACTGTGACATGAAATGAAAATAATTTATCATTTCTGTGTCCAATGCAGAAGAGTAATTTATAAGCATAGAAGCATTTAAGCAAAGTTTCAGAAAGTATTAAAAGGGATTGCTTAGATTCTTCCATTGACATGTTTCATTAACTTTAAGCTTACTTAATGTGTCAGAGAGGAAGGCTTCAGAATTAAAGCACAGCTTCACAGATTTGTCGGTTTGAAGGTATGGCAGATGATGTAAATGAATGTACTCTGTAAGGCAGGCCATAGCGATACAATTTTGGTGTGATAGACATTAACCAGTAGTACAGCACTTGGAGTGTCTTGAGCAAAACAAAGTACACCCTCATTTAATTCTAAGGTTTTTAATATCAGGAGAGGAACAAAATTACCTCAAATTAGGTAAATACTACTTCAGCTGACCAACAGCACATGACAACTCATATGGTATAATTATTAAGACTAAGCAATTACCACTTCCATTTAAACACCAGACAAACCGGGGCTAATAGATGAGCGATGGAGTGCAAAGTGATGACGTCATCACGCTGCACTCCGTCGCTCAGAGTATCGGCGGGCACCCTTTTTGTACAGGCTGTTAGCTGGTCCTCATTCAAACTAATGGTATCGGACAGAGATTTATGGAAATGTCCATTCTCTGGCCGACCGATTTTTGGGGCGACAGGGACCTGTCTCCCAATGTGGGCATTCGCGATTGCCTCCGACTGCATGGCCCACACGCATTGGCCGGCTGAAAAATCGGCCGCGGCTCGCTGGGTGTATTGGGGGCCTTTAGTTACAGTGATTTGCTGATAATGAATTGATCACTAGCAATTGTGAGCAACTTTATAAAGCAGTACTTGACTGAAGTGTGTGTTAAAGCAATGCCAAGGAGGTGAGACATAATTGTTTCTGGTCATCAGTCTTGGAAGGCTAGGGTTTAGACGCACGCTTGCCAACCACCCGTTCACTTCACAAAGCAGCTGACCAAGGTGAGACTATGCAATACTTGGATTGCTGTAGACTGCTTTGTGGAAATAATGCAGATTATGCTGGTGGAAATAAACAATGAAGGTGATCGGTCCAGATAGGATTTCAGTAAGAAGGATTCTGTGAAAGACAGGATGGGTACATTTTTAATAGGGAAAATGAGAGGGTCTTAGGATTGATATTTTCATAAGTATGGATATCCTTTAAGCAGAAGCAAGGTAGTAAATGCGCTCCAGTTATGGATTTTCAGCTGCCATGCATAATCAATATGAGCTGTAGATGTGTGAGAATAGGATTTTCCAAGTTTCTAAATAGTAATGAGGTTTCTTTGTGCATTGGCCACTTTACATGAAATATGCAGAGAAACCATAATATATGTAAACAATACAGCCTGGAATGTTTTCAAAATAATTATAAAACTAAGGTTGGAATTCCCTCTATACAAGGTAAATAAAAGCATTGTTCTAAACAAAGAGAATAATTTGTGATAAGTTGACCACTATGGAGTGGTTATCTGTGTGTTGAAAACAAAAGACTGTGGAATTTCTAACAAAGATTTGTTTCCCTGTGAAATGTATTTGAAATTGCCTTTTGGAAAATACCTTCAGATCTCTGTTTTTCAGCTCTGCGTGATGTTGTCAAAGCTTGTTGCTGGCTGCAAAATGGAAAATTACTGAAGCTGTGTTGACTCCCTGCGCTGAGATGATTCTGTGCTTTTGGGGAATAGTGTAATTTTCACCTCAGCAGCCATTTGTTCTAATTTTTCATAAACTAAACTATGTTATGTTTTCCGGAGGGTAAAGGCATAGCCGCTGTTTTGGAGTACAGGGTGGAGCAAACTCATCTTATTTTCAACACCTATACAAAATAAAGATTTGCTTTGTACATAAAATAAACAGAGCTGAACACACAACAGATTTGATGGTAGAAGTACAACATTCTTCTGAGCCATAGAGTAGAATTAAATTTGCTATACTTACCTCCTTTCCAGTGATGCAATTCTAATGAGCTTCCTTTGTGGCAATGGAATCCTTGCTCATTTAGGGTTTAGTATCTTCAGTCATCTCAATCTACCAGCCTGGGATAACATAGCTCCTAAGAGTGCCCATACATAGGTCGATACCCACTAGATCGATGAATGATGTGGATGAGTGAATGTGGTGACCAGGGAACAGGGATTCAACAGTTGAACAGGGATTTACCAACATGTTGGTTAGCTGTTTAATTGAGCTTGATCCCGATCGAAGAAAGGGTGGCCACGTTCATGACGATTGATAGTTCGGGAATCTAATGGAAAATTGACCTGTGTATGGGGACCTTAAGTCACTGAAATGGAGCAAGTATGCTAGTAAGGAATCACAACATTTTTTAACACATTAAGAGCAAGCATACTGTATCTCTGGGTTGTTACTTACAGTATACGTGGTAGCCTGACCTCAAGCATTTTAAATGTACGGCTGAAATGGCATCCTCTTGTAGCATGTCACCTGTCTTTAAGAAGCAATACTTAAAACAAAAATACAACAACCCTTCTCTACATCTCCAGCAATGGCAATGATACCATTTTCAGGGCTTTGCAATCACTAAACAATTCAGCTAGTTGAAAAAATGTGACCATCTCCACAGCTTGTCTACCCTACTATAGTCTTTGTATTTTCTCTGCATACTGTATGCTACGAATGTAGTTTAATGCTTTAAGGGGCTGCAATTGAACTCCACTTAAATTCATTACCCCACTGTGGCGACTTGGCAGTGGTGATCAAATCTAGTAAAAGGCTCAACTTCCAAAATATATTCATATAAACATTTGGATAATTTGCAGACTTGTTTTGGCATTTAAGTGCCACCATTCAACCTTGTGAATTTAAAAGTTATACATATAGTGCCACTGTATTCATACATTGCTAGAACATGTTTAATGATATGACTTCTTGGTTAAATTATCCTTATCACCTATTATTTTATATATTCTTACAGTGACGTATTCATACACACCTCACCTGGATGTCAGAGATCACTGGACCTAAAATTTATATTTTAGTATGGAAAATAGGAACACAGTGTCTAAGTGTCTAAAGTCAGGTTTTGTTTTCTTTTATCCAACCAAACCTGAGCTAGGCCACTACATGACTGAATTTTACTATCTAAGTAGACCAGTGAAAGTCTCCCATAATGTAATTTGATGGATTAATCTGTATGTATTCATAAAACATAATATGTACAGTTCTACATATTAGTATTAGTATTTGTTTGATCTTAAGCAATGACATTGAATGAGTTCCTGTGCACACATGCAGCATTATGATTGTATATATGATAAAATATTTGCAATTTTGTTGACATCATTTCCTTTATTTTCTTATAAAGCTAATTTAAATAATTGTTCTTGTTTATCTAATAACATTGAAATATACATACACTGTAGTATAGATTGTTATTCTTTAGATTCCTGAGGAAAACCTCAGCGAAATGGCTAAAAGTAATGCTGTTTATTTTTCTTTTGACAGCTGCCAAGGTGATTCCAGAACGCAGCTGTCAGATTATTCCTTCTTTTTCAATGCATTTCCTTGTCATTCCCTTTATTTAGGAGAAAAAAAAAATATATCAAAGCATTCCCAGTGACTTGGTTATAATTGCAGCCTCTGTTCTGAGTAATTGCTCATTCATTCAAAAGCTTCGCTGCAATATTTTGAAACAAATTGACATCATTCTAGTGCTGCAGTTAATCGACTATTCAGTGAAAACACAGCACGGGGATATGTTCCTGCATTACCAACATGCCTGGAATTATTGCAGATGTGTGATTTACAGGCATCCATTTAACCTTTACATTGCATGATCTTTAAACAAGTCCCTTACATTCATGTAGGACTATTTAGTGGTATTTTCATCTGGAAAGTAAATCTCTGCCAAACCACCACACCTTGCCTATTGGGAAAGTGATGTGTATGTTTCAGTACAAACACATCTTAATAAAAAACACCAACAACCAACAACATTCCAAGAACATATAACCAAAACTGATGGTTATAAGCAACTTACAAATGGTTATTTTAGTTGAGTTTTTCAATTTAATATTGGTGGTTTATACCTTTTTTTATACTTTCTTTTTACGTCCCTGCATCTTAAGGTCCAAAATGTAAAACACATTTTTCCAATCATCCTGGGAGCATCTCAGGAGGCTGAAATTTGTTTTAGCAAAGGCCAAGTCAAACTGCCAAGAAGGAGATCTTAGCTGCACTAGCAGTACCCATTCTCTGAACTCACTGCCCAATGCATGGAGAGACACATTTTACAATTAGATGGTATGAGTTGTGTATTGACATTAACATTCATGTATTGGAATATATACATTTTGTGACCCATAATCATATCTCCACCCATATGTATATAGCTTTTCATGGGTAAGTTGTTCAGTGCCAGGTTGTAAAATGTGTCCCTTCATAAGGTGATCAGTATGTTCCAAGAATGGGTACTGCTAGTGTACAGAAACATGTTCAAATTTCAGCCCTGAACACTCTGCTGGAACTAAGAACTCCCTCCTGACACTAGGCTTTTGGCTGGAGGAATATAAAATGAATGATGCATGGTCCAGTCCTGCCTACTTTGCTGGTACATTCTGTATATTCACTTGATATGTGAATGGCTGTTTTTTTTATTTATTTTTTTTATTTAAGGTTTGTAGAAAATAGATTTTCTTTTCATAGTAGAAAGAGACTCAGTTCTGTATTGTTCAATAGTTAGATTTAGTTGTTCATTATTCTCTAGGGTCTGTATTTTTTATTAGATTCCAGACAAATTTTGAATGATACAATCCATTAAAAAATGAACTATTAATGTTTATTCTAACCTTTAAATGCATTGGACATTACATCTACACTACTGCATGATGTACAAACATGTATGTTCATTCAGAAATGTTGATCTATGTAGTTAATAATTTTGGTTGCATTGGCATCTTAAAATCCCAATCTGCAGTGAAATCGAATGCTTAAAACTTAAATAGCCTTGGAAATCAGTGGCACAAAATCAGTGGCACTACCGGCATCGCGTAATGACGTCATGGTCGATCTGCCGATAAATCTGCAGTAAAACAAAGCCTATAGGGGCAGCTATGGATATCTAAATAACATCATAGAATTTATAATGTTGTTTAAAGGGAATAACAAATCGTTACTTAGCTGAATTTTGACAGTTTACATTGTGGGTGTTTATGTGGAAAATGGTTTTCCTCTTCACACTAGAAAAAGACAGTTCTGTATTTTTCATGGGATAAATTGAGTTGTACACAATTCTGTGTTCTGTTTTTTTTTAATTGGTAGCAAGAGATTCACTTCCAAAATGTAGGTGCACAAGCTGTCAGGATAGTTAATTTAGACCAATACACATTTGTCACTATAGTAGTCTAAACTATGTAGCTTAATCTAAGCTTAGTCTTTGAACTTTTATAAAAAGTTGACATCAAAACTACGTCCTTAGAAGAATTTATGGCTACTTTAACCTCAACATAAACTTTAAAGATAACCTCAACTTTAAGCTGGGAATAGACGGTAGGATGTACCGTCTATTCCTTATTTGATTTATATGATTCTATGCAGTAGCAGGCAGCGTGATGACATCATCACGCCCGCCTGCTAGTGCCGAGCTGAACTAATGGGATCGGACTAAACTTTACCGGATAACTGTCCGGTCCGACAGGACGGCTGATTTCAGCCCAATCCTCGTCAGTTGCAGCCTCCAATTCCTGCACGACCCGATCCTTAAGGGATGCAGGAGCGCGCACGGCATCCGATCAGGGATCGGATCGTGCAGGAATTGGTACGTGTATGCCCAGCTTTACTCTTTACTTTACTCTCTGTACTAATCCTTAACCTTAACCAATCTCCTAAATTTTGACAGCTTCAGCATGTTTTTTAATAGCTAGCTAGAATATTAAACATTTAGAAGAACAAAGCAATACTGCTAAAAAATATCTAAACCTATCAGGTAATATAATATTAGGAGTTACTAAACAATATAAGCAATAAGGCTGGCCAAACATGGGTCCATACCCGTGAACTCTCGAGCACAGCATGATGACGTCTTCACGCTGCGCTTGATTTAGCAACATGTTGGTTCCCTGTTCAATTGAGCTTTCTTTGAACAGGATAGATTGATCCTACTATACCAGTCAATACCAGCACAATCAATCACCGTGAACGTGCACAGTGATCGATTGTGCTTAGATCGATTGAAAAATCGAGCCGTGGATTCCTAGCTTGAAAGGGAAAACATTATAGCCAAAAAATATACAGAAATCTGTACCAAATGACTTCACCTGAGCTATGAAAAATGCTAAATGCCAAAGATGGTCCTGAATAGCACATTAATTTATGTAACCCTGGCCGGAAGAAATTTCAGAAAAAGCTTTGAAACTGAAAAAAAAGAGTAAAGGTAGCCATCTTCGCTATGATCCCCACCTTATTCCCTAGCGGCCGATGATGTCTTCACGCTGCAGCAAGTCGCACCCTCTGTGCATCGGACATTTCTTTAAATGGGGATGCTGTGTGATCCCATTTCCGGTGCCATGGCCGATCTGTCCATGTGGGTGCATCCAATTTGTGGTCGATCGGCAGTGGATCGTAGCGTGTATGGCTACCTTAAGGTGGCAATGTGATATCAAAATACATCATTCCTAGGTTATTGTAACAAATGACACACTTTATCAGTAACTTTTTACATTTTGATAAATAATTCATGTTGTGCAATATTAAATGCTCTGTTCAATCACTCAATCATCATCACTCAAAATAAAAGATTAATAATAATAATGCATCTTTACTACTACCCTGTTTCCCCCAAAGTACAACCTACCCCAAAAGTAAAACCTAGCTGCTACCCCCCGTGCTTCTAATATAAGCCCTTTCCTGTAAATAATAAACCATGTCCCATATTTAGGGAAGACATGATGGGAGGAGTTTTGTCACATCTTCTTAACCCAGAAATAAGCCCTAGTGCATTTTGTGCACCTAAAATTACAGTATATATATAATTTTTATTCTATTAAGAATAACTAAAAACACAGAAGATACAATACATTATGTATTTTTGTTATTCCTGTTTGCCCTTTTCCTAAGTGTTCCTTTCTTAACATTCCTAAGAATGTTTGTATCAGCTATATAGCAAGATATGAAATCTTTTTATAACCCTATCAGATCACATTGTGGAGTTGATTGATGGTAAATTAGTACTTTCCCAGAGGTTAACAATTCCTTTAGAAGTTGTACAACTGTGCTAAAGCAGCAAACGTAAAGAAAATCACCATAATTATTATGTACTCAAGATTGTTTGTCACCACTCTAATAATAGGTATTTGCAAGACTAGTTATCTGGACGCTGATTATAAGTAAAGCTGAAAAATAAAATATGCAAGAGAAATAAAGCATGGCTTGTTTAAGCTTTTGCAGTAATTTTCAGTAATTCAATAAATGTGCTTTTTACATATCAACATTGCTCAGCAGCTATTTATATGTGCTACAGTTTTATATCACTTTGGTACACAACAATGTTTATCATTTTTCCTATCTGCTCAGATTTAATTAGATTTATATTATATCTCAACTCACACGTTCCGATTTTTCTCCCGACCGATTTTTCGTCCGATCGGGTCCCCCGATTTTTACTTAAAATGTTATGGTCAATCGGTCGGCTGGCACGAAAAATCGGAATTCGAATTATCACCGATCGATAGGCCTGACACTATTTTATTAACAGCAGATCGAGCTAAATTTACGGACAGGCCCAAAGCAGTCCTGACCAATTTTTCGGCCAATTTTGAGAAATCGTGATCGGTCTAGTACATAATTCCGCATTCGATCCATGCTGGTCGATCAGGCAACATTCGTACAAAAAATCAGAACGTGTATGGGGGGCTTAAGTTATGGGTTGTGTGTTTCCAAAGCATTTAGTTGGATTTAGTTGGATTCACCTTTTGTGCTCTTGTATATTCCTTCCTTAAAGTGGTTATATCCTGGGTCTTCTTTCAGGTATGGAGAACAAAAATACAGTTTTGCAATCTTGTGCAATGTATAAACTTTATGGGTATTTTCTTAATATGTTATTATGTTATTGAGACCCTAGACACGCCCCTGATATGTTTTAGTTAAATGTTAATATTATTATGAATATTATTATTCACATATTAATATAGCGCAGACAAAGTACTCTACACTTTAGAATACAGTCATATCTCAAATGAGCTTGCAATCTAACATCCCTACCATAGTCATATATTATATATGCAAATAACACAATCTTAAGCTGGCCATACACCTTTAGATCTCTCTGTCAGATATCCTTTTAGATATACCAACAACTATGTAGTATAGGGTCCTCTGCGATTGAACACAGGTAGACTTGATTGTTTGGAAAGTCCCTCAAATGACATGGTTTTGGTAAAACCGTAATTACGGCCCATGTCCGATGCTTTGCCTAGAGACAGCTGGTCTCAGGGCAAAGCTCGGCTGAGCAGGGGAGAGCAGAAATGACTCTTTCCTGTGTTTTATGATCAAAACTAAAATTGGCGATTTTGGTCATAATACTGTTGTATTACGATCGGACCTTCCATGTGGATCTACGTTGGATTCACTTAAGATCGGTGTCCGATGAAAATATCAAGATCTAAAATTGGATCGGAAATCGATCATACTAAAATCGAACCGTGTATGCCTAGCTTAAGGCATATGCCACAATATTAGGCCATTTTTTGGAATAGTCAAATACTCTACTGGTATGTCTTTGGATTTTGGGAGACAACAGTTATGTACAGTTAAATGTCAGAGCTAAAAATTCTAGTTTAAGAGTTCTGTTGTTCAGGGTTGCCAGCTCATCTTCTTTTTCACAGACAAATACTATATGAAATGGCTCAGTAGCGGTTAAATACAGGTAACAGACTATATGAATCTAACTAAACAGATATTATTGTGCAGATAGCTGCAGTTCAGGGAGATGAGGGATGAAGACAACTATAGCAGTTAAAGACTTGTTATTCAATATGATTCCACATTGGAAGCTTTTACAAATATGTAGTATTGTCTTGTGTGTTTTATGTTTATATTATTATTAATCTTGAGGGGCATATGGTATATTCGAGTTCGCGTAATTTTGTGAATAAATTAAGGAAAATGCAAAATTCTTAAAATTAGATTCCACTGTATTCTATTGCCTTACATCCTGTGTATTCGCAAAGATTCGCGAACCAGCTTTACAGCTTCTCTTCTTCATTCTGTGGTCTAAGCCAGTAGGAGCACACATATGCGCAATGTATGCCGGTAAACAATGTTGAAGCATTGTTTCTCAACTCTAATTATTTTCAGCAATGACGTGGATGGAGTCTCTAAATGCCCAATGGGCTGAGCAGTTATACATGAATTGAAGTGTTTTTTTTTTCAGTGGAAACTAAAAGTCATCCATATTGTGTTAGGACACTTCTGATCTCCACAAAAAAAACAACAAACAACTTTTCCAAAACTAGTCTGACCTTTTATGTTCTTTTTTTCCCTAAAAAGTCTTTATTAACATTTTCTCAAATAAACATAAGCCAATGCTCCTGAGGTAAAAAGAAAGATATATGTACAAAGACACATGTTAAAACATACGTCCAATCAAAACAATATATTCAAATGCCATTGCAATAATAAATTGAACATAAAGAGTTGAGAGTGAGGGCCCATTGACACTACATGCCTTTTTTAAAGGCATGCTTTTTGTATAGGCATGCCTTTCTGCATATATACAAAAACGCATGTGTTTTTCACATTACATCTGCATTTGCGTTTTGCATTTGCGTTTGCGTTTTTGAAGAAATTAATGAAAAATGCATACAGTGTGAATGGTGACATTGGTTGTCTATGTAAAAACGCGAGCAGTAAAAAAACATGTGCGGTAAAAAAACCACACACGTTTATTAAACGCACCGCAACGCATATAATGTGAAATGGTTAATTTTTGGTATGGTCTGGAGACTTTGCACAGTGGTCAGACTCTACTGTCATCAATGCAAGATCTTGGTGAAAAATTATGCAACAATGGATGGAAATAAATCTTGTGACATTGCAAAAGCTTATCGAAAGAATGCCACAGCGAATGCATGCTGTAATCACAGCTAAAGGCGGTCCAGCATAGAGCATTTTTTTTTTGGTGGTGACATTCTTTTGGTCCAAGCAGTGTCGTTTTCAGGAAACTATGTTGCGTAATGATGTTAGGAAAGTCAGAAGGTTCAAAGTTTAAAAAGAAGGGAAATCCATGAATGATAAATAGCAATGGCTTACATCTTTAACATTTCTGCTGTAGTTGTTTCTTTTTTAGACTTCCATGTAAAATCCCTAAATAGAACTCTATATAATCTATACAGCTCTAGCTTGTTAATCTGTGTTCTATAATTACACAGCATGAGAAATAGTCAGACAAAAGCTCTGTTCCCCAAACACCGTTTGTAGCCCATTATCTTCTTCTCTGTCATTGGCTAGTACACAGTGTGATGCAGCATTGCAGTGAATAACACCTGCAATGACTGAAAGAAACACACACACTTTATGACTAATGTCGTCAGTGCTCACTGTTTTCTAATAAACTAGTAATCAAGTAATTTAATGATTCAATTTCATAACAAGAATATTTGTTCTTCCCCACAGAGAGTGTGCTGATCAGCAACAGCAGTTATATTAACTTGTACATCAATTATTTCTTACCTGGTCTGAGCTAACCATTAGTTATCACTAAGTTGCTAATTAGAAAAAAAAGGTCAACATTAATAATTGATTAATTATATAATACTTTCCTAGAAGCTGTTAAAGAACGAGTTTTGTTGTACAATTTAGGACTACAGAACGTGCTATGTTCTTCTAATATAGAAAACGAAATCTGTACTTTTGGAAAAAAAAATCCTTCACATTTATTCTCAGTTCTTTCATTAGGTATGTGGTATAAGAACATTGCAGAAATAACTCCTTTAGGGAAGCCCCATATATGAAGACAAGAATTTATTTTGTATTCAGCAACATTATTCATTACGAAATCAGTATGCTTACCTTGTTAGAGTATTTATCTAAATAAATGTCTACCAGCCCTTGACATCTAAGATCCAGGGAAGTGATGGCCGAACTTCGCCAAGGTCCGTCTGCGAACAGGCGGATCGGACTTTTAAACAAATCTGCCTGTTTGCTGGCATATTGGCAGGGAATTTGAATGGGAAGAACCGGAAGTAACGCCAATGACGTCACATCAGGTACCTGGAGTGCATAGTTCCTGGTTGCGTTTGCCGGGTTTTCCGAGCCGGCTTTTCCGAGCCGGCTTTTCACTGCAAGACCGGGTTATCTACTCAGTCTTCTTACTGCTCCTGACTCTGCCAGAGGAAGAATAGAGAGCTCGTTCTCGCCGGCAAACGGGGCGGGTCGAACACCCCTACTGCTCGCTGGCTAGAAGCAGTGCGAACATCCATGCGGACAGTTCGGCCATCACTTAACCAGGGAAAAATCACAGTTCTTAGAAATCTATTGCTAAAATTTATGGTATATTTCACATCTATTTTTTAGAGCTTTAGTCTTCCTCCCAATCAAATCTTCCATTCAGAAGGTCAATTTACTAGTAGCTGGTAGAGTTGATAATGAAACGTCAATTAGCATGAAAATTGTGTGCACATGGAAAACTGAGGCAATCGAGCACAGCAGTGCTTGTACTTGATTGGTTCAGTTTTAGCCTGCATACAATTTGCATGCATTTGAATGCTAATGATAAAGAAAGCAACTATTGCAATTCAGATCCCATCTTTTTTTTCATAACATGGGGATGTAAAGTAGGGATGCGTGGCATAGGCATTATTTGAATTTGAGATATTTCACGAATAATTCTAGTAATAATCGATATTTGTAAATACAAAATTCGCATATATGGCTATGCATTGCGATAGCATACTCCCGATAGCATACTCTTTCCATAAAATCTTGAATATTCGACATTGCAAATTATTACCGACATATTTACAAAATGAGCAAATTCTCAAATAAACCATAGTTGTCCAAAATATTCACAATTCAAATATTGGAGCTCAACACTAATGTGAAGCTCATAAGTTGTTGACTAAACTATGAATCTGTGTTCTTATTTTTGGAGAGCTATTTCCAAAACAGGGAAAGATCATGTGGCTACATATTATGCCATTCCAGACCTTGAAATTAGACATTTCCTCAAAGGATGTCGATAGTGGCATAGGCTTTTTGTTGTCAATGATTTATGCATCTGATTAGCTGTATCTTCCTGGGCAGCCAATGAATGTCATTGTCTCACCTGAAGCCCACAGCAAAGCACCAATTAAGGAGATGGATAGCACACACTATATTGCATCAGTAACTTTAGGCTGAACAATTAACAATTTTATTGTTGCTTGAAAAAGGAGGGAAATTGAGTTTTTAACTTTAGGTCAACTTTAGGTATATCAATTAAATGAATACATTTATCTGCCTAGGATCACACATCTGTTGTGAATGCGTGGATTTAGTATTCATCCTCTCTATATAATCCATCATATCCAAATGATTTTTATTTGTATTGTAAAAATGTAATTTGTCCTCAATAAACCTGATGACCATTACTTGATCTGCTTAGCCGTTACTCTACTGCAATGTTCGGTAAACATATGTAGGTTTGTCAGGTGTTCTCATTTTGCCAACTATGTGTCAGTTGAACTGAAAGTTGATAATTGATTTTACCAGGAAATCTGTTTAATTTAGTGCATATTAATATGCAATAAACACAAAACATGTGCATTCATAGCTCATTGTATAACACTTTTAATTGGAAAGTCCACTTTCTGCCAGCCTTACCCATAAAAAAGTTGTTTTTTTCATGACAAATATGTTATTATATGTTGAATACATACCTCCATATGGATTTTAGGTGATACCACCAGTTCAACCAGTGAATGATATCTTGCAGGTTGCTATAGTTAACAGTAATCAAATTTTCATTGGCCGGTGGTTGCAGTATTTGCAACATTTTATGTGGAACCTCAATATGCCCTATTTTCCAACACCTTGCTCTTTGTAAGTTGGTTCTGAATGTCAGCTGATATGACTAGTCTAAGTAGTTCGAAAGGGGGCATTGAAATCTCAATGAATCACAATGTGCAGGCGCTCCCGTGTCATTTTAAATTACCCCATTGAATCTCTATTAGTCAGGAGCCTGAAAAGCGAGCAGGAAAAGTCTCATTGCATGTCTTCTCGGCGTGTCTTCAGATGCCCATGTGAGTGCCCCCTTTTGCCTTGTGGTTGCACACAAGTACCCCAGAGGTGCCCAGAAACTTGCCTCTAGATATACAAACAGTGCATGAGTAGTGTAACAAGGACCCCATAGGTGTCTTAGAATTTGCCTGTGCATCATCAGATGCAAAATCAGACGCGAAATCAGACAAAGACAAACAACCTTAGACCAGTTTTGATACCAAAAATGTTGAGACCTAGTAAGCCATAAGCAGATCCTTCAGGGCTAGAGACTCTATCAAGTATGGAAAGGACACAATAGACGTAGATTCTAGATGTTCTAGAAGGATTATCGACCTTCCACCTTATCTTGTCTGCTGCAAGGCAAAAATGTCAACTTGCATGGTAATTACAGTCTTAAATTGTTGTTTCTGGTAGGCTTGTAAGATATTATACCTTAAATTGCTATAAAAGTAAGAATATTATTGGTGTATATTGTATGTTACACATATTCTACAAATGTTTTTATTATAAAAAAGATATGTAAGTGGTAATTTGGGATGTCCAAAAATAATTATTTCCTTTTCTATTATTTCCAATGGAAAAAATGATATTGAATTACAATCAACCCTTTGGTACGAATGAACTTCGTAAATCAAGGGTCCACTGTATATATATTTTTTTTACATTTTTATTTGAAGCACAGAACACTTGAACATTTAGTTAAAGTTGCAAGTTAGCAGCTAGTTCCCTGCTGGAAAGCTGAAGATATCAATGAAAGCCAATAGATTACATTCTGTGTGATGGCGGGTTCTTTTCACAAGAAAAAAATGTAAACTAGGAAAAAGTAAATATCTAATTCTTGTATTCTTTCCTAATTCTGTCTAGAGTTTTCTTATAACTTTAATACCAGTTAAGCATTTCATTTATTGTTAATTTGTGTCTGGAATGTGATTACTTTCAGTGTGCATAATCTCTTCCTTTCTACTTCAAGTGTCTCCATTTCTAATTAAATCACATTAATTAAACTGTAATAAGTATCTGTAGTATCCATATTCTACAGGTTAAGTATGGCTCGTTAGAACAATGTTTCATTCTTTTGAAATAAAAAAAAAAAAATCTTAAAATCATTTGATATTGAAAAATCAGTGGTGTTCTAATTATTTGAAATGAACTCTTTTCAGAGTCACTGTTTTCATAGTTTATGAACTGGCAGAACAGTTTTCCAAGTATAATGAAAGCATCAATACCATGCACAATACAATCATCATTAGGACATTTACGGTATCGGGAGATTTAACCCCCCTCTTTCCTATTCAGTGCCTGCCTAAAAAAGCAGGGAGGGGGCATTACTCTACCTACAAATGTCCCACCTCACACATCATCGGCGCAAGTGGGGTGGGAACTAAGGAGGGAGTGTAACGCCCCCTCCTAAATTAGCCTGATTTCAAAATCCCGGGAAAAAATCAGATCAAAAACGATACTTTGCTGGACAAAACTGGATTATTGACAGATATGCATTAAGGTATACTACACAAAACAGTCCCTAAGGTTTAGTCGAACTGAATCAGGTTATTATACGGTCAGGGAGCAGTTCTGTCAGTTTAGGCAGCATTCACATGTGTCTTTTCTGGGCAGTGAACAGCAGATGTGTCTTTTCGGCTTCATCACTTTTCGGCTGTCTGTGTGAATGCTGCCTTACAGCCTGCAGCCACCTGAAATTTGTCAACTGTAATGTTTTTTCATAATAATCATTTGTATGTATGGGCAGTTGGTGGGATTGGTATCAACTACAGCTCCCATTTGTGCTCTATGGGAAGCTGCAGATCATAGCTGCTAAGACTGCTGAGGCTACAAAAGCAGCAACTTCACTTCTCAAGGTTGTCCATGATATGTTTTTTTTCTGCACTTGTTTTACAACTAAAGAAAGACACCTATGTCTTTCTATTCTTCTATTCCTATATATTCCTTTCTATTCTTGTATATTGCTCTTTCTTCTATTTCTATATGTCTATTCATAGCCTTCAAGAATCTTAATACCCATAGAGTTTTGGGGCCCTTTCACACTAGCTTTGCAGTTGTGGTTTTTGCCGGTAACGGATGCAGGAGTGGTAACACTATCCATGTCCATTACCAGCAACACAAATACATTTTGCAGTGCATTGTACTTGCATATCCCATGAAAATGTATAAAAGATGCTTGCACTGCGCCTGCCAAATGTGGGCTACATCGCGTTTTTGGTAACATGTAGCATTGTGCATTACCAGAAATGCAAGTGCATGTGAAAGGTACATAGGTTTTCTAGCTGCCCTGCTCTGCGATACTATACTGCACGGCAGCTAGTGTGAACAAGCTCTTATTTTTGTGGGGTTTTCTACTACTTAAGTGTGTAACTTTTTTTAAATGTGGCCTTCCAGAGGTTTCTTGTAACAACAAGGTATTTTATTTTCAAACATTTTATATTTAAAGTATATAAAGCAAGTAGAGAGCCAATGAATGTCACTTTCTGTCTTGGCTACAAGTGCAACCAGGAGATTTAGAAAGGGTGAACTAACCTGGGCATAGTAAGCAATATAAAAGTAGACTGGGAAAAGAATTCAGATGCACATCAGGGCCTGTTGTGTTTTTGCACAATATGAAATGGCATTAATGAGATTACAGTGGCCTAGAAATAAATTGTTTGGGAAGGGTTGGAACTGAACCCAGTGGCCTAAAATTCTTACCCATCAGCCAGACTATTGAATTGAGAATCACCTATTTATCTATTTCTATAAAAGGTTTTCTCTTCAAAACTGTTTAGAACACCTTTCATGATATAGATACATATAAAATGAATTAATTTATTCAACCTGGACAGAGTATAAATGCATTCCTTTAAGAAAACGCAAATGCTAATTTGGAGGGTCTTTTTTCATCCAGTAGGGAAAAGAAAAGCTTTAAAACTCTAACTATCAAACTATCAAGTGGGAAATGTTATTACACATTATAAATTATACAGTGTTTAATAATATAATAGAGAACATCCTAAACTATTCGCCACACTGCATTTTCACAAGGTAAACCAAACTATCATAAATGACCATCCACATAACCAGACAGGTCTATATCTGTGTATAGCTTGCATTTAATTAGCCCACTGAGAGTTTATTTTGTTCAGCACAGCCTAATGTAACCCTGCCGACTAAAAAACATTGTGAAACAGTCATTAAATTATCAGTGGTAATTTTCTTCTAAATACCTCTGCATCTCATTAAGTGCATCGAAAAAAAGCTACAAGTTTCGACAACATTCTGGCAGACATTGCCTATTTTAGGCACTAAATCTAAAGTCGGAATAACAGCCTTATGAAAAAAAAAACAGCTGCAGGGTTTGAGAATAACACTTCTATTATTTTTTACTTCAGCTTTTCTTGACAAAGAGCTTTCTGCAAAATTGAAACTCAGATTAGAATTATACTGGCGTTGCTAAACTCAAGGGAATTTCTGAAAAGTAATATGTACATATGTACATTTATGGGAATATACTGGGATAAAAAAGCATTGTTCTTTGCAGAAAATGAATGTTTGATTTAATAACAGAACAAAGACAAGTGTAATGTAGTAGTATATAGTAAACAGGTTTTACTGCTCAGTGGTTTTATCTAGTCACATTAATGAAAGTGGGTTTCTGATTGGTCGCTTTGGGCTACTGAACGTTGACACATATCTAGGCATTTAATAAAATTGTGCTATTTTTAGCTGCAGAATGCAGTTAGAAAAATTTGCAATTCAATAATCATCTATAATAGCCTTTGTAAAAAATTTTTTAGTAGGTAAGACTCACTGTAAAAATTAATGAATGCACCAAGGGCTTAGGTTACTAAGTGTGAAATGTTGTTAAGTAACCAATGTTCACTTCAGACATCCAGTCATGGGCAACAGAAGCAATTTTTTTCTTAGAAAATGTGCTTAAGATATTTGTTCTAATTTTATTGCACTGGTTTAATGGTGTTTATTCAAAAGACATGAGGAAAAAAAGAAAGATATCAGGAGAATCAAGTGTTGCTGGTGGGAGCTTGAACCTTCCCTTGGTAAATAGGCTCTTTGAAAATCTCCAGAGGCAGCCACAACACTTAACATTTAGAGACTACCAATAACTCATCCTGAGGAAGTGGCCTGTGCGCCATGAATGTAACTTTTAAACTATAAAATTATCCAGAAGAGTTGGGTGCTTCCAAAGAGCCTAATTTTTGTCTGGGAAAACCAAATTCAGATCATAAAACATACTATAGTAAATTATAAAAAAAATACTACTAATATCTATTAACAAAATATTGTACTTAAAGTTGTGAATTGCAGGAAAGTCTATTTGAAACGGTATCCCGTTTTGTCCTGTAATTCCTGTTCCAGGATACAATAGAAAGTAAGAATGGTTACAGGAACCGGTGGGCACACTTCTATACTCTGCTAGACTCTGCTTCTCTAACCCTTCTTTACTCTTTCCAAAAGTATTTTATTATGCCATAAATATAATGAATAACAACAGGTTACATGAGAACTTTGAAAGTTCACTTCTGTCCAGCTTTTTTCCTCCCTTTGTCATTTCCATCACTGCTGTTAGGGTGTTTGGCCAGCTGTCAAAATGATAGCCGGTATTTGTTCTGTATTACATAGCAGGAGCCACTGACAATGTATAACAATAAGTCAATGTTTTATTTTAACATATATATTCTTTTATTCATGTAATGTGAATTTATGACCTTTCCTTACTTAACCTTGCTTCTTTTTTGAGTAAATAAATGTTTTTGTATTTTCTTTTAATTACCGGAACATTTAGCTAACTAAAGAGGGCATAACTATCATCAGTCCTAAATAACTGACAGCAACCATTTTTCTTTTATCTAATATTTTTTCATACTCTGGAGTGGTGGAGATGTAGAGAAGGGTTGTGGAAACATTGAAAATACAAAAGTATTGCTCTAGCATATCAAGTTTTTGCACAAAAAAGTTAAATTTTGACTTGATTTATGCAGAACTGCATATGCTAGAGCAATCATTTTTTTTTCCTAATGTTTTCACAACCCCTCTCTACATCTCCAGTAAATTTGGTAATGATAGCATGTTTTGCTATCACTTATAAACTCATCACTCTTGCAATTCACTCATAAAGTCCACCTACAAAATGCCGCAATTTTTTGACCCGAATATAAGCCAAATAAAATTTTTGAGCACATTTCAGGTGCTGAAAAATCCGGCTTAAATTCGAGTATATACTGTAAAACAAAAAAAGGTTTGTGTGTTTTTTTACAAATTAACAATGTTTGTACACATGCAATACATATCCTTTTAATGTTAAAAGTTATACTTTTTATTTACAAATCTTGTCTAAAAATGCCTTTTGTTGCAAAAAGAAATTCTATTTTCCCAAACTGTGTGATCCCCTGTGACAAAGTTTTCTCCAACTAAACAGGTTTATCAAAAATTTCCACTTTGGTTTGATATGTAACAACATTAAAAAAGCTTTATTTCTACCTGAAATCAGGTGTTGCAAACACTACATCTACAGTGGACCATTGATTTACAAACGTAATTGGTTCCCAAGGGTTGGTTGTAAGTCAAGACCATTATAAATGCCCATAACGTGTTCTGATCCTCCCAAAACACCCCTTATCTATCCTTTTCCTATTAAAAAGCATGGTATGAAATATGTTATTTACTATAAACACCAATCATTTTCCTGCCACAAATTTGTATCCATAAAGTTAAAATGTGCTTAGCCTACCAGACAAAAATGTGTTATCGCCATTCAAGTTGACATCTTTGGCTTTCAGAAAGAGAGAATTAAATGGAATGTGGTTGAAAAGTAACATCCCCTTCCAGAAGAATATCTTTGATTTTAAGTTAACCTCCCTATCGTTCATGACGAGTCCAGCTTGTCAAGCACTGACTTGCTCAGAGTGCACTTGACGAGCTGGACTTATCCAGTGCTGATCGCTGCAACATGGCACTTAGTCACCTTTCCATGCATCCGCTGTGGCCCCGATTGGCTGGCTGATGCTTCCTGGACAGAAGTGGATCCCTCCCCCCGATGTCATGTACGTAATGACCTTGAGTCTGCAGTTTTTTTTTATTCAAACAGCACCGCGTATCGGGTACATCAGCAACCCCTACACTAAACGCATTCTTGGCTGGGATGCCGACGGACCCGACGAACTTACCTGCCTATAGCACCAGCTGTTCCCATTGTGTTCTGCTGATCCGGCAGCCAGTTCCAGCCAAGGAATGCGCTTATACAGGGGTGCCGACAGACCAGATAGCGCTGTGGAAACCCAGCCTAAGGAAGAAGATCCCTCCCTCCTCCCTCTTTTTATTCTGTTTGATTTCAAAGTACCTTTGGTCCTCTCTCTTGCAGTGTGAGCACCTGGTGACATCACACTGGGGGCGGGGTGACAAATTTAAAGGGGGAATTGTACTGAATACAGTAATTCAAAGTAAAAAAAAAACCACAAAACACATTTACAATTGAATTAACATTTTATTATAAACAGAAAACAAATATAAATACATACTATCTATCATACAAAATAAGTATTTTAGAGATTTTATCATTCAAGTTATACTTTGTACAAATGTTATTTTAAAATTTTTACAAAATTTTTGTTTCAAACATTATTATATTCAGAATGTCTACTTGATCCTTGTACGGACATATTTTGGTTAGTTACAGGCCTACAACATTTAAAAAATCCATTAATGTCTATGGTATGCTTTTGGTATGGAAATCTGGACCTGAGCAGAGCTCTAGGGAGGTTAAAATAAAAATTTTGGTTGTATCTCAAGTTGATCTTAAGTTAAACCGGTTGTAACTTGAAGAGGCCACTGTGTACAAATTTACTACATTTTAACATTTGGTACTTCACATATTTGGCAAACCTTTGTTCCGTGCAGCTAATTGTTTGATTCTATGAACTGTTCAGTCCATTTGTGGCAACTATTTTCAAAGATCATAAAAGAGTTCCGCACCGTGGTAAACTCACCAATGTGTCATTAATCATTTACAGTCTTTCCAAAACAATGTTCAGCGTGGGATTGTTCTAAATGTAAATTGATTCAGTTTGATACATGCTTTACTTATTCAGGTGTGTACTGCAATGAATTTCGTCTAAACACTTCAATACAAGTGTTCTCAGAGTCATATGTTATGAAATTGGATATCTCACTTTTAAATAAATTTTTACACTCTTTTTTTGGCTCTGAACTTTGGTGATGTCAATGTTAATCAATCTTTACAATCTACAGTCATGTATGAGAGTCTAGGAGAATGACGTTTCCATTATTTAATTGTTACAATACTTTTCCATGTACATGTCAATGTGAGGTCAAATATGTTACCAAATATACCTCTAGTTTTTTTGTAATTGTAAATGAGAATTTGCAATATAACCAATGCTGAAAATGTAATATTCTACTAAGAAGGTTGTTCACCAAAAGCTTTGAGAACCCAGTTGAAAAAATAGATTTCATGCTTTAAGCAGGTGGCTGATTAGTGGAAGTTCCTAATAGAACACATCTGCTGGTCAACGGATTTCCTAACAGTGAGAAAAAATTGTGGCTGCCATTTTACATTTTGAATATTTTCCTTTCATATTATTAGTTTGTTGGGCTCTTCTATTCCTACACTCAGAAATGTTTAAGTGTCTAGACTGGTAATGTTTCCCAATTCTAAGTAACAACATTTTATAACTTCATAATTTGTGTTTTGCGCGTTCCGTAGCTTACATTTTCGTTTGTAAATGAAGCATAATAAAAAGAGCCTTGCATGGAATTGCCTTTCTATGGCTGATCGCCTACACATTATTTAAAGTCTTTACCCCCTTCTTTAATTCTATCATTTCATCCCACTTGGCTTCTAGATGTTATATATTTCCCAATCAGTGACTCATCATGTCTCTTGGTACCAAATTGAATTTTAGATTTACCATTTTGCTGATGTTCTTTTTGTCATCCATCTGTGCCATCCTTCTTTAATCCATACACTTCTTTGCTAGTCTATTCTATTTTGCATGTTACTATAGTTCACTCATAAAACTCAATGAGACTAAGTGAGAATAAGAATCACCTCTCTAGCTGTGCTGTTACTCTGCCTCACCACCTACAATGTATATCATCATTATAGTGGCAGTGTTGCAGTAAGTAGTTTAATTAATGCACTGAGTAATACCCACAATGAAATGTATTGATCTTACCATTTCATTTACCTGCCTTACCACTAAGGTAGCTTCCATTCATTTCAGATCATATGACCATAAAGAAGACGTGGACCTTTACTTCTTCTTTAAACTCCTGTTTTAACCTCCCTAGCGCACTGCTGCGGTCCAGATTTCTGTACCAAAAGTGCACCATAGACTTCAATGGTAAATTTTTCTTTATGTTGTAGGCTTGTAACTTCCCAAAATATGTCCGTACAAGGGTCTAATAGACATCATGACTATAATAATGTTTGAAAACTGCTTTCATGATATTTACTGTTCAAATCTCCCGCTGCCTCCCCGAGTGACATCATCACGTCACTCGGAGGGGGCGGGGGGAAGACACGAGCATCCAAAGAGGCATCAGGGACACGGGGACACCGGAGAGTATGCTCTCCCGGAGCCCCGATTTGTGGTGGACGGCATCATCTCGTCCAGTGCTAAACTAGCAGCTGCAGCGCTGGACGAGATGATGCCTTCCTGACCGCTAGGGCGGTTAAATGATGTTGAGGAGCATATGGAATGCAAAAGGAAGGACACACCACTGTTACGGGACCAAATATTTAAGAATAACGGCTAAATCAATGCAATGTGGAGCTTATTATTAGTCTAGGAACATGTGTTACTTTGCAGAAGTGGTAATTATGAAGGTAATTGTTTGCATATCAAGATGGTTTAAAAAATTTGGTCCACCTATTATTAAAGGGTATAAAATTAGAGCATTCTTCATATTAGAGATTAGTGCAATTCCCCACCTATTATTACTGATATTATTTTGAATTGGAGAAATGGGTAGCCTACTCAACAGAAATATGATGATGTAATCTTTAAAAGCAAGAATAAATTATACTCCAAAATTGGTATGCTCTATAAAAATAATAAAAGCTGTTCTAGATTATATATCATACTAACGAATACTTTCATTTGGTCATAGTGAAATTTTACCATCACAATTGCAGCCTCATTATGACTTTCTTTCTAAGTTTAATATGATAAGTTTCAAATGGTTTCTAACAAGCTCCTAAATCTACTGCAATTGGCTTCAGTTGTCAGTCTGAAATGATAATGTGTTGTTGTACTTGCAGGTCAAGTCTGATAGAGGTGAGTAATGAAGCATGTCTCTATGATATCTTACTTGGCTCATTTACTTTCATGAGGTTATCAAAATAACAACACCTAAACCTGAGGCAAAAACACAATGATATTGCTATAAATCTAATGAGATTCAACTTAAAAAATTACATTTCATACTGTAGAAACAACACACACTAGATAGTTTCAGAAATGGTATTTAATTTATGACTGCGATAAATGAATATGGAATATTTGTTGCCTATACTGTTTCCATAAAAGATGGCCTCTTGCCATCATCATAAGTGCATTACAATACGTTTTGAAATGCATACAGTTATCATATTAATGGATAGCTTCACTGTCATATACAGTAATAATTATTGTATTATTATACAAAGTAGTTTTTTGTAGTTACCTTTTCTGGGGTCATTGACTGCACACTTTGATGGGAGATAACGCATATTTGTCATTTATAGTTATTATCTGTAAACCTTTGGTGCCCATACGCACTTCATAATGCTCTTATACATTCCACTCTAAGGTTAGAATACTAGATCAATATCTATGCATTGCTATTCTTAAGCATTGAAAGGAACATTTTGTACCATGTCAACAGTTCCTATGTAAAGAGGATGACTCATATGTATCTTTTTATTTTGAAAGTTGTTTTATTGTCATGCTATATTTTCTATTATGTCTATATACAGTTGGTACGTCATTTAGCAGTTTAGTGTTTGTGTAAAAAAATAACTACATTCAAATAAACAGCCAGATTGGTTTTAAAGCTGATCAGTCAAAATGGTTTTAAAATTCTGATTCTAAATATCCAATCCACACACTTCTGAGATTTTGAGGCTGGTTTATTCTGGTCTCTGGAGAGTTACTACAAATGCCACATTCTCCAAAAACCATCGGATGTCTGAGTGACATTATGCTGATACATCATATGTGGCTGAGGGAAACTTGGAATGTGGCTGTGGAGGGAAGATAGTTAAACCGTATCATTAACAACTCTGTGGAAGTCTTATTTTACTTTAAAGTGGTTGTGACAATAAGTGATTCAATCAAGAAAAAGCAGCAGTTCTGCGTTTCTTCGTATATGCATTGCTTACAAAGCTTAAAACGTAAAAGCAGAGTAGGTGGAAAAACGATCAAAGTCTTAAAAGCAGAGTTGCTGGATATGTGAATAATCCTTTTTCACCTTTTTCTCCCCAAAATTAGGTAGGAAACAATGTGTACATCTTATAGAGAAAATCCGCCCACTGGTGGGCCAAACACTGCACTGCAGCAGAGGGGGGATGCTGTCAGAAGGAAGATCCTTCTACGGGCAGTGCATGGTGCTACCAGCTACCGGCCAAGCTTGAGTTGAAAGAGGTGGAGGCAGGGAAGCTGTCAGATGGAAGATACGTTGGAAGTTCCCCCTTCTCTAGATATGGGAAGAGGTGTATATTTGAGTGTGGTAATGCTTCTCCTCTATAGAAACAGGCAGTGAGCATTGTCATCATAGGTTAAGATGTGTAATATCTGGAGAATCCATAATTTAAATGTCACCAGGTTTTTTTTTTGGGTTTAGACGCATTTTATCTCCAAAAGTCTCCATTTGCTGTTCATTTACAACACTCCTTTTAGGAAAAACAAATATATAATTTATCTTTTTCATGACTTTATAGGAAATATCCCAATCATGTTTATATCAATATTCATCTTAGTATTGTAAGGCACAAGGACAATGGTGAATACACGTTCATATTAAATGTAGCTGCAGAACCAACAGGAAGCAGTGGGCTGTGTTTAATAATAGATGAGTTGAGTCAACATTTTCAACACAAATTAATCATCAGAAAATGAAATAGTTGAAAGTGTGAACTAAGGCATTTATTTACAAGGCCACCGAATGTACGTTTACGTCTTTCTTATGTCTTATGACGACTCACTGTCTCATATGTTACGATTTATTATTAGTATTGTAGTGCTTTGCTATACATAGAAATATTTTGCAGTTGCTATTTTCTTGTTGATTGGATTGTTTGTATCCACTGCAAAGATATTCCAGCATCTTAGAAGAGCTATTTTATTTGTATAATATTGTTTGTGGTCTAATTTCATTACTAATTCATGAGCCTCAGGGCCTGTTTCCATTGTACGTCGGGACCCCTACGCTAAGCGTATACGCTTAGCTGGGGTCCCGACGTATCTCACAGACTCAGCCTGCCGGCGGATGGTCTGTTCACACATCCGCCTGTGTATAGGCTGAACGTACTCAACTACGTTCAGCCTGACACCGGCGGATCGGCTCAACGCAATTAAGACAGACCCGTCCGCCGAGCAGGTAAGTCTATCTGTTACGTTGGGACCCCCCGCTAAGCGTGTACGCTTAGCGGAGGGGTCCCAACGCAATGGAAACAAAGCCTTAGATTGGTCATACCTGAACCAGTTAGATTGCAATATTTTGCAATATTTTTTACAGCTAGAGATGATATATTTAAGAACCAGGAGTTCCACATTGGGGCCAAAATAGTATTATCTGTAGAAAGTATGCTTTGTGATCCAATTTAACAAAGTCTGGTGAAATCTTTGCAAATAACGAGTGGTGTCATCATGTGAAGGGACCAAATCCATCCAAATAACTTTTTCTAAAACGTCTATCGGATACTTAATCTGTATCTGCTAACATTATGTAAAAAAAGGTTCTCGATTGGGTCTATGCAGAAAAAGAACCACAGGACCACGGTATCATTTATCATTTTTCCTGCTCATCACCACAGCAAAAGGAAAGGGTTCCAGGCACTCAAGAAAAAGTAAATGAGATAAAAGTAATTTGTTTTATCCATGCCTTGCATGCCAACATTTCAATTCTCATGGGACCCTTATCATGAAGGATTCGCACCATGGATGCAATAAATTAAATTTATCCAATATATCTGCTTAATAGCATATCTAAGCAAATTTGACTTTTTGTTGAACAGTTCATTTGGCTTAAAAACTCCTGTTTTGCTATTAGACATTAAATTCTGTGAAGTAGTTATTAATTTGGTTTTATTATTCCATGTAAACATTGTCGCAGTCATTAAGAAGCAAGAGCCAGTTTGACTGGTAATAGCAGCAGACTCGCTCATGCAAATATCACTAACCTATCATGGGATTTCTTCTGGATTACCTCCTAACAAATGACATTTAATTAGTCTATTGTTGTGGTGTACTCTGCATTAAATTACTTTATTAATTAAATACTGTGATGACTTTACAGCCAGGGTATGTAGACATAACTTGGATTTCTTGCTTTTATATTTATATCACCAAACAGCAGGAAAAGAACTCATGTTGGAGGAAGCCCTTGTGTTCCGTGTACAGTGTTTTACAAAAGTGAGTACAGCCCTGTGGTTAATAGTTTATAATATTTTATCATTGGATAACACTGATGATATGACGCTTTAATACAATGTAAAATAGTCCATGTACAGCTTGTATAACAGTGTAAAATTGCTTTCCCTTCAAAATAACTCACACTATGTCAATAATGTCAAAAGTTCTAGCAAAAAAAGTGAATACGTGTGTGTGCGAGTATGTGAAAAATGTGCAATGGAAAAATACTTTTTGAGTGTAAATGAAAATGTGATTTAATGACAACGGGTTTTCGCGAAATTTTTTATTGCACGGAAACCCGTTTCCCCGGCAATTGCGGCAGTGTACACTGTACTCCACTGTGATTGCCGGCTCTCCCCCCAGCCCTCTACACACCGTGTCAATTAGATGCTGGCGTTGTGTGGGGAGAAAAGTGAAGCCCTCTCCATTAACATAGAGGTCTATGGCACCGCCTCCCCTGCCCCCTTCACCGCCACCGATGACGCTGAAGACACGGGACCGGAAAAGGCACGCGGTCGGTTGTGCCCGCAGTCGGTTGTGCCTGATCCCGGCACTTTCGCAGTTTGATTCGCGATCATGACCCGTACTGGCTTCGGGCATAACGCCAAGGAGGTTAAGATCTCAAGCTTTCCCCTGCAATATCAACTCTTGATGTTATTAAAGCTATTCAGTCACAGTTGCACATCTTAATGTTATGTAAGTGAGGGCTTGTTTCCACTATACATCGGGACCCCTCCGCTAAGCGTATATGCTAAGCAGGGGTCCCGACGTATCCCACAGACATTGCCTTCCGGCGGATGGTCTGTTTGCACATCCGCCGGTGTAAAGGCTGAACATACTCGACTTCGTTCAGCCTTACACTGGTGGATCGGCTCTGCGCAATGAAGACAGAGTCTCCGCCAAGCAGGTAAGTCTATCTGCTACGTTGGGACCTCCCACTAAGCGTGTACGCTTAGCGGAGGGGTCCCAATGCAATGGAAACAAAGCCTAAGTCATAAAGTTTACCGGAACGTTCTTGGAAGTAGATTCAATACCTTAGCTCCCTTATGAAAGCTTATATACCACATATGTCTTCGAAAATCTAAAACTGTTTTCAGAAGTTAAAGAATCTTCTCTGAAGCAGCCTGGAAAGTGCCCTGTCTGCAAGCTCTTGCTCACTTGCGCAGCCACTGGGGGGCATTTAGATAACACCTGTATGAAATGTCTATTGGGCAAAAGTAAAAAAAAACATCAAAAGGGAATGCGTTTACTGGGCGGTTAACAATGTTTACTGGGTGGTTCATTGGCACTGCCATACCCTTCTGTCCTTACTATTGTTTTAGGCTTATTTAGTGAAGCGTGTTTATGCAGGAAAACTAAAGTAAATAAAGACATTATTTTAGTGTCTTGGACATGGTTTGAACAAGCTGCATACCTAGGGTTCTAGGAACCAACATGCTGTAATCATCAGCCTTTCTGTTAATGGAATATAACTGCCACTTTCGAGATCCTTACATGAGTCATCTATGATCAATATATTTAGTATTTGTGCCCATGTGAGTGTTAATTTTGTATTAATTTTTTTTGTATGCAGAGCATTTTGTATAGTTAACGCAAACCAAAATAAAACAGTTCTTATTTTATCTAATTCAAGATGAAAGAACTATGTACATTGATTCATAGAATTGGGTAAATATGTTGTAAGAAATATTGCAGAATATGATAATTGTACCATTTAAACTGTGATAATACCAATAAAAATGCTAAGGTATAATGTTTTTCAAATTAAATATATCAAGTAGCTAGCTGAGAATTAGTCATATTTAACAGGTACTGTGAGAATTATCACGTCTCTAAATTCATGCATTTTCAGGATAACATTTCTAGTCTATAATTAATAAATTGTTTTTCACGTACATGTGTGGTTGCCATGTTAGAGAGGTAAGAAAGGAGATTACATATACGTACTAATAGGTTATGCCCTACATTTTTTCTTTTTAGTCTCTACTGAATTTAAATGCCATTTGCTTGGTTAACTTGGTATTACTTGGTAAGTCTTGGTATTTACCATTCTCATAGGCAGATTCCATTTTCTAATGCATTTCATGAGTGAGTTTGCCCACTCTACCTTTAAAGCATGGATATATGGGAATTTTGAGATAGTGGAGTAATCAGGATGTTGTATGGTCACATCTACAAATCGTGCCTGAACAAATATTTCTTCCTATTGCACAGAGGTGACTTTTTAGCTGAGATTCTACTGCAAAGTGTTCCATTCTGTTGTAGGTTTAGCAGTGGTTTTGTTCTTGAGAGTAAATACAGTCTATGCCCCCAACACCTAAGCTTCCTATTTTACCAATTTTAAACTTAACCCATTCGTTTGACAATCCAAACTGAAATACAGTGGAGAAAGCAAATACATTAGAAGGCTAGCGAAGGTGTTTTATAAAAGGTAAGTAAATAATGAAAAAAGATAAATACCTTCTATTCATTATTTTATTACTAGTGACATTGTTGTCACCAATACCTTGTTCAGATAATTTAGGGCAGACCAACTGTGGATAGATTTCAATTAACCTGTAAATAGATCTCTGTAGGCAAACAAACCAACCAAGCATTAGAAAAAAGTGACATCCTAACTAGAGATGGTTGAATTTTTTTTCAGAAATTCGACTATTTCGAGTAAATTGCAAATCCCCTGAACATGGTATTATCACCAAACTTGCTGAAGATGTAGAGAAGGGTTGTGGGGACATTTGAAAGAAAAAGTATGTCTCTAACACAAATAGTTTTTGCACAAATTAAGTTCAAAGTCAAGTCAAAATGTCGGAAATTCTACTTAATTTTGAACTTAATTTGTACAAAAACTATTTTAAAGACATACATGTTCAGGGGCTTTGCAATCAGCTCTGAAGGTTAGCAAGTCGGAAAATTCGATCATCTCTAATCCTAACGTTGACAGGTTCAAACTTGTTTCCATTCTTTCTGTCCATGCCATTTTTAGATCAGCAATCCACAGGATACAGTCCTAGATTTAAACAATAAATGCAAGTTGATAATGGCAGCTCTTTTATTTCTATCCTGACAAAGATGTTCCTTACAATTTTGACATCTAAACAGAGGGCATATCCACCTATCCTAGGTGCTGAGCCCCCCATCACTCACAGCAGGCCATAGGCAATAAAATGGTTTCAGCAAAAGACCTTTCCTGTAGTTCTTTTTTTTAATAATATGTTTCTTTAATATCATTTAAAAAGACAGTTGTTGTATAGGACCAACTAATTATGACTGGCTTATGTGTATGTGCACATAGGGTTAACAGATTTTGTCTCAGACACAGTTTGATTTTGCATTCAAAGGTCTGCTAGTGGCCAGTGACGTACATTTGAAAATTATTATTCACAGATTAGAGGCCACATGGAATATATTAGTGGAAATACAGTCTCTAGAGATATTGATTTACGCAAAAACCATGCAATTTTAAAAGGAAGGCTAAATGACAGATCAAAAACACTGAATGAATATTGAATCTGTGTGCTTGAAAACCAGCTACCCTCACTAACTGAAATGTGACTGATATTCAGCTGTTGGTAAACATGAAGAAGTGTTAAGCCCAAATGCCAGCAGGCAAAAATAAAATTTTGAAAAGATGTATATGTTTGTGTGTGTGCATGTGTATGTGTGCATGCACAAGCTTCTTTTATAAACAAATAATGTACCCCTGTGTGGGATTTATTCATCTACATGATACTTGCACTTCCTCTGGTTGTGCTGTCTGTGCTCTATATACAAGTTAACCTTTAGACCTTGCAATAAGTTAAAATATATTTATTAAGTTGAAATTTTACCTTGGAGCCAGCACAATGCTAGAGAAGTGCTCCACAATCTTAAAATAGATATACTTATTTGCTGTTCTCTCAAATTGCCAATTGTATTACTGTAGTACTCTTTTTTTTTTTAAATGTTCGTCTGTATAATTGTGGGGTTAACTGTAAAGGTGACTTTAATCATGAGGTTGCAGCACATACAGTGCTGCCTGAAAGTATGTGAACCCTCCAGACATGGTCACTGTTTGTGCAAGAAACATTTAAAGAACC
>CM070033.1:67514351-67525997 GCA_036250615.1 Ptychadena robeensis | reverse complement strand
TTGGGGAGGATTTTAAGGTACTGAAAAGTCGTCTTATACGCCGGCATATACGGTAGTTGATATTTGATATCCAATTTCTGTTTAGCAAGGGGGCAAACTTTTGGACTTTAGCTAGTTCTCAGTATGCCAGTATGCTAAAATTGGATCCAATTGGGGAAATTTGGGGAAAACATATTGATCCCTTTCAAATATATTTACTTATCAACATAAATACCTGGGAGCCTGGTAAATATTTAATATTTTTTGGGGATAAATATGGAGTAACTTTGTTCTCTTAATTTCAACCAGGCAATAAGCAATACATAAAACAGACTTTTTTATATATACTGTTTGTTTACGTTGCACTTACATGACATTACACTTACATGATCATCCTGGAAGTTATATCGCCAAATCTCACTTCTGGCATGATCAGGTAAATGTAATGCTCCCTCCCTTATATTTTCTGACCTCACATGTGCAAATGATGTCCAGGGCGGGCAGTTAGCAGGGAGAGTAATGCCCAGCCCCTAGCCAGACAATCCATGAGGATGTAGAAATGATATTGTTGTGTCTAAAAATGCTTTTGATTAGGGAGAGAGAATATTTGGGGGATTGTTAGGAGACTAGAATGGGACAATGAAATGTAGGTAGGTACAACCACTATACACAGACTTATTAAGTGATGTAAGTATTATTTAATCTTGGCTTTTATATTAGACTGTTGTGTCCAGTATCTGACCATAATTAATGTAATTTACATTTATTTGATATTTGATATCTAATTTCTATTCAGAAAGGGGGCAAGCTTTTGGTCTTTAGCTAGTTCTCAGGATACTAAAATTGGATCCAATGGGGAAAATTTTAAATATATTGTTCCCTTTCAAATATATTTACTTATCAACATAAATACCTGGGAGCCAGGTAAATATTCCTAGTTAGTATACAGTCATCCTTACCAAGTTAACCCTCTGGGCGTAACGGCCTTTTCGCGCCATTTTTTATGGCACGAAAAGCCGTTTCTACCACAATCGCGGCGGAGTACACTGTACTCCGCCGTGATTGTCGGCTCTCTGCCCAGCCCTCTACACACCGCCGGTGTCAAAAAGATGCTGGCGGTGTGTGGGGAGGAGAGTGGCGCCACCCCGCCCCCTTCGGCGTCACAGATGATGCCAAAGACACAGGGCCAGAAGGGCTCCGTGTGCCTCCGGCTCATCTACAGAGCCGCAGGCCCACGGAGAGGTGCCGTTTGTGCCCAATCAGCAATCAAACTGCGCCCGAACTGAGTTTGGGCATAGCGCCAGGAGGTTAATAACTCTTCCTCCTAACTTCCCACCCCTCTTGTGGGCATCAGTGCTGCTGCTTGTTAGCAACAACTCTATTGGTTTTCAACTTGACGACCCCGGTGAAAAGGGGGGTTCGACCCCCAAGGGGGTTTTGATCCATAGGTAAAAAACCATTGTTAGGATTAGAGTGTTCACTGTTTTATATCATAATTTTGTTCAGTCTAATATGGGACAAATCTATTTTTGGTATATATTTTCATATTAACATGCATCTATAGTTGTACATTATCTATATATTTGAACACAACTTATGAACACAGCGTCTTTCAGAATTCACCATGCCACTGTAAATGCAAAGCATATTTTAAATAACCAGTTATAGTTTTTGAATAAATCTTCCAGTTCTGGTGAAGGAGGACTATTGTAACCTCAAAAACTCTTTGACTATTACATCTTGTGTCATCTCGATAAAGGACTAATAAACTTATATGTTTGGCTGTTTTCAGCTCTTGAGTACTGTCAGCTTCAATATACTGTGCAGTCATAGCTCACAGCAGGAAGGGATAAATCACCGGAGTACTGTGCATGACTTTATAGCAGGTAAACTAGCTTGAACTGTATTTTAGCACAGTAGGGATGGATATTCCACAAAACTATGGCCAGTACTTTCCAGCTTTTTTTTTTGTCTTGTAGAAGCAGTTCCTATATATGTGTTTTAACAATCAGAATTCATTTGGCCAAAGATAAGGGAGGCTTTGCAGTGCACACACTCTTTCTTTGAGAATGCACATTCTGTGTATAGAAAAAGACGTTTCAGCACATTTCAATAATAAGGAGTCTTCCTTTTCTGTGTCCGTACTTTAGACACATAGAGTGCTATTCAGACACTTTTCTCATTTCACTTTAGCTGGCTCACTTTGCAAAGTTAAACGTTACACATCACATACACCAGTGAAATGCTTATTCATTTCTCTTTTTTGGTGCCATAGTCTGAAGAGATAATTAGATTCAGGTGGATTCTGTAGTTGCTATAGAAATATGCATCTGAATAGGAACTGATTCCTTTTCAATATATTTTTTATGCAAAATTACACAAAGCAAATAGACTATGTGCAGCACTTATTGAAGCTCTATTCCTCGCTATAAGTTAGTGCGTGAGGAGGATTTTACTACACAGTACTAAATGTGTGACATGACTTGAAACAAGAAATCATTAGCTCTACCTAATGGGAATGCTGATGTCACATTTAGCATACAGAATGTTCTCTTGAATGCTAATGAAAAAAGAAAGTATTTGCACTACAATGATTGTAACACTACAAAAATCAGTGCAGGAAAGAAAGATTAGAATTTAAATGTTTTTTTATAATTAATGTATTTTTCGCACCATAAGACCGTCCAAATATCGGGGCGCGACAACTGGATGCCCTTTCTAATGGGAAGGCGTGACCACAAGTGGCTGAAAGACTATTCAACTGCAGGTGATTGTACATTCCACCTACCCGCTGCCTCCAGCGCAGAAGACCAGTGGACGGGGTTTCTAAGCTCTGGCAATCCTACTGGTGTGAGTCAGTCAGCTGTGCCAGGGGGAAGTGCTCTTCCCTTACTTCTGGTGTAGCGAAAAGGCGGGGAAGTTGCTACCGGTTGAGTAACAGCGCCCCTGCTGCTACTGGTTGTGTCTCCTTTAACCCCCTTCTCTACATGTCTGCTGATCGGAGCTCTGTGCTCTGCAGGTATTTTTGATGTGCATCCTATATATTGGAGCATTTTATAGTCCATAAAATAGGGTACTATCTTTCTTACATCAACTCACTCTTTACTCACTGACATCCAATCACATTCATCAGTTTATTATTCGACCATAATGGTGTATTGCTATAGTGTCTCATCTTTATAATGGCTGAAAAATATAAAACAAAATGCAAGTTAATCAGTGTAATTTCATAAAAAGTTATAGTAGTATATCTTTTGTTAAAAGCAGATCAGCAGTGGCAAGTTGCCTGCAATGTGAATTTAAGGGAATCCACTAATCTCTGTCTATTCTAAAGCTGAAATAAAAAAAAAAAGTGGTACCTTACTTTAGAAGCTGGCTAAAAGGCCCATGGCTGTGTTTTGAAAAAATCATTTGTTTTATTGTATTTATCCCAAAAATACAATTTAATGAAATGGGCTAAATCTATACATGTTACATAGCTAATCTGCTGATAGTGGCTGATCTTCAATAGTTTCATCCTTCATTTTCTATATAGAGTGCTCTGAATATTAAACTGCTGCAACATGTTAAGCGCTGCTTGTGTAAGAGCCTTGCTGGATGACTGAGTGATTTATTTTTACCCAGCGGGTCATTTCATTTTCGTTTGAACAAGATGGCCAGTGCAAAGTCTTTAGGCATTGGCTTATGAAGCATGAAGACCTCTTCAGCCAAGCAGATCTTTATAATATATGTTAGGCTTTTTGTCCTAGTTTAATTTATGTCACACATTTGAATTTATAATGTTTATCACTTATATTTATAACAATACAATCAAATGCAATTACTGGTAATAAGTGCATTTCTTACGATTACCTCTCCTACAGTGTTCTTTTATTCTGATATCATGGAAACCGAATTTAATGTTGACAGCTTTATTATCAGAACAATATAAAATCTGAAACCCCACAGGTTATATATATTATTAAGTACAAAATGTGAAGAAAAAACAGTATTTCATGTACACAAATACATGAAATATTTCAGTGCACAAAAACACAATATACTTTATTACTGCCTGACAGCTTCCCCGCCTCCTGGTCCTGACCGGCGGAGCTGTATATGTGACCTAGGCAGCCTGTATCTTTACTCTGCTCAGTGCTTGGCTGAGTGACACAATGACTGCGCCTTCACCCTATAAGAAGCTTTTTGGGTGCATCTTATATTGTGAATACAGAAATTCCTGTATTTCTGTATTTACTCCTCATTCCTGTATGCAGTGATTCCTGATATGTGTTAACTTATTGCCATTACCATATAATCATTTTTTTCTTGATGTTTAAGATGTTTTGTAACTGCTACAAACTACTGAAGAACGAAAGAACTGGCATGTATTGGCTTTGAAGCATCTTCAAAATTGCCAAAAAGTACAGTGGAATATGGCTGACTATTTAATTTTATTAGAGTTACTCCTTTTTTTATACTTTTTTTTACTATTTATCACTATCACAAGTGATAAATAGCCAGGGTAAAATAAAAAGGGAAAAACAGAAGAAATGATACTTAAGGTTCTGAAGGAAAAGTGTCCGTTTGTAGGGAAAGTCCAAGATTCGATAAGTCCAAGAATTATAAATCCAAGATGGCCACCAGCACTATGGCTCCCTGCTGGTGTGGTTTCAGGTGATGTTAAAGTTGGGAACTCAGTGGCTCATGCTTGCTTTGGTTTTTAAGGATGGACCATACTGGGCGGGTTTTGAGATCCAGCCCCCCTGGGCGTTATCCTAGTTTCGGAGGGAAACTAGGTCCTAAAAATATGACATGATCCATATCTTGGCCCACTATCACAAGGAAACCTAAAGGAAGCCTAATATCCATAGGTGATAATATCACTTTATCAAACTTCTAATAACTGTCTTTATCAAAACTCATATGACTTCATTTGTTATTCAAATCCTTTGCAGCTATTTACAGCCTCTTCTATGGAACATTTATCAAGATTTCTGAGTGTGGCTAGAAATGTTTTCCTGGAAAGTAGTTTTAGAAGAAGTTGTGGTAAAGAAGTTGGAAAGAAGAAGTTGGAAAGGTGTTTAATAGGGTAGAGTTTAGAGGAACACATGTTCCTTCACATAAGACCAGGGGAAGGCAAGCTTTTTGACTTTTGGGCCATAATGGGCTCACAAATTTGACAGCTGGGCCAGACCAAGAGTAAAAAACACAAATTCATTAAAAACTTTTTAAATTTGTAATATTTTAAAGCATCAAATGTGGCTGTTTTAAGGCTTTAAAATGTTTGACACTAGTGGAGACTCAACCTTGGGTCTTTTTCACACTATAAGTACTGCAGTGATATAGTATCTATGCATTAGTGCATTGTAGACAGGTTTCCATAGGGGAACCTGTTCTACCATTGGCGCATTTGCGCCATTTGCGCATGCTGTGCCATTCCCATGGCGGCGTGTGGACACCATTTTTAATCTAGCCTATTCTGCGCTCACCTACCCTGTTTGTTAGTGCAGCATAGCTGGATTAAAAAGATAAACAACCTTATTGAAAAAAATATAAATGGCCATACATTGTCCATGACTGGACTAGAGGGGCAATATAAAAGGGTTGCATATGTGTTCACCTTAGATTCTGAATCTTTCATGAACTTTAAAGTGACATACATTACATTATTGCAGTAGTGTCCAATCTTTTTTCCTTAAGGCCTTCCCCTGCCAGTGTCCAAGACAATCCAGGACCCCAACTCCTAGCCCCTTACACACATTAAAAGAAATGTCCCAGAAGTGTTGTCACAAAGCTCCCGCCCTGTGGTACCATTCCCTTCCTCCTCACTTGCATGCACACAGCCCTTCTTTATACCATCAGCAGTGTGGGGGATGGTACCATGTTCAGAAGCTTTGTAATTAACTTTCAAAATCTGAAGACATTTCACCATCTCTATAAAAAGACTGCATTAGACAGTTTTCTGGATTTGGTTAGTTGAACCTGAACCCAATAAATGCAATGACCATCCACATAATTTTTGGCCATATAGGTTATATCAAAAAGATGAAGGTTGCCATTGAAATTGAATTGCTATTTTCTAAATGTAATGCAAGATCAGATGCATAAGTGTTTGAATACCCACCATGTGCAAAACTTTTCTGATCTGTATGTTTGTTGCACAAAAGGGACCTCAAAAAGTTTTAGAAATGTTTGGCATTTTTTAGAGTGTAGTCATTGAATTAGGAAATGGCTGTATTCATTCCTCCCTTCTCACACAGGTAATTTTCTTTTCCTCTTTAAATACTTAATCGAATGCTGTAAAATAATATGCATCCTACACATTCAAAGGTGAATCTTGTTTTGTTGAAAGCATAGTTTTGGGACTGAAAAAAAGAGTTCAATAAGCACAATCACATTCATTGTAATGTAATGTTTCCTATTTTAGAGAGAGACCACAGTATTCCACCAATGTTCCCATGTTCCCATGAGGTCCAGTTCATTAATCCTTTCATCTTCTGTGTGCACCGCCACATGTTTTATTTTATACTGTTCTGAACATCTCTGTGCAGAACAGACACTTGGATGGAAATGGCACTAATGAAATATGCATTTTATAGTTCCTTCTGAATTAGTTATCTGTATTCTCTTTTCAGGGAGATACCTCTTTCAAAAGTTATCATACTTCAGACCATATTTTAAACTCTTAAAGTAAAAGAATACAATGATTGCACAGAATGTACAAATTCTAGATTTTTATCTCAGTTATCCCTTTAAGTGTGTGAAGTTTCCCATTGCCAATAGTGAAAGATGCTGAATCAGCTCCATGGCTCTTGACAGACATTGTGGGACAGAACCTTTTTAGTTTTTTTACCCACAAAGAAAGGATTATTAACTAAGGGATAAGACATTGGTGTGCCAACTCCAATACCCACAGATGAGAGATTATTAATGAACTTAAGCTGACCATACGCGGATCGATTTTTTCGTTTGATTCGCGAGCGATTGTTTGCTGTGTCCGTTCACGGTGATCAATTGTTCACAAATCGAATGCTGCCCACCTGGAGCAAATGATCATGCTCCAAGAAAATGCTGGTCAAACAGGAATCCAACATTTTGGTAAATCTCTTTTCGTTTGCCAAGGATCGAGCAGCCAAAGTGGTGTGCGTTTTCTGTGTCACCTCTCTGCAAACGATCGCACGCAAAAAGGTGGAGTTTTGTAATGCCAACACTAATACTGCCTTAGAAGAAACTGTAAACTTACCAAATTTGGCAGTACCTAATCCTGTGGACACAAAGAGATTGGGTGTATCAAATGGTTGCCTCAACAGCCAACCTTACTTCAAAAATATATAACAAAATATATAACATATATACATCTCCTTCTATGTATTTTAAAGTAGTTAATGCAGCATATATTCAGTTGCTGATCAGTTAGATAGATTTTTTTTCCTCCATTTCTAATGCAGCTTCACTATTATTTGTAAGCAGGAATGTAACAGCAGGAACGAATAAAACAAGTGAGTACAGCAATGGGGCTGCTATGCAACAGTAAGGCTACAGTAACAACAGGATACTGCAGAGGAGAGGCAGTATGCCTCCTTAAAACTAAGCAAGGGAAACCTAAACAAACACATTAGAATGATATAGAGAAATACGTGCTAGTTCCCAAGTCTCCAGCACAGACAGCACAGTGGCCTGGGATATATTCTCCAGCTCACAGTCAGAAAGTCCTCCAGATGTAAGTAGATATCTTCAATCCATATCTTTTTGTCCAGTGCTGTACAAACTTCTATCTCACCGGTTGGCACACTACAGAGCCGAGGGCTTTTATATAGATTTGTGCTGCTGCCTGCACACTTCCTAATGGGGTTTTGCAGCCTGACAGGCAAAGACTGTCTTGCCTCTACTCCAGGTCTCCTTCCTCTATCAGTGCAACACTGAGCCCAGTACTCACAGGTAGTGATGGCGCGAACCCAGAATAGCGCGTTCGCGAACGGCGAATCCTTTTAGGGCTATTTTTTTGCTACCTGTTGCCTGCTGGCTGGCATGCCAGGCTTCTGCCAGTGATCCTGCAAGCCACATATTGCACAGTGCCTACGTGCCAGTGGCTTCGATTCTGGTGGCACTTGTTTTGTACTAGCCCAGGGGATTTTTTCACCTAGTTTGGTGGTATAGTACCTATTGCACGGCTTCCGTCCCTTACAGCCTTGTGCCAACTGTTGTGGGCGCAACCACAATGACCCAGTGCCCAACCATACTTATCTGGTGCACTTGGTTACTAGCCCCGGGGATTTTTTCACCCTATTTTCGGGTATTAGTACCTATTGCACGGCCTTTCCGTCCTTACAGCCTTGTGCCAAACTGTGTGTGGCGCCAACACTGCCCAGTGCCCCCCATACTTATCTTGGTAGGGCACTTTGGTACTAGCAGGGGATTTTTCACCCTATTTACGGGTCTAGTAACCTAATTGACACGTCTTTCCCGTCCTTACACCTTGTGCCAACTGTTGTGTGCGCCCCACACTGCCCATGCCACCATACTATCTGGTGGCAAATTTGTAACCCCAGGGGATGTTTTTTCACCCTATTGTCGGGTATTAATAAACTTGCAGGGCTTCCGTCCATTAAAAGCCTTGTGCCAACCTGTGTGGGCGCCCACCACACTGCCCAGGGCAACCCATATTATATGGTGGCATTGTTGTAACCCAGGGGATTTTTTCACCCTATGTAGGGTATTAATAAAATTGCAAGGCTTTTAAGTCCCATAAAGCCTTGTGCCAACTGTCTGTGTGCGGCCCACACTGCCCCGTGCCACCCATACTATACATCTGGTGGCACTTTGTTAACCCCCCAGGGTGTAATTTATTTTTTCACCCTATTGTAGGGTATAATAAATATGAAGGGCTGTCCGCTCCATTAAAGCCCTTGTGCAACTGTGTGTGCGCGCCCACACTGCCCCCAGTGCCCAGCCAAAGTTAATGTGGAAGGGTAATACCCATCAATTTTTGTACCCTATTCATAAAGGTATTACTAAAAAGTGCACGGTTTACTCATTACAGGCCTTGTGCCAACGGTCTGTGCCCAGTGCCAGCCACAAGTTATCTGAGGAAGGGTAATACCCAGAATTTTTTCTGTACCCTATAATAAAGGTATAATTAAAAAGTGACGGCTTACCTCCATTAACAGCCTTGTGCCAAAACTGTTGTGCCAGGCCAGCCCATGTTATCTGGGGGAAGGTAAGACCCAGCAATTTTTTGTACCCTATTAATAAAGGGTATTACTAAAAGTGCGTGGCTTTACCATCCATTACAGCCTTGTGCCAACTGTCCAGTGCCCACCAGAGTTATCTGCTGGCCACAGGGCCTGGTCGCAAAAAAAAAATAAAAATGACAGGGCCAAAGGCAGAGCGCCAGAGGCAGACCATCCCGCAGGGGTCGTGGTGGGTGTGGTGGTTGAATTTCCTTTGGCCCTAGAATAATGCCAGTGTTCAGAGGCACTTATCGTCAACACAAGAAGAAATGCTGGGGACTTAGTTGATGGTTTACACAGCGAGGGACACCCAAATCTCGAATCCACCGCTCTGACCCTGGACACACCCTCCTCCGCATGTCGGCTGCTGACCCTCTCAAGTTCGCCATCGCTGGCTGCCACAATACTAGCACCCCAGCCGCTACATTTGACCCATAGAGGAGTTGTGTCACATCCTTTGAAGAGGAGAAGATGAGTGAGCGCAACCATTATTGCCAGAAGCATGTAGATGACATGGACATGCCTTAACAGGTAGAATTACCACATGGAGTGCGGGTGTGATGACGGTGATGTTGTACCTGCTGATGCTTTCCTTTGACTTGAGGTGTAGATAGAAGTGAAGCGGTGATGATGAGATGATGACGATTTTTGTGTCCGTGGATGTCAAGTGGGTGCCCCCACCAAGAGATGAAGAACAGGGGGAAAGTTCAGAGGGAGAGACAGAGAGGCGGAGGGAGGACGAGTTGTAAGCAGGGGAGGTCATCGCAGGACTAGGGGCACAGTCAGGCAGCATGTTCATCGCACATGGGTCAGCCAAGGACAGCACCACCAATCAACGAATGCTGTGCACCACCCGTATGCAGTCAGTGCAACGACTCAGCAGTGTTGGCAGTTTTTTTGTGTGTCTGCACGGCTGATCGCAACAAGCGATGCCATTTGCAACCTGTTGCAACAAGATATGGAGTCGTGGGAAGTCCCAAAACCCCACCTCGGACAACTGCTTTGAGAAAAGAAGGCACATATGTCGCGCGGCTAAGGGACAGGGCGATTCACAGACGTGCTGTTGATGGAGGACATGCAGAGTTTTTACGGCCTATGATCGCACGCAGCGCTTCGGGATCCACACTGAGAGAGATCGACTGACAGATCGCAGGACTACATAGCCTTAACTGGGATATGCACTCTGAGAAGCGTGAACCCCTGACTACTGGGGGTGCAGACTTGACATGTGGGCCAGAGGTCTATCCCAGTTTGCTCTTAACTTCTGGGGGTCCTGCTTCTAGTGTCCGTCAGAAAGGACTCAGTGCTGGCAAGAGGATAGTGGACAGAGACGCGAACGTGCCTCGGTCAAAAAAGTGTGGATTACCTCACCTTCCTTAAAATGAACGAAGGCATGGATTACGAAGGGACTGACAGTGGGATGACGTTTGCTAGCAAAAGGCTGCATTAAAAAAAGGCACATTTACATGTGCCCAATACCTTTAGTGATCGCTACATTGTCGTGGTGGTGAAGGGGCTTGATTCACAATTGAAGCGATCACTCAATGATTGTGTTGGCATGTTGGCACACCCCAGATTGATGAAGGCGAGTGCTTGTGATCAGACCAAAAAGCGATCGGTTGGACTAATTTGTCATATGAAAAACGAAATTTTTTTGGGATCATATAAGGTGCATCTTTAAAGTCTAGTAGGTCAAAAATTGTGACAACTGCAGAATTATTGTTATGGGCACTCAAAAAACGTTTCAATGATTGCGTGTTGCGGGTATTTTTAAACGGGGAGTTTGGTGTATCAGAGTTTGTTGTGTGTGAACTGTGATGCGGCGTACCTTTAAATAGGCTGTCGATGACGATCGGTGAGGGTTCTCGTAGGGATCACCGTACCAGGTAGGTTGGATCCCCCATCTCACTGCGGTCTTCACCGTATAGACAAGCCCCCGCCTGATGGGGAGACACAATAGGCTACGACTTCGGTTGCCCCAGGAGTTAACGTTTTTGTGCAAAGGTACCGTCCTTGAGAACTGAGACCGGTGCATGTTGAAAAGCCTCGCAAGACCCCCTTCTAGGGAGTGAGTAGTTGGAGTTCAGAAAACCAATGACAGATGCAAAGTCCAGGTTTGTGGGCAGGGGTCATACAAAGGAGATAAGTCCAATTCAAACACGGTTCTGAAGGGTAATCACTCTCATTGACTTTATTTTCCCATCTGACTTCAGTTGTCCGATTCCTTGGTGCGGATTATTGTGTTAAAAAAAAATTCTTGGGAGTTTTGCCTGGATTCCCCTCTGTCATGTCTTGACCAGGTGGGTTAGCCCCTTGAAAACAATCGTTCCAACACTATTGTGGCCAGTAGAAGGGTCCCTTGTTTTTTTAAAATGGTCGCCTCCCCATCTGAAGTCACTGAAGTCAATGGCGCGATTAGCCGATGTCGCCCGGTCGCGAAACATTTGCGCTAGTT
>CM070033.1:67501426-67514326 GCA_036250615.1 Ptychadena robeensis | reverse complement strand
TGTAACAGGCTACATGTTTGCTTTACCTACTTTTTGGCATATGGGAGGTGTGTTTGTTAAGTTTGTGTAAAATCTACCAGCTGATGAACCTGCACAATTTTATGTGTTGATTATAAACTTGAACTAGGTCTGTAGTGATTTCATTGCTTGAAGTACAATTTTACAGTGATAGTTTTTCAATATGCTAATACGTTTTGCCTTGTCTTTTTGGTGTTAAAACACCAAACTCACATGCTTGACCAATGTACTAAAATTTTCTTGTTTTTTTACCTGACTCCCATGTGAACAGATACATTGGTTTTATTTTTGAATTTTCAATTGAATAAATTAATAAAGAATTGGTGCGTGAGAACATGAAAATTATGTATAGGGGCTCATAAATCCCTTTTTAGCATTTAATGGCATCGTATTTGAGTATTGTTATTTGTTAATATGTCTTTTTCTTCAGAAGGGTAATATACTATTTTATCACATGTTGACAAATGTCACATCATATTGCATCCACTGAAAGAAGTAAAGGCTGTAGGGTATATCGACTGGACATTTGAACATTTAAAAATTACTTTTGGCACAGTACATAAGCAGCAACTTTTTTTTCCAAGATTAAAAGCTTAAAAAAGCCTATGTCTGTACAACCTGGTACTATAAGAAAACGGACAATCACAAGGAACCTTGTTAAACATTAAATTTTTTATTTTGCTAGGGTAACTATAACTAATACTTTGAGTAGCATGTGCATTGTCAATATACACCTACATTTTAAGTTTCATAATTTGTCAAGATAACAAATCAAAGTTGCATTGGATGTAATGACTACAGTAATTGTTTTAATGGATCAGTAAATAGGATTAAATTGCTTAGACATTTAACTTTGCACTGTGTGGTAGGAGGGTTCTTGTTCTTTTACAATTTTGGGGGTCCATTCAAGTAGAACAAACTTACAAAATCTGCTCAGTCCCTAACACATAAGTGAGTGTTGGTCTCAAGTTGCTTATGAGGGCTCGCTGGTTACTTCACACATTTTGTGTAAGGCAAAATAACTATTGGAAAACGTATTGTTTGTCTTCTTTTTGCAAGATATAAATTTTTTAAAGGTTGATTTCTTCGGCACTTAAAAATATAAACATAATTAGCCATTACAATTAAGCTCCGACATGTTAATGCATGTCAAAGGTCAAGTTTAATATTTGAAAACTTGATCCATTTATTGTGATCCTTCCCATTTGTGCACTTGTTATTCCGTCTTCCTGTGACTATTAGTGTACATACTGTAAATACTGGAGATCAGCAGAACTGAGATACAAGAATAAAACCCCTTCTTTAGGTAAAATGTTTCAATTTTAGTAGCCCGATGAGAAATAAATAGAGGATTTCAGACTCTGTGATCTACTAAACATAGTTAAGCGCTATTTTGTATTGAACCTTTCTAAATTGCTCGTCTCTGTAACATAAAAAGTTCAGTCAATTTAGTGTGTTATAGTAGTAATCAGTATATTAAGTGAGTACCACATTACACAGGGATAGATTAAGCAGGTTACCATGGCACCAAAAACATCTGCTAAACAAAGTCAAAGTAATGATAAACACATTTGAGATCCCTTTGTTGATGATTTTTCTTCCAGATGCACAGAGCTATAAAAGAGCTATCAGTGAAGCTATCCATTATTTGCCAATTCAAAATGATTTCATCTAGCTATCCCCAAGCCATTTCTAAAATCTGCCAAATTGAGTCCTACTTGAATAAAATTAAACAGTAAGGTTTCCGCTTAGTTTTGTTTTCCCTATTAATCTGCTATGTACCTAGCAGATACCCGGAATAAATGACAAGGACAACAGCTTGAGAGGAGGAGAAACCAATTATTGATGCTGAATGCTTGATGAAAGTCCAGAATCCAATACTGAAGATTAGCAGCAGCAGGGGAAGAGGTAATACAAATAAAGAGGTCCCCACTTCATCTGTAGTAAGTGAGAGCTTTCAAATACTTTTTTAGGATAATACTGATGCCAGCTTTTAAAGTTTAAACCATTGGGCATATTTCAATTAAATATGCCATTGCAGAATGTTGATTGCCTGGATCTGATCTATTGGTTTCAATAGTTTCAGTCACACACCTAAAACAAGCATAATACTTATTGCATCACCCATTGTTCATCAAATAGCTGAATGCTTGCATTACTTGCATATAACAGTTATAAAGACTAGGAATCAGAACATGAACCAGGCAAGCAGTATTTTGAGAACCAGGTCACCAATAAGAGTTTACAAGATCTCCTACTTTATGTCTGCATTAACCTCTCTTGATTTATTTTCATTTAGGATAAATACAACCACATTACTATGTAATCTGTTTGTATTTGCAGCCCACTCTCCAGCCAGCCCTTACCCACCTTATGCCTGGAATGTGAGGACCTGGGACATCTATGTCTGTTATACAAAAAAAGTGAAGGCGAGGGTACAATCCTGGTTTAGTGGAACCAGTTACAAAAACTGAGGAGAAGGTAAGCATTCCTGAGTGTGGCCCAGGGTAGATTTAAATTAACAGTATTGAGAAAAGCCTGAGCCACAATCAGGAATGCTTATCCCCTGCAGAGCAGCCAGCGACATCTCATATCTAAACTCACAGATTAACAGGTTTTGCCAACTCCTTTATACCTATTGTAATTCATACACAACATGGTTATCATCTCTAATTTTAAAGACCCAACAGAAGATTTGGGAGCCATGCAGCTGTATTTAGATGATAGAGCTATGGGCCATGATTTGGGCATGAGAATATGATGAGTGAGAATAAATGTTATGGTTGGCTCCCTTGAGAGTGCCCTGATTGTATTGCAATGGTCACAATACCCAAGTGATACTATAAATGACAGTGGATTAATATTTATATACTTTTCCCATCTGTCTCCACATTACAAACCTTATTTATACTGTTGAATTTAAGGTCCCTGGTTACAAGATTGTGACAGCAGAGAGAACTTTCACCTGCATTTATTGCAAACTACGTTCACTCTGAAGGAATAGGTGAATTCACTATTTTTGTAACCCTGTTGCTGATGTGTTCCCATGAGCTAAAGGCGTATCAATGTGCTATGGTATCTGTAGAATAATCTGTAAATGTTTGGGGGTCTACCATTAAAACTAAGCAATTCAGTTTCCTTTAAGTGGAAAGCGATGCAAAGCAAGTGTTTTATAATTTCAAAATGCAAGCAATGAAAATCCCCAAAGCAGAAATGCTAATGCTGTCATATATTTAGGCTAAGAAGGACAATTTTGTGTAGAAGACAGTAATCACAAAGTACAAGAACATAGATTTCATTTATTATCCAATACATGCTATCTTGATGCTGCATTATGGAGACTGATGGGATATTTGATGATTGCACAGCATCTGCAGATAATGAATTATGGGAACACGTCGTCCTCCAAAATAAACAATGTCTCCATAAAAACATATCTGGCTATAATTTATACTGAAAATGTACAGATCCATTTTTTTATTGAAACAGTAAATTCTATTTAATTATTATCTAATTATTTTTTTTTTCTAATTTATTTTTTCTTTATTTCTTACTTGTTTCAAAAACAATATTGTGCTCCCCTCACCTATCATTATTAACAGCCAGGACAAGAACACTTCAGGCTGTTCTGATTTGTACCATATGCTTCTTAGTGTGAAAAGGGACAATCTTCTCAATGATTCCTTATTTATTTAAGGTTTAAAAAATATAGTAAGATTTTTTTTATATATTAATATTATAGTTCCAGGGTCTGAAGCAGGTAACATAGAAAGTATATGGTGTAAGCACAGAATTTAATGTTACAATTGAGAATACATGTTTCTAGCATTCTGAAATATAAATCAGCGGAAGTATATTTGTAATTATGTTATTCATCCCATATACTTACCCATTGTCAGTGTTTCTCGAGATCAGTTATTTTTTCTTAGTACGATATAATAAGCTTTTACCATCCTCCTCAGCTCTTCCCTCCATCCTGTTATCGTGGAAGGCCACTAACTCAAGTTCGGAATAGTGAATTGCAATTTTTCAATTAGCCTCATAAGTGTGCTTAACTAGATTAATGTTCTAACATGAGAACAACAAGATTTCCTCTCCAAATTTCATTTCTGAAGGATGCTGCAAAAGAAAACGCATTCATAAATGAAGTCTGAAGTACAGTGTATCTTCTGTTTTATCCTATGAAGTAGGTGGTTACTCTAGTTTTGTTACTAAAGCCCCTTATGCCGTTCCGGTTCCATCTACACGTGAGCGGGGGGCTTTAGAATTGCAATTAATTGAAAAAGAAATGGAACTGAGACATAAGCAATGCCAACCACCCTGATGTATGAAAGATAAAGCTGATTTAACTCATTGCCAATGCTTGTGTTGCTGCACAAAAAGATACAATTTTTCAGAAACAAGGATGTGTTGTTTATTAAGTCCAGTTTGGAGCACAGTGTTCTCAGTTTTCTATAGAGATGCTAGTTAATCAATATCCTACAAATGATAACGTAGAAAGAACATAAAGGGAATACTTTGATGTCGAGGGGACAGTGAACCACATATCTGTACTAACAAATCAATATTTCAATGTCTGGGGTATAATAAAGTCTTGTTTACAATATAACACTAGTATATCCTATATTAGAACAAAAAAAGTTTGGTTAAATGGTTCAATTAAACTTAAAGTTAAACTCAAGGAAAACAGCTGAAAACACAGAATTTTTTTTATTTACTTCACCTGCAAGGTGGATTTGCATTTCTCTATACCTAGCCCAGACATTCATTTACCTAGTGCATATCACATTGCATACCTTCTTTATCCTGTGACTGGACAGTGATAGAAAAAGTAGCAGACTAATATACTCAACTCTTCATCACTTTGATCACCCCCCTATTCTGTATGTACATTTTAAGCATAAAAATATTTGTAATCTGTTATTTTTGACACTTAAAAAACAAGATTACTTCCATGTATGTTAATAAAATAAAGGCCATATCCTAAATGTTTCAATGGGGCAATCACAACTGAAAAACGTACTGATTATATTATGCATAAAATCTGCATTCGAACTGTTCTTGTGTGTTGAGCACAGTGTAATACACACTAAAGCAATGTAAAAATGGTTTCATTTTTTAATCCATCATTTCGTTGTGATCTGGTGTTGCTTAATTTGTCAAATTGTGACCTTGACCTCATGTGCTGTTCAGGGGTTTCTGTTTGAAAGAAAGAAAGAAGATACAGACAAACAATGTTTTTTTTTCCAGCAATGCCATGAATCCTAAAATCATACCAAAACATGTTTGTTTTGTGTATGTAAGTGTTTTATATAGAGTATTATTGTCCTAATTAAACAAATATGTACCTTGGCAGAAAATGGTTGTTATCATCAGAGAAAATCCTTTATTAGTGGTGCAAATCATAGTACCATATTTTTCGGACTATAAGACACGACCAAAGTTTTGGAGAGAAAATTAGGGGGAAAAAACTGAGAAACAGCCATTTAGATATCAAGTGAATATACATAATGTTCCAGCAAAGCAGGCAGGACTGGTTCATGCAGTATTCACTCTATATTCTTCCAGCCAAAAGGCCAGTGCCAGGAGAGAGGTATTTGCAGCAGAGCTGAAACTGTGACTATACACTAGCAGTACCTATTTTCTAAACATACTGACCAACTTGAAGAGACACATTTTACAATCTGGCACTGATAAATTATCCATGAGCAGCTATTTACATATGGGAGGAGATACGAGTCTCTGTCACAAAATGTATTTATTGCAATGCAGAATGTTCATGTAAATATACAACTATCTAAATGTCTCTCTCCAAAAGTTGGTCAGTGTGTTCAGAGAATGGGCACTGCTAGTGCAGATAAGACCTCTTCTTAGCAGCGGCTTTTTGGCTTGGCTGGAGAGAATGGAACAAATGTTTTCCTCCTGGGATGCATAGCTATTGCTCCCAGGATGGTTGGCACTAAAAAATATATATATTTACACATTCTGACAATAAGACGCAGGGACACTTTCCCTAAAAAGATGCGTCTTATAGTCCAAAAAATAAGGTATATGCTGTAAAGATTAATTTGAAACAGTACCTACATTCCATGGAAATGTTAGTTTTTTCATATTTAATCAGGAATGTAATAGATTCTTAATCAAACAGCAGTTTAAGGTTGTATTCCCAAGCAGACACACAGGAAAAATGTGCCCTTTTAATAATTTGTTTAACCGCCCTAGCGTTAGGGACGGCACCATCTCGTCCAGCGCTGCTACTCCCACTATCGCACTGGACTAGATGGTGCCGTCCAGTGAACATCAGGGCTCCGCAGGGCATACTTACTGTTTTGCGCTGTCCCGGTGTCCCCGATGCAGTATGCTGGCTGCTGGATCCTCCGGCTTATCTCCCCCCCCCCCTCCGAGTGACGTGATGATGTCACATTGGGGAGGCAGCGGGACATTTGAAAGTGAATAGCACGAAATCAGTTTTCTATGTAGAAAACTGCTTTCAATGTGCTACTATGTACTAAATCTTGCCCAAGTAAAGTCTCTGGTGCCCCAGATGTGCTCATTTGCAGTAACCCTCTCTTTTACCACATCCACCACACCAGGTTAGAGAGGGTTAACTGAAAATGGGCACATCTGGGGCACCAGAGGCTTTATTTTGGCAAGATTTAGTACATAGCAGCATAGCTTTGTGCCCTGATTTTTGTGTTTTCTCATTAATTTTATTATAAAACTAATTTTTACTTTACATAATTGTTTGTTTCAAACATTATTATATTCAGGATGTCTATTAGACCCTTGTAAGACATATTTTGGGGAGTTACAGGCCTACAACATAAAGAAAAATTACCATTGAAGTCTATGGTGTGCTTTTGGTATAGAAATCTGGACCTCAGCAGTGTGCTAGGGAGGTTAATAAAAATACCAGTAAAAACCATAGTTACCATACTGTGAGATATGATTCATCTTATATTGGGTGGTTGCACCTTTGCTTTCCCCCCAAGGCGAAGCACTGAACATAGCCAAGGAGGGAGACCTGTCAGAGGAAAGACCCATCTGTGGGTGGATCTTTCCTCTGCTTCTCCTCTGTGTAAGTGAGTGGGCAGCTTTAGTCCCGTTCACATACACAGGCAGGGACGATTCGTCAGTGGGTGGATGTTTTCTATACAGTTCTGTTCTGTCTCTACAGTGTATGTGAGCTGAGCTCAAGCTTCCTGCTCACAGAGGCAAAGCAGAAGGGAATATCTGCCCATGGACGCAATGTTTCTCTGCAGAGCTGTGTACGTGAGTGGAAATTTTGAGGCCTGTGCCAGACTGGAGTTGCCCGCTCAAAAACAGCTCTGCAGAGCAGGACCAGGAGGTGGGGAAGCTGCCAGAGGCACCCCTTTTCAGCTCACCTGTCTTTTTCAACTCCCGCTTTGCTGGTTGGAGCACAGAGATCCAACCTGCAAAGAGGCAGTTCACCTGTGCGTCTAATGCTCTGAAAAATATGGTAATACAAATACTTACTGTCAATTTTATAATCCCATGCCGGACATTTAGGCAACCACAATGTTATTTTGTTTTGGCATGATAAATCCATACCAATGTTCTAATCTCTGAGGTTCATATGCTCTGAATGTGTTTTAAATGTTTTTTTCCTAGGAAAATAAAAAAGGGATCATTTAGACATGTGATATTTGCCCCAGCCTTAATTCTGCGAAATGTGAAATTTCTGTGTAGAAACTGATAAGCTCATGTCATGGTTATCTTCGTAAATCCAACAGGTTGGAAAACATAGAATCACACATATGTGTTTGTATGTCTTATTTAATATTTATAGTTGGCTCTTTAGTATATGTACTTTTCATGAGACATAAATGAATTGATGAAAATTATACAGTAGTTTACATCTCAAACAAGTGACTGACACTAAAGTAAAAGGATTGTTTATGATACAAAGAGTCATATGACAAAAAGCTTTGTACTAATGGCACCTGGAATTGTGATGCTATTTTGGGAGATTAAGTAGCAGTGTATAAATAGCAGCAAATTACTTTTCGTACTCAGCCAGCTGTTGCTATTGCTACCTGTACTGTCTTATAAAACTTTCAGATTTTTCTATTTAGAAAACAAACTATACAGTATATAAAAATATATATACTATATATACTATAAAAATATATGTATTTTGAATTGGCAAAATACAATGCAGATGCATCAAAATATTTTCTTGAAGGGAGCAAAAGCCTGAGTAGAAACTGCAGTGTCCTACCAACATTCTGCTGAGTGGGATTCTTATTTCCTTATTGGAGGTAGTGGCCTCTTTGTGAGGTCCACATTACAGTCCGAGCTTTCCAATTATCACATGAGCTTTGCTGAGTGCATATTTATAGATATGACCCAGTAGAGGGGCATCAGGCCCAGAATGGAGAAGGACCACTGGTTACACATGTAGAGCAAAGGTCCGCATTTACCAAATTGGACAGGCTTATATATTCAGGCACTGGCTGCCATAGGAAATGTATTGCTAATCTGTACAGTGTAGTACTTACCCACACTTACAGCAACACTGTACAGCACTAAGCACAACTTGGGTGTGTTATTCTACGATTTACCCTGTGCCCTGTGGTGTCTTTATATTACAATTTACAGAATCATCTGCTAATTATAGAGCTTAGTAAAGATATCCTCAAGGACCAGTGGTTCTCATCCTTTTTAGATCTGCTACCCTGGAAGTGTCACTTCCTGTATTTGAAACATGGAAATACTGGTGTGGGGTGTCACTTCCGCATCCCAAATACTGTAAGTTAATCTGTGATGTCATTTCCAGCAGGATCAAGATGTCCCCTACCCTCTATTTTCCCACCCTGATTGTGCAGGGAGGGAAGTAAGGAGGGAGAGTAATGCCCCTTTCGTCCAAAGTTAAGATGGAGGGGCGTTACTCTCCCTCCTAACTTACTACCCCATTTGTGTGCATCATTGCTGCTGCTCAGTGACCCCTGTGATATGGTCTTTCGACCCCCAAGGGGATGCCCACCCACAGGTTAAGAACCACTGCTCTAACAGATAGCAGTAAGTAAGGATTGGAATACAAAGAATAAATAGTTTTTTCTGATATCACCATGGCCCTTAAGCACTGGAGCTGGACATCCCTGGAGCAGGAAATTGAGGACCAGTGATTTCGCAGTTTGGGACCTAAGTTTAGTAAATGGCTGAATACAAACTTGATAAATATTTGACAATTTTGAGCCCTGTGGAGACATGTTAACAGAGTGAAGCTTTTAATTGTATCCTTAATTATCTCTTGACCAATTTATTTTCTATATTTGCATAATTGTTCCCTAAATTAGAATCCCTTCTGCTCCTGAATACAATGTAGCTCAACGCAGACACATTGTGAAGGAGTACCTGATACAGTGCCCAGCCCATTGCAGTCTAAGTGTAATATTATTTCCGCTAGTTTAATATCACAAGAAACTCTCCGTGGAATGTGCAGGAAACCCACATGATACTGATCTACATATTTCCAATCACACTTTTTAACTATTATTGCAAACATTGTGCCATATAATGATGCAGAGGGCTTGAATTAAAGTATGCCAAATTTTAATAAGGCAATGTATTTCCTATTCTGAGATCCATGAGAATAAGAATAAATTATTCATTTAGATTATTATACATTTTCCTGTCTGAGTGATGATCTCCTTAGCTGCACCATACTTGATTTCAGTTCACTGCCTCAACTTCTGCACTGAAATATTAAAGAAGCCAGTCATAAATATACTGCAGCAAGTAAAAACAGGGCTGCAGGCAGTTAACCACACGGAAAAGTCCTTTTTGTCATTTGTATGGTGATATAAGAAAAAAAAAGGATGGTCTTCGTTTAGTCAGGGTTTCTCTTTGCATATTTATCACCTCTATGAAATGTTAATGGAGGTAAGGAAGAATGGATATGCTGCTGCTGTGTATCTCTAGCTTTTCGGTTCTGTAAATGGATATGAGCTGGAGTATTAGGGAGTCTGGCCATCTGCAGGCAACAGTTTTTAGAGTTTGGTAGGTCCAAATACAAATTGGCTGTTTTAATGTTTTTGAAAACTTTGTGTTTTGGGAAAAAAAGGATCTAACAGGATTACATTTACATAAAAAGGGTGATCCAACAACACATACAGGACATATATACTGTACCATAAGACACACTTTATGGGGGAAAATGAGGGTGCGTCTTATGGTGTGGTAAAGTGATATTTTTTCGGTATCCCATGCACTGTTACCCGCTGCCTTCGCTTACTGAAGGACAGGCGCCGCAGCTTGTTGCGGCTGTGTCCCTGAGAGGATTGCAAGTCCCCGCTCCTGGAATCTCAATGGTCAGTCAATCATTAAGGTCACATGATCGGCACAGCTCACGCCTCCCCTGTGAGGTTCTCATTAACTGTACAGGTCTGCAATGTTATTTTATAGTTTGTTTTTTTACTTTTAAACTATTTTTCCTTTTATTCCACCAATCATGAATCATATATGTAATGACTTTTTAAACATCTAGCAATGTTTTCATGTTGTGGCAACTAATTACTTTGACTTTCATGTTCATGATTCTTAGTTCATGATGCTGTTTGTGTATCTAGGATCACATTTTGACACTATACTCCCTATTCTGCATCAATATTTTCCTCTCCCCCTGCCATCAAGTCTTGAACAGTTTGTATATGAAGCAATACCGCTAACATAACCAAAGGATATTTTTAGGATGAAATTTCCTGGTAGCATGCAGTCTTATTAATTCAGTTTTGAATATTGCCTCAAGAGCAGGCTGTCAAATGTCAAGCCAAGATATATGCTGTGGTAGCGTTTGCCAAGTTCCTTTTAACATGTATTAATTACTAAACATTCATATTGCTATAAGTTTTCTATATCTAACTACAATTACAATTCATTACAACTACAATTTATTAAAATACTTGGAGTGCATAGGCATGAGACCAATGTCATCTGAGTCTGTTGCCTGTCTGTCCTTGTGTCAATAAACATGTGGGCTGTGACTATAGGTGGGCATACATGGGTCGATTTTTGACCTAATCATTCTCAAACCGATTGTGGATCAATCAATCTCACAGAAATTGCCATTAGATCCCCATCCAAAGTATCAAACAAAATTGAAAGCAGAAGTGCTGCTCATCGTTTCTTAGTTCAATCCCGCTGTGCTGTAAGTATCATTGATTGAACGGGTATAGACCCGTGTATGGCCACTTTTAGGATCAGATCTGTTAATGTTTTGTTGAATATGTAGCCGCCCTGTGGTCTGTGTGCTGTCACTAAATGTACAGATCTTTCTGTCTGACCGAGTGTACGCCCTCTCTGTGTGCTGTCAGTAAATGGATCTTTCTGCTGTCTGTGACTGAGTGTGCACCCTCTCTGTGTGCTGTCCGTAAATGGATCTTTCTGCTGTTTGTGAATGAGTGTGCACCCTCTCTTTGTGCTGTCAGTAAATAGATCTTTCTGTTGTCTGTGACTGACTGTGCGACCTGTCTTTGGGCTGTCACTAGACATAGTCGAATCCTGCTGAATTTGTTTTATCTGGCCTGGTCAAAATTCGTTTTGACTATTGGATTTTGACCAACCCTGAAAAAACTTTGAGTTTGAGTCAAAATTTTGGCTTAAACAAATGTTTTTTTTTATATGTAATAATATGTAATAATTGCCCTTGAAATTCACGTACAACATGTCAGTTCATCTCACAGAGTTATTATAAAATAAAAATTGCAATTAACTTCCAGGCCAGGTAGGCTCCTGATGGAAAAAGGGAGGAGACGAACATAATCTTCTGGTCAGGCCAAATATGCTGCATCCCAGGAGGCAAGGCCCACTTCCTCAAGTAAAGCCAAAATACAAGTGCCAGGAGACAGGGCTGCGTTCCAGTGTTCAGTGCTGGAACTATAATTTATATGTAAACACTAGCATGAGAGGCAATATCAGAATAAATATATGAGGCAACTCTCAATATTATGTTGTATAAGATGACACCGGCATCTTACCCATGAGGAGGAAGGAGATTCTGCCACATAATATTTTCACTCCAGTTGAGAAAGAGGCGTAAGAAACTAAATCTTAAAGGGAATGTTAACTATCTGACAGGAAACTGGTAGTGTCATCTTATAGAAGAGATATGAAAATATATATTTTTGTGTACTTGAGTGGTTGCCTTCATGGATAATAGTTAGTTTGGCATGTCATTTTGGGTGGAAAAGTCATGTGCATTGATTTAGGATCTAATCATGAAAGGAAACATACTCCAGGAAGAAAGTAAAAGTACCAATTAAGTATCTTTTATAACCTTTTATATAGGATGAGATAGAAATAGAAGGGTTGGGTAGAAAAAATATGGATATTTATTACCTTTTTGTGTAGGATCTTTTCCACTCATTTACACCTCTAGACGCCATTGCTACATACATGGGGCAACATATGACACAAATGCTGAGAGAATTCAAGACTCGAAATGTTAAACGGAATATACTGGGAAACATTTTTACATGAAAAACACAGGCAAGCCTCTACACAAATTGAGACTTATTGAAAAAGTAGAACAGGTGTAAGCATATACGTAGAGAGGCATTAGGCTGAAGATAGTATAATGAAATGTTGTTGGAAGTGCACCATGCTGTGTTTTGTGCAGTAGCAGCAGTCTGCCTCATTTACAAACACTTATATTTCTGCACTTCAGATTTCCTTTCTGAGTTGGCAAAATATAACTTACCGTATTTATTCGAGTATAACGCGCACCCGTGTATAACGCGCACCCCTAATTTTTTAAAAGTCCGCTCGCGGACGGACACGCCGAATGTTCGGCCATCACTAGTGCAGTGGCTAGCGGTGGTCACCAGAGGTGTAGGGGGGTCTCCTGCCAGAGGCTAACCA
>CM070033.1:67470685-67501326 GCA_036250615.1 Ptychadena robeensis | reverse complement strand
AAACTTTGACATCTTTTTTTGGTATAAAAAAATGCACGTTATACTCGAATAAATACGGTAAATAAATAAATTTCTCCAATTTTCATCTGGAAAGTATTTACAGCGCATCACTTTTTCCACATTCTGTTATGTTACAGCCTTATTCCAAAATGGATTAAATATTTGTTTTCCTTCATTTTTTTTTCATTCTACACACAATACCCCATAATGACAATGTAATAAAAGTTAACTTCTTTATTGTAAATAAAAAAACTTGAGAAATCGCATGTACATAAGTATTCACAGGCTTTGCTCAATACTTTGTGGATGCACCAGTTGTATACTTGTTTACCCTTCTGTTTTTGCCAGGACAGTCAAGTTTTTTATGTGGCTTTCCCGGCCAAATCTTTATACTAAATAGGAGAGAGGGGACTTTAATCTCCCATTACCGGAAGTGACGTCACTTCCAGTATCTGGAACGTGGACAAGTCTGGCTGAAACTGGAAGTGGTGTCACGTCTTGTATTACCGGCCAGCAAAATTTACAGCTATGACCACTTTTCCTGCTGAAAGATGAACTGTCACCCTAATCTGAGTTCAAGAGCGCTCTGGAGCAGGCTTTCATCCTGGAAGTCTCTGTACATTGCTGCAGTCATCTTCTCCTTTATCCTGACTAATCTCCCAGTTCCTACCGCTGAATACTACTCCAGATTTGTGCCTTGAGCCAATCCTGTATCTGTGGTCTGCAGACAATTCCTTTGACTTCATACTTGGTTTGTGCTCTGGCATGAGCTGTCAACAGTGGGACAGGTGTGTGCCTTTCCAAATCATGTCCGATCAACTGAATTCCGCACAGGTGGACTCCAATTAAGCTGCAGAAACATCTCAAGGATGATTAAGCGAAACAGGATGCATCTGAGCTTAATTTTGAGCTTCATGGCAAAGGCTGAGAATTCTTATGTATTCATATATTAACATGTGCTTTTTCAATTTAGTATTTAAATTGAATTAAAATGAAAAAAAATACTTTTAATACATTTTTCAATAAATAAAATGTTTTCATGTCACGCTGTCAATTTAATACATTTTGAAATAATGCTATAACATAACAAAATGTGGAAGAAATGATGCGCTGTGACGTCACTTCCTGCTCCGAGACGGTTTTTTCACTAGGAGACCAGCTTTATGCCTCGTCTTCTAGTGAAAAGATTCTTCCTCCGGCACAATCACACAGGTTCTGATCCTGCCGGAGGAAGAATAGTGATCTTCTTCTTGCCGGCGAACGGAGCGGGTCGAACACCCGTACTGCTTGCCGGCGAGAATGAGGGCGAACATCCATGTTCGCCGCCGAACTGTCCGCCTTGCGGGCAGTTCGGCCATCACTACTAATTGGACATAAACCTTAAAAAATCAAGTTCTTATCATATTTAAATGTAAGATTAGATGTAAACCAACATGCAACATTGTCATTATTTATAATAAAGCCATTTACCATAGGGCACTGATGTATGCATGTCTGTTTTATCCCAGCACAGCATTTCAGTTGGGTTGAAGTCTGTTTTTCACTAGGCCATTGCAACAGATTGATTCTTTCCTGGTTTACTTGTAGCCATAGTTCTTTTGCAAGACCTACTTTAATCTATCCCACAAATAGCCTCATATTTGGCTCTTAAATACGTTGTTAGGCAGAATAATTCATGATTGACTCCATGATATCAATGCAAAACAAAATGCAGATCATCACTCCAGTTGTGGTGATGTGGCACTTATATGCTTAATGTGGTTTATGCTGGACATGAAGCTGTGCATTATGTCTCCTCTGTCAAAACACCATTGTTCCAAAAGATGGTTTGTTTAGGTTCATGTTTACAAACATTTTCAGTACCATATCATTTAAGTCAGAAAGAGTTTTTTTCTGGCAACCATTCATAAGAAGTCCTACTTGTTCAGTATTTTTTTAATTGTCATGAACTAAAACATTTAATGTGTTACTATACAATGAGAAGAAAACATTGTTTCCATATGTTGCAGCTTACCAATCTTAGATGATTTTGCAAAAAGAAAGGCATCTTTCTTTTTTTCTATTTTCCTAGCCAGTAGCACACATCCTATGCTCCATACTGTATCAGGAAACGTTATACTCCTTGATAACCAATGTAAAATAGTTAACCCTGTGTTGTTTTGTCTCCCTTTTAAAATAAAGACTTTACCTATGTGAATAAAAGATTGTCATTATACACACCCCTGTTAGTGGTAAATTTGTTTTTTAGCCCCATTACTTTCAGTTTTGTCTAGTCTGTTAAAAGAAAACTGATAAAAGGTTTCCTGGCAGGTAATATAACCTGTTGCAGGGGAACTAATTTTGCCCCTTCTGTTTTAGCATGCCTGTAGAATTGGAAATATAGCTCTTGAGTTTTTTATCTGAGCATTGCGGTCCATTTGATGGGATGTGCAAGTTGGTTAGAGATGGCACTTCAACGTTTCCAATATTGAGGCAGCAACATGTCCTTCTCTGATGTTATTTCTCCTTGTTTATTAAAAAATTCTGAATGCTCCTGGACTATAAATTGACAAAAAGTTTACACACCAATATCATATTCAGTATTTCAAAAACATTTGATTACCTTGCAGCATTCCCAGTTACTCTCTTAATTCCTATAGGGGTGATAAGGGTATACATACATTTTCACACTCTTTCTGCATTATTACTTTTCTTTGTTCAATAAATGATGATACACTATAATATATTATGTGTTGTTGAGGTTACATTTAACTCTTTTTTAAAACCAGAAACCAGAACAGATGTTCAGCACTGGTTTCCTTCAATTATTTATTAGGTCCTATGTGCTGTCTTGGTATGCAAGAGTTGAGTATACTACTTATTCTCTTAAAGTTAACCTTAATCTGCAAATTTTTAAGATGGATACTTAAAGAATTACAGAGCGGCTCAGCAGGTGGAAGAGGTGATACTTAGGTGGGCGTCAACTTAAAACATGATCATATTAAACTCGATCGTCTTACATTTGGATAATTTTTACCACCACATAATGTAATAGATTCAAAACAAATCAATTCCTTAGGTCTGTTTGCATGCTCTATAGAATGATCATGTAGAATTTGAAAAATACCTAGAAAACCCGTTGAATACTTGTATGATGGACTAAAATTTTCCCACATGTCTGATCGTCTTAATACGATTGTTTTTTAAGCTGATCAAATGGAAAAATCGTACCATGTATGTGCAGCTTAAGTTAAAATCTGCATCATCAACTTTCTATACTTAATCATCTCTATCATTCCTCTAGTAAATTCTCTCTCTCTGTCTGTATATATATATATATATATATATATATATATATATATATATATATATATATTCTGCTTTCCCTGTCAACAGTGATGAATATCATAGTACATGCACTTTTCTCAGCAGGGCCAGGTATGCACATAGTATGCGAAAGGTCAAGCAGAGTTGACATTTTCTTTGGAAGTAATTGATGCTTCATAGAATAGGATTCTCTGTCCTTTGGTTAAGATAGCCATATTGCATTTGGGATTAGGGTTTGTCTTTAGTAAATTATTTTTGTAGGGATATGTATATTGTTGATTCCCTTTAGATACAGTCTAGGATAAAGTAATGATTATCACTTAAGCACAAAGCTCAGAAAAAATTCTAATGAGTATGTAAATAGACCATAATGATTATTTGCAATAAACTAAACATTCTGTAGTGAAACAGAATGCAGTTTTCTGAAAGTGGCTGAATGATAACCCTTAGTGTGTTCTGGCAGTGAACAGCTTGCTCTGGGCTCCGATGAAGTATTACAAATGTTTTTGGACATTACCTGTAAGGTAAAAATGAAATAGTTTCTCATACACATGTTGTCTTAATGATGTAGTTAGTACTTGATTACTCACCCATAGTGACAGCATATTAGCAAATGTAAATCTATGCATGGCATTATCTTATCCCTACAGTGCGTTGACTCTCTAAAATCCTGCTGCTAATCATTTATCTCCTGCATGTCTTGGCAAGTGTGGGAAAGGAGGTTAAATCTAATCACAAAGTCTTGATAAATCATCTGACTTAACAACTGGGTCTCTTATGCTGGCCATACACATGCCGATAAACGGCCGGATTTTAATCTGGCCTACTGGCGTGCGCGCTCTCACCGTCGGTCAGATTAAAATCCAGCCGTTTATCGGGATGTGCCCACATGGGGCGACAGATCCCTGTCGCCCCACTTCTCGGCCGGCCAGAGATCCGACATGTCGGAAAATCTCTGGCCGATGGGAGCCGATGCCATAAGCAGCAATGAAGATGGCGTCTCCATCGCTGCTTATGGCCGGCACACAAAGGGTGCCTGGCCGATTGTGGGGCCCCAGAATGCAATGGGAGGCTAACCTGATGACGTCATCACGCTAGCCTCCCGGAGCGATATCGGAGGGCGATATCGCTCCAGCTCGGCATGTGTATGGCCGGCATTAGCTAGAGTCAGTGTGAATCAAAAGAGTGGGGAGCTCAGGATTTGATACAATAGCATGCTTTAAACCCACAACAAAGGGTAATACCATCCAAGTCGTATTTTAATTGCAGGACATAGTTAACTGAGTTAAACAAAAGATCCTACACCCATTTGTTCCTGTCCTGGTGAAAGTTTTGTATGCCAATCTTTGCATGTTCTTACTCCTAAAAAAGTAGCTACCTCTGTACATCTATGCTACAAAAGTAGGTACTAACTATGTAGTCTATATGAAAGGTGCAAATAAGAAAACACAAACTGCACACAAATCAATTTTGGACTGTCCTTGCTTCCAGAAGGGGTGGAGAGTATGTGTGTGGCAGGATCAAAGGAGAGCCGATGTTACCGATGGGCCCCGACACGTGTTTCAAACCCTTTCATCAGGGGGTCCAACACAAAGCTCGTCAATCGCTCGTCAAGATATGGTCAGAAATGGGAAGCTAAAAACGGAGAGCCAGACTAGACCCCAAAAGGGTCCAAAAACTAGCTATGCATACCTGCATTATTGTCACAAAGCTCATATGCGTACTAACAACTTGGAGGCACTCCATGTCTGTTAAATGTATACACTTGGATAACTGAAGGGAAATATGAATAACTATAAAAGGTTGCAGATAGGGGTGTGAAATTGGGAATGTAAATTAATAATCCCCCAAAAATGGTTTGGACTTCTAAGGGTGTTGAAGATCTAGGGGATGAAAATAAGAGTAGGCATAAGTAAGAGTAAAACCTGACAAGAGAAAAACACTGTTTGACAGCTGGAATATGACTATGAAAGGTTGACATTTGGGCTGCAGGTAGTCTCAGGGGTTAGTTACTTAACCAGAAAATTTCAGGGTTGTACTACTGAGGTATGAGATCTTGGGATTCAAAGATTGTTGTACATGTGACCCAAAGCCAGCTGTTGATAAATAATCCTGGTAGGGCTTAATTATTAATTATCAAAACAATAATTTTTTTCCAACAAAGCAAATCTTTCAATGTTTTCAATGTAAATTTCCAGAACAGCATGAAAAAGAAAATCTTACTAACAAGACACAAAATAAAATGTGGCAGTAGTTTTTACTTTTTTTCTGTACTTCTGCAAACTTTTAGATTTTTATTTAGCCAAAAACACAGAGTTTAATGTTATATGCTCACTCTGCAGGTTGAAAAACAGATCCGATGGTCCTTAAAACAGAAGGGCTGTTTGGTTAGTAAGGAACAGAAGCAAGTAATTAATGTTATCTTTTCTGTCAAGGCAAAACAGTAACTTCTAACAAGCTTGAGACACAAAATACTCTCAGGACATGAATAGATATCTTTACCTTGAGCCAGCAATTAATTCTACAGAACATATGTATGTTTACTGGTTGACATTTGCTATTAGCTCAACATAATTACCTAAATACTGATTGGAATGTAGTGCCTATGATTTCCACAGCAATGACAAATGACAAGATGTTATCTCAAGCTGTGACATGGGAGGTAATTTACTTTTTGTGGAACACTATTTTGGTTCTCAATTAGTTGTTGAATTATATTTCTCATTACATGTGTCACCTATTTCTTTGTCTTCACATATAGAAATTGAAATGCATTTTTTCATCCCCTAGAAACATTCAGTGCATATAGTATCCAGGATAAAATTCTTTTTCATATGTAGAGTGTCTGGAAGAAGTAATTAGGTCATAGGTGTAGAGTATTATTTATCTATAAAAATAGTATTGAGGGCTCACAGAGCAGATAGATGGTCTTGAAATAGAGCATCCTATGTGACATTATGGGGCTAATTTATAAAGTAAAAATCAGGGCAAAACTTACCTATAGTAACCAACCGGATTAATCACTTCAGCCTGCAAAAAACTTTTATGTTTAATGATAAACTAACAAAATTATGACCTTTGGCTTTGGCATTGTACTTAGGTTATATTTTTTAATGAGCTCCATTAGTGTTAGTGTTCTAACCAATGATGTCTAAAGGTGAGTTTACATGTGTAGATGTTTTCTTCAATCAACTGCCAATAAGTTTTTTTGTTCATTGTCACTGTCAAACATCGTTAGTTCATTTATCGAATGTAGATTTTTTGTTCGTGCATTGCCGATATCGAATTAAAATAGATTAGAAATTACAACAACTGATAAAAATGTATCAACATGCTCGATGACCTTTCAAAGGTTTTTTTGTTCGAGGTCGAACAAAATGTATCCATCGAACAAATTGGTCATTCTAGATTTTCGTTCAACCAAAGTGATTAGTTCTTTGTTTATCGAATGAACAAAATCTACACGTGTAAACCCACCTTTAAGCCGACCATAGATCCGCGGACATCCGATTTGGAGCGCACTGATTCTCTGTACGACCGTCCAAAGCATGATTGTGACATCATGCTGCCGCAATCAGCCGTTCAAGGATCATGCAGGGATGGATGAGTGCATGGCCTGCTTTACCCATAGACAGTTAACCTAAAAGCTTAAAATACCACCCTTCTAATATGCACACAGATGACAAAGTAAATGAATGTGAATGAGTTTTGGACATTTCCCAACTATCCCTTCCAAAATAAATACTTACTAATGGTAAAATCAACTACTTAACAATTGTTTGTACCTGGAAACAGAATGGGTTTTTAATGGTCATCTTTCTGTTCATTGAATCCTGCCAACATTCCAATTATGCCACTTTTCTTCATGAAGGACTTAACAAATTAAATTGGATGTTAACTCAAATTGTGATTTTGGATCTCTATAGATTTTTGGGAAATGTAGGTAAACTGTACTCTCACTTTTAAATATATGTACAGATAAGCAGGCAGTGGATTAAACAAACAACACATTTAAAGCACTAAAAGATACTGGAAAAAAACTGGACTCGCTGGAGCTTTCTTGAAGGGGTTTTGCCAGTCGTCCCCTTGGCTTTTTTTAGTTTATAATGACTTGTATAAAGTTCTTTCCAGCAATACACCCAGGGTTGATGAATCAATTAGCTTGTCTGATTACCATGCCCAACGTATGGTTGGAGTCTTTATGTGGGTAAGATGTTAATTACATTTGCATGATTAGAGCTAAAAAAGTGCATAATCCCAGAAATGTGTCAAGACAGCATTGTTTGTGGCACCTTTTTAAAGCTTGGTTTATTCATTTTTTAGTTTCATATGCCATATAGCACCAACTAGAAACCAGCCCTCATTCTCAGGATAGTGAACTTGATTGACCTCATATAAGTGCCCTTTTTACCCCTGCCTTATGTAAATGCTAAGCTGTGGTAATGAAGAATTACCTCCTACTAACCACTACTAACATTTAAGTAGCTTGTAAAATAACTCCAATTCTGATATTTGGCTAAACATCTTAAACTGGCTACATTCTTCATATATTAACTTATAGGCAGTCATGTGCTAGTTTTTAACTTACACAGTGAAGACTAAATTTATACCCCAATAAAAATTGCAGTGTAAATAATAATGTAAAAAGCTATGATGATCACAGTTCCGCTTTACCATATCAGTGATCCATGATGGACGGTGTGGATGTGCTACACCAGAAACCCAGGAGATTCCTGCACTATTTACCATATCAGAAGTGATCCATGATAGACGGTGTGGATGTGCTACACCAGAAACCCAGGAGATTCCTGCACTTAGAAGTTTCAAAAGTTTGCAAAAGATGATGTAAATAAAATTCTGTGAATGATAGTTTTGTAGTTGTGGTCTTGCATTTTAGATTAAGATCAATAATGTGACATAGTGATAAGTTAAGGTAAAGTTAAAGCTAACTATAGTTAGATTATCTGCTACCAGTGGAAGGGTGGGGATGCCGGATCCATGTATCCACAGGTTCTGTTCACAGTATAGTGGTAAGCTATGTAATAAACATTTGCAATCCATTCTACAAAGTTGATTGTAGATCTAAACACAACATTAATATATTTTTCCGACCCTATGAGGTTATAGTTGCAGAGTGCAAAAACATACAACAATTAGTGTAATATTTTTTTTAATGATACAATATAACAAGACAAGTAGGTTCTACTTCTACATATATGAATAAAAAAAAAGTCTGCATGGGTTTAAAGTAGTTAAGTAAAACAGGATTCTTAGATTTTGTTTTCGACAGAGATTGTATTATCCTATATGTATTCCAATGATGTTTATACAAGTTTTCACACCTTTCATGGGTTATATTAAAGTGGAAAATACGGTATGTGTCTCTTTCATCAGATCAGTTTACGGTTCATATCTTGCCCTAGCTCTAAGCAGCTTGTGCCATTCAAGTTCTTTTCCCTTGGATGAAACAACAAAGACCAAACTGCTGCAATAAGTGAAACAGTTGGAGTGGAAGATAATTAGTCTTGAACAGTAAACACCTCTGTTTTTTTCAGACATCTGACAGCACCCAAGAGCTACAAACTTCATGGTTTGCTTTGTGAAAAGATAACCTATAAAGGGTCAACCCCATGAAATAACTCAGTAATTAAAGGATCATTCTTTTAGACAAAACTTTAAGCCATTCTCTAATTAGATTGAATTTTTTTCATGGTGATAAGAATTCTGTCAGGAATAATTATGTACAGCTGGATGACAAGGCTCCTCCATGATGGCTTATGAATGAAGACATGTAAAGGTGGCCTAGAAGGTAAAATGTAGGCATACAAACAGTTAGAAAAGTAGGTACCTTCCAGCTACAGCAACACAATCAGAGTTGCTTGAAGGTTTGGCTTTTAACACATTGCATACAACGGCAAAGCAGTCACTCCATATTAATAATCCTTAAATAACTTTAAATAATAGTACAACCCTACGTTTATGACAACATACTTTGTTCTGTGTACTGGCAAAAACATTTGTCCTGTGTTTTTGTCATTTATAAAAAATTTATTACCACTTTTTTTTAAATGTTTGATCTGTGCTGTTGATGCACTCGAGTCTTTCAGCCACTGCACTTCAGCATTGGCTACCATTGCTCTACCTTGGTAACCAGATAATTACCCCCATACAGTATTTTTACTTATGTGTCTACATCAAGGGCTCGTATGACAACATTAGTTCACAGCTGAAAGACAGAACCAAATGCTGTCATATCAAAATCTGCAAAAAAAAATTGTAATTGGGTTAACCCATTAAAATGTATGTAAAGCTGGGGTGTAGATCCATTATATGGTAAATACAAGTACATGCAAATACATACCTTCTTTTAGCTTGACTGTGCTACCCACTTCTTGAGTTGAGGGCTTCTCAATTCCTTTAATCCGTTCTTAACATAACCTTCATGGTTGTTCCTCTATGTTCGGCTTCCAAGCCCTACTCCATAGAACCATGGTTTCCATGCACTGATGATGGCCAATAAGCCTGAAACAGCTGTATGCAGTTTGGAATAAATAGCTCTGTACCATAAGGCTATATTTGCAATGTACAACAACAGTTCTGATGTGCATTTGGCTGATGGGGCGTAAAGGAATGATTTCCTTGGCTCCACCAACTGTCCTGGAGTGAGGATTTTTCCCTTAACTTTTGAGATTTGTGATGGATTGGAGCATGTAAATATCTTCTGTTTTAAAAAGGCTTGAGTGTACTATGCACTGCTTGAGTTGAGGGCTTTTCGGTTCCTTTATTCTCCTTTATTCTCTTCTTACCATAACCTTCATGGTTGTTTCTCTACAGAAAAATGTTACAGTTCTCCACTATCACTAACATCTGGATTCCCTATTCATCTGCTGACCATCAGTTTGGTCATATCCACACTTTTAAATATTGGAATGGTAAATGCTTTTAATTTTTAATGATTCTATATTTGTTCTTGTAGAGACCATCAACAGTTGATCTTCTTTACATTTGACTTACATTTAGCTTCAGTTTTCAGCTTTAAATCTTTACTTCACAGTGCCTTGCAGAAGTATTAACCCCCTTGGCTGGTACATTACATCCTTAAGTTAAATGTTTTGTTAATCTGAATTTCATCTGATGATCAGAACATAATAGCCTTAAATTGGTGAAGTGAAATGAGATAAATATATCAATAAAAATATTGTTTAGAAATACAAAACAGAAAATTGCCATGTGTGTATGTATTCACCCCCCCCCCCCTTTGTTAGGAATAAAAAGTTCTGGTTACCTTCAAAAGTCACATAATTTGAGATATTATGTCCCCCTGTGTGTTATATAAGTGTCACCAAAAGGCCCCAGAGGCTGCAACACCTGAGCAAGAGGCATCACTAACCAAACCCTACCATGAAGACCAAGGAACTCTCCAAACAAGTAAGGGACAATGTTGTTAAGAAGAACAAGTCTGGGTTAGGTTATAAAATAATAACCAAATCTTTCCTGATCACCAGGGGCACCATCAAATCACCAGAAAATCTGTGGTCAGATTTAAAGATTGCTGCTTACAAGTACAAGCTATCTAACTTGAAGGAGCTTAAGCAGTTAAGCACAAAAAGTTTTAAAAATCCCAGTGGTAAGATGTGGAAAGGTCATAAAGACTTTTCCAAAGGGACTTGGAGCCACAAAAGGTGGCTCTACAAAGCATTGGGTGGTGAATAGTTATGAACATTGACTTTTTCTGTTAATTTGTCCTATTTGTTGTTTGCTTTATAATATTTAAAACAATCTTAAAAGTTGTGGGCATGTTCTGTAAACTATGTAATGCAATTTCTCAAACAATTAATGTTAATTCCAAGTTGTGATGCACTAAAATTCAAAAAGGGGGGTGAATACTTCTGCTAGGCACTGTACCTTTATAAGCATAGATATCATAACCCTAGAATAGGTCTTAGTGTTGCCCTCTTTTTATATGTATTCCCCTTTGAAGTATTCAATAATGAAAATGGAATTTACATTTATGAAATTTTTATATGAATGAAATTAAATCCCCGATCTTGATCATCACTTAATAGTCTCTTAACACTCCCGGTGCATAGTTAATTAAAAGAGCTCTAGATTTCTGTTTTGACAAATAATTTACGAAATTTTTTTTGAAGGAAGATAGTCTGACATTACTGAAATATTATGCCTCCAGGCTTCTCAATCCTCTTGCAGGCTGGCTTGGAGCACTATTTCCACAGCATAGTCAAAGTATTCAAACACCCAGTATATTTACTATAATAGGATGATGTCATGGCTCCTCCATCATTTTTTTAAAATGATCTCTTTACTTTGCCAGGATAGTGTATCCCTTCCGAACATGTACAGTTTCTGGTTGCAGTATTCCTATTCCTATGAATGTGGCTGGAGGTCTATTTAATAGGTTATTTATCTGTTACACCATAGAAAATAAGACAAGAAAACTATACCCTTATATGGGGACTTTAAATTGTCATTCCCTTGCTTGTACTCACTTTAATAGACCAAACAGTTAAACATGCATATTCAAGTTGATAGATTTTATTAAGAAATAAATTACAATGAAAAACAAATACAATATAATACATGATTTGGCCAACATGTTTCGCCCACACACAGGCTTCTTCAGAACACAGACAATGAATCTGAGGAATAATTTAGATAACCAATAAAAAAAAAAATTGGAATCCCTTGGGATCAACAGGATTCCATATCCAGCAAGAAAGTAGATAGGAGAAAGGGGAGGGCAGACGCCATGGTACCGTCTCCCCAATAGGTTGGACACAAGCGGTAGGGAGAAGCAGAGCGTGAAACACCAGGTGCCAGATAGATCATTGACCAAACTGACTCTATGGGAGTTTGTAGGTTAAACACATAGCTAGTTATCTATCAATTATCAACCTTGATAACCAATCTTGTCTACTCCATATACAATACAAGTGATGGCAGAAATATGGTGCATCTAGGAGAAAATTAACTCTTGAGTGCATAAAAATGACAGTCTACTAGATAGCTGTTTGTAAAGACTCTCGTCTAATCGAAAGTCTGGCCAACATCCTCCATACCTTTGATTTGCAAAGAATTTGTCTTCTAATAATATACATATTATTATAATGGTTGATGATAGCTAAGTACATTCATGTAATTTTTTTGAGTATTATATTATAAAAGTGAAAAGATTCAGAGGAGAAGAGTTCACAATGTTCCTGTCATAGTATTATATAGCTAATGTAGTCACTGGCCAATTTTGGGATGAAAAAATGTGGTGAGGCTACCTGCTGAGCCATCACAGTACTCCATCACTTTGTTCACAAAAAAAATTAGATGGACATGTCCAACAAATTTAGTCCCTTTTAATGGCATGTACAAAAAATCACAACAGATAGTAGATAGACTTACCTGCTTGGCGGAGGATCTGTCTTCACGGCGCTGTGCCGCTCCGCCAATGCAAGGCTCAATGTAGTTGGGTACGTTGAGCCTCTGCACCGGCGGATGTGTAAACAGATCATCCGCTGAGCAGTCAATATCAATGTGCTATGTCGAGACCCCTGCTAAGCGTATACGCTTAGTGGAGAGGGTCCCGACGTATGTGGAAACTAACCCTTAAGCAAATTATCTTAAAACGATAATAGAGATAAAGAACCAGAAAATAATTGTTTCAACGTTTTAAGATAATGTGCTAATTACAGTATTTTATTACATGTATGTATATTACTGAATTATTATAATAAACTATTCCAGTATTCTGTATTTATATAGGTTTTATGAAATGATCTATATGTGCCTGTCCCCATAATGACTGATCTTTGTTTACCTTTTTAAGATCATGATTGAATTTTGTACGTGCCGTTAAAGTCACATGCTCCCAGAAAAGGGACCAAATTTGTTGGACGATGTCCATCTATTGCTTTTTTGTGAATAGATCGGTTTGGAATGTTGGCACTTTAAAAAGTGATTGTTCGACTTAACATAATAGACTTAATGTCACCCTAAATATTCTTTGTGAGAAATAAATCCAAGCACAACATATGCATGATATTTACCTTTTGATGTTTGGGCATCAAGCACAGGAAGCCATTGGGAAAACTGCCAGAGGGTTATGTGCAATTATGTCATATAGCAGCTATTATTGATCATATAGTTCATCTTGAAATTTTTATTAGCAATGCAGCTTTACTACAGTAATTTTATATTTCATCTGGATGATAGAAAATGTTACCTCTGTTGTTTCAGCCATTGGACATAATGTTAAATTGTTACATTTCTGCAATGTTCTTTATGCTTTGATATTGATTAGCTGTCATGATTTAATGACAGAGTAACAGAATCTAGCAAAATCTAGTGTGCAGCTACAGGACAAAATCACATTGAATAACCCTTTTTGTCAAGATGAGCTTTAGGTTTTTTCTAACGTATTATTAGTTGATTGACATAATTGGTGGAACTACTAAAAAAAAAAGTTTAGGTCCTGGTTGTATCTACCTTGTGTTCTTCTTTTAGGACTGTGGTTGAAGCACATGCATTGACTCATTCATGATGAATTACTAAATAATTGACAGTTTTTCTTTGAAATCTATCAGGTTCTGGAGAAGTTAATATTATTTAAACATTTTGAGTTAAATATTTATAGTAAACATAGGTCAAAACTATTTATTATATAAACTGCTGTGAAAATGTTTTAAAACATATCATGAAAAACTACCGAATGTTGACTGCCATTACTGAATATCCTTTTTTGTAGAAGTCAATTTTTTTTTTACTCTCTGTATTTCAAATAGCCATGGTCATGTAACCAGATCAAGAATGCGAAAATTTCTTTAAACTTACTACTTAGGCCTTTGAAAAATACTGTTGGTAGTAAAAAAATCAAAATGTTCTTATCATTTAAGAACATGATGTTCCCAAATCTTCCTCTGGACCAGAAAACCTAATTTCAATGGCCATGTGTTGTTTTAAAATTTGCTTTTTTGGCTACTGTCTATTTAATATCTCTTGTTGGAGACCTCTTTTACCTCTTATGCAGGAAAATGGAGGTGATTTACTACAGGCATTAATATTGCAAGGAGTTACCTATTGAAAACTTTAAGTCCCCCTTAGTTAATGAGTGGGGTGAAACTGTGCTAACTTAATTCATCCATGAACTTCATTCATTAGTATGACAGGTTATACTAAATGAAAGCCTGCCATAGCACCAGAGGAACAGCTCTTTTTTTTATTTCAATCAAGTTTTATTGAAAAAAAAATTTAAAGATACAACAGTACATGTGTAAAAGGGAAATGAAACAAGCAAAACTTAGAATAAGTAACAATAAGGGTGTACACAAGAATATCCATGAGTATCAGAATAAGTTAAAATTCAGTCGATAAAAAGGCAGACAGACACTCCAAAGCTACATATTAACAATAACAACATTGTGTCGAGTGAGCCCTGCAATTTACCATGAGTGACTAGCTCCTGAACATAAACCCAGAATGCGTTAGAAACAGGTAGAACTCTTTTGTACTACTTACAAGTCCTGAAAAGATCCTTTTTCTACACTTAAAAAGTTCTGATTCCTAATACATTTTTGTTACAAGAAGCTCAAATAAGGCTTTAAAAAAATCTCATTGCATTAATGAGATAGTAAAAATTCTGAGAGGTCATGTGACAAGGCCCTTTTTGGTGCTGGACTAACAATTAGGACATCAGAGCAACAAAATCCCGCATTGTTGTGATTAGCCAATCCTTAGAAGCAATTGTAGTATAGCAGTGTGCAAACAGTATGGAAAGGGCAGAGTAGTTTATTTGGGGTGTTTTAAATGCATCTATTTTTTTTAGGCCTTGGCAGTCCAATACCATAGTAAAAACTTTAATGCAAAGGCCAACTATCAATTTGGAGCAGTTCCTTTGCACAATACAGGTACCCCAAGAGATATTTATTTCCAGGAAAGCTGGGGGAGCCCTTAGAAGATGATTTATCTCTCTCTTGTGCTCAGCAGTTGTCACTGGTGAAGTATAATTCTTTCATTTAACATTTAGCATATTTTTCTTTGACACATGAGGACATTTTGCTATGTAACTCATTTGTCTCCAAGGCTTCCTGAGAATTCCCCACTGAGCACCATGAAACAATCATTCTACCTGAAATCAGCTCTGTTAGTTGCACTGAATGTTTCTTGCCTGATTGTTGCTATGGAAGCTTAACAAATAGCCTCCTTTCATCACCATTTGGACTTTGGATATGTAATTAAAAGCTAATGTTTCAGTCTGTGTTTGCACAAGCTTAGCACTTTAAAATTTACATATTTCACTGCTTTGTAAACTTTATTTGGCCATTGATTTCCTGATAAATACAATGAAATAAAGCTTTGTCCACATGGCTGTCAGCAGCAATGAAAATTCATTTTCTGCGCAAACAATGTTTTATGATGGAGTTAATGAAGTATGGTATACACTTCCTATAATAATCACTGTTTTTTCAACTACTGTTTTCTTATCTTCATAGTGACTAGAATCAGAAGAAAAATTATACATCGATTTCCTGCCAAACACAAATGCTTGTTTATAATATAACATAATAGCAAACACAATATTTATTACTTTTTTTTAAAACAAAGTCTTACTACCTACAAATAATAGAGGCATAGAATGGTATTCTCAAACTCATATAGGTTTCTGTTGCATATATGATATCTTACACATACTACTCATTAGCCAAAAAAAAAACCAGTTTAGAACATAACTAATAAAAAAACTACTTATAAACATATATAGTAATCACAACAATGCTGATAAAAAAAATAAGGATAGTATAGTATATGTTGATCTGAAGATAGCAATTTTGCATATAAAATGAATATCATAATATTAAATACAAATATTTATGAGAAATAACAAGGTACAGTGTTGCTTCAGGGAGTTATAAAATGTTTGCCTTTTTCTGCATCTTCTGTGGGTTTAAAACTGTATTCTTTCTAGCTGTGTTTTTTTGGACTTAAAGTCTATACATAATATATTCCAGGATTCTCCCCTGAACGGGCTGAAGAATATAACATATCAGGAGAGACTGAAGAAACTATATACACTGAGTCTTAAGGTAGCCATACACGGGCCAATTCTCGCACGTTTGTTTGGCCGATCAACGGCTGTGCGTGTTCCCGCAAATCGAGTGTGCCCACCTGATCGGCAGATCGTTCTCTCATCTATTGAGGGAAAACCTGCCCATGTATGGGCACCTTTAGCTCGATCTACTTCTCCTCCTGTTCAATCAAGCATGTCCTTCAGCCCTTATTTATGTACAGAGCTACATAATATGTTGCCATGTCAGGGCTTGTTTCCACGTTCTCGTGCGGTTGTAACCGCGCAGCTGTAACCGCAAGCGCGTCCCCGCGAGAACGCATGGCATAGTTTTCGCGCGTTTTGGCGACACTCGATACTACCGCTAGGAAGGTTAAATTCATTACAGATGTGACGGAGCTTAAAGAGTGCAGTGTTATCAATATTAAGATATGATCAAGAACATGGGGACATGGGCTGATACTAAAAGGAAAAAAGTTGAAATGTAACCTTAATAAGTATTTTTTGTTACTAGAATAGTAATGTTTGGAAAAGTTGATGTTTGGAAAAGAGTTAGTAAGTAAGACAATAGTAAACCTGTTTTAACAAAACAGGATAAAAGATTTAATACTTAATGCTGTAATACATGGCTCTATTTTTGAGCCAACAGACAGCTCTCAGCAGTAGCGTGATGAAGTCATCACGCTATTGCCCGGCTTCCCTGATATCAGGAGCCAGCTGTCAGCCAGTCTACACTAGGAATGGGGAACCGCGGTTCCCTATTCAAAGTGTAGAATATGTTGGTAACCTGTTTGGCCGAGAGAGATCTATTGATCTCACTCGGAAAACAGCATACACGGATCGATTTTTTCCTAGATTTCTGCACAGCTCAGTGTCGTGAACGCGCACGGCGCTCAGTTGTGCAAAAATCAGGAAAAAATAGACCCGTGTATTTTAAAATAGAAGAAAAGAGGGCAGTGTCAATGGATTAACCACATGTGCTTACAAGTTGTTTAAGTGTATATTTGTATATAGCAACCCTGATTACCAAACATCAAGTATTCCTGAATGTACATGGATGGTGAATGCCTTTCTTGTTGTCCTTCTCTTGCTCCCCCCTGAAAAAAGATACCCTGATTATTTTTGAAAATGATAAATCTTTGATATTCATCATTGTGTCATTCTGGCTGAACCAACATCTAATTTTCTAGTATGTGAGGAGTTGTTTTCTACATTGGTTTACATTTATATTTATTGTAACCCCATTATATGTATAGCTAAAACTTTTTGGAACTCTAAAATAGTTTTAAGCTGCAATCCAAACAAAAGTCGAGGTGAATGGGAATATCTGCCTTGATGACAACTTAGGGAAATCTTACTTGTAGACATTTCATCTTCGTTCCCCCACTGATACAGAACACAAAAGAAATCCCAGAACACAGACAGCAAGGAAACCCTTCCTATATTCTATCTGAAACCAAAAAATACATACACTTGAGTTTCAAAGAATGACATAGAGTCTTTAGATAGACCAACAATTCAGCTCCTCACACGAAACAACTGTTCATATGGGATTTAGATCTGTCTTCCTAGGATTGCAGCTTGACCCTGGACACTGTCAATAAAATAAACCATGAAATGTTATTTATGTGAACATACAGACATGAGTATTCAGCCTTTTTTTATTTTCTAATTTGTCAGAGACGGCTATTTGCCCATTTTACAATATCTGTTTCTACTGGTGATGAACAACTTAGCGTATCTATTATTAGTGTGGTCAGCGCAATGGAGTGCAACTTAATTCCCCTGTCTCATCTCCTGGATTTCCTTGATTAATAATAGGTTTGTGAGTTGGATAAAGGTTCCAAAAATTACAAATTATTTATTAGTAAACACAAGTATAAAATGCAATCAAGTACCAAGTACAGATTAAGGGCTTGTTTCCACTACTGCTTCCACTATTTTAAAATTAAATAAAATAAAATATTATTCTTATTTATTGATGGAATAATAATATAATTCTATATTTAAAAAATTATAAATATTTTTATTTCCAGCTTAAAAAATTTATTTAGCAGCACTTTTTTGTTTTGTTTACTCTTTTCAAAACCTGTGTAGGTCACATTCTTCTATATTACCAGTAAGGTTGAATATTTCCTTTACTATAAGCTGTTTTTATAAATTGTCAGCCATTTACTACGGGTAATCAGCAGACTTGTATCTTCATTCTAGACATCAATGATTACCTGATTATTGAATCTATTTTAGGGCTGATAAACTGTTTCAATCGATTTCAGAGTTTATTTTCCTCAGGTTTTCTTCTAGAAGATAATGAATAACAACCTAGTGGAAAATCCAATATAACTTTAGAGAAATACATTAAGGAATTTTCAGAAAATACGGTATGATAATGATGTTGTTCAGCACAGGGCTATTGTAACCTGGAATGAAATATATGAAACATATCATAAAGTCGTTGATTTACCAGATAAATATTTCCTTGCAGTTATATCTAATCTGATCTATATGATTATGAAATTAAAACAGAACCACCTAAATTAATATAAATTAACAATAGAGTTTGGGACATCAGTGGGCAATCACCAAATTAAGCTAGCCATACATGTGTCGACTCGTGAGCGATCGATCGCCCATCTGATCGATTCCGGTGAAGCCACAGGCGTTGATCGATCGCCCAATCAAGTCTGTGCCTACCACCTTAGGCCACCGATTCCTGGACGATTCTGTCCAACAGGTTGGTTCTCTGGCCGATCCGATTTGGGGGCCAAGTCGATCGATCGGCGTGCACGCGCCCGGTGATTGATCAGCCAGGAATCGTGTGGGAAATCGACCCATGTATGGCTACCTTTAGGTACTTTTTTTTGTGGAGCATTACTGTGCTGACTACCCATTGCCATATGCACACCTATTAACTATGTCGATAACAGTAAGTACTGATGATTCCTGATCTACCAATAAAGGGTTCTGAGCATCCTATCCTAGGCTAAGGTCACATTTTTACATTGAATCCTGCACAGTCAGTTGCTCAGACCTTTTTCATACTATTTGCAAGTCCTGGCTTTTCCATTTAACATATTTTTATACCTATTTAACACATGCAGAAGAATAATGATTTGAATAACCACACTGATAGCTGGTTAGCATCAATTTCTTCTTTTCAAACTAAAAATGCTAAGCATACTGTCATTTTTATAGTACGAATCAATTATTATTATTATTATTATCAATATTAATCAGAGAAGTGTATTTAGTGTTTTTTTTTTTGGTGACAAAAAAAATCAAGAGTAAAAATTTATCATTCAAGAATTGTAAATAAGCCAGGAATACAGTACAAATCAAGACAACTAATGGAGGATTACAAATTGCGTTTAGGCCATGTGTCCACTGCTGTTTCAGCAGGATGTCCAGTGCAGGGAAATAAGACACCCTGTGGCGGTCCCACGACTTGTGGGCAGTTTTCCACTTGTGGGCACGTTCCTGCCACATCAGTGGGAGCGCACCCTATTAATTACCATAACAAAGATGATATTCAATGGACGTGTCTCCATCGGCACTATGCGACATACCATAATTTCAAAACATTTAAAAAATGGGCATGCCGCTATGATAATGCAGAGGGGACATTGTCCCATTTATGAGAATGGGAAGTGTCCTCTCTGCGTCTTTTTCGAAGCAGTGGACACCAGCCCTTAATTAATACATGAATGGTTTATTAGTTTAAACTAGAGTACCGTTTTTTCAAAATTTTTTGACATAACTTTTTACTTCATTCATACTTGATCAATATGCTGGATACTTTTTTGCTCCTATGTCCCTTCCCTACAATTTAGGTGATGAAACCATGTTCTCTGGCTTTGCGATTAATTCAATTTCACGATTTCATCTCTAGACTTAAGCAGAATCCGAAAGTAATTTTTTCAGCACTTTTTGGGTGTTTAAAAAATTTGATGTTCGAGTAACTACAGTAATAAGAGAGATTGTAATCATATTGTATTGTTTATGCTCCTTCTTATAAAGAAAAAATTGCCCTATATGTAACATAAGCATTTGCCTGTGTCACTTATAGTAACTACTTATCTTCTTTTACATACAATTCAAAAAGAGAGCTAAAACTAGATTTGTTGATATGTATGATTGATAGACATATTCATCATTTGTAAATATGTGTGTCAATAAATACTATATTGTTTAACAGGATCTGTTTTGTGAGACCTGATATGGTGATGCAAGGTAAAATGAGTTTATCCTGGCATCATCACAATACAATGTGAGAAAAGCATTTACAAAAGGCACCGTGAAGCCGCATGTTTTCTATAGCTGACTTTTGTATAAATTCTGCGTCACCGAATGTGGTAGAGGTAGATGAAGTGTAAACCTTCATTGATCAGCTTTTTTTTTCAATACAACAAAATGATGATGTCATCTGTACAGTTTAGTAGCCAAGAAAAAGAAAGAGCAGGATATGTCACTGATTATATAAAGATCCTAATAGGCTCTAGTAAATCTAGAAGGAAAGTTGAATAGAACATTAAATACATGCACTTCTAGATTGTATTTGAATCCTGAATGTAAATTATTTAATGATTTGTAACATTAAACAATTAAATCTCTCTAATTTCTGTATACAATATGTTGACATTAAGACTTTTGTTCTTTCATATATACAACTCATAATCCACATTACCATAAACAAAACATTTTGTTTTTATTAATTCACATAGGGCATAGTTGTTTTACACTGAGATTTACCAGATTACAAGGAACATGCATAATGTCTATTAGGCTATGTTCCCACTTCCACGATTTTATTTGCAGTACCGTTTAGAATCGCGGCTGAGTGATTGCAGCCAGGAAGTTTTGAATGGGCCTGATCGCGGTCATAGACCTGAATGGGCGCAGTTAAAAATAGCATGTAATTTTAACAGTGCCCATTCACTGTCTATGACCGCGATTAGGCCGGGCGGGGCAAGATGTCATCACTTTCGGATTCTGCTTGAGTCTAGAGATGAAATCGTGAAATTGAATTTGTGAATTAATGACATCTTGCCCCTCCCGGCCTAATCGCGCCCATAGACAGTGAATGGGCACTGTTAAAATTACATGCTATTTTTAACTGCGCCCATTCAGGTCTATGACCGCGATCAGGCCCATTCAAATTAATGGAGGTGATCAGGCTGATCGCCTATGTGGGAACATAGCCTTAATATCCCTGGTGTTATAGGCAGGTGTTATCCTCTATGCAAAAATCGGTACAAAGGAAGATTTTTTTTATTCTACAAACCTTCCCTATCGATAGTCACACATGTTGACGTCACCATCCATCAGGGACAAGTAAAGGAGCCGGATACACACATCAGGTGCTAAAAAAGGTAAGAAACCATTGCGTTACATGCTGGTCACCTAGGTTTTTTTCAGTCAAAGCTGGACTTGGGGTAACAGCCTTAAAGAGTATGTATAGTTATCCTCACTTTTAATATGAGGTTATATTTATTTGGTTGGACAAATAAACAGTTATAGGAGTTCTTATAAGTCTGATGTGAAAATCATTTGACTATATACATATATGTTGGTTTTGGTCACATTATTTTAAAAGTATGGACCCCCAAGGTTAGTATTTGAGGCCATGTATTATTATTATCCATCCTATGTTAACATAAACTCTATTCATTGTTGTCTGTCAATCCACTTGACAAATTTCAATGGCAACATTGTATGTGTTTTATGATTACTGAATATGTATGGGTGATTCAACAAAGACAGGAAGTTGTGCCTGCAGATGGGTGAGCACTATAGCTCATTTATAGTGTCATTTCTTCTTACCTGCCAGCTTGTAGATTTCTTTAGAATGTACATAGAGCTTTAAGCAATTTGGCATCAAATTGTTATGCATTGTAAAGAAATTGTAAAGAAAACTTGTTACAAAACTAATTAAAAAAACAAGCAGGATATTTTCGGCTTGCTAACCATGTGACTGTGTAATTATATCACTGTTTTTTCAGCTAATATTTCTTTATTTCAATGCCTTCAGTCCTGACTGTCTCACAATTACAGTTTATACTGGTAAATATAGAGTTAAAAGGGATGGCACATATTCAGCTTTTCATTGTCCTTGAGTATATCAAACAGATGGCATTGCCTTTGAGTGAGGTTATTGGGGCCCTGAAATCTGGTGTAGGGGATGATAAATGATTAGTTATTTCCAGTTTTAAAAGACTGTCCAGGAGGCTGAGTTGAAATGAATAGTTTCTCAGATAAAAGAGTATTTCAAGATTCTACTACCTGTTTTTCCATTTTTCCTGCCAGATATAAGATAAATCAATGTAACAGCTTTGTTAAATGGCTTCTTACTTTTTTGTAATAAAACATCTTGTGATCATTGTTCTTATGAATAAATATATATATATATATATATACACAAGATAATGAAGCAGATGAAAGTTTTGAATAGTTATAATAATACATTGTAAACATTAAAATTAAGATAATATTTGTATATTTGTTTAATCATCTCCTTTTCTTTTTTATTACTAAAATTTAGTTGAAAAAAGTATCCACCCCCCTTCTTGAACCTACCAAATATAAAAGCCATATTGGGCTTCTGAGAGCATAACGAGTCTGCTTTAGGACCATTGGCTTGACCCTAAACAATTAGATTTTTGTTTTACCAAAACCATATAATATGAGGGACAATGAGGTCTACCTATGTTATATCTCAGAGGACACTATACTACATAGTTGTTGTAGAATTAAAGGATATCTGACAGAGAGATCTAAAGGTGTATGGCCAGCTTAAGTCCTGTGTGGATATGGCTGCACCATCAGATGCAAATTGTTAGAAATTCCTAGTAAACCTGTTACATGCTTGTACAATTAACCGATATTTACCAACACATTCCATTCTAATCACTCAATTGATTATGGTAAAAACTGTGTTTGGCCAGTCTATAGAACAAGAAATGAAGGCAAACATGACAAAGCTAAACTTATAAAAATTAATAATAGCTTTTAAATCAGCTCAATATTTCAAAAACTAAAAACATATATGTGTCTTTTGTTTTCTCTGTAAAAGCAGAAACTGAGTAAATACCGATATCTTATTAAGATGCAATAAACTCATGATAATGTTTCATACTGAAATATTTATATGTTTCACTCCCTTCACTCTGATCAATAATTTAGTTCATTGATCAGATAACAGTCACAGCATTTGTACAATCGTTTTTGTTTACAAAGAATCACTATATATATAAGTAAGACAGTTTATTAATATTGAAGACATGTATTAGCCTTTCATACAAGCTTGACATTTTACACAAAGCTATATACAAGTCGTGTTGTTTTTTTTATTATATTGAAATTATCAATGATAAGATGTCCTAGATTGTAGATGCCAATTTTTAGAGAACCATCTAACAGACTTTTAATACTGTATATACTCGAAGCCGAGGTACCTAATTAAAGTAAAAAAAAATCTGGAAAACTTAATGACTCGAGTATAAGCCTGGGGGGATGCAGCAGCTAAGGCCCAGAAACACACAGCAAATGTTCTTTTGTTAGGAGTTGTTATTTTTTAATTCATGATATCATTACTTAAATTGCTGGAGATGTAGAGAAGGGTTGTGGGAACCTTGTAAAGAGAAAAGTATTACTCTAGTATATTTTTCAAATGTTTCCACAAACGTTCTCTACTTTTTCAGTAAATTTGGTGATGATAGCATGTTTGGGGGCTTTGCAAGTCACTCATAAATTTATTTTTTTAAGCATATATATGCTATATATTTAAAGCTGTTGGAGGAGAGGTAAAAGGTTGTCTCTTTTCTTTTATCTGTATTATTATAAAGATATTGTATTTATTATTTGCATTTATTTATACATTTCCTGACCTGAAGTTTTAATAAGAAGTAAGAAGATATTTAAAATTTCATTATACAGCAGAGCGTTGCATGCTTGAAGAATACTTCCGATTTTTTCACACTCTGCTGGCTGTAGCTCCGTGCTCCAACCGGCAGAACAAAAGTTAAGGAGACAGGGAAACTGCCTCTGTCTATGTGAGAGCAAGCAGCGTGAGGCAGCTCCTACATACACAGTTAAGGCCCCCATCCACATTTCAATTTCCCTACAATCCATGTCAGATTCAATCATAATTTATAATCGCCGTTGGTTCGATCGAACAAAGTACTATCCAAACTCCCACATGGAGAAACCAATATTTGGTCAATGTCGATTCGATCCATCAAAATAATAATTGAAAGAAAGTTGATCATAAATACACCAAAATGTCTGCCAATGGATGTATAGTATGCTAATTATTTAACTGTAACTAAAATCGGTCGGGCTCAACAAAATAACATTCTATGTACATTCGATCGATTAAAATTTTCCGTCATGTCTGATTATTTTTCGAACAAACTTTTGTCCAATTTTGATTGAACTAGGTCGATCGAACCATGTTGACAGGCATCGATTTTGATCGATCGACTTTAAAATTGATCGGTTTAGGTTGATCGAACAGGAAAATTTAAACGTGTATGTAGGAAAAGCTGCCAGCAGGCAGCAATTTCATCCGGCTCTGCTACTGCATTGTTTATGTCAGCAAGACTCCCAGCTGACATAAACAATGCAGAACAGATGGAAGATCGGCTTGTGAAGGGCGCAGGTGGTCATGCCTTCACATCATAGGCTGCCGTTACAGGAGCAGACGTTCCCTATTGAAAGATTTACCCCATTGTTGCTGTTATGGTGTCAACTTACTTTTTTAAGAACAGTTAGAGAGTAAATATTGGTAATCACCACCGTATTAACTTAAATTATAAATGAAAGGTGTAGTATTATTGTATTTAAAGTAATAGTAGTATTGTGTCTGCAATGATAGTGGAATGTATTTTTATAACTTCTTCTATTTCGTTGTGTTCTATGGGAAGGTATTCTTTGCTACCTTTACTGGTAATCCTGTTGATCAGTCATTAAATGTGACAGGACATTAGTTCTCCCCTACCGACAGTGACAGTAAAGAAGATATAACATGTATCCTAGGAATTCCTTCTGACCAGCCAGTATCTAATAGCTGAAAGCACATTTACAGTCCCATGTTTGTCTAAAAAACATCTTCCCTGGCTTTACAGCCACATGACCTGAAAGGAATGATCTAGATAAAATATACCTCTATGAGAAAATAATGCCAAAATTATTGACATGAATGTGATCAAAGACCAAAAAATAGCTATGGGTACCGGCATTATTGTTACTACAGCGCATTTACGTACTAACAAATAGAAGGTATAGGATCCTGCTCGAACCAGGAACAGACATGTCCATAAATCACGGTCAATCATGTATGGACACCACACAGCCCCATCACAAGCCAGGGACACAGGAAAGGGGGCGGAGCTGAGCACGGGCTGCTGTGCACAGTGCGGTGGGGAGCCCCTCTCGTTGCAGCCATCCTGTGTTCCGCTCTCAGCGCTGCCTGTCAGCAGCCCCCAGCTGGTGTTCTGAGATATATTTCTACCATGTGATATTCTCCTAAATATCACGGGAAATACCTCACATTACCGGGTGTACACAGGACCAGGGTCCCCATCAAATGGGGATCATTGTGGAGAGCGAAGCACATCGATGTCACCATGCTGCAATCGAACTGGTATCGACCCGTGTATGAGGGGCTTTAGAGTCACAATCAGTGTTCAGTTCAGGATTAATGAGACTTGTTTTGGGAGGCAGCAATTTGTCAACTCTTATCCTTGTCCCTACGTGACCATTACATTTTGTTAACCTTCATTCTACCTTTAATACTGTGAGTGCATTATTTTCTCTTTCCCTTCACCATTAACATAACTTAACTTGGTTGTGGTTGCCTCATGCCCTTGTTCCAATGAAAATCGTTAACTATATTTTAAATGTAACCTATGTAATAGAGTTTAGCAGTCAGGAGATCACAAATGTAAAACTGGCATATCGAACTCTACAACATTGCAGTAAAGGAGCCAAAATCCACAAAATCAGATACCATTCAGATATTAATCTCAATTTCAAGGCTTGCCCAGATAAAAAAAATGTCTTCAGTGTTTTGATGAAAGATGTAAAGCATGCATTCAAGTTAAGGTTTTAAAACAATTAGATAAGTATGAATTAATCAACATCATTGAATTCATTTTTAAAGGTTATCTCTATGGCATGTTCAGTATGGATTAATTTGTGCTATTTATTGAAGCCCGGATGGATAAAACAAATACAATTAGAATTATATGAGCAAATGCTATTTCTAAGACCTTCTAGCAGAAGGAAATAGCTTTATAACAAAATTACATAACAGCTGTTATTGCTAGGGACCAGCACAATAATATTTTTTTTTGTCTTTTCGTCTGTCTCTGTTTCCAGAGAGAATTATTTAACAGAAGTGACTTCAAGGATATGAGCTATAGAAGCAGGCAGGGAGAATGAACCTGAGTTGTCTCCTATATAATATACAAATACATCTATCAGTACAGAACATAAAAAGTAAATAACAGATGGGATGTTATGATAGGTTGAGGTGCACTTTCAAACCGGAGTCAAATAATATCTACCTTTTTCCTTCATTTATCATCTGCAGAATTTCATTTTGCTATTGAACTGCCTTTGTAAATATCACAGCAAATGTAAAACAAAGTCTAATGTACAGCAAAGGTAAATGGGAGATTTCATGATGTGTAGGAGACAGTAAACCATGACTAAGTTCATGATGGAAATCCTTCTTTATGTGTTTCTGTGTAACTGTCTAGCTAAATGTATAAATATATAGAACATTCAGTTTTATTGTAGTATGGACATAAAAACATTTTTTTATCAAAACTAAATTAATTAAATTCATTAAAACAGTTTTGATTTCATGTGGAGACAAATAAAATGATAGTTTATTGATAGCGTTCAAAATGAAAATGTTGATTATGCATAGAATTATATAATGTGTAGTTAGGTGTAGTGTTGAGTGCGAATGTTCGAATAGCATTTTTTTCTTTTGAATATCGGCACTTCGTGACAGTTCGCAAAGATCTCGAAAATACAGTGCTTTATCTTCGTAATCTGGAATATTCAGGTCAGTTTTCCGTGCGAATGCAGATTTTTTCAGGAATCCCACTAAAATACCTGTCTTCGAGCAAGTTTAATGCTGCCTGACATTGCAATCAGAATATTTACATGTAAACGTGCTGATATTTGCAAAAAGTAAACAGTGTATTTAATATTTTCAAATTCATGTTATATTTGGAGAATAATAATCGCGAAATGTTGCAAATTCTAATATTTCCTAAGCCTCTCATCCCTAATTAGGGATAACATGTTCTCCTTGGAAGAGTTCTGCAAGAAAACTCATGATCTACTTGAACCACTGATCAGATTGACCTTCTTCTTGATTCACTTGTCAGGAGGATTTGATGATGTCTATTTGTTGTGTAGACTAAAACAGCATCAGCCAATAAGAGCCCTTGAACATGGTATAATCACCAAACTTGCTGGATGTAGCAGGCTACAAAAAAGTATTGCTCTAATACAAATAGTTTTTGCATAAATTGTGTTCAAAATCATTTCGACTTAGCAATGTTCACTACATCTTCTCTACAGCTACATTGTGGTGATGAGAGCATGTTCAGAGGCTTCACAATCAACTCACAACAAGTCAACCGTTTCTATACAGGGGCTTCCTAGTTGCATTTAAAAATGCAGTTCATGATTTTTAACAAATATTTTGTAACTGATTTTGTTAAATGTCCTTAACTTTTAGATACTGTATTGTTTACAATAAGATTGGTGGTAAAATTGTGTTGTATTGTAAACCATTTAGATACTTTACTGTCTGCATAAACATTGTGATATAAGTACATTTAAAGGCTGAAGATTTCGGAGGAAGATTTACCTTATTTAAGTTCTAATAGGCACCTTAATAAAAATGTTAATATTATATTTTATGTTCCAATACAGAACAATAAAAACAGCATTTGTATTATTGCTAATGAAAGAATAAGCCCCACGAGTATTCCTTTTCTGGGTTGATTAGATAATGGAGTAATTAGCCAACTTGATCGATTCATTTATCTTGTTACCTCTAAAACAGATAATTATAGCACAGCGGCAATCTCAGCACTTAGATGAGTTAACAGAAAGAAAGATGTCTAATGCAACACCTGTAAGAATAATAAGATGAGAAACCAAAAAAAAACCCTAATTGAATTAGGATAACACCCAATGCCACTTGCTGGCCTATTGTCTCTACAGAAATGCATGTTAGGCATTCCTGACTATAGCGGGGCCTTCAGACATTCCAGATCAATGCTTGCCATTCCTGTATTCTAATACTTTAGTTACTTTGCTGTTTATGCATTCTACAATGCTACCCAGCCACATTAAAATTCTGTGCTTGTAGTCAAACTGATTGTGTATTCTGCAGGAGCAAGGACCTTCACTCCACTTCACAAATGGCAATATTTTTCATTATGCCCTTACATTACAAGCAGCAGAAGAGAAAGCCACCCAAGCATCTTGCAAAACAACCATCAGAATTTTAGAAAACACAGAACCTATGCCAGATTTTTTAGCTCCAGTAACCAAAATCAAATCATTAATAATATTTGTTAGACACTATGCTTAGATTGAAGTCTCTTTGCAGCTTCATGTATGTAGAAGATTGTTCTATTAAATGAAACATTACTGAAGAATAATCGCTAATCAACAAGCTTACAGGTTGACTTAATATTAAGCTGGACTCAAAAAAGATGTTTTTACATTTTGTCTGTTATAAGAAAAATGTTAAATGTTATATAAGTTCCTGTAAGGAGCTTCCGTAAAACCTCCCATTCATATATTGATGCTTTTGATATTTGAAATCAAGAGATGGTATAAGGTATGAGGTTTCTTTCTTCTAAGAAAGGGCCTAAGGCTGGATTCACAACACTGTCATGCTCTGAAACCTGCTGTGTGCAGGTTATTGGGCAGCATTTATTTAATACTGCCAACCCCCCCACCCATAAAAGCCATGCAACTGTGAGAAACTGACCGGGGAACCCTGGCAGTGACACTTTTTGGACATTCGGTCAGTCATAACAACATGTTCCCCACTGACCATGTAAATTAGCCCCAAGGGTGGTACGTCATACTGTTCTTGCCTCAAATATTTGTTTGTATGATGGCATTAAAGCAAATAGATGTAGCAGAAAATTTTTTTGGGAAGGAATGGAAGGGGTAAAACCTTTGGGATGACAACTTTAATGCTTTACCTTTATTTCTGACTCTGTAACAATAATTACCTGAAAAAAATCAGATAAGCAAATTTCCCCAGTGGGGATCCCCGATAGCAATAACATTTTTACTTGACCCATTTCTTAAAGTTGTTTGTAATAATACGTTTTTAACTTACCTTTTCTTTCTATCAGTTGTATCATTTTTGTTAATGTGTAAACGTAATTGCACGTTACTTCTTATTGGAGATATGGCACCTCACCAGTAGCTGCAAAATATGTGGTCTAGACACCAAGACATGAGAGATCATGGGGTCTCCTATGCAACTAAGTAGCATTGTAAAAGCAGACGTTTAAATCAAAGGCCTTAAAAAAAAAACTTTAAACGTCATACAAATGTAAAGTAAATAGCTTCAAGAATTGTTCGTAATAAGGACAGAAGGCATTGTAACCATGATATCAAATCTTCATACAGATACAATTTACTGGTCTATCTAGAGTGTGGAGATGAGTGTAGAGATAAATTTTGACTAGCTAACTTAATAAAAAACTACTATAACAGTACTTTACTTTAAGTAATGTTACCACAACCCTTTTCTTATCAAGCTATTTTTGTTTAGATACCATGTTCAAGGGCTTTTCAAATTTGGCAACCATCTCTAGAAAAGGTAAAGTTCATTTTAAAGTGATACATTTTGTGTAGCAAAGGCATCACTGATTCATTCATTGTGTTTCTGACTTGCTTCATGGCTACCAGGCAATAATGCACATTGCCGCGAAAAAGTTCAGCCTCACACCATTTTTGTTGTTTAAGCAGCTACTGCTGCAATAGCTGATAAAGAAGAAAAATATCAAATTATTTAAATAGTTTAGTTGAAATACAAAACTGGAAACATATCAAGTTAGCAACCAAGAGACATGCTGTTATGTCATCCTGCTTCAGACATTCATCAGACATGCATCCTCCAATTCTGTTTTGGTTGAATTCTTTTGGTGCCCGGATATGCCAAGTAGCTTTGAACTTTGGCTACACAGCAGGTCTCTGTAGACTCTTACTG
>CM070033.1:67432563-67461559 GCA_036250615.1 Ptychadena robeensis | reverse complement strand
GTCCTCCATACTGACCATCACCACCAGTGTCCTCCATACAGACCATCACCACCAGTGTCCAGCTCAAATCCCATTGACTATCATTATAGAAATCCTTGGTGCGGATTTAGTGTGTGAAAAAAAATTTTCTTGGGAGTTTTGCCATGGATCCCCCATGTCATTGTCCAGGTGTTTGACCCCTTGAAACAACTTTCCCAACACTATTGTGGCCAGAACTGGTCCCTTTGTTTTTTAAAATTCGTCTCCCATTGAAGTCAATGGCGGGTTGGCCAGTTCGCCGGGTTTGCGAACTTTTGCGCTAGTTCGCGTTCGCCGTTCGCGATTCCGGGTTCGCGCCATCACTTTTTCTCACATTGCTTTTGTTTAACTTCATGCCACTATTCCTGCAGAAAAACAAACAGCTCAGCTTTGATTTGTGGCCATCCATTAGGGTCCCCATACACCTTAAGATTTCTCTGGTAGATTTCTTTGAGATCTCCTTTTGTTTTACCAAAACCATGTGATTTGAGAGACTTTCAAGTCAACCATCAAGTCTACCTGTGTTCAATCACAGAGGACCCTATACTTCATAGTTGTTGGTAGATCTAAAGGATATCTGACAGAGAGATCTAAAGGTGTATGGCCAGCTTTATTTTTTATGTAATTCTGAAAGTTTTAAAGTAGGATTACAATCTGGAGATTGGGCTGGCCAAGAAAGACTGCCTCATTTAGACTTTAGTTCCCCTGGCTGTGTGACATAGAGCATTGTTACAGAGTTGGGAAACATAGTGCTAGCAGAATGAATAACGTTTTTCTTGGAAAACTTTGTATGTTCCCTCATAATAACACATCTACTATGTAAAGTAATCAATGTATAGCTTGTATAACAGTGTAAACATGCTTTCCCCTCAAAATAACTCAGCACTCTGCCATTAATATCTAAACTTTAAATATCATACTTACAAAAGTAAGTACACCCCTGAGAAAAATATCCAAACTGAGCACAAAATGTCAATATTTTGTGTAGCCACCTATATTCTCTGGCATTGCATTACCTCTCTGGGGCTTGAAATTCTCTAGAGCTTCACTGGTTGTCACTGGAATCCTTTTCCACTCCTTCATCATGACTAGTGATGGCCAAACTGTTCGCAAGGCAGCATAATATGTTCGCTTGTCTTCCCCCGGCGAACAGTACAGGTGTTTGACCCGCCCTGTTCACTGGCGGAAAAAAGCCAGTATCTCGTAAAAGAAGACCGGCAGAGAGAACAAGAGACTGCAGAGAGAAACCGATCTCTCGTGAAAGAATGTGCATTAATTACAGTCTGTCAGCTTTAATTTGAGGGCATTTACATCCAAATCAGGTGAACGGTGTTGAAACAACAACAGTTTGCATATGTGCCTCCGACTTGTTAAGGGACCAAAAGTAATGGGACAATTGGCTTCTCAGTCTGTGTGATGACCTCACGGCTAGTCAAATGAACCACAACTTTAGTGACTAAGATGACTAAACTCCAAAATGTATAAGTTGTTAATGCCCTTATATATATAGTCAGGCTCCCTACCATGGTTATAGTGGCAATTACATTCTGATGTGGAACAATTTAAGTAAGGGTTTTACTACATGTGTGATTTTAATAGCTTCATAGTAAGAGATTTAATCCATTCTGACAGCTGTCTTAGCTGAAATGTATTTAAATGATGCAGCTGTCAACTAGGAGTTAAATCTAGTTCTAACTAGTAATTACATTTTCACATAGATTCATTCTTTTACGTTAGTTTTATATAGTGTAAAGAAGGATATAAACCTGTCTGTGACCCCCTACTAGAGACATTTTCCTTTATTTCGGTAAATAAATTCATGGCAATTCATTTAAAATTAGAGGAATCCCATTTTGGACTGCAATTGGAGAGATTTTTAGGATTTTTAGAATGTTAAAGGTTGTCTCACTTTTTAGTCCAAGATATATCATATGTGTAGGACCCATTCATTGTAGGACCCATACACTGAAGGATTAACCCTTATTTTTGAGCAAATCTTGGTAAGTGGCACTGTGGACATAGATTAGGCTTACTTATGTTCAGTGTTAGGGTTTATTTCCACAGCGCAGACAGGGATTTGGATGTAGCCCATCCATATACATCCCTACCGCAAACCTGTCTCCACGGCATTGAGCCGGGCCGCCCATAACACCTTGGAATCATAGCCTTAGTGTCTTATTATGAACTATTGGTCAGTCTAAAGGTCAATTTTAAATATGAGATGGGTTCTATGAGCAGAAGATTCATTTATACTAAACCATTACTATAATCAGCATTAACATAGGAGGAGAATTGCTTATTTTTATAAAAGTCATTAGTGTTTTGTCTTAAAACTACTATAATTATAATATAAATTGTTAGAATTACATAGAATAAAACATAAAATAAAATAGACTGTAATATGTTTAATTGTTAGAACCCTGCATGTACTGTGTGTCATCACATCCTTAAACAAAACTGCAGCAATTTTTCATGTAGATCTTTTTTCTATGAAAAAAGTTATGTTGAAAATTAAATATGTTTACACATGCCTTCTACTTCGATTATCCAGCACATGGGAAGTATTCAAATGAGTTTGTTCAGGAAAGCAAAACTATTCCCTGATCATTACAAAGTAGAAAATATTCGGTGAAATAAAAGGAGAATTTCCATAGTTTGCTTTAATCACATCTAAAGTACTGAATTTTTATCATTAGCAGATCTAATTCATGTATTTATGATACATTATAAATAAGTATGGCATCAATAGAAGGGAATATACAGATTAGGTTATAAAAACCCCGAAGGATATTTTATATTCATCACTTCTAATATGTAATTTGACTTTTAAATGGTTCTACCAGTAATGTCTGCACTGGTAGTTTTCTAACAGGTCTTAATATACAGAAACTTTTTATAACATAAATTCCTTCATATCCCCTATCACTTTTGACTGGGGACCCTGGTCCCCATCCGAAGGAATGTCTTTCTAGGCAAGATTTACAGACATGTCAGTTACCTGCTCGACAGACCTGTCTTCGATTGGGATCAACCGATAAACCGAAGACAGGCATCCACGGCTATATTTGTTTATAGATTAGAGCACAATCGAGCGCAGTAAACACGCACATTGCTCGATTGTGCGCTAGGCTCTAATCTATTAGGAATCAAGCCATGTATTGACACCTTTTACAGTTTTGTTCAGATGTGTCAGACATTTGTGTTGCTTGCAAAGATTTCACCAAGTATTCAAGTATACATGTCTTTAAGACTGTACATACTAGGTTCCTGTCCTGTACAGAACAAAACTGACAATATCAAGTGGATTTAAATGCCCACATACTGTAATGTTACCTTTTTGAAGAGTAATTTTTAGCCTATGTATTTAGAAATTCAGGTACTTCCACTGCTGATTCCTACATAGAATTGCTAATCCTTACTTTGAAGACAAAAAAGTATAAACTGATTGGTGTACTAGCATGTAGACAGAACACTGATTCTGTGGTAGGCAGATTCTACTACTATGATTCATCTAAATAACATCTGCCTCTTTTTGCTCTACCAGCTTTCTTCTATATGTTCCCTAATCAAAGCAAAGGGCTGCAACCTAGGAACCATCAACAGAAAACCCCCATAATACCTTGGAGTGTACTTTGGTCAACTCTAGCCATATTCATAGACTTTAAACCATGCATTTGCTTGGTGACAAAGAGGGTTCACCACCTCAAAGACAATATAGATCGCTACAGAGTTCTTAACTGTTTGCATTTCTGTCATTCTAGTAGATTTGCCTTTTCTTATAGCTGTTCGTAGACAATAGATGACAGACATGGTAATGTGTCTCAAGCATGGCAGGGCTACATTCCATGGTTGTATTATGTGTGGCGTTTATTGTCAGAATGCAATACATTTATAGACATATTGTCTGTATAACATTCAGTACAAAACAGAAATGCTGCACAATTTGCGATAAATGATATACAAAAACATGTTTGGTTGTCAGTTGAATATCTTAAGGTCATCAAGATTATCTTTACAGGGAGAACCCAGGTTTAAGCATAAAATATATATTTTTTATACTTTGTATATATACAAGCATTGGCAAAGAACACGAAGTACTATAATATGTTCATATGATATATATATATATGTTAGTAATCAAAAGTAAAAGGAATGCACAAAGTAAGCCAACAGTACTATTTGGAGTAATAATTCTCTTAAGAGTAATAAATGAATGGAGCAGAGGACACCCCATTCAAAATAGTCAACAGGGTCGCAAGAAGCGTGTGGAACAACAAAGGCGCAAAATAACTGCCCATGAACTGAGAAAAGTCAAGCGTGCAGCTGCCAAGATGCCACTTGCCACCAGTTTGGCCATATTTCAGAGCTGCAACATCACTGGAGTGCCCAAAAGCACAAGGTGTGCAATACTCAGAGACAGAAAGGCTGAAAGACGACCACCACTGAACAAGACACACAAGCTGAAACGTCAAGACTGGGCCAAGAAATATCTCAAGACTGATTTTTCTAAGGTTTTATGGACTGATGAATAGTGATGGCCCGAACTGTTCGCCGGCAAACTATCAGCGGCGAACATCGCATGTTCACGTTCGCGCTTTTTCACGAACATATGGCGAGTTCGACCCGCCCCCTATCTTTTTGCATTGAAGAAACTTTGACCCTGTGAGTCACAGTCAGCAGACATAATCCAGCCAATCAGCACCCCCCACCTCACGGACCATTCCACCCCCTATAGCACAACAAGGAGAGGACGCCATTACACATGCTGCTGAGAAGGAGACAGTCAGTTTCTAGAGCTGCTGTTGCTGCATAGGGAACCATTAGCTAGGCAGTGTTCTTTGTCATCTACAGTGTACTCTTCTTCATTGCTGTTACTCTGCTGTCAGGACAGAGTCTTGAAAAGACCCCAAAAGCCCTTTTTAGGGCTATTTTTTTGCTACCCTGTTGCCTGCTGGCTGGCATGCCAGGCTGCTGCCAGTGATTCTGCAGCCACATATTACACAGTGCCTACTGCCAGTGCTCATATCTGGTGGCACTTAATTATCACTGGGGATTTTTTCACCCTACAGCCTTTGTGCCAACTGTGTGTGCGCCCACACTGCCCCAGTGCCATCCATAGTTATGGCGGCACTTTGTTACCCCAGGGGGATTTTTTTTCACCCTATTTTAGGGTATTAATAATATGCACGGCTTTCTGTCCATTAAAGCCTGTGCAAACTGTGTGGGCGCCCACACTGCCAGTGCCCACCCATAGGTTATCTGGTGGCACTTTGTAACCCAGGGGATTTTTTCACCCTATTGTAGGGTAGTAATAAATATTGAAGGCTTTCCGTCATTAAAGACTCGTGCCAACTGTGTGTGCGCCCACATGCCCAGTGCCCACCCATAGTGTATCTGGTGGCACTTTGTAACCCCAGGGTTTTTTTCACCCTATGTAGGGTGTATTAATAAATATTGCATGGCTTTTGTCCATTAAAGCCTTGTGCCAACGTGTGTGTGTGCCCACAATGCTCAGAGTGCCCACCCATAGTTATCTGGTGACACTTTGTAAACCCCATGGGATTTTTGTTCACCCTATTGTAGGGTATTAAAAATATTGCAGTCTTTCTGTCCATTAAAGCCTGTGGCAACTGTGTGTGCGCCCACACTTGCCCAGTGTCCACCACATAGTTATCGGTGGCACTTTGTAACCCCAGGGGATTTTTTTTCACCCTATTGTAGGGTATTATTAATATTGCACGGCTTTCTTCTCATTAAGCCTGTGCAACTGTGTGTGCGCCCACACTGCCCAGTGCCCCCATATTATTGGTGGCACTTTGTAACCCCAGGGGATTTTTTTTCACCCTATTGTAGGGTATTAATAAATATTTGCACGGCTTTCTGTCATTAAAGCCTTGTGCCAACTGGTGTGCGGCCACACTGCCCAGTGCCCACCCATAGTTATCTGGTGACACTGTTGTAACCCAGGGGAATTGTTTTCACCCTATTGTAGGGTATTAATAAATATTGCCAGGCTTTCTGTCCATTAAGCCTTGTGCCAACTGTTGTGCTGCCAGTGGACCACCCATAGTTTATCTGATGGCACTATTGTAACCCCAGGGATTTTTTTACCCTATTGTAGGGTATTAATAACATATTAGGGCTTTCCGTCCATTAAAAACCTTGTGCCAACTGTGTGTGTGCGCCCACAACTGGCCCAGAGCCCAAGCCACAGTTATCGGTGGAAGGGTTAATACCCAGCAATTTTTTGGTACACCTATTCATAAAGGGGTATTACTAAAAAGTGCACGGCTTCCATCCATACAGCCTTGTGCCAACTGTCCAGTGCCCACCAGAGTTATCTGCTAGCCACAGAGCCTTGTACGCAAAACCAGATAAAAACTGACAGGCAGAGGCAGACCATCCCGCAGGGGTCGTTGGTGGGTGATATTTCCTTTGGCCTAGAATAATGGCCAGTGTTCAAGAGGCCACTACCATCAACCACAAGAAATGCTGGGGACTTAGTTGAATGGTTACACAGAGGACACCCAATCTTCGACATCCACCACTCTGACCTGGAACGCACCATCCTCCGCATGCTCGGCTGCGACACCTCTCAAGTTGCCCACTCACCTGCCTGCCACCAATACCTAGCACCACAGCCGCTACATTTGACCCATAAGAGGAGATGTTTTGCACATCCTTTTGAAGAGGAGATGAGTGATGCGCACAATTATTGCCAGAGCAGTAGATGACATGGACAGCCTCTAACAGGTAGCCATTACACACATGGAGGTGACGGGGGTGTGTGTGAGATGACGATGATGTTGTACATGAGCTGCTTCCTTTGCTGAGGAGATAGAAGTGAAGCGGTTTGATGATGATGATTGACGATGTGTCCGTGGATGTCACGTGGGTGCCCACACCAAGAGAAGGAGAACAGGGGGAGGGAAAGTTCAGATGAGAGAGACAGAGAGGAGGAGGGAGAGGTTGTAAGCAGGGGGAGGTCATCGCAAGGAGGCTAGTGGCACAGTCAGGCAGCATGTATGGGCCCATGGGGTCAGCCAGACAGCACGCCAATCAACGCATGCTGTTGCCACCACCAGTAGGCCGTCAGTGCAAAGCTCAGCAGTGTGGCATTTTTTTTGTGTCGTGGCCGCTGATGCACAAAATGCCATTTGACAACTCTGTGCAACAAGATAATGAGTCGTGGGGAAGTCCAAAACCCACCTCGGTACAACACTGCTTTGAGAAGGACATGCATGTCGCATCACAAACGCCTATGGGATCACAAATGGCTAGAAGCAGCACACACATCGAAGCCACCCTCCTCCTCCATGTTCCAGCACTCTTCAGCACATTCAACCACTTAAACCGCGGTAAAAAAACAAATGTCACAGAGTCACCACCTGCCGTCGTGTGACAATCGCCTCTTAGCCCGCCAGCTTTTTCATACCGAGTGGAAGTCTGAGGCCCTCAAAAAATTTGTGGCATTGGGACACCGCAGTGGAAGGTTACACGGTCGATATTTTTTGTTCCAAAACGGCATCCCCAATCTTTATTACCTTGTGGAAAAAGGAAGTCATAGCATCTTGGATACAGTGTTGGGGCAAGGGTAATCTGACCAATGATACTGGTCTGCAAAGCACGGTCAGGGCAGGTATATCACGTACACTGCGCATTGGGTAAACCTGCTGACAGCTGCCCAACATGGAATGGGTGGCTCTGCAGCCGAGTTGGTGACACCGCCAAGACTTGCAGGCAGGCTGCTGCCACCTCTTCTACTCCTCTACTCCACTCCTCCTCGGCTGAGCCTCTTTCTCTGATGCATATGGCTCCACATCATCTGCATCCCCTGCAGCTCCCCAGGGGCTATTCCACATCCCGGATACGACAGTGTCACGCTGTCTTGGGGCGACTTGCTGAAAGCAGAGAGCCACACCGGAACCAGCACTCTGTCGCCCTTAACGCACAGGTGGCTCAGTGGCTGACCCCGCACCAACTAGGAGATTGGCAAAGTGGGTTGTGACAACGGAAGCAATCTGTTGGCGGCATGAATTTGGGCAAGTTGTCACATGTGGCACAGTACCCAGGCTTAAGGAGGTCCTCAAGCAGGCTAGGAAGGCTGTGTGCCCATTCAGGCGTCTACACGGCTAGGCGAGTTTTCGGAAATTCAGCGGCGAAAGAACATGCCAGTGAGGCGCTTGATTTGCGACAGTCCGACGCGTTGGAATTCAACACTCAATTTGTCGACCGCCTGCTCCAACAAGAAAAAGTGTCAACGAGTATTTGTATCACCGGGGTGCTAGGACAGCCTCTGCGGAGCTGGGTATTTTTTTGCCACGTTCTGGACGGTCATGCGCAATGCCTGTAGGCTCATGGGTCCTTTGAAGAGGTGACAAACCTGTAAGTCGCAGCGAAGGCAAAATCAGCGACCTCATCACCATTTGCCTTCTTCCTGGAGCGTGCCCTGCAAGAGTGCTGGATCAGGCTGTGGATCAGCGTGAAGAGGAAGAGGAAGAGTTATGGTCACCATCACCACCAGAAACAGCCTTAGCAGCCTCGCTGTCACGACCTGCGGCAACGATGGAAGAGGAGTTGTGGAGTCAGAGAGGAGGAATGTGGCTTTGAGGAGGAGGAAGCCCACCTCAACAGGCATCCAACTGTGCTCCTGTTGGTCACCTATCTGGGACTCTTGGGTTGTACGTGGCTGGGGGGGGAAACAGACCCTTAATGACATGAGTGAGGAGGAGGAGAGGAAATAAATAGCTCGGCATCCATCCTCGTCGACATGGGGTCTTTCATGCTGTCGTGCCTGTTGAGTGATCCTCGTATCAAAAGGTGAAGGAGAACGATTGTACTGGGTGGCCACACTACTGACCCCGATATAAGCAGAAAGTAGTGGGTATTAACGGTTTTTCGGGAGGTCGAGAGGATGCAGCAGTTTAGAGCTAAGCTACAAAATCTGCTCTACACCGCTTTTAAGACGATGTCAACAGACAACGTGGCTCTACAGGGGAGAGGTGACACTAATCCTCTGCGTACCAAAAAAAAAAAAAAAAAAAAAACGAACAAAGGAAAGAAAAAAAAAAAAAGCAACCGGCAAGGACAAAAAGGGCGGCTTCAACAGACGTGATGTTGAGTGGAGGACAATGCGGAGCTTTTTAAGTCCTACGAGCTCACCACAGCGCTTCGGGATCCACCCGAGAGGAACAACTAGACCGAGCAGATCGCAGACTGACCTCGCCGTAACTGCAGATATTGGACACTACTGAGAAGCGATGAAACCCCTTGACTACTGGGTGTGCAGACTTGACCTGTGGCCAGAGCTATCCCACGTTTGCTGCTTGAACTCTGTCACGGTCCGTGCTTCTAGTGTGTCCTGTAGCGAAAGAGCCGTCAGTGCTGGCAGAGGGAACTGCAAGTGACCGAGAAAGGGAAGCGAAGTCGTCCTCGGTCAAAAAAGTGTGGATTACCTCTACTTCCTGAAAAATGAACGAGGCCCCCCCAAGGATTCCGAAGGGACGGACATTGGGGGATAAACGTTTGCCTACGCAAAAGGCCTGATTACATGCCTTGGTGACAAAATGGTCCCACGCCCAAAGCTGCATACCGACTTTCAGTGAATCCCCTCCCCTCTGCATCCGCTGAGGTCCACAGAAGGGTGCAATTCAAGCCACATCATGACCTTGTCACACAACCTCGGCACTGTCGTCTCTCCCATCCTCCTCTGCCTTGGGCCTACCAATCGCGGGAAAACATGCAATTATCAGTCGGCCGCAGGTGCGATAACAGGCAACCCTGTCGTGGGAGCTGTACGCGCCCAGTACGCGTGTGCCTAAGACTGCGGTCGGTGTCTCTCGGTGAAAAATGATTCAGTGACAAAGGGGGTGAGGGGCAAGGGTAACTGCGCCCTAGATTTTTGTCGTGCCTCTGGCTGTGGCTGCATGAAAAAAAAAGAAGGCACAGACATGTGCCAATGCCCCGTCGTGAGTCGCTACCTGTCGGGGTGAAGGGGCTTGCGTAAAAATCACAATGAAAGTCGATCACCTCAATGACGTGTGTGGGGTTGGCATGTTTTGGCACACCCCAGATGAGAAGGCGATTGCTTCATAGGTGATCAGACCAAAAGCGATCGGTTGAAGTAAATTTGTCGGTATGAAAAACTTTATTTTTTTTTTGGGATACCGAAACTAAACGGTTTTGCCGCCCCCAGGAAACTTAACGACACAAGGTACCTCATACGACGAACGAGACCAGGTGAAATCCTCCAAGACCCCCCTCTAGTGGAGTGAGTTCAGAAACAGGTGATAGAATACAAAGGTAGGTTGTCTGGGCAGGGGGTCCATACAACAGGAGATAAGTTCCAATCAAAAACACGGTCTAAGGGTAAATCAGTCATTACACTTTATTTTCCCCATTGACTATCATTGTAGAATTGCCTTGGTGCGGATTTTATGTGTTGAAAAAAAAAAATTTCTTGGGAGTTTTGCCATGGTTTCCCCTACCTGATCATGTCATTGACCGAGGTTTGACCCCTTGAAATAACTTGTCCCAACACTATTGTGGCCAGAAATGGGTCCCTTTGTCTTTTAATAATGTTCGCCTCCCATTGAAGTTCAATGGAGGGTTCGCCGGTTTCGCAAACTTTTTGCGCTAGTATCGCGTTTCGCCGTCGCAAAGGCGCGGCTATCCGAGTTTCGAGGCCATCACTACTGATGAATGAGAGTTAGTCTGATGGGCCAGATGGATGGTGCACGGGACTGGGATTGCTAAAGGGCAGAGTAGCTCCTCCAGTCCGAACTCAGACGTCCAGCAAGGGGAGGTGAGAGACTGGTTTGGGCTGGTATCATCAAAAGATGAAGTCTTGTGGGGCCTTTTTCGGTGTTGAGGATGGAGTCAAGCTCAACTCCCAGTCCTACTGACCAGTTTCGGGGAAGACACCTTCTTCAAGCAGTGTGTACAGGAAGAAGGTCTGCATTCACTTCAAGGGGAAAAACATGATTTTCATGCAGGACAATGCCCATCAACAGCGCAGTTCTAAGTACTACTCCACAGACGGGGCTGGACAAGAAAGGGTGATAAAAGAAGAAAAAACTAATGACATGGCCTCCGTGTTCACCTGATCGGAACCCCATTGAGAACACTGTGGTCCACATCACAATGTGTGATTTACAAGGAGGGAAAACAGTATCACCTCTCCTGAACAGGTGTCTGGGAGGCTGTGGTTGCCTGGCTGCACGCAGTTGATGGTGAACAGATCAAAACACTGACAGAATCCATGGATGGCAGGCTTTTGAGTGTGTTTGCAAAGAAAGGTGGCTATATTGAAATGGAAAGTTTGGGAACCACTGGGCTAGTGTAAGTTGAACCCTAAGGCCTGTTGTACAACCTTCTCTTCTGCAAAAGAAATGCAGCTAGTGTGAAAATGTGAAAACAAAACATGACTGAAATATGGTATGGTGGTAGATTTGATTGTTGGTAAAACTAAAGAGTTTTTTTTCAGATGACTTTGTGTATAAGGCAATATCTTGTTGATGGATTGAGATGGCATAACAGAGACAGGCTCACTGAATGTCTGCAACCTTGTAGGGCAGCGCGTGGGAGTCCGTAGAGCCTGAAGCAGCATCTTGTTTGTGGTATAAAAGTGAAAATTTACTTTGCTACAATAAGAGCTTGTACTGAATCCTATTTTGTATCCTGGTTGTGTCAACACAATACTGGCTATTTTTCTGCGGACACATTTCTGACTGTGTGACTCTGATTGTGATTGTGTCTCCATTGACATATTTATCTCATAATAATAGCTAACTGATTTTTTATTTTTACATATGTACCTGTTATTTTTGTAGTTTATTTTTCAATATAGTTAACACATGTTTCACTTTGGATGGAAAGTCTAGACCAGGGGCGAGCAAACTTTTTGAATGGTGGGCCAAATTTTTTTTAATCTGACAGAGGGGCCGCACAAAGAACATGTAGGAGCTGCCCAGCCTGGGTAAGAAATGTAAACAGTGTTAGTGTATATGTAATTCAGATTGTCAATTTATTCTAGAAACTGTGACCCCATACTTGTTTATCCTGAGGAAGCCCGATGATCGGGCGAAACATGTTGATTTTGAATACCTAAGACAAGTATGGTCTCTTTGCTTTTTTTTTCATTTCCTTATCAAGGACGGACTTCACTGTGTGTTCTTTGTATTTTGTAATGGAACCAATCCAGCTGTCACTATGGTGGTTCCTTTCTATTTGTAAATAAATATTTGATTATGTATTGATATCTCTGACCTTTTGTGCCTTAAAAGCCCAATAATATTCGTAAAAAGATTGTTTTGGTAATTAAGAAATGTAAACAGTTTACATTGATAAATTTTCTGTACTGCTTTAAAACAAAATAAAAATCATATTGCCAGGGAGGTTAAAAAAGAATAAAAATATAAAAAAAAGAGGCTTTGGATAGTAAACTTAAACATTCTATTGCTGACATGAGCAAACTATGATCTCTAGAAGGAGACCATCTTCTAGGCATTATCTCCTCGTATTGCAAGGAATAAGTGTAGGAGAACAAGAGCATCTTGACACCATGGTGACAAGGGGAAGAATAAAGACTAAATGGGCTGCATATGGTCTGCAGGCCATAGTTAGCCCACATCCGGTCTAGTCCAAGACTTTATCTTTATTTTTAAGTTGAAAATGAAAAAATCCAAATGGGAGCTGGGATATCTTCCAAGTTGTCACTGTAATGTATTCTTTATAAATTGAGTAGAGTATCAGAAGGACTTTAAGGTTCCCAGTGAAAAGATAGTACAAGCATTAGGATAGTTGGGATCTAAATGTAGTGCTAACCTACTGCTGGGGATCACATATATACTAACCATTGATACAAATAATTAAAACAAAACAAACTATTTTATAACTACCTATTGCAGTCTACTAATCATGGAACAATTATGGAAGAAATGTTGGATTAATCCGTTTGCTTCTAGGTAGTGCAGTTTTATCTAGACAATATTTTAGTTTAATGGCTGGAAAATATGATTGGTAACTCATGTCATTAGCTATCTGCTATCCCCCAATCCTGTGGCATAGTTCCATCTAATGTATTCATCAATGCATTGCTACTGTAAAAAACTATACTGAAAATATTAGCAGCTTTAAGTCTACCAAAGACTTTTTTATGTCATAGATCTTTGGGTGACTGTCATTAGTACAGACTTCATCAATTCATCAACATGCACTAATTTAATTAGGCAAATTGCTCATCAACTCATTAGTATTAGCACAGTAGGCTGTTTTAATATAATACCAGTAAGTCACTAATGAGCCATAGTTCATTTAAGGAACACAGTTCATACACACATCACCATATTACAATCCTGCTGCAAAGCAATCTCTGTGAAAAGGCAATGGCATGACAATGTTTCTGGTTACTGGAGGGAAAACTGCCTTCGTTTAAGGTGAACTATAAAAATGTTTTTTTGTTAGTCTTCAAAAAGAAGCTAAGCAATGCATTTATTTATTTATTTGAAAAATTAAGAATTCAATCATTTCATTGTACAATGCAGGTGACCCAATTTTAAAAACAGATTCATTCAGCACTTATTAACCTCCCTAGCGATATGCCAGTTCAGGCAAAGGGACGCAGCAACAATCGATACGCCTGAACTGGGTTCGGGCACAGCGTGGGAGCTCACCTGGTCCAGCTGCTGCGGTCATCTTCTTCTTTGCCGGCTTCTTCCGGGTCCCCGAGTGACGCGTGACGTCACGGAGGCGGGACCCGGTCTCTTTTTTAAACATTATTTTTTTAACTGTTGGACTGGATTAGAGAAATGTCTTTCTATAATCCAGTTCAAAAGTAGATCCGTTTCTTACAGTTACATCTATCTCCAGCTGCACCTCCGGAAAAAGCCGATCTCTCCGGCTATTTCCGTGATCGGCACTCGTGTCCTGATGACGTCACAGCCACAGATTTAAAGGTACAGAAAATTTTTTTTGTTTATTGTGATTGGATTGGATAAATGTTTTATACATTTTTTATCCAATCCAAATCAAAAGAAAAGAAAACAAGTGTAAACGTATAAAAAAAACCTCTACAGCCGGCCATAGCGCTTCAATCTGTGGCCGATCACCATGCACATTCGGGGTGATCGCTTGGTGATCAATCGCAAAATGAACGCGCCCACCTGGAGCAACCGTTTGTACTCGCACAAAACTTTGATCAGCCAGAGAACAAACGTTTTTCTCTGGTCGATCGTCAGTACTTTGAATGGGGACAAGGTCCCCATCCAAAGTATTGGCTGTCAAATCGTAAATGGTGTATTTCGAACGATTGACCATGGCATGATGATGTCATCATGCTGCGGCCGATTGTTCGATAAACGCCGCCAAGCATAGCGTCTATGGCCGGTTTAACCTCCCTAGCATTACGTCCGAAGCAAGTACTGGCGCAGTCTGATCGTGAATCAAACTGCGCCCGTGCCGGAAGCAGGCGCAAACGCAGGCTCTCTGTGTGCCTGCAGCATTTCTACAGAGCTGCAGGCAAACAGAGCCTTTCCACCCCCATCGGCGTCATCGGTGACGCCGATGGGGGCGAAAAGGCAAAACACTGTATCACTTTTGGTACAGAAATCTGGACCTCAGTGAACCGCCAGGGAGGTTAATAGAGATGGTTGAATTTTTCGACTAGCTGACTTTGTGAGCTGATTGCAAAGCCCCTGAATATGGTATCATGTTGTGGGAGAAGGGTTGTGGGAACATTGGAAAAAAAGTTTGCTCAGGGGCTTTCCAATTAACACGAAATTGGATGGTTTTATTTCACTGTCTGTCACCAATGTGTAATCATATAGGATTGTCATTAAATTCAAGAGAAAATTCTAAAAAAATATTATCAGGCTCAAATTAATAGCTTTTGGGTGTTCACCATACCTTTCTGGGTAAACCATTAGTGGCCCTTATGCTCCCTGCATGTATAAATTGTCATGTTTGTCATTCAGTAGATGCAGCACCAGACAGAGGAGGAGTTGTAGTTGTAGTTTACATCCAAAACCAAACGATATAAGGGTCCACCAGTAATTTATCTGCAGATATTTTGAGATTTCGCACATTTATTACATTTATTACATCTGGAGTTACATTCCCTAATGTTATTATACCACAAAACAAATTTCACATTCTCAGGATGTCTCTGCCGCTCAGTTAATTCAGCAAGATAAATGAGTTAACTGATATTGCGCTACACCTCTACCTAAAGCACTATATTAAGAGCACTTCTCATTTTCAGTAAGTAGGCCTCCAGGAAAATTTTTAATCAATTATAATAAGCACTAAATTGAAGCCAAATGCTCTGTCAACTTTGTGAGTCACATGTGTGAGGCTAGTTAGAAAAAAATATATATTTAAAAAGTACCTGTAACCTACACAGGCTTCACATGAAATGGGTACCTTGTTCTATGTACAGACAGGTATGTTGTATCTTCTGTACTTACCTGTTGTGTGATATTCATTATAAAGCTTACATATTTATATCTGTGTACGAGAACGAGAAAAGCTTACTTCTCCCTGGAAAAGGTTATGAGTATCAATGTTTAAAATGCATCTTAACCCAATACAAGTTTTCTTTTTTCCTCTTATTTATACTTTGTTATCCTGTCAGTAAAATACTTCCTGATGTAGAACAACAGCTGTCATTCACTGCAGTCTTTATACTAAAGGTCCCCATGCACGTTTAAATTTTCCCGATTGACCTAAACCGATCCATTCTTAAGTCGATCGACCAGATATCGATACCTTTCCACTTGGTTTGTTCGACCTAGATCGATTGAAATTGAAAAAATTTATGAAAAAGTGATCAGACAGATTTTTTTTTTTGATCGATTGAGTATACATCGAATGTTATTTTCTGAAGCAGACTGATGGAGGAGCAGTGCAATTCTAGGAAGTGTCCTAGAACTATAGGACACCTTACCTTCTCAACATCTCAATGTAGCAGAGACAATGGATTCTTAAAAGAAGTGATGGCTTGAGTTGTGCTCTATACCAATCCATCCCCCCCTCCATCTTTGTCATCTTTTAAATATCTTTTCTTTGGTTCTCCATTTAGGAGATATTTGCTGTACCTGGTAGTTCTTTAGAGAATCGCCGTGCATGTTCGCAGCAGTTTGTCGCTCAAACAGAAGGTTCAGCTCAAAAAAGATCGATCTCACTGGGATCAGACATGTCCGTAAATCCCAGTCAACCATGGAAGGAGACCACACAGCCCCATCACAGCCAGCGCTGTGCAAACCTGGTGTTGTGAGATACTTTGTCTCTGGAAAACATCTCACACATTTTCAAAACTATCGTACATTCAACCACAAGGTGGTCACATCCATCATTTAAATATTTAATAATTTATCACAGGCAGTAAATCTGGGTGGCTATTTGATCCAGGTGCAAGCCTGAATGATATATAATAAATGCACCAAAAGAGCAAATGTATATGCATGTAGTAGCTGTGTATAAACCTGCCGGGATGACAGAAAAACACAAGACTTTTTAAACAGACTTGACAAATGTATAATTCATCCACAGGGGCCCACTAATGAAGGTATAGCATGTATCTCAGGGGACCTGTAAATGCGATTAATCTTTGCTGCTTTTATCTGTTACACAAGTTTCTAGCAATATGGGACTATGGGGTCTGCACATGTTCCTGCAGGAAACGTGCAACTTTTGTTTATATTTGTGGTAACCCACTAGTAGCACAATGAAAAATAACAAAGTGGTCATCTAAAAAATAAGGTCACTTAAAGATGGCAGAAAATGTATCTGCAGTGGTATGACAAACAAAAGAAACTAACTCTCTGGTTAGGACAAAAGGCCCCCATACATCTTACAATCTTACCATACAATTTATGTACAATCTACTTTTGTTCTGCCATAACCATGTAATATGAGGACATTTCTAAACCTTCCAATCACTATGTATTCTATCAAGGAGGACACTATACTACAGAGTTGTTGGTTGATCTAATGGAAATTGTATGGAGTGATCTAGAGGTGTATGGTGGTCTTTAAGTAATTTACTAACATCTAAAAGAATAAGGACACTTGTTTGAAAAAAGTCAAGTTTATCTTCTTGACACAGAGAGAGGGTAGGTCTAAAAGAGTTGTAAAATAAGTCTTATGTTAAAATAAAGAAACTAAGCTTAATTAGAGATAGAGGAGTGGTCCCCTTATTATCAGAAACTTACAATGCTGTGTTTACACTTTCTTGGGATAATACATGAACATCTCACAACCCTCATACGATACCGTGCATCAGGAAACAATTCACAGCACTTTTCCCCACATTTTGTTATTTTACTGCCTTTTTTCAAAATGAATTGAAAACATTTTTTTTCTCCGAATTCTACAAACCTCATAATGACAAAGTGAAAAAGTTTACTCATGGCTTTGGCAAATTTATTCAAAATAAAGAAACTGAGAAATCTCATGCACTTAAGTATTCGCAGCGTTTTTGCCATGAAGCTCAAAATTGAGCCCCGGTGCATCCTGTTTCCCCTGATCATCATCATTAATTGGAGGCCACCTGTGGAAAGGCAAACACCTGTCTATATGAGGTCCCACAGTTGACAGTTCATGTCAGAGAACAAACCAAGCAAGTCAAAGGAATTGTCTGTTGACCTCTGAGACAGGACTGTCTCGAGGCACAAATCTGGGGAAGGTTACAGAAATAGTGCTGCTGCTTTGAAGGTCCAAGTGAGCAGTGCATCATTCATAAGATGAAGAAGTTCATAACCACCAGGACTCTTCCTAGAACTGTCCAGCCATCTAAACTGAGTGATTGGGGTAGAAGGGCCTTAGGGAGGTGACCTTTTTATTTTGTCATTGAAGGCTTCCATGTAAATTGTCTATTACAGTATGCAGTTTGTTTCATGAAAAGCCATTTCCTCAAAGAGAAAAATCCTAACAGTCATCTAGTCCATACCTGTCAACCCCTTCTGTTTTGGCTGGGAAAGTCACGTTTTTTATGTGGCCAAATTCTGATTTCAGAAAATCCTGGGATTTTGAAATCGGCCGATTTAGGAGGGGGGTGTTACTCTTCCTCCTAAGTTCCCACCCCACTTGTGCAGATGATGTGCGGGGTGGGTCATTGCTAGGGAGAGTAATGCCCTCTCTCTCCTAAATTAGGCAGGAACTAAATTCGGAGGAAGGGGACTACCAGAAGTGACGTCACTGAAGTCACTTCCGGAATCTGTAACGCGGAAGTTTCTGGTAAAAAAACAGAAGTGATGTCACGGCGAAATTAACAACTATGATCTAGTCTCCTTCCTACCCAGTGAGCATGTTCTGATATTTCATTTTATTCTGATAAGCTGATATTTCCTCTGCAGTATTGCCACCATCTGAGCATGTTCAGATTTTCCACACACATCATATAACTGCATATGCTCCAATCCTGAATGCAGAAGTGACATCACAGGTCATCTGACGTGCTTATGTTCAAATCCTCCTACAAGCCAGGTCCCTAATTATGAAAATGAAGTGACTAGAAAAAAACAGCTCAAAAAAGACATTTCAGCAGATATTTCAACGTGATATAGGCAGTGTTCTCCCCAGAATTTTTTTTCAGCCGGGCGGCGCGATGACGTCATCGCGCCGCCTGCACCGGTCCGGCGGCCTCTCTGATAGGCTGCCGGCCAGCGGCAGCACACAAGTCCTCTGCGGCGAGCAGCCTGACAGGCGGCGCCTCCCCATTCTTCAGGAGCGCGCCGCAGCCACTCAAAGACTCCGGCCCGCGGCTCCGGTAGTGTGCCACGGGCCGGAGTCTTTCAGTGGCTGTGGCGCGCTCCTGAAGAATGGGAGGCGCCGCCTGTCAGGCTGCTCACCGCGGAGGACTTGTGTGCTGCCACTGGCCGGCAGCCTATCATAGGTGAGCCGCACCGAGGATGAAGAAGAGCCACATGCGGCTCTGGAGCTGGGGGTTGCCGACCCCTGGTATAGCGGGACGGAACTGCCGGGCGGGGACTAAAATCTCCCGGGCGGGCCGCCCGGCCAATCTGCTCTGGGGAGAACACTGTATAGGTATAAATTCTTTTTTGTTGGGCTTCTTGTTATGTATGACAAGTTGGAGATGGATGGGTTTACTGACACTTTAAGGAGGGTAAAAAAATGAGACAGTACCCACCTCTATACCCAAAATAATTTAATGAATGCTACAAAATGCTGTAACTGCTATATATGCTAACATGTTTTGTTGAAAAAAAAATTGGTCTTTCATGCAAAGATGTTGTTTATTCTACAAAAAGCGTATGTTAAAACTTCATCGGGTAGGGAAAGGTTAAGCTAAACAGCGTTGTGTGTCAGTGCTTATCACGGTGATAATAGCCAGATTTACAGATTAACCTTTTATGCAGCCTAAAGATCATCCCTGACCTTATGTTAGAGCGATACTGACATCTCATCAGCCAACAGCAGGTGAAAAAAACTTCCATAGTAATAAGCGTAATTAATTACTTTTTATTCAGACGGATCTTTATGAATTAGTTGACGTTATAGACTGCACTTGGTGACTTTCATGTCCTGTGACAAATTGGATACACAGCTGCTATCAAGCTGATTTATGCGGAAGAAAACTCATCAACCATCATCCTGTTGTTAGATACTTTCTTGGATTGGCCGGTCTAGGCCTCTCATTCTAAAGCATTGGGCCATGCACCCATCAGTGTGGTCTGGTTCACTGTTCTCTTCCATAAATAGCAGTTATTTTCTAAAAAAAAAAAAAAACAGCAACTATAGCAGCTTATTTTAAATTTGGGGGTTGCTTTGTTAAATTAATGAAACATATTAAGATTGAAAAGTGAGATGACACTTTGTTCCCAAATAATTTACCTTTGTGAATGAGGTGACTTTATCATGTGCTAGCAAAATCCTATTTAATTTTTTCTTGCAAATAATTGGGTATTTTTGTCAAAGTATTATAAAGTTTTCTCACAAAGCAATTATTTACATTGCATTGTGAACATTCTATACTCCTTTAGTGAATCAAGCACATTATTTTGTGGTAGGGTTTCAAGACATAGGTGGGCCCTTGACCCTCATCCCATGAGTGAGACCTATATCCTGCAGGGTGGCAGAAACTTTTTTATATGGCTACTCCACCAGTTTTAAACTACCAACAACACTCATATTATAAATATCACATATAAGATGGAGATATGTTGGTAAACATGATATTAACACCAAAAATGCATACCCTTCATGTTTTAGTGACATCTTTTTATTATTTTGTGTCCAGGCCTTTACCAAATAAATAAACCTTAAAATGTACGCTGATGTCATGATATATAGTCTCCATTCACATATACATTTATTTTAAGGCACAATGAAATTCATTTTCATGTAAACAAACCTCTAAAAGATGCTGAAAGTCAGCATTGATATGCAAGTTATATGCGGACTGAAGCTGAGCCATTCACACTTTGCAGCTTCTGTGCTTCATTGGCTGTGCCTAATTTGCATGTTATTGTGTGAATTCTGCAGCTCATTAATGTTCCCTTCCCAAAGTATAGTGATGGCCAAACTGTCCGAACCGTCCGAATATAACATGTTTATTTTTCTTACCCTGGTGAACAGTACAGGTGTTCGACCCACCCTGTTCACCGGCGGGAAGAAGGTGACTATTCTTCTGCTGGTCGGTTCAGGAGCAGAAAGATCCTGGCAGTGGAAGAATTCTTTGATGGGACATTGCAGAGAGAAGCCGGTCTCTTGTGAAACAAAACCGGCTTAAACTGGAAGTGATGTCAGTGACGTCACTTCCAGATAGAGAAACCGGTGACTGTGAGTTCCAGGTCCCGGAAAGGAAGTCAGTGATATCTACTTTCGTTTTTTTTCTATTCAAATTCCCAGCAAACAGGCGGAGAATTTGAAGACATCGGACTGGCCGAAGTTCGGCAATCACTATCAAAGTACACTGGTTTATAGTAAAAAGTATAAAGCCCCATACATGCTTAGATTTTCTGCCGAACTTCCGGTAAATCTACCCCTGCTGTGAATCGGCTGGGCACCCTTTGTGTGTGAGGCCTAGTTTGTACGGTCCCCATCCAACGTAATTACATTGGTCTAAGAATTAAGGACATGTTCGTAATGGCTTACATTGATTTGACGACCGATTTCGGTCCGAATTACACCATTAAGCTTTAGATTTCCACCAGATTTTTTACCCAATCGGCCAAAAAAACAGGTTAAAATGGAAGTGTGTATGTGAGGCTTAAGGAATAATTCAACAGGTAAATTTTTGTTATTTAAGTTTCGATTTCTTTTACATTTTGGTGTTTACTTCACAGAAAGTAAGGAAATCAATACACTTAAGTTATTCAAATATAAAATTTCAAATATTTTTGTTCCTCATTACAGAATTATATATCTGTATATGGTATATACCCGAATATAAAATGAGCTGCATACAAGCCAGGGTACCTCATTGTACCAAAAACACCTGTAAAATCTAAATGACTCGTGTATAAACAGTGAGAAATGCAATAACTATGGCACAGAAAGGCACAGCAAATGTGCTTATGTTTCCGGATGTCATTATTTCAAACAGCTAGTTTTAAATGTATTGGAAAGCCCCTGAGCATGTTCTAACTTGTGTAGTTTTTGCAGTAAGTTTATATTTAAGAGATGACTTGAAACCTTATGGCTTCAATTTGAACTTTATTTTTTCAAATATTACATGTTCTAGGGCAGACATGGGCAAACTAAGATCCGGGGTCCAAAACCGTTTTTTAGTTTGTCCCTTTGTCACCTTGGTGTCAAGACACTCTGGCTACCCACTCTGGCTACCTTGGTGAAGATATCATCAAGAGTACATTTGTTTGGATTGTTTCCTAGAGGCCATAGTTCGCCTGTAATAGAATGTTTAAGCTTCTCTATCAAAAGCTTATTTTTATACATTTTTAAACATATTTTCTTTTTTTTAATATCCTGTCCTAGCTACGAGGACTTAGGACCCCTATGCCGGGCAGCTCTTGAAGACTCTTGGTCTGGCCCCTATGTCACATTTAAAAACTTATTGTGGCCCACACGTTAAAAAGTTTGCCCACCTCTGTTCTAGGGCAAATAATTTACAACCCTTTCCTACATTTCCAGCAATTTCAGTGACAATACCATTCTCAGGGGCTTTTCAATTATCTCACAAAGCCTGCCCATGCAACTTCATGATTTTCAACTCAAGTATAAGCTCTTTCCAGCACATTTTAGCTACTATTTTTTAGATATGTCAAGAAATAACAAAAGCTGAGAGGGGGCTAGAGAGCTATATATCAACTCTCATCCATCCTCTCAAGAATGGAGGCTCAAACTCCTGAAACTATTTTTTATGGCACATAGTAGAAATTGATGGTTAATATTTTAATATATATAAGACTTTTATTAAAAACAAGATGCATACATAATTGTTCAAAACTGATGTCATCACTACATGAATAAGGATGTCACATGATACAAAATACACTTGCCAGTTCACATTAAAAGTTCCTGTTGCATACAGATAATCTTCTATATAAGGAATTGCTTGATACTTTTGCTGGGCATTATGTTGACGTGTTTCTTTGTATTGACTTCCTCAGGATATCCAGCCCTTGATATAGTCTCTGAATCTATAAGAAATATGTAAAATATAAAATAAGCCTCCATTCTTGAGAAGATGGGTGAGAGTTGATATGTAGCTCTCTAAAGGCCCCCATACACGTGTCGGATTCCCACCGGTTTCCGGCACGATCGATTCCGGGCGCGTGCACGCGAAACGATCGTGCCGGAATTGCATGCAGCCCACCTTGTCCAATCGATCAGGTCCGATCGTTCAGGGGCCCAGAATCGGATCCGACAGAGAACCAACATGTTGGTCTTTCTGATCCGATTCTGCACAGATCAGGGGGAGTTGCCATTTGTGAGGTGGACAATCGGACACGGAATCGTCCCGGAATCCGTTGGAGAAGGTGGTATGCAGCGATGGATACTCTTAATTGCCCGATTGATCACACCTGCGATTCCCGGCAGAATCGCCGGAATCGATCGGATGGGTGATCAACTGGCCATGGAATCCGACACGTGTATGGCTAGCTTATCTCTGTTTTAGAGATGAATTCTTTTCTTCGGCAGGGGAGTAACAATTTTTCTTTAAAATTTTTTAGAAATGTCTAGTCTAGGTTGCATTAAATGAATTCTGTATTTGTCCTTATGGCACACAAGCACTTCTCATGACGCCATATTTTCACTGGAAAAACAAGTACATTCACAGGTCAGCCAGATGTCAGTGTCTCCATCTTCAGTGTTTTGATCTTACGTTTATCGTGCGTCATGGAAACAGTGTGAATTAAAATGTTTTATTGATATATTTTAAGCGGTAAAGCTTCCTAAGGTAAACCCATTTATTTTCCTGTTCTTCATTTCCATGAATGTTAACATCGCATCTATACAAAATCAGGAAAGTAAAAGTAAAGTAAATGAACATTACCGGGTGGGGGTGGGGGGGTCATTTGGCCTCATCATAGGAAAGCTGAGGATTCACTAAATTTCATTCACTTTACTGTGAATGTGAAAATATAAAAAAAGTCTTTACCTCTTCAGTAAAAATAATCCAAAAAGAAACTTTTTAACTTATTATTATTTATAAGGAACAGGGGCTGAACTTAAAAACTGAAAATTTAATTAGCTAAGTTGTCTCCGCAATATGATAGTATTGACCTTAATTAGTCCTCTACTTTTACATACTAACCATTAAGCCCCCCATACACCTTGAGATTCCTCCATACAATTTCCATCAGATCAGATCTACCAACAACCATGTAGTATAGTGGCCTCCCTGACAGAATATATAGTGATTGGAAGGTGTAGAAAGGTCCTCATATTACATGGTTTTGGTAGAAGAAAAAGTGATTGTACTGAAATTGCATGGGAATTGTATGTGGTGTATGGGGGGCTTTACAGAAGAAGGGGATAAATATATTTTGGCCAGTTTCTCCACTTAAAAACAGTACACCACATTACTCCAAACACCTGTACCAGCCTCACCTATACCTGCATGGTAGGTACTCTGCCAAAGTTGACTCCTTCCATCTTCATTTACCATCACACCACCTGGGTCATTGACCCTGTAAAGTGCTCGTCCTCCATGTGACTCCCTTTTCTACCACCACATCACTGAAATACCTTAACTTCCTGGCTGGTTCACTCATGGCCATGATGATGTTATAAACACATTAAGATAAATACAGAACAACACATATTTTAAAAATGAAACCTGTGCACAAAGTATTGTTATCCTGTGTTGCTTTGCATTGCTCCTGATCTTCTGTGACTCATTTTTGGCTACATGCATACACCACAGTAATGGTAGCATTTCTCAGGATATTTTTCCTAATATTGACAATAATAGAACAAAACTGTGCAATGTTTGTTGAAACTTTTGGGAAGCCTATTTCAGCAGGTGACAATGAATACTACAACTGGGAGACACGGACAGAGTCATGGACCCCAACATGGATCTTTTTGGCTGGATTAGAAAAGTAGTATTTAATAAAGGCTGACTTTTGTAAAGTAACTGAAAGTTGCATCAGACATTATATTATTATGTTTGAGCTAATGTAATTTTTTATTAACTTTTATTTAGCTTTAGCTTTTTATTATCAGGTTTACATGCACTTTATGTTTGGCCTGACACCAATATAACTGTCCCCATATTATATATCTCTACAAGCACAAATGGGTTGGGGAGAGGGACACATGAGACTGCTTTCCAACAGTTCGCCCTCCAACAACTGTTGAGTGGAGCAATGTTCCTGGAATGGACAGCACAACAAATACTTTTGTATGATCTGCATATTAGAGATCTTTAGATACCAACAGAATGTTGGTACAATTGACAGGCATAAAACAATACTAATTTCTAGAGACCATAGACAACATAGGTAGATGCTCAAAAATGTAATACACTACACATTGTTTTCTACAAATGAAAGAAGTAAGATAGAAGGCTATGTTCTTTCATGATACCTTTGGCTCAGATAAACCATCCTGAGTGTGGCACAGGGCTACCACTTTTTGTTCTGAAAGTTTACTTTTAACCACATTAAGTAATATTAAGTATTTTAACAAAGCACATTAAATTTAAAGTACGATGTATTGGTGCCTAAGTAAATCTTGTTCTAATGAACTGCAATATATGTTGATATTAAAAAACAATTATTAACATCAGTGGGATTGCCATTCTTTGACATCTGGCCACTAATCTGTATTCTGTTTCTCTTGCTTATTCCCTGATCCACAATAATTTAGACAGGGCCTTATGACATGGACATTATAAACATAAACAAAATGTAGAAAGGAAAACCATCCACAGCATATTTACATCAATAAAATATATTTATTTATCATCCTCAGATCTTGCCCGACTACCCTTCTCTGAAGGCAGACGTATGTAGAGATTAGTGACATTGATCTGACTGAGATGCTGTTTACATTGATGTTGGTATTGACAGCATGGCTTTATCTTCTCACCTTCTCTGTGCTGTGTGAAAGGCAAGATGACCCAATCCGAGAATAACCAGGCCTCTGGGGACACTCCTAAGTGCTGTCTTTGGGCATTTGTTTAAAGTCTCTATGTATTGTTTTTATCAGTTGTAAAAAGTATAAAAAATGTGAAGAGAACATGGTTTCAGGTGGTGTACTGTGAGTGAGTGTAATATCTGTTCCTTAAACTAAGGTGCTTTTTTAATGTAATAATTGTACTAATCTACATTTAAACTCTTTCTAAGCATGTAAATGTAATTGGTTGCAAGGCAAATTTGACTTTGCTGTAGGCAACAGAGATTCAGACCCGAGATCTAAAACCACAAACAACGAATTGGGATCATTCCTTTGGGCTTATACAGGACATGATACTGTGTTTTGAAAAATGTTGGCACAAAATAAAATAAAACAAAATAACTACATAAATTAAACTGACAAATTGTAATTGAGTATTTAAAGTGAACCTCTACTCAGAGTATTCATGCTAAAGTATTAACATATTTACAATCATCACAAAACATCAGTAAATGGTTGAAAAGTATTTCTGGGGTGTAGAGAAGGGCTGTGGTAAGATTACAAAAAAAGTATTCTTGTAGCTCAGGTGTGGCCATAAGCAGCTTCAGGTGGCCGTGCATTTACAATATAGGATGCACTAATGCCCCCCAATTTTTCGGGGGAAAGGGTATTAGTATACTTACAGTGCAAAGAATATGGTATGCTTCAGAAACATTTCAATAACCCTTGCTTTAAATCATGCACTCGTAGAACATGACATCACTTTCTATATAGTGCACTCGGTATGTATGCTAAACCTATGCCAGAAATAATACACTGTGAATCTGTTAATATAAAGATTTGATTATGTCAGTCACTATGACATTTCTATGTTTGAATGTCATATGTATGAATGATACAATAATGATTTAAAGAGGTTGTAGAAAAATATCTTAATATATAAAAATGTCTTAATATATGACCAGAAAGGTGGACAGTGGTCCTGACATTCTTCTGACGAACAAAAAAAAATATATTATTTAGTCCTAATATATATCAGTTTCAAACTATTTAACCCATTACTTCACATACACATGATATAAAAAGAATTTATAATGTACCTTGCTTTGAAGTACTATCTGATATTCTTGATTGTAAGCCCATGTGACTGCCTGTGCTTCTGATTGCCCTGTGTGCAGCCATTGATGATCAGCATTCAGACTCCTATGCATCACAATGTCTATTCGTCAAAATATAGGTCATATTCAGTATAAGATAAAATCTGTCTGTGAATTAAATCCATTTTGATATGATAAAAGCCACCTAACCTCCATATCATTAAGTCCTTTTATCCAGATGCACATCTCATTATAGCAGTATGGTTTGAGGAATAAAATTCACGAGCAGTATTGCTGGAAGCTTTCCCTTATCCTTCCCTTCTTTTCTGTTTTCTAAATTTTTTTTTTTTACTTGGAATGACAGAGACCAGTATATTGAGAGATTAATAGAGGATGCCGTTACTGGCCATGTTTAGACTCTGGGTACATTTTCAATTGACACCTTCATACATACACCTCAAATATTATTTTGTTTGTTTTATCAATATATATCAGCATTAATTAGAGCTGGACTCTAGGGTGAAGGAAATATTTTACCCATGTTCACCCTACCTTAGCACTGTCCATGAATCATTTCCTTTTTTTAAAATAAAGCCATAATCAGATATTTAAGAATGCTTTACCTGTGAACTGTGCAGGAAACGTAACTATTGATTTTCGTAACAGGAAAAACATATCTACTTTTGTGCATGAAATAGGAAATTGTGCATATGTTTGCAGATGAATACAAGTTGGCAAGGTCAAATCACAAAGTTAATTTGATTGTCAGTTGTTTAGAGCAGAAGACAAAATAAGGAAATATAATTAACAAGCATAAAATCCAGACTTTGACTGATTTCAAATTTTTTTTCTGACTCAATGACCTTAATCAGTAAATGTATGCAATTGAGAAATACTTTATGTAAATATATAATATAAAATGTTATGGAATACTATAAACTCTAGAACTGCGGTTCTCAACCTGTGGGTCGGGACCACCTCAGGGGTTGAACAACCATGTCACAGCAGTTGTCACATTCATTGAAAGTTAACAAGCAGCAGCTCGGGTGCCCCCTCCCCCCTAACTTCCCAACCACACATAATTTCTGGGTGGTAAAATAGGAGGGAGGGGACATTACACTTAACTGATTATGCGTGATGTCAAGAAGTGTCACTTCAGGGATTTGAAAAACGAAAAACGAAAGGACGTCATTTCTGGGGTCGGGGATCACAAAGGTTGAAAACCACTGCTCTAGAAGATAATAGCTTGTGCTACATGTGTAGACTAAACAAACTATAGGTAGGGCTTGGAGATCTCCTTCTCAGCACTTTCATATCAAACCTAAAATGACATAGATCACGCCAGTTGAAAAGATGGCAACTATTCTTTGATGGAATCCCTTTGCACTTATGATTACTGGATCCCCCTCTTATTCTAGCCCTTCACACAGGAGTCTCTCTGACCCTTACATTGCCCCTTACAACCCATGTTTTGCTTCTTATTGATTATATTATCTTATTTATTTGTCAGTAAAAGGACTTGCTGCCAAATTTGAATGTCTATACTGGGGAAACCATGGAGGTGAGTATAATTTATTTTGGGATATTAGGATTTTTTTTTGGCAAGGGTTTAATAGCCCTTTAAATATAGCATGGTTGCAGATTTACTTACATCTAATATATATTTTGCACTTACGATTACTAGATCCACCGCTTACTCTATCTGGCCCTTGAATTGCACCTTACCATCCATGTTTTTCTTCTAATTGACCTTTGCCAATAAAAAGGACTTCCTGCCAAATGTGAAGGTACTATACTGGGGAAAACATGGAGGTAAGTAAAATTTCTTTCAGGATATTTAGGAGTTTACTCTATGCATAATAAGAAAATGTTTTTTATAGTTAGGGTTAGTAGCCCTTTAAAATAAGGCTATTTAATTACATGTATCTATTTAATTACATGATTTATAATGTAGACTACTAAAAAATAACTTTTTACTGACTCTTTGTAAGGAACTTAATTATTAATGTTTTTCTTTTTTTAATTACATTATGGCTACCTTTAAGTATAGTTCACAGTATAATGAAATGTGGGACTTGTGTTAAATGATATCATAATTAATTTTCTGAGCCATACGTTTCACCCTCCAGAGGTATGCAAATCTTTATTGTGGAATCTTTGCTGTTCTCTGACATTAACCTTGCTTTTTAAAAGAACAAATAACAGCATATGACACATTTGTTAGCGCAATAAAATCAGATATCGTTGTGTTCCTCATGACCAACACTACTGTCAGTTATCCACTTAAAGCGGACCTACCACCAGGAATCTATGTTTTCATGAATGGCACTAGAAGT
>CM070033.1:67415148-67429341 GCA_036250615.1 Ptychadena robeensis | reverse complement strand
CTATGGTGCACTTTTGGTACAGAAATCTGCACCTCAGCAGTGCGCTAGGGAGGTTAACATAGAGTCTGACATATTTAATTTAACATATTTGTCTCCAAAATGTTGGAGTTACCTAGGCATGTAGCTAGCCACTCCTAAATGAGATTAGAAAAGCAGAGGCTAATAACTTTAATTGGATATTGTAAATTCAATAACAGACCATATTCCAGTTGCTGATTCAAGCACACTTTGAGTTTTCTACTTTGGTAAGTCTCTTTATAAGTCGGAGAACATGCACAATTGATGGCTCACTAAATACTGTTTTTCCCCACTGCACCTCTGTGCTGTCCCAATGGTTCAAATTCACTTCACAATTCTAAAACAATATACTTACCTGCTTATCTTCTCTCCATGTTATGTGTGTCTTGCACTGGGTGCCAGATATAACTTAAGTCATGGTAGGATGAGAGAGGAGGGACATTCAGGATCGTCTTAATTTTTTTTTTCAGATTGTTCAATGATAGGCGATTTTTAGAGAGAGGCAGGAGAGTTTAGGCGTTCTTTCAGTATATATTCCACTTGTTCCTACTGCTGATATTTAATAAGCCTAGCTGAGTCTTAACTAATTCACACGTTTCTTGCTTCTTTTAATCTTTCCTTCATATAAAAAATAAGAGTAAAGCAAGTGGTCTGTTACATGTTGGCATGGGTTCTCCCAAGACTAGGCATACACAGCTCGATAATTTATTAGATTCGAGCACTGTGCTGTGCTTGAATTTATTACATCAAGCCTTTCGAGTAGGATCGATCCCGCTCGAAGAAAGCTTAATCGAACAGGGAACAAACATGTTGGTGAATTCCCGTTTGACTGCCAACAATTCCCATTACTTTCAGAGGGGACCAAGGTGCAGTGCTGCATCAACTAAGCTCTAAAGCCCCCATACACCTTACGATCGATCCATACAATCTCCATTAGATCTACCAACAACTGTGTAGTAAAGTGGCCTCCCTGATAGAATACATAGTGATTGGAAGGATTAAAAAGGTCCTCATATTACATGGTTTTGGTAGAACAAAAGTTGGTTGTACAGAAATTGTATGAAAAGATTGTAAGGTGTATGGGGGCCTTAATGTGGTGATGCAATCGGGCTGCTCTTGAGGATTGATTGATTGCATGGGTATCAACCCCTGTATGGCAAGCCTCAGGCTTTGGCTGCTATCTTGAAAGTGTTTCAAGATCAACCCTAGATGCCATTGGTTTCCCATTCCTGGAAGATAAGGAACCACAGAGTGTAAACTGTAGATAAAAGGAAGCACAGAGCGTAGACATGTAGATAATGGACATACATGATTTTGTTGTTTGTTTTAGCCCTGGGTTTCCAAATAGGCATTTACGTATCAGTATAATGCTTCATTTTGCTGCAGTATCACATGTAAATACATAAGTGCATTTTATAATATAATCTGAAATATGTCTTAGATAATGATTTTTCCATAATTGTGTGCAATAGTTTTGCTCTATAAAGGTGGATTGTTATATGTAGTTTTTTCCCAGAACATGTATTTCAGTTGTGTGGACCAGTCTGGATAATTGTCTCCCATCGAGTTTTCCTCTAGCCTCAGGGAAATGAATTGATTTCTAAAGGCACTTCACAGTGTGTGCAAAATAATCCAAAGCTTCAGGGCTTCCAGCACAAACTATGATTCTTGACTCAGCTGGAAATGCTGGAAAATGAAATACGGCCTCCCGAGAATAGTAAGCTGTGAAATAATACACTCATTAATATCACTTTGATGGCTTGCTTTGTGTCTTGTGAAAAATTATTAAGGTAAGTTTATTATTGTTTGGTCGACAATTTAGCGTTGTCTTGGGTTTTCACTGTAGGCCATGACATTTCGGATTGTTATTGCTCAAAGTAAAATGTTTATATCTTGTGCTTTTTTACCTTTAACAAAAACTATAAAGGGGACTCAGAAGCCATCCTAGAGCCATGACTGCAAATTGCTTCACATCCATTTCCATGTTCACAAGTTCCATCTTGGTTCTGATGGTCTTTGTTGTGATTACTAGAAGAGAGTTCCCAGCAGTAGGCCATTGATGGTTGAGGACAATTCTAGAATCATGATGGAAGTCAGTAGGGAACAAGCTGGAACAATTTGTTGAGGGAGTTTGTGGACCAATGTGTTTGTGTGGAATTTATAGATAGTTGTCTGAAAATAACTTTAGAATGTCCTGTGCAATTAGGAACATAGACTCCATTTGGGAAAAATTTGAAGCTCCAGCATTTTACAATTTTATACAGTGGTCGGAGAGCAGTTACCTTTTTGAAATTGACCACTGTGTGTATTTTTTTGGGGGGGATTCTAAAAACAAGTTATACTGAGGATCTTGAGTTTTCTGTAAGTGTAGATTAACCTCCTGGGTGTTTGTTTGAGTGTAACTTTGTTGTTTGCAATATGCAACCCAATCTGCACAAGTTATTTACCTGTCCAGAGTGAGCCAGCCGATCTTTCAGGGTTCCACTTCTTTGGTGTCATCAATGATTGCTAAGGGGTGGGGGCACCATTAAACACGCAATGTTGCTTTTCCTCCTAAGAAGAGAGGTGGAGGGAGGGTGGGCAGTATATTCGATTACCCATTGTGCCTTTTAGAGAGAAACGTGAATTGGGTGCAAGGCCCACAGGAGGCTATAGTATACCTTTACCAGACACTTGTTTTGAAAGTATAATCATGACTCACAACCCTTATCAGGTTTTTGCTCTTTTCTTCTTATCATCTGTTGGACAGGAAGTGAAGGGAAATCTCCCCAGTGGATAATAGATGAAAATAGGAATTTAAATAGGCTTTAGAAATATTTTTAAGTTTCGATTGTGATACCCTTTACTGGCCACATTCTTTGCTGTTCTGGTATTTTGCCAACTGTGCCAAGGACACTTATGGATTGATCTAAATACAAACAAAGGCATCTGTATTTCTGTGGTTGTGCCTGCAGTATTGTGACATTAGACATTTTTTGGCCATGAAAGGTTTTCTCTTATGATGTCATTTATTTATCACCAGTATGTCATTCTAAGGAAATTTACATGTTTAAATCCTCTGGGTGTGGTAATTGGAATTTTTAAAACATGACAAACAACATTTAGAATAGCTATGATATAAGCAAATGTGATTCTGAAAGACTTTGTGACTAATGAACATATGGAAGCAGCACATATATATCATATTACAGCAAGAATGTACCGGTGTATTAGACCACTGGGCATATAAGGTGACCCCCAACTTTTCCAGTTAAAATATAGAGTTTGCCGTATAGGACTACCCATCTTCCAACGCACACCAAATAATTTTGCAGTTGTGGAGCTAGGGCCTTACATATGCCTATTCTGACTTTCGATCCCCAGATATCTTAGACACTCTTAGAAGTCCAATCTATTTTTTGGATTAGTAATTTATATTTCCAATTTGACACCCCTATTTTACAGTTGTGTACAAATTATAAAGTGAAGTTTTAGTACAGCTATTAACCTTAAGGTGTTCGAGCTTTAATCTCCCTGCAATACCAATTTCAGCCACGATGCCGCTAGTGAGCACCTGCTGTCAGAGTAGTAGCACATATTCGGCTCCTTTCACACACAGTGGGGATGCTGCTGTCTCTCTCCTCTCTGCCTGTGATTCAAGTATGCGAAGACTGCTGTCAGCCAGTGTGCAGTGCGGGGAGCATGGGTCCAAGCAGCAGATCTCCGGGCCCCCCTAGATGCTCAGCGGCCCTGGCACCCGGCATATAAGACGACCCCTGACTTTTGAGAAGATTTCCTGGGTTTAAAAGTCATCTTATATGCCAGAAAATATGGTCATGAAAACAAGAAACAAACAACAACAAATCCAAGTAAATAAAATAAAATACAATTTTTTTTAGCAATCCCTTTCATTTGCATTGCAGCTATGTATTTGTTTTGGAGCAATTGTAAGTAATTTTGATTAATAATCTAAAATGTAGGAACCTGAGATAGAGCAGTGTGACCTGTCCTGATTTAGATGAGTCTCTGCATACACAGTTTACACATGGAGAGGTGTCCTAGGCTGCCCCTCTAATTGTTGTATCCTGCAATTTCCTATTTCAGTGGAACATATCCAGTCTGGCACCTGTTCTGATTTTCTACACGTATTTCTTACATTCATGATTGTTAATGATCAGTTGCATATTCTGTATCTGCCAATTTTTGCTCAATACCACTGATTTGTGACTCTCCAGACTGTGTTTAATTTGTTGATTGCTTCTGACTCAAGAGCATATACTGACATAGGTGACAGCTGCTGACTTAGCAACTACCTAGATAAATCACATACACACACCCTGTCTTCAACGTTATGTAAAATAAAACATTATTTATCAGACCAGTCCACATTCCTTGCTTCATGATCCACTTCTAAAGCTTATGACCCCAATGTAGGTCCCAGAGCAGATGATGGACATAAGCCAGCATGAGCATTCTATTTTTTCTAGTTCTGTCTAATTTCTGTTATGGGCAAAATTAGATTTTTATTAGTTCTTCCATGGAAAATATGAAATGCTAAGTGACTAACTAACTAAGTGAAATAGTTTCTCAGAGAATTTTTTATTGTTATTAAGATTTAGCAAATGTATGCTCAAACTTTATTACATTAGCTGTTTATGATCTGTGGAATTTGATAGTGTAATTTTTATCTGGCTATAGTAATTTTACTATTTAGCTAACATAAGGTGGGTTTACACATGTAGATTTTTTAGTTCGATGAACGAAAAATTTATGATTTTTTGGTTGATTGAACAAAAATCTAGAATGGCCATTTGTTCTATGGATAAATTTTGTTCGCCCTCAAACAAAAATCATCAAACATGTTGGTAAATTTTTATCTGTCGTTGTAGTTTCAAATGTATTTTCATTCGATAAATGAACAAATGATGCTCGACAATGACATTGAACAAAAAATAGAATTGGCAGTTGAAGGAAAGTTCTACATGTGTAAACCCACCTTTACTTTTCTAATATTGCTATAACCTTTTTTGGCATGTATGCTTATGCGACTGCAAGTCCCATGATATTGCCCAGTAAATGTTTCAGGTATATTATAGTACTGCATTGACTCCATTGATCTCCCTGGTGGTCCCGTTCAATTTTATGTTTTGTAATGCAGTACGGGAAAAACACAGAGATTGCCAAATTATCTGTTTGTATTTCCCACCTGCTTTTGCCCTTCCACTCATATTCTCTGCGTCATCGATGACTCTGGAGATGTGAGAGCTTGGGCACACCCTTTGACTCCCTGAGTGTAGTAATGAGTGGAATAGGCGATATTCGATTTTGCGAATAATTCTACTAATATTCGATACTCGTAAAGTTTGAAATTTGCGTGTATGGTGATAATACAATTCCAATAATAATTATCATTATAATTATTATCGCATTGCATAATTTATTATCTTATTGCATCGCATGATATTCAAAATTGCTAATAGCCTATATTCATCATAAATATTCGTAATTCGAATATTTGAGCTCAACACTACCGTCATGTCTATAGGATACAGTGAGAAGAACACAGGATGCGGTTTGCTAGGTGACGGCAAAGATTCCCCTGGAAAAGGTGAGCAATTCAAAGTATGGCTCAGGGTTACTATGTTAAATACTATAAATCTACCCTGTGCTACACTTGGGAATACCGATAGGCGGTTGATGGAAAGATACAGTACCATAATATTCTACAGTTCAATATATACTACTGTGTAAAGCTCTCTCGCTGACACATTTCACCTGTTATAGGGCTGAATCATACTGGAGACGGTTGACAGGGTCACTGTAATGAAGTGATGCTAAAATATAATGTAAATTAAAGCTATATAATGAACATCATGTTGCAGACCTAAGTTTGCACTATGTTTTTAAATTGTTTCTGAAGGTTATTATTTAAATGAGTCCTGGGCAATGTAAGATTTCTGCCAATAATAATTAAAGGTCATAGATCCTAACTATAATCATGAGTAGATTGTTAAAATGCAACATAACGTTTCTTGCCAATATTTTTTGGCTTTAAGTCAGTGTTTTGATCTAATGATTATTTTTTGATGCATCAGAATTGAAACCCTAGTATATTAAAGTGATTTTTTTGTCATTATAAAAGTGTATTAACATCTATATGGTTTCCACTTCTTGAGTTTTATGATATAAATGGTGGCATGCAATGACACTATTTCCGTGACCCAGGCAAAAATAATTTATAATATCACCAGCACAGCTCAGAAATGGTTCCCTTTTAAAATCTTGGTGGTACTTATTTCACAACCATGTAAACATGTGATGTAATAGTATGATGCGAACACTTATATTTTTATTTCAAGTAATCTTCAGTAAGTTTGATCCTTGCTCCAACAATTTTCTGGGACAGTTTTAAACAGCTTTCTGCATACTTTTTTTAGATAAACATTAGGTTATTGAAAATGTCAACTCAAATTTTGGAATGGATCGGAGTTTAGGACTTACAGAGTAGAAATGGGCTGTCCTTGTTACACAGAGATGGGGTTTAATCTGGCAAAATGAACATGTATTTTTCGATAAATATATATGTACCCCCAAAAATGTGAGCTGCAGGGCGTTTATGGTAATGTACTGCATTACACATTACCATAAATGCAAGTTTCCCTAGGAAACCTGTGTAACACTAATCACACACACTAGTCATCAGACTAGGCTAGGCACTGAAACATCACTCAATTTTAGGGTACAACTAGCAACACAAATTAGAAAATGCCGGTCAATGCTGCTAACAGTAAAGGCATGTACTGGAGCAGAGATGGGCAGTATTAAGTGCATACTTTGGCCTCAATGTCTAGAGGTCTTATTTCACGACATGCTTTTCGAATAAAGATGAAGTTTACAGATACCAGAGTGCCAGTGCATGGTACATAATCAGTATACCCACCTCACACTGTCAATGGGACCACTAGGATTTTTTACATTTAAATATTCACATTAAACTCTTTGAATACAAGTTTACATTAGTAATAATGGGCTTAGGTTAGACTAAAGGTCCCCATATATGTGTAGATAACTGGTCGAACAATGGTCACTGAGTGGATATTGATCCATGTATATTTATAATTAAAGTTCTCTATCAGAATTTCATTGCTATATTCATGGGTGCTCATAACTTTTTGAGAGAGCTCCTCAGATAAGTACCAGGAGATGGTGGTTGGTACTCACCCCATATGTATGTGGTCTTCCTCACTGTTCTTTGCGTCAGCTTCCTACATGGTAGGTCCTGCTGCAGATGGACCTCCCTGTTCTTGATTGAACCGCTGTCTCCATCCACAGGTCACCAGCTGGCTTTGGGTCACATGTAACTCTTACAGTACAACACTTAACCTTACATATGTCTACTCTGACTTTCATCCAACCGATCTCCAACACCCTTAGAAGTGCAATCTTTTTGGGGATTATACATTTACATTTATTTATGTTTCCCTGCAGTTATCCAAGTGACATAAATTGTATACATTTAACATTTAGCTGCAGCCGCCCAGACACGGAGTGCCTCCAAGTGGTTAGTACGCATATGAGCTTTGTAACAATAATGCAGGTACGCATAGCTAGTTGTTGGACCCTTTTGAGTAGCAGAGAACCACTTATGTGCACCCCTGGCTATATTACCATTATCTTTATCTTAACATACTATGCAGGATTGTACAAGAAACCATAGAAAATAAAACTCACCCCCTATTATATGAAATAGAACAATATTTCTGTTGTCCACCAACATCCAAAAATCAAATAGCATAGACAAAACAAAATATTTGCACCTTAGAGCCTATTACCATGACCTCAACCAACTGGGAATCAGGGCAACGCGTCGACTGTATCCTGCATGAATATTGTTCAATAGTGATGAGCGGCATACCCAATATTCGATATTTCGCGAATAGTTCTACTAATATTTGATTCTATATTCAGAAATTTGAATATTCGCGGTATGACCATGTATTGCGAAAATCATATTCGCATATGAATGGTCACAGGCTATGTTTATTTTCGCAATGCGAATATTATTTTCACAATACATGGCCATATTGCGAATATTCGGCATTGCAAATATCCGCCAACATATTCGAGATATTGACGAATTCTCGAATTGCTGATATTCACGAAAAATAGTCGACATTCGAATATTCGAGCTCAACACTATTGTTCAATACCCTGCATAACTACTAGGACTCTACTTAAACAGTGATTTTTCAATTCCTTGTTACTTTTGTTCTTACCTATGGTTTAGATTAGTCCGCCTGAAAGTCCTTCCTCTTGCCCTGATTCCCAGTTGGTTGGGGTCACGGTAATAGGCTCTAAGGTGCAAATATTTTGTTTTGTCTATGCAATAAATAAGAAAAGGTTGGAAAAGATAAATCAGCAAACAAGATAAGTACAAACTATGACACAAGGGGAGAAGATGACTATAAAGCAGTGTTGAATGTATAAAGGTTGGAGTTGACCTTTAAAAATATCTTTGCCCAGTTCTAGCTCTCCCCATTTTATGTATCTTGAAAATGGGTATAGGCACACTGCTGGATTATTTTTCTTTTCTTTGCTAGTATTATACAACAAACGGTTCGTTGAATAAATCCCAGTTTTTACAAATCCTAATAAAGGTTTGCTTCGCTGTTGTTTTGTTACCCTCATAATATTGACATATCTTCCCAGCTGTTCCATATTCATGTCACTGAATTAACATAATGACTCAATCACAAATTTGTGATGTGCATACACAGGTTTCCAGCATATGAACTTTTCACTAGAGAAGCTTTGACTGAATAATAACAATGCAGAGTCTATCATTTACCAGTCACACAATAGTGTAAAAGTATGTGGCTTCGTAAAAAAATGTCTTAAGAGTACTGAGACTTCTGAATTAAATGATTTACAAGGAAAAAAAGACATAGCAGTGATCCTAGCTAAATATTTCTTCTTACAGTAACCTCTTGTATTTCCAAAAATGTAGTGGCTTATCCTTTGTGACTGCAGCAAGCACCAATTTTTTCAATGTGTCAAGAGCAAGCTTGGGACAATATATAAAACCTTTCAGAAAAGACCTTGATGGGCCTTTTGTAAGGAAGTGCAGCAGGAAAAAGAACTCCATTAGCAAAGAACATTGCTGAAAAACTAGACAAGGTGTTCCTTAAGCTACACTTAGCTGTGTGATCCCATAAGCAAAGGTTTGCAGTAGATAACTTAATTCAAGGAAACTAACTAGGATACAACCCATGGTTAATTACATATTTCAATAGTCACCCATTCAAGGAAAAATCCAATTTCATACCCCATTCTGAATTTTTTTACCAAATTTTTTGATCACTTTTCTGATTTTTCATAAGCCCCCCATACACCTTTAGATAATTCCATAAAATTTTCTTTAGATCTACAAACAACTACGTAGTGCCGGGTCATCCCTGATAGAATACATAGTGATTGGAAGCTTTAGAAAGGTCCCAATATTATATGGTTTTGGTAAACGAAAAGTTGAATGTACAGAAATTGTATGGTAGGATTGCATGGGGGACTTGCATGGAGAATACTGTATTGTAGATGCTGAAGAGATCATTGCAGATTTCACTTGATTCCAATGACCTTGGTCTTTTTCTGTGTTTCTATTTAGCACAGTCAAACCTTCTTAAAACAGACTTGACTGCCATGCACTGCTTGAGTTGAGGGCTTTTCGATTCCTTTAATCCCTTCTCACCATAACCTTCATGGTTGTTCCTATGTGTTTCTATTTACAAAAGGTGAAGGGATCCTTATGCAATGAACAGAACCTACTTACTAGTGCAAGGTCCAATTGAAGGCAAACATTTAAGAATATATTTTAATTACACAGGTTTTCCCTGTCCATGAGTTACTGTTACTGCAAATTTGTTCATAAAAACCCTATAAGATTTCCCCAGAATATATTTAATTTGCACAATAATTTATAGTTTTTCTTCTGATTTTCCTGCAGATGATCACTCTCTTTGGTTAATTTACTTCCCCCAAGCTATTTATCTTATAGCCCAAATGACACATGCTCCCGCCGAACGAATAATGGTCGGTCGCCCGCAACAACAGGGGTTCCCATCTTGCGGTTTCGACCCAAAAAGCCGGCAGGTCGGAACGCACCCCTCCAAGTAAATTGGCTACAATCTGATAGGAATCACGTGTGTTAGTGGAACACAGTCTGCTACAAGCCGGTCATGTTTTGAGGTGTCTATGGCCGGCTTAAGGTGCAGGAGACCAGAACCTTGCTACTTGTTTTTTTAGAGATGTCCAGGACATCTCTTAAAATCAAGAAGCAAGGCATACATTTGCCTCCACATATTTACCAACACATACTGTCTTTGCATTAAGAGGTAGCATGTAAATCTGTAGGGATTTCCTAACCAACAGGGGGTAACATACAGCAAATAAGTTAATAACAGATTACATTGTATTGCAGAAATTCTTATCTTATTTGCTGTATATTACCCCCTGTTGGTTAGGAAATCTCTTAATGCAGAGAGAGTAGGAAATCCTAAATTTGTGAAGGCAAAATTTTCCTCCTAAGATCAGCTAGTGATTTCAGCAAACAATGCAGATTGAAGACCTTTCTACAGTAGATGTAGAGGTACTACCCTCGTCTCTTCTTTCTCCCCCTCTTTTCCTCTTTTTTCTATTTTATCTCTCTTTCCTCCATTCTTGATAGCTTAACCTGATAGAACTGTTCAATTTATTTGAACTATTTTATATATTTATGAGTATATTGAAAATGGTATTGAGGGGTGGAAATGAGTACTTATTTTGTAGCCTTGTATTTGCTTACATTCATCAAAACTACTACATAAATAAATCCCCTTTGCCATCTTCTGGGCTTTAGGGCAGTGTTCAACTGCATTATCACATTTACAAAGACTTTTATCACATATTTGGTGATTATAAGAGTTTTCTGAAGTGCTAAGGATTGGAAAGAAAAGAAGGTCATGAAGATTGTGACTCTGATTTAAAGCAATAAGAAAGAGCAGAGGTCAAGTTTAACTGAAAAATGTCTATATACCATATGAAGGGTTTTACGCACTCATTTGAAGAATGAAGTAAGGTTGTTATCTGAAATTGACCTTTTTCTTTGCCTGTCACTTTGAGTCACAAGCTCATGCACCAGGTGAATGTCATTGTATATAAAATATGATTATAGAAGGAAATTATTTCAAGCCTGGAGAATGATATATTTAAACATGTTCATGAGCCCAAACATGCCAGTCTATGGAAATTGCTCTATATTTCGTATAATAAATGTAGCTTTGATACATTTAAGAACTCATTTATTCCACTCATTTTAGTTTAAAGCATGTGCAAGCATTTTTTATTTCAAAATCTCACCTCTAAAAGAAATTATAACAGGTGTATAAATGTTTTTATGCGCATCATTCAAAGTCTACAAAAGTGTGCAAATACTAACTGTACTGGTCAATGGAGGTTAGAAAAATGTATGATAAAACATTTCTTTTATTTATAAATGAATATTCAGCTGAGGTTGTTTTCAACATTCTGGTTACCTAGATCTGTTTAACCTTAACAAATTGATTAACCTATAGCAAATGTCTGCTTGGAGAAGGATTGTAATGACACCAAATTAAGGATTTATTTATTTTTTAAACCCAACTTGAGGCTCTAGGTTGAGCAGTGAAGGACAGGAGTGATCTGACCTGTAGTTCTTATCCTAATCCCCAGACACTACCCTCTCACTTTCTCAGGGGTCAGCAACCTGCAGCTCCTTAGCTGCATGCGGATCTTTAGTCACCTTGGTGTAGCCTGATGGCCTCCTTCCTCCCACCAACACATATAAATCTCAATACACAGCTTTTGGCTGCTCTGCTCCATTCCAGTGTGTAGGCTACAGGGGGATGGAGGGAGGAAACACAAGTAGAAGGAGGAGCCGCAACAGAGATGGCGATGGATGAAGATGGAAAAGCGATAAGAGGATGTAGCCACAGAAGAAATCTCAGCTTTCTTTCTTTCTTTCTTTCTTTCTTTCTTTCTTTCTTTCTTTCTTTCTTTCTTTCTTTCTTTCTTTCTTTCTTTCTTTCTTTCTTTCTTTCTTTCTTTCTTTCTTTCTTTCTTTCTTTCCTCAGTTTTCCAGTTCAATCATTAAAATTAAGAGATCCATTTGTTTCATTTGAAACACTTTTTTATGGTCAATTTGGATGATACTTTGAGTGGGGACAGGGAAATACGAATATGTTGGGTCCCTGTTTAATCAATTTTTCCTTGGAGTGGGATGAATCGATATTTCCTTGGAGTGGGATCGAACTCTCAAGGTGGGCTAGTTATTTTAGTAAGTTGTTTTCAACTTTTTATGCTATGAAGTGTGTTGAGTGGAATTTAGCTATTAAAAAATAATATAGATAATAAATACCATATGTATTCATGCATTTTGTTCTTCTAGGTTACCTTGTCACACGTTCTAATCCATACTTAGCCAACAAAAAGCAATGGAATGTTCATTTGAAAGTTCTGTTAATGCATAAATTATATCCTTTCCAGCCCACTTGTTTTCACATTTAGAGCCAAATAACAGCTAATCATACATTTTTAGAACATTTTCTCCTACTCTGTTTTCTGTTTAGCAAATGGAATATGCCACCTGTTCAAAAATATTTTATAAAACTTTTTCAGTATTTTACCTAAAATAGCACCTCTACTAATGCAACTGCCAATTTCCATGCCAAGTGTGCTTATAGATCCTTACTGAATTATATAAGAGATTTATATCCAGGCTTATGATGTATTTAAACACAGCAGCAAAATATTGTGTTCATTTTATGTGTGAAGATTAGAAATGTGCAAAATGTCAGTTAGTCAACCATTTTCACAGTTCAAAGTTTTTATGAGATGATTGAAAACAGAATTTAAAACACTGTAGTGCACAAAACCTACTTTATAAAGTTCTGTCCATTGAATCATAAATATGTGAAATGAAAAGAAGTTATGTTTGGCTAGCAGCAAACCATTTTTACTATGACATGGTCATGACCTCATGTAAGCATAGTGTTGTGTATATGTTTTGCTGCAACATTTTGTTATCAAGCCACTAACAAAAAAAGAAAAGCAGAAAACAAATGTTCAAATGGATTGGTTTCAGTGGTGGCATCATATTACAGTGCACACCTTCTCCTGACAGTGACCCGTTCTTTTTAGGGGTGTCTAGGTGCATATTCACCTGTGGACATTTGGTGGGTTAACCCAATTATTTTGGCAAAAGATTATATATCCTGTGGGTCTTACTACTGTTAAGCGCTGCCTGCCACAGCAATATTGAATCTCAGGAAATTACACGGGGTGGGTCTGGAATCCCCACCCATTGAGTAAAGCGGTCTTAAGGACAAGGGATACCTACACTGAGAAGTCAACTTCTGGTAACTCGGTCAGTAAATCCTATATATCACAAAACAATTTGTGATTCCTATAAAAAAAATATAGTGTTACACTGGTTACAGCATACACACATGTAAAAGTCATTGGAGAAGACATACAAAATAAAATGGCAACTGATGGTGTGAATTTTTATGGCTCTGTTTATACTATGAAATAATCTGAATCCTAGTCAATAATTTGAGTGGTACATCAGAAACTGATCTGTGTTTTGAGGTGGGCAAAAGTTTTTTAGTATATGTATAATAACCTGTTATCTCTGATGTATAGTTTTCACCCTATACTTCGGTACATCTAATGAAGCCTGACCTGCCGGCATCTCTCCAATCTGCATCTGCACTGTCTGTCGAGCTAAATCAGCCCAGCTCACAAACAGTTAACACACAGCCGGAGAAAAGGTCTGTCCACAGGCAGATCTTTCCCATGCCCTTTGTTGGCTGATAAACACATTGCTCAAGCAGCTTTCACACACAGGCAGATAGTTGTGAGAGGTGCCCGATTTACAGTAAATACAGTAATTATTGAGTTGTTGAAAGTAAATGTTCACACTACTTCTGGCCTACAAGAAAAATATTTGATACTGCATTTTCCTTTAACCCTCTCTGCAGGATAAATCCGCTATTATTATCTAACAATTTATTATAATGTATCTTATAGCTATCATGTTGGACAGACTAAAGCAGCCCATACACGGGTCAGATTTTCAATCAATCAATCAACTTAAAACAATCAATTTTTAAGTCTGTATAAAAT
>CM070033.1:67388993-67410041 GCA_036250615.1 Ptychadena robeensis | reverse complement strand
GACTCCAGGGACCCAAAAATGTCTCCGACTCCGACTCCTCAACTCCGACTCCACAGCCCTTATCAACGTGACCACAAATAGTAATTATAGGAACAGATTACTCATTGTAGTAGTTGAAACTCTTCATAGTCCATGTTTTCATATAATTGCTGTTGAATTATAAACAATGTTGTAGGAAATTAGCGTTCTAGGAGATAATCTATACATTTTTATTTATAACTCATCGCTTCCTAGAGATTCATTTTCATCAATAGTCAGTTTGGGCTCCCATGCTTTTGGGCAACAACGACTTGTAGCATAACATAAACACATGGATGAAGTAAGGACTGATCTTCCTTTCTTTCTACCCTGTCAACTAACTAGACCAGGGGTGGGCAAATTAAGACCCAGGGGCCAGATCCGGCCAGTTAAGCTTTCTTTTCAACCCTTTCTCACCTTGTTGAAAAGATGCTCCCCTCCAATTGTTCTCTGCAATAAGTGCACATAATGCATAGAATTTTCCAAATGTTGCCTTGGAGATGATGCAGTGGAGTGATTATCACACTGTGGGTGCATCCTTCTAATGACAACAGGCAGTCTTTAGGAATTATCTATGGTCATTGCAATGCAATGAGCATTTTATTTTATGTGCAAAATGTCCCTTTCACACGTCACAGTTTGCACATCACCTCCATCGTCAGTGATGCCGGCAATCCATAGAATTGGCGCATCTGTGGTGGGCCAGCCATTACAGTCTCTTGGTCTGTCCCCTTTATGAAATTTGAGAAGCCAATGTGGCCCACAAGTCAAAAAGTTTGCTTACCCCTTATCTAGACAGTTAAATGCGTCGGATAAAAACACTATTATACCTTCCTTTATTGGATTATCAGTCCTAAGTGTAGTCTTAAATAGGATGTGCCACACATCAAAGATAGCAGGACCATGCACAGCAGTTTAGCAGCTGAAACAGCAGCATGTGACCAGGTTAAAGTACAGCTGATGTTTACAAGCCATAAGTGATGGCCGAACATCAACCTGATCCCTTCACGAACAGGCGGATTGGACTTTTAAATAGTAACATCTAGTCCTGGAACTCATAGTTTCTGGTTCTGATTGCCGATCACTTCCGGTTTTTAGAGGCGGTTTTTCACTGGAAGACCGGGTTCTCTACCAATGGGATCTTACTGCTCCTGATCCTGCCGGTGAAAGAATTGTAATCTTCTTTCTTGCCGGTGAACGAGGCGGGTCGAACACCCTTGCTGCTTGCCAGTAAGAAGGAATGCGAACATCCATGTTTGTGGACGAACTGTCCGCATTACTACAAGCCATAGAGTAGCCAATTGATCAACCGTTCGAATAAACAACTATTTTTTTTTTTCAATTTAGATCCAATAACAATTTCATGGTACGCACATTCACCAAAATACAAATATTTTTACAGTTTGGTTATGAAGGAAGAATGCAATCTCCTGTTTGCAGTTGCTATGCACTCAATAGTTGTAGAGTCTTATTGAGTATACCATGTGTGCTCAAAGCAGATGATCTATTAACAATGTTGAAACAGTAGTTGCAAGTTTATACATATCATGCTCTTTTTCTCTTCTGGTCTTCATTTTCTCTCTTGTGCCCTTACCTGGGAAGTTATGACAGTAGTTTATCCTCTAATAAAAAATCTATTAAACCTTTTTCATGGTCCATCACCTGACCCCTTTTCCTGTACATGTTTCAGTAACTTTGATAAATAGGACTGGGACAACTTATCATTGGTTTGCAGTAGTAGCTCAAGAGCTGCCCTGGGAAGCCACAAGCCACACTAGTATGGACACTTAAATAAAGATCAAAATGTAGCCTCGGTAAATTCAAGAATTTGGAATGTATTGGTCTGAAACTTAAGTACAGGGATTTAAACAAAAAAGAGAGAGCAACGAGCATAGGAAAATGAAATGCTTTTCAACAAAGGGACCATTTATTTCAACAAATCGTAATCTCTAGTGAACAGGCTATGCATCTACAGTTCATGCTGGTAAGACACTAGTGCACATTAGCAGACACCATCACAAAGCTAGATTAACCTAAGGCACCAAAATCTTTTCAGAAGGGAGCCTAAGCATATGTACAGACTAAGCTGTCCACTGAGATACATTGCTTTCCTTTTTAACTGCTAAATATTTTACAGTGTATTGTCATAATATTAAATGATTTATTAAGAAATAACCAACACAATATTTATGTATTTTATTCAGCATTTTAAGCAAATTCAGGGTTTATGCTATGTAATGTAAACACAAACAATATACCAATATTAGATTTTATGGAAATAAGGAAAGGATCCCTCATGGGACTTTGTATGGAACAGCGACGCTGTGTTCAGTCAGACATAAAGATCAAAGCTTAATTTATTTGAAGTACTGGTTACAGTACCTGATCTTCTTGACACAAGAAGATCAGGTACTAGACGGTCTAGTCTATGTGCGGGAGGCTTCTGTGGCAGATAGTCTATGTGCGGGAGGCTTCTTTGGCACGGCCGCACTTAGAGACCCCCTGGCAGGGATTTTCCTCCGGACCTGGCAGGATCCTTGGACCCTTCAGCCCCTCTACTCACTCGGCAGCGCTATAACAAGCGGACTAGTACACATCCTAGGGTGCATCGGCCTGATGAAGCTCCACCAGTGAAACATGTTGCCCAATATGCACCCCTAACATTCTATCATCGATTGTATGCTTATACTGATTGTTGTATTTTAGTTATATGTACACGGATGTGCATATCCTGTTTCCTGTTTTCTGGTTACATTGTGCGAGTTATTTATATGCCTGATTATTGTATGCTTTGCTATACCTGTGAATGTGCTGGAACATAACCGATCTCACAAAATACACAAATACTGTGGTCACCTGTTTGTATTTGTGTCAAGAAGATCAGGTACCGTAACCAGTATTTCAAATAAATTAAGCTTTGATCTTTATGTCTGACTGAACACAGCGTCACTGTTCCATACAAAGTCCCATGAGGGATCCTTTCCTTATTTCCATAGTATCTTAGGGATGAGAACAGTGTTCTAAACCGCCCTCCAATCTTCCTGTATTCTTGATCAATATTAGATTTTAATAACCTTCTAAAATACGGTCTAATACTAAAGTTAATTTGGTTGTTGCAGCAAGTTCTAAGAAAGGTCTCCAGATTTTGGAACTATTTTAGGCATGGAAGGTCCTGGAAAATATGGTAGAAATGTTTAGAACTCTTAACTGTTGACTGCCCACACCAAAAAGACACCTAGGTCATGTTTAAAGCAATACTGTAGTACAGGTAGCAGTGTTTACAGAATGGTGCAATAATGAGACGTATAAATTATTATTTTGGGCTCAGGGCATCCATTGGCCTTTTCCACATATAAAGTAGTAAAAATTACGTATTACAGGAAGAGGGATGAATGTAGTCTCTTAAGTCTCAATTAAGGGACTAATGCTTCAATGTACCAGATAATTTTGAACAACGCCATGCATCCAAACTTGTGTTAAATTGTTGAGCAAATTTTTTTTCTGGCTTTCCTGCACCAGTGGACAAATCAAGACCCAAAATGACATGGTTTGGTATGATCTGATATGCTTGTTTAGGAGTAAGCCTTAACTGATGTAGCCCTATGGAAACATGAAGGGAAATTTATTATTTTACCATAAGGTATAAAATGTTTTTAAAACTGAGAAAGAAGTGGTACTGCCTACACTAGTGATGGCCGAACTGTCCGCAAGGGGGACAGTTTGGCCGCGAACATGGATGTTTCGCACTCCTTCTAGCCAGCAAGCAGTACGGGTGTTCGACCCACCCCATTCGCCACCAGCAGGATCAGGAGGAATAAAATCCCGCCAGAGTAAGAATCTTTTTACTGAAGAATCTTTTCACATAGAAAACCCAGTCAGTGAAAAAATGGCTCCGAAGACTGGAAGTGAAGAACTATGCGTTCCAGGTACCATATGTGGCGTCACTGACATCACTTCCGGTTTCCCTAATTCAAATTCCATGCCAATAGGTGGAGAATTTTAATCTACCCGCGACGAGGTGGACGTCGGACTACTAGTTCGGCCATCACTAGCCTACACCATTATAAAGTTCCTATCATATTTAAAGCAGGACTGTAGTATAGGTAGCAGTGGTGTATCTTTCAATAATGTGTTTTTTTGGTGACCTTGTAACATTATGGGTTGAGGCCAAAAGTTTGAAAATTACTTCTAGGTAGACGGTGGGGAAGGATAAGTGTGGATACAAAAGCATACAGAGATATTTTGGACAAAGCCACCTGTCCAATTTTTTAGAACAGTTTGAGGATGGTACCTTTTCTGTTCCAGTTCTGCACCACTTTACAAACCAAGATTCATGAAGAACACATACACATTTGTTTTGCATATACTGGTCATAATCGTCATTAATCCTAGATTAACTATGATCAAGCCCACCGTAATCTAAACTAAAAACTACAAACTTAATTGGAGAATTTAAGGAAGATCATGTTGTTAAAACATTTAAGAGAAAATTGATTTGTTTGCAGGAAATCTTCTCCTTGCGATCTCTACATCCCACCATGCTCCAGGCTGACCACATTGTATTAAAAAATGCATGTAAACCCTAACTAATTTACTTATTGAGTCTATCAATTACAACTGTAAGGTCCCATTTATACTCCGTTTTAAGGGGGAGTTAGAGTTGTACATGTGCATGTGTGCAGAACAGTTAGGAGCCTACTGAATTTCTGGCAGAGCAACCGGTATTTTTTTAGGGAAAAAACATTGGGGAATGTTAATGTACTGCAGAGAAGTACTTCATACGCATTTCATTTTTATTTTACTCATACATCACTTTATATTAGGTTTGTATGGTAAGGCTGGAGTGCATAGAGTGATGTATGAAGGATTTCCTTAATGCATAGTGTCAGCAACATCTGACTGTCAATGTCTCTGATAGCTGTTACAGCATGGGAATTTGAAACCCATATACCCGGTAAAATGCTTTGTACCTTAGTTGGTGAGCATTTAAAAATATATATCTTTAATTCTTACTATTTCAGACCTCTGCTGTCAAAGTGCCTTACAATGTGAGTTAAAATGATGAAATTGGTCATACTTCACTGTGTTCTTTTACATTATATGCCTATTATTAGAACTTGCCTAGAGGCAAATTATCACAGAACATGGGTTTTGATAAAGTCAGGATCTGTTAGCAGCAAGCTTGACCCACCTGTCCTGCTCAATCCATTATATGAAATAATTCACATTTATATCTTGCTAATTGTAAATAGATAGCTCACTGCTTGAAATATGAGGGAAAAATTAGAAAAAAATCCCTGCTACTGAGTTTTAATTACAATGTATAGATTATGATGCACATATTACTATTACTTTATTAGTATTAATAGGATGTTTAATAATAAGCAATGTTAAATTAGATAACATGTTGAGGAGACAACAAGAGCACATATTGCTATATGATGTTAGTTTTCACAACTCTCAAGACATCACACATAGCTTAGACTTTGGTGAAACCTCAGTATTGTGACTCTGAGTTCACTTGAGTAGGCATTCCTTCTGTTCTTTTCATTTATTATATATATGTTATATAAAAACAATCAGGATTTAAGGAGGGCCAAATGGCAATGTAGAGCACTTAGCGCAAGATGTTGCACTGGATGTCTGAGTTTAGAAGATCTCTATAATTATAGATCTGTGGGGAAAGAGGGTTGGTCATATTCGGGAAGTATAAAGTACAAAAGCAGTGTATGTGCAAAGGAAATAAAAGCTGATCAAAACAATTATAGGAAATTATAGTTGCCAAAGCAGCTTGACAAACGGGACTTCCCCCGAAACACATTGTTGTACCCCTAGAAGTCGCTTAAGTGACATCTTAGACAGACTTGCCCACCAGGGCTAAGGACGCTGGTTAGGCCCAATTTTTTTTCCGTCATTAATTGATTGTGAAGATTTTATATTAGCTCTGGCTGAACGGCCGATTTCATTATTTTATATAGTGTAATTTTCATTATTGTCTTTTTGGAATTTTTTAAATGTAATTTATAGCCAAAAGGTCCTTTAAAATGTCATTGTTGTACATCCATAACTGTTTGTGTTATGTTACTGAAGATAGAATTATAATTTTTGTTCTGTTTAAGACACCTAAATTCAATTAACCTCCCTGGCGGTTCACTGAGGTGCAGATTTCTGTACCAAAGTGATACAGTGTTTTGCCTTTCCGCCCCGGTGACGCCGAAGGGGGCGGAAAGGCTCTGTGTGCCTGCAGCTTTGTAGAAATGCTGCAGGCACACAGAGAGCAAGTGGTTGCGCCTGATTCCGGCACGGGCGCAGTTTGATTCACGATCAGACTGCACCAGTACTTGCTTCGGGCGTAACGCTAGGGAGGTTAAACCAGCCATAGACGCTATGCTTGGCTGGTGTTTATCGAACAATCGGCCACAGCATGATGACATCATCATGCCATGGTCAATCGTTCGAAATACACCATTTGCGATTTGACAACCAATACTTTGGATGGGGACCCTTGTCCCCATTCAAAGTACTGGCGATCAACCAGAGAAAAACGTTTGTTCTCTGGCTGATCAAAGTTTTGTGCGAGTACAAACGGTTGCTCCAGGTGGGCGCGTTCATGACCAAGCAATCACCCCGAATGCGCATGGTGATCATTCGCAAAATCGGCCAAAGATGGAAGCGCTATGGCCGGCTTTAGAGGTACAAGAGGTATAAGTTTACACTTGTTTTCTTTTATTTTGATTTGGAATGGATAAAACATTTAACATTTATCCAATCCAATCAAAATAAAAACAAATGTAAAAAAATAAAAAAAAAAATCTAAGAAAAAAAAAATTTTCTGTACCTTTAAATCTCCCGGCCGATGACGTCATCGGCACACGAGCGCAGATCACGGAAATAGCTGAAGACCTCGGCTATTTCCGGATCTGCTCGGGTGCAGAGAGCAGAGATGATCCCACTAGCAGAAACACTCAGCGCGAGCGTTTCTGCTAGCGGGATCCACTTTTGAACTGGATTAGAGAAAGACATTTCTCTAATCCAGTTCAAAAATTTAAAAAAAAAGATTTAAAAAAAGAAAAAAATATTTTTTTTTCTTTAAGACCGGGTCTCGCCTCCGTGACGTCACACGTCACTCCGGGACCCGGAAGAAGCCAGCGACGGAGGGAGAAGATGGCGGCGGCGGAGCAGGTGAGCTCCCACGATGTGCCCGAACCCAGTTCGGGCGTATCGATTATTGCAGCGTCCCTTTGCTCGAACTGGGTTCAGGCATATCGCTAGGGAGGTTAATGACACTAAACAAAATGTGTGGTATCACAAAAAAATTAGAAATGAAAAATAGATGAAAGTATATTTTTTTAAATCAACCAAATTTGATATAAAATATTAAATGAAAAATATAAAAATTGAAAACATTGTAGTAAAAATCTGGATGTAACTAAGGGAGTGTTACCAGTGCTCCCCAGTTTACCTGTGTGAAATTCAAGACAGGTACTCGCCCCCCCCCCCCTGCCACCCTCCCATAGTATAAAGATGTCATTGAAGGAAGTGTTCTATAGAGCGTTCTTCCTAAATAGAGTGTAGTTTATTTACTTTTTCACCCTATGACAAAAAAGTGTTATTGGCTGGATCATTTGGGGGAAGGGCATTAAGAGCTACAGCCTGAAAAAAAGAAAACTAGTTCAGCCACAATGTCTAAACGATAATTGGTAATCTGGAGCTGCACTACATAAGAGGCTCGTTCTTGGGTTTGGAATTTCTTAATCATATTTGAAAACAACTGAACCTATGGGCAGTTTAATAAAATGACACTGTAAATATCTTATGTTGTTTATGACGCACAGCATAATAGGTTAACAGAAAAGCGAATCCTCCATTGTTTCTGCTAAGCGTGGCATGCAAGAGCACGCTGCATTAGCGATGACATTATTCATTCAGTGAAATAATGCTTGTTTTTACTGTATCTAATAAATGAAAAAGAAGATTGCTATCCACTCTCACCCTCACTAAGCTGGTATTTGAGCTTCAGTTTATGTATTTGAACTCCTCAAATCATCTTTCATTCATCCTCATGGTTGCTAGGCAACTGTTACAATGTTGTTGCTCAAACAGATTACATATTAGGCACAAGTTATTGATGCATTTACATTTTTATTTTATTTGATAATCAATATGTGTAAATCGAGGTGAAAATGACATAATGATTTTTTGTGTTCTAAAAATGAAATTATATGTACAGTTCTGTGTGGTAAAAAGTCAAATAAATGAATATAGACTCCCAGCATTTGTAGTAGAGGCAATTAAGAGATGCATAGGATACCAACAGTGGATTAGTCACAACGACAGTTCCTCTTACAATAATCGTCTTCCATTATTTAGCATTTGCGGAGGTCAGTTGGCCCATTCTGGCTAATGTTCAACTGGAATCCAGGACAGAACAGTAATAAAGATTGAAAGTAATATAAGTATTATTTATTATTCATCTTGGTAATGACCACTTACCTACATAATCTCAACGGGTCTTCACTAGAAATAATCTGAAAAGTTTATTTTGATTGTTGAGTCATAGGCACAACCCTAATACAGTTATAGCAATAGCAACTTTCAATTCTTTGTTATGTAAGAAAAATAAAGTCAAATCAGCTTATAATATCCCTGGCAAGTTGAAAGTTTTACTACTACTACTTAGTATATTTAACTGTATATTTTTTTGTAACATTTTTGTAAATGTATTATCTATTTAAAATCACCTGAAAGAGTTAAATGGCCGATTATTGCCATTTGGGACCTAGCAGTAAACGAACGATTACCCTAACCACCCGGCAAACGCATCATGTGGTCGGCCATTTTCATTTTTGTCAGTTGGCAGCAGCCCAGGAAACTACTGTGTAAACGTAGTCTTATAGCAAGTTCACCATATTTGTTGCCCTAATGAAACAATACCATTATATTTATCTATGTAAAGGAAGTCTGTGGACTTACTTTTTTTTATAGATTTTTCTTAATGTAATCAATCATCCATAATAAATTAATGTATTATCGATTGACGACTGTATTCCACCTTGGCCTAGGTCCATGGGGGAGTAAGAACAAGCACCTTGAGGTCAAAATTATGGATGATTGATTTCAAATAATAATCTTTTGCAGCACAGAGAACAGAGCCGCTGAGGAAGTGGAGACCCACGAAACACGTCGGGCATCTGTGCTAACTTACTTGGGCAATTGTGCAATATGACTATGTAAGACTGTATGTATTGATCATAGTGAATTGTCGGTCAATGTAACTTATTTGATTCTGTAAGCATTATAATACGTTGAACTTCTTCAACCTATATTAAATTTGAAGTTCCTAACGAGATTTATTTCCTTCTGGGTCTCCAATTATTTTTGATTAAGTCTACAAAGAATCAGGCTGCTCACAATGCCTTAAAAATTAGATTTACCCAAACTTTGATCTGGTAAACCAAACTATAAGTAACAGTGACCAAACAGATAGAGTGGTGCCTATAGAAAACTTTGCTTTAGGCATATTGATAGCGCTATACCATATATACATATTATTTTGTGCTCCAGGTAGGTATAATCTCAAAAATATTTGAATATGAATTTATTTCTTAAAAGTTCTTTATACAAATCTGAGAAAAACAAAATCTCAATAACATTTTGCACATAAAAGAGTGTACAGGGATAGAAACAATTGCTCAGCCACATGAAATATAAAGATAGATTCTGACAAGATGATTTATTACTTCAGCAAAGTATGTGGTGTCATGAGCTCTCTAGTGGTTATAAGAGAGTATTATCATTATGTTTTGTAGTATAAGTAACATCATTTTCATTAAATATCATTTAAAGCTTAATGCCAGCAGATGCATTGTTCTTTTAATTTAACTGGCCTTTAGATCCTTTTAATTAGTGATTAGTTTGGATCATTGGAAGGTTAATGTTGTTTTCATAATTTATTTCGGCTAGTTAGCAGACCTTTATTTTTAAAATGACAGAAACACCATTGGCTTATTTGTCAAATAGAACAGAAAGCTAAACGAAAATTCTGAGACGACCTTTGAAATGGCGGCCCACCCCCTCCACACTGCGCAATTAATTGAAGGTACCTGTCTACAACCTGGATTATTGGATGGTAACATGAGAGTACATGTTGCAAGGGGAGCAAGGGATGAGGTATGCAAAAACCTATAATGGTACACTATAAAATATTGGTGAGTCTGTTACTGAGTCCTGAGTTCTATCCTGAGGCTGGAAAATCACCCCCAGTGTCATTTCAAGATGTGCGCTTTGAAGTTAACCCTTTCAGAAGGTGCCTGTATCCAATACAATTCAAAGTAAAACAAAACACATTTCCAATTGTAATCAAAATGTTATTATAACAAACATAAATACTGTTTTGAAATCTTTCATACCAAATAAGTATTCAAGAGATTTTAGCATTCAAATGATACATATAAATGTTTTTAATGTACTTTTTTATAATAATTGTGTGTTTCAAACATTATTATATTACGGATGTCTATTAGACACTTGTACGGATATATTTTTGGAAGTTACAGGCCTACAACAAAAAAATTCCATTAGAGTCTATGGTGCGCTTTTGGTACAGAAATCTGGACCTTGCAAGAGTGCTAGGGAGGTTAATATCAGAAATTGGTTGGTCCATGTTTGTTAATATAATTTTTTTCGTGTACAGTCCTAAAGAAGCAATAGAAGGGTCGAGAAATACTTAGATCCTCTGTCAAACATTTTTGCTGTTTGTGTTGTTGGGAGATTTTAAAAAAATGGGGGGAATGCGAAATGTGAGTTTGGTCATAATAACAATAGCTAAAGGATCCCTGCTCTAAGCACAACTGTCTAAGTGAGGGTTTATTTTTCTTTTTAAGCTATGTTTTTGTTTTATCTCTGGGTCAGAAAGAAATCTGGGCCAAGAATTAAAAGATAGTTTTTTAACAATATTAACTAAAATAAACCATTAAAATAACTGAAATTTTTTTTTGTTATGCTTTGCGCTTTCATAAATAAACCAGTATTTGACTTGTAAAGTGTGTGAAAAGTATGCTCCAAGAAAATTGTGTAGTTGTTTGCGGCCGATCAACCGCCATGCATCCGCTCACAGTGATCGATCTGCCGCGAAATCTGGTGCAAACCAAATGCTCATGTTTAGATTGATCGTCTTACTTTGAATGTAGATGCTGGCTAAATGCTGGCACACAAAAGGTGCACAGCCAGTCGTGCTAAGAATCGTGGTCGATTCTAAGCATGTATGGGGGGGGGCTTTAGTCATGAAAATAAAGTATATAGATATACATATATTACAGTTTAGAGTAAGTGTAAGGTACCCACTGGTGATCCTGCATCATCCTCGGTGATCCCAGGGCTCACAGGCTCACAGGGGGCCTGCACAGCAGGTAGTATGGCCGAGGCATGCTCTAGCAAAGGCATCCATTCAGGCCGAACACTTTTCTTTAGATGTGCTGTGACAGTACACTCCAGAGGCCCTACCAGTTTTGTATGTACTTGACTTATGGTTACCAAGGAAGTTTTCACATAACCACTTTCCAAGCATTCCCCAAAATTTCCATGTGGATTTCTGCTCTGGCTGTACGAAAGATTGTTCAAATCTTTCATGGTAAAACAAGTACCTATTATGGGGTTCAACAAATATTCCTGTCCGCAGTTAATCTGAGATGTGGAAATTTCTTGAACCAGGTATTGATAACCTTGTGAGTTTTCTTTAGCCATCTCTTTATCAAGCTAAGCTTGACATGTAGAAGTGGAAGTAATATCTTTTGTGCATTGACGGAGCGCACAGTTTAAAATTTTATTTGTCGATTTTCTAATGTTTTCAGTTATTTTACGAGATTGTGATTTTGGTGTGAACAAACCACAAACGTGATAGAACATATCTGGATGATACACTTTCTAGGCATGATTTGATACAATATCAATTACTATTGCCTAGTTATTCCTAATCTGAAGCGAAAACATTAATTAAACTCATATTTATGAGTTATCCCTATTCTATTATAATACAATAACAGTTGGCACTTTTAAATCATAAAAAGTTTACATGCTTTCACAACGTGCAAGAAAAGCTAGTTATTTCCATCCACCACACCATTTATATTCAGAAGAATTATTAAGAACAATGCAGAACTGTTCTATACTACTGCTAATATTTAGATATCATGATCTTCAATGTATTAAAATATACTTGAAGTAAAACCTTGCAAGATTCAAAACCTTATTCAGACCTAAAATCAGAAGAGTTGAGGTTTTCAAGACTGTGAAAAGATGAGGTGAACAATTTAAATATATTGCATAGTTAACCAGCTTTAGAAAGAAATAATCAAACCCTACTAGTGATGATCGCGAATATTCAGATTCCGAATATTAATATCGGCAATTTGGAAATTCGCGAAGATGGTGAATATATTGCAGAATATTCGCAATTCCGGATATTCGGTATTTTTTATCCATTACACATGCCTCTCAATGCAAGTTGACGAATGGGAAGGCTGCAAAAAGAGCTTAGCAACACCATCAACAGTTTTTTAAATGAATATTGGGGTGATGCGAATATTGCGAAAATCGTCACTTTAAAAATTCGCACCATATTAAACATATATTGCGCGCGCGAAATTTGCAATAAAAACTGCAGATGTTCGCAATAAAAAAAAAATCCAGAATATTGCCGAATGCGAATATTTTCCGAATGTTTTCCACAAAATTTGCGGCATGCCACGAATACGAATGTTGCCTATCCCGCTCATCACTAAACCCTACCATTTCCACTGTCATCAATGGAAAGTTCCCCCAAAATTTCCATGTGGAAATTCTCTATAGATTGACATTCAGCATTGGTCAATAAACGACTCAAGTATCTTGTGCCCTCTGAAATATAGCTAAATTTGTTATCTCTACTTCTTTTTTACGAGACAAAATAAAGCAGAAAACTCCAGCAATAAATGAAAGATTAGTCTAATAAATATAGCTATCTTCCCCTATTTGCCTTTGAATGAAATTATAATTCTTAAATAAAATAATAATCTATACTATGCCATACAAATTTAGATTTTCCTTTTATTTTGAATGTCTTAATTAAGAACATGAGTGAAGAAAAGATGGAAAATCCCTGGCCCACATCCTTTCCTGAGCACATAATCATTTCCTCCCAGACACACAGCTATTACCTCTTGTCATATCTAATGAGCAGTTCAGAATTACTAGGATATTATTAATGAAGGGCTGACAAATAAATATGTAGCTTCATCTATACACTTCAGTTTATTTCCAAGCTTTATTAGTCTACTACTTTCAAAGCAACGGTCACTGACGGGCTATAATTTTTAATTGCTTGGGTACACCTTTGTGACAGGTCTGTAAGACATGTGAAATGACAGAGAAAGTGGAAAAGTGACACTTATTAGGTGAATATCAACTAACAGCAGTTATTGTTTTTCTGAGGCATCTCTTCAATGGAGAGAGACCTAAGAGAAATGTCAGCTTAGAATGGAAACACATACTTAAATCTAAACACATATTAGCTGTAATGTGTCTGGGCACACAATAACTCCCAACACCAGATATCCAGGTAACAGGCTTTATTGGGTAATCCAGAACACAAGCCAAGGTACATACTCAAATATGCGTGGTCAGGACAGGCAGAATATAAGCAATATTAGAAATCAGGCCAGGTCACATTTGTCAATAAAGACACTTGCCGTCAGAAAGGTAAATGACTTGGGCAGGGCTGATCTGAGGAGAAAAGGAGAGAGGGGAGGGAGATAACACCAAACCTTCCCACCCATTCCACCCCTTTAACCCCTACTTGTCCCACCCAGCACCCTTCCCTCACTCACTTCCCCTTCCAATAACTACACATGACAAGGTTCTGGAATTTTAAGTGGATACAAAACTTTGGCTACAGCTTTATTAACATCACAACAATGCAAATATCAATGCAACAAAAAACCCTACCCCAGGTCCCAGGACGGTGTCCCCCGCTTCCAAAACTCAACCGCTGTACCAGCCACTGACCCCAAACTACTGGCTCAGTGGGTACTACTGGTGCACTGGCTCCTTCCATAACAGTGACCTCACAGGCAAAACCCCAAAACAACCATAAGGGTCATTGACCCAGCAAAAGCCCAATGTATAACCTTGGTGCCTGCCAGCAGTTCACCCTAATACCACTCCTCCTACCGTTCTTCTTTATGGACGCTGTCCTGACCCGCCTGCTGTGCCGAGTACACCCAAAAAACAACAACCCCCACCCGCAGACCGTCCCCAAGCTGCACCCAACAAAAACAGTAGGTAGGGCGGACGGGGTCCATCTTCTCCAACGAAAGAGGGGGCGTCACTTCCGCCACCGGGTTTTAAACCAGGTGGCTCTGCCCCTTTTCCCGACATCACTTCCGGTCCAGACCAGCAATACGTCACGGCGATCTTGACACGTCGTCTTCTTCCTCCACATCCCGCCCAGTCAGGCACCCCTGCGCTTAGGTGCCCTGGCTGGGGGTGTTGATGAACATATGAGCACACCCAAGCACACTGCTATAGAGAGGCTATAACAGGTAATGGTGTGGATGACAGATCCTTATTTAATGGGCAGATTTCCCAATCACATTGTTACCTGGTGCTACAGTATTGGTATTTGGCAATTGGCTATTGAATCTCTTCCAACCGAATGGGCGACAGGAAATTCACGCTGAGCATGTCCCCATGTTGCGGGCCTCCTGGACTGTACTGTGCACAGCATATCCACAGTGGATGCAGTTTGTGCAAGCAGTAGTTTGGCAAGAATGGATCCCTGCAGCAGAGCGGGCATGTCAGTACTGTGCTGAACACATTATAGTGCACTACATAGAGCATATCAATGCAGTGCAGGGTGAATGGTACACATATTTTCTATAAGATATAGTGAGTATGGAAAATAGGAAATCCCTTTATAATGTATAGGTCTGTGTAAATAATACTGACTCTCTATAAAGTATAATATTGATGTCAATCATCTTCACTTGCTCTAGGTAGAGGGTGAATGTGTGAGCATGGGGAGCTGGTCTCTGAAATTTGGACATGATGCACCTCCTACTTAGAAAAGCGTGTTCTTGACAACTGCATGGCCTGATAATGAATACAGTTAATGATTGTGACAAACTGTATATGAATTCGCTTTTCGCAAGCTGCTAGAAGTCATATACAATTAAAAATATGTAAAACGAAAATACCAATATTTATATCTGTTAAGTCAGAATCATAATTCTCCCCTGTGCTCATACTCAGACTGATTACAGCTTATATAAATGCAAGTATTATCATGACTGTTAAGCAGAACTGATGCAGCATACTAATTTATTCATTAAAGTGTAAATGAGCAAATTATAATCTTAGGTAGTTGCATGTTATTTCTTGTCAGCATCCTTGTAGAAAGCTTGAGTATTTTCCCAGGCTATTATCAAAAGATTGCTCCAACCATGGACAAGCATCCCCATGTTAGAAAAATGAGGACATAATAACAAATCCCTTTGCTCTCTTCAGCAGCCATCTAAATCTGATATACCCATTCATATTATCATACCTAGAAGATGCTCAATTTGACATTGCTTATTCTTTCATGGAATTTTGAAAGATTCTTTTCTATAATAGTGTACCAAAAGCAAATGTGTGCTAAAAAATCTATCCTATGCATCTATCCTATCCTCTGACCAAGGGGGATTTGTCATTGTATATATAAGGAAACTAAATCCACATCCCATTTGTTGTAATTCTTCTATTTGTGAATTATCACACCAACTATTTCCTTCTTATCAAGTTGTTTGGTGATATCCTTGTAGCCCAGTTCAGTTTAGATTTACTTTAGTAAACTATAAATGAAGAGCGCAAAAAACACAGGGCTTTTATGGCATCAACATCAATGGTATCACTAAATGGTTAATGTAAAAGAGGTCCTTATTAAAATGTCTGATCTGCTTATATTTAGACATTAAAATATTGCATCATGTCTAATAACATTACAATATAAAAACAATCTTTCCCTACAAAGAGGTGGCCGTTAACCAACCAACACTTTTCAACCACCAGGGCTTCTTCACCTTTAAAGGCCCATGGCAAGGTCCTACCTGGATCTCTAAGATGTCCCCTGGAGCTGTTAGTAAGTCTGCATGCCCAAATTCCAAAACACTTGCATGGGAGGATAAAAAATGGGTTTGCAATGAGGCTAGTGGCACCTCCATTACTGGCCAGATATCTCACTCATTTCCCCATTGGCTGCAGTGTGAAAATGCCCTTGTAAATAGTACTGAAACATTGTGGTTGTCTGAGGAAATGCATGTGTAAATATAGACTGTATTCCATCTTCAACTAATTCCGTATTGAAATTTTTTCATATTGAATACATCACATTTTAGCATACTGAAGTCTAATTTTGTATAAACATTGGTTAATTTAGTCATCATGAATATAAAGCCAGTTTTCAAACATATGTATAAGCGTGCAAAGTGCATATTTTCTACACAATAGAAATGCAGGAGACAACACACACACATCATTAGTAATGTTGTATTTTTAACATGTGTGATGTCATTTAAAAAAAAAACAGGCATATCACCGAATGCTATCAGATTTTCTAAGATCACCTGCATTTAAACAGTTTGTAAATGGAAATGTGTCAAATCACATTACAGATGCTATATTTAGCCTTTCTTGTCACTTGAGTGATTAAATTGGGAGTCTAAGGACGGAAAGGAACTGTCTGATAAAGTCTGTGCATGTATGAATATTCAAGAAGTGAGCGGCTGATAATCATTAAGTCAATAAAACACATCTGGGGAACATTTTTTAATTAGCAAAATAAGCATAAATTGGTCAAATGTAAAACAAACAAAAGTCAAGTACATTAGAATATATTGTGTCAAGGCTAGAATTATGTTACCAGTATTAGAATATGTATACTAACAAGTATACTAACAATATACGCAACATCATATATAAATATGATTTTCTAGTGTTGTCTTTCTACATGTAAGCTATGTTTTGAAACATAAAATGTTAGCATGAACTGAAGGAGGGTGTATATTTTCCTACCCAAATTGGTTACTCCGAGCCACACTTGGTATGGCTTGTCTGCTCTAGCCATCGGGTATCCTGCAGGCTTCTTTCTGGTGCCACCTCCCTGAAGTCAGGGATTATGCTGGAGGGTGCCCTTGTCTTATGCCTGCATTGTATTGTATTGAAACCTCACATCCCAAGGGTCATTACATGGTTATCTGTTTTTTTTTTTCTTTAACAATTTTGGTTTCCCTATTAGGGGGACCGCTAGGCTAATGTAGCTATTGGGGAGATTTTCACAAATTTTCTTTGGGGTCACTTAAATAGAAAATGACCAAAGTGAAGCATTACAACAATTACTGTAATTGCTTTAATTATTGTCTGTTGTCATGCATGATATAAATTTCAGGACAAGAAAGTGAACTTTATTCTCTATCTATAACAAAGAAGAGCTCATAACTGGATTTATGCCAAAAATGTTTGTGTCCACAAACCAGAATGCCAGGTGAGAGAAGAGAGCAAGAACGAGAGAGCAACTAGTAAATGAACAATTTACATACCCTTAGACGCAAATCTAATTACATCTTTGTAAAATCTTAGTTTAAATCAACCTTCCAGGCGTTATCCTGGAACCCAGAAAGTTCACAGTTTGTTCTAAAAATAAACTGTGCCCGTGCAGGCAAACATGCCAGTAATGAGCGTCGATCCCTTCTGGTGCTGCACCAACGGTGACGCTGGAGAGGGGGATGCAATAGACCGCTATGTTAATGGAGGGGGGCGTCGCTTTTCCCAGCCCATTTCGGCGGCATCTCAATGTCTTTTTGGGGAGAAAAAAAGTGCATCTTATTAGGCCAAAAATATGTTATATGTTTTTCTTAAAATTAATACTCTGTGTAAATACTACATGTAAATAACAACTGTTTATATAATGGTAAATTATTCTATAATAATTCTGTAATACTTCTGTTATATCCAAGTATTCTAAGATGTTTTAGAAAGGTCTGTATGACTCAGCCAATATATAGAGTTCCAGAATGTTGTCTTAATTAATAACAACTAGTTTAAAAGGTTTAACAGTAGCCTACTGTCATCTAGCCCTAGGCAACAGCAATACATTCATTTCCAGGCATCTTGTTATAATGTTAAGTTTACTATGTGTTTACCCTGCAGGTGGACAGTGTGTAAAAAAATTCTGGTAATAATTAACATTTTAATTAAGAGGTTTTAAATTGGCTCTGTTTCTTTCTCAGTGGATTTGTTTTGATCTTTTTGCCTTTAGGATGGAAGAAACTATTTAGTATGACTTCCCTGATTGCCTTCAAGAGTTTCATTCATAACATACTAAGAAGGACTGCATATACTTGTATTTAAATATTTCAGATTTATCATGAAGTATTGTGTTTGTTTATTTAGAGAGGGACCCAAGACAAGATACCAGAGCTGGAAGTTCTACCTTCTCCTCTGCCAAAATAGCAAGCAGCCAGCCTACATACCTACTATCTGCACTTATGGCCCCATCCCTTTTTTGCCTAGGATAGCCTGCCTTAATATAAGAAGATATTGTTTTTCAGCCTAGAATGCTCTGCATCATATGTTATGTTCATTACATATTATATAAAATACTGTATCCCCTCACACACACACAATAAGACCCACCAGACCATAAGATGCACCATAGTTTTGGGAGGGAAACTCAGAGGAAATAAAATACTCAGAGGTACTGGGTTTACACTAGTGTCTCCCCTCTGCTCAGAGCCTGGAGTAGGGATATCTGTAATTTTTTTCCCCTGGTTTTCCTCATTAAAATCATGGTGCATCTTTCCATGCTGTCTGCTTAAACATGTAGTATACCACTATCACTCAGGATTAGGGGCAGCTGAGACACACATAGACACTCGCTCAGCACTTCCCCTCCTTCCAAGTTAACACCTATATACAGCATGTTCCAGCAGAGAGGATGCACTGCCGAGAGCCTGGAATGAGTTTCTGAGTCTCCAGGCTGTCAAAAGTGCTTCCTCTCTGCTGGAATATGCTGTATACCCTGTGGGGCGCATACATAGTTTCTTCTCGATATTGGGGGGAAGTGCATCTTAGAGACTTGGTATAAAGTTGAGAACAATAAGAAAGTTAATACCTTTATAGAGATTTGTAGATATCCTCACATCCTGCTGACAATAATAGAACAATAGGAACAAAATAACTTGGAAAAAAAATAGGAACGTTTACTACTCGAAAGAGTAGCTCCCTGTGTTGCACTTGAAAAGTCCTCTGGATAACAATTAAATCAACCAAAGATTTTAGCCTTTCTTAACTCACTTACATCTAAAAAAATGCTGTGGTACCTTAGTGTAGCAATGAGACCCTTTGGTCCTGCTGAGTATGATGATGGGACTGGGCAGCGGCAATGAAAGATCTTGGAGACAGAAGTGTAGATGCTTTGAACTTTATTAACTTGGCAAGTCTTCTATGGGAGAGAGGGTGAGGGAGCAGGTATGGCTGACCACATAGACACCAGACTGACAGCAGGACACCTCTCTGGAATACACTTCTCTGGACACAGACTTCTCCAAGTAGACTTCTTCTGAACACACTTTTCTAGATAAACTTCTTCTGACCTAACTGGACGCTTGTGACTTAAGTGGACGCTTTGCCTTCTTCACTAACCTTCCCCTGGCAGTAACTCGAACCCCAGGCAGACAGGTTAGCCTGACTCTAGCTGGACACGGGTGCCTTGACTCCTCACCTTTCCCTGGCAGTAACTCGAACCCCAGGCAGACAGGCCTCCAGGATCAATCCTCCAGCACCTCTCTATCAACTGCTCTCTCAGCAGGCAGAAGGCTGGCTGGGCCTTGTAGTGCGTCCCACTTGAAAGAAGAGTTCAGCTCTTTGCTCAGGGCAGACTTTACAAAGTCTCTACCCTAGGGATCGCAGAGGCCTCAGAAAGGTAGCTCTGGCCCACAGAAAACAGGAACACAGCAACACTTCAGACCAACAGGGCCCCAGGAGGGGGATATCCCTGGGTCACACTGAACACTGAGCTAGCAGAGCTGAACCCTTTTATACCTTTAGACAACACCCAACATTCCAGAGGAATGACTAAGTTCCCTCCAAAAATGTTGCAAAGTGGATGGCAGGTGTTGTTGTTGTTGTCACTAGCTGAAAGGTCATCTCCAGGCAGAACAGACTTGATACATTTCCCGACAAAATCCTGGAGGGAAAATGTACAAGCTGCACCTGCCAAGAGAAAACTAAATTAACCCTCACCTCTCCAAGTTAACCCTTACCTCTCTTAACTCTAGCTCCCTTAGGGGGGCTACACATTCCCCTCACTTAGATAGACGGTGTACTCACCGGCTGGAGAAAAATGCCATACCTGCTGTACAAGTGGGATGGGGGAAGGGAAGAAATACAATCTTACCAGGGGAAACATATGAAAAAATGAGACACAGTGTACAATAAATTTCTTGTAAAAGGAAATACCATACACATATGTAAAGATATCTCTGAAGTACGCACCCTGACAGTAAGTGACAAGGGTGGGAAATTACCTTATCAAAACAGTTCTATCTATCTATGCTATTAGACCAGGGGGCAAAGATACCTTTATTACCCTGCATAGATATGTCATTTTTATTACCTCAAACAAGTACCATATCTTATCTTTATTTTGAACAAGGACAACTACATCTCTATCATGAAATAGGTACCATAAACCTTTATAGCATCATGAATACAGTTTACATAACACCTGTACCCCCTACTGGTTAAGAATGGTTCTGTCCCACTGTAGGCATATACCAGTCAATGGTACCAATGTTTTGACCATACACTGTATAGGAAACCTCCCGTCCTATTCTTTATACCAGGGCAGCAGCATATCCTTCCATGGGATGGAGCGTGTCTGCACACTCATGCCATCAAGACACACTGTACCCCATAATACCTGGACGTCTGTATCTGCATCACCATAGAGCCATAGGT
>CM070033.1:67308943-67386419 GCA_036250615.1 Ptychadena robeensis | reverse complement strand
CGTTGTACAACTTTTGTGGCCCCTTCCAGCTTGCTCCTAACCCAATTGTAGATCCCGGATAAGGCTTTCCAGCCCCTGGCACAGGGGGCCGTTTTGATTTACCTGCTATGGGATTCGACCCATGCATGTTGACTGCTCGTCTACATTGTCGATATTGATATTTAACCTTGTATCCAACTACCTACAAAATGAACTGTGAGTACTATACCATAATTACCAATTTTCATCACGCCATTTCCCCAGCAGACTCCTCACACCTCGAGATTATTATTTTTCCCTATATCGCCTAATCCTGTCATTTACCCATAATTAAATACTTATACCTTCATGTAACGATTAGGTAATTGTTGTGATAATATATATAACACTTTTTGAGCACTAAGCTACGTTCTATAATGCTCCGTTTTTAACCTTATATTTATGATGACCATGATGATACGCTCTATAATGTCCCGTTCTTAACTCTATATCCATGATGATTAAAACTGATACCCATATCAATATGTGCACTTCAAGCCAAACTTATGATGATGCGATCTCTATATGTATATTTTCGACGTATCTATGTAAATTTTGTTGACGACCCCTGTTATGATTATCTATTATGTCGATTATGTATATGTACCTTACACAATATCTATTATATTTAGACTAAATTGTCCTCAAATTACCTCCCTGAGGAAACCCCTTTCGGGCGAAACGCGTCGGAGGACACACAGACTTTTGGTCTGTTCATTATTGTACCAACTTCAAGGTCATATCAATGCTGTTTCTTTGACATGTGCTTTTATATGTACCGGCACACCAGTGGGACCGTTTGTGGCACCATTTGTCTGCTGATATAATTTTTAATTGTTATATTACTGGTCCTTATTTTTTCTTAATAAAGACCTTTTTATTCTACCTATGCTCCACCCAATTTATGTCTATATTTGACTGCCCGCAATTGCCATTTTTTAGCGGCCCTATTTTTTAGGGACCAAGGGGCTTACCAATTGCCCCATCGTTTTTCTCACGTTTATAACACATTTTAAACTATGTCATTTAAAGTTTAATAGCAGCATTAAACACAAGTATCCTCAAACATTCCCCAACACACTAGTCCATGCCCTTCTCTCTAAAAAAAGAGGGGAAGGGGGGAGAGAATGGATGGGTGATTCCTCTAAGGAATCTGAGTCCAGTGTTCTGCAGGCAAGTCTTCACCTTTCTCCCGGCCGAAAGGATCCAGCTTAGCAGAGACAACAGGGTTGGGACAGCTCAGTCCTTGGGGAGTCTGTTAAACCCGCATACAAAAAAAAACGTTGGAGCAAACTGAAAAACGCTCTTTTAAATTAGAATGACATTTTGCAGCCAGAACCAACTAAAAAACGTTCCAGCTGCGCTGAGAAAAAAACGGTGGAGCAAACTAAAAAGCGCTCTTTAAAGGACATCAGAAAGACAAACATAGAGGGTCTTACCCGTTCAGGCACAGTCCGTTCTGTGAACTCTTCAGAGTTAACTCCTGCTTGACTGGAACTTTTTCCACTGTCTTCCCAGCTTAATGGCAGGATCTTCTCCACTTGGCTCTTTGTTTTTTTCAGTCTCAGGGGTCCGCCGCTGCCCAAATATCCGAGCCCCCAATATACGAGCCCCCAAATGTAGCAATGAGACCATTTGGTCCTGATGAGTATGATTACCATTAGCCCTCTGCACCCATTCCTCTTTGGGACACTCTAGCGGGGCCTGGACTTCTATGGACTGGGACTTGGCGGGGCTGACTGGCGGCACCTTCTCCACAACTCCCTGAGACGCCTCAGGGTCTACTGTGCCTGACGGTTCGTCGGTCTCACTCACCCGATCACCCTAGGTCTTCTCCGGTGCTCCGCCTTTTACTTTTCTCTGCCCCCACTCGGTTTCGGAATCGCTCCACTCGGCCAGGTCCGGTGTCAGGCTTGTCTATGGCGGACGAACTAACGGTGCTCCCGGCGCCGCTGTCCAATGACGTCGCCCGGCCTCTTCCTCTTCCTTGACCACGTGCAACTGTTGGGCGCTGTGGAGAACTGACCTTTATCCCTCTCGGTGGACATGGTCTCGCTTCGGCCAGTCCGGACATCAAATCCACCCGTAGGACAGATGGTGGCAGGCTGCTGGACAGAACGCGGACCAAGGATTCTCCACATCCTCACGCATGGGCCCAGGCAGAAGAGCAGCAGTGATCGCCCACCGCATCGGCAGATATTCCCACCTCTTCAATGTGGTTTTCGCTTGATAGAGGCCCGTATCCCAGGCAGATTTCAGCCTGATTCCGGTGTCCGTGATCTGAAAGTGCTACTGGGCCGGCTCTGGACATATCAGCTGCTCAGGACACGCTGAGCGGCAGTCAGAAGTTTTGCAGAGACGACATCTTCTCGGTGGCTAGCTCTCTCTGTACGGAAAGAGAGTGAGTGTGTATCTTACCCTCCTCTTTTCTGAAACTTCGCGCCCCAGCTTTGGCTCCGCCCCTTCACGCCCCGTAGAGAAGTGCCGTGTCTGTGAAAACTCTTCTAGAGTGAACTCCTGCTGATGGAACTTTTGGAGAAAAAACTGTCTTCCGCGAGAGCTTAATGGCCAGGATCTTTTCCCACTTGGCTCTGTTTTTTCGTCTTCAGGGGTCCACGTTGCCCAAAATATCCCGGACGAGCCTCCCAAATGTAGGAATGAGGACCCTTGGTCACTGCTGAGTATATTACCATTAGCTTACCAGCATCCTAACTAAGCCAAGTGTATTCTCTATGACTGTGTAATACAATAAGATTCAATCAATGTGGTTAGATCTAAAAAAAGGGGTTCAATCAAAAACATCTTTTCTGGACTCTTTATCCTTTCACTCTGTATGATCTTATTTTGATCACGGAAATTTTCTACCTCAAAGTACATTTGGTTTGACATATTTTAGCATTCTCTCACTCGGAAGTGCACATTGACCATGGTCTACTAAAGAGTTAATTATACCGGAGCCCGGATCAATGCTCAGTGGGGGTTCATACGCATGTGGATGTTTGGAGACATATAAATGCCATCCGTGAACAGTAGGAGAGAAGATGGCACCGGAAGTTTGTGGTAGATTTCAGTGAGAATCACCTAAATATTGCTCTGCTATAACAGGCTTTTTAGTATGCAAAGATGGGTCCATCACCAAGCCAAGATGCGCATTTACTTATTCCAATTAATTTTAGCAAATCACTGATCATCGTGGTTTGAGTCTATGTATGCTGTGTCGGTAAACACCTGATGCAGGTCCATAGTGATACTGTAGGAATATAATCTGCTTGTCTGCACATGCCCATTTTTATCAGCATACATAAATAAGCTTTGGTATAACACTCTATAACAGTTAATCTGTTTTGAAGTTAATTCAGTAGCTTTTATTTTATTTAACATCGATGTTTAAATTAGGAGCGATCTGTAAACAAACTTGAGAAAAATGTCGAGTGATTAGAAGAGAAGACCAACTGCTGCGAATACTTAATGATATGTCGCAATATGATGGAAGCTGCCCAGATATTTTGGTGGTAATGTGCCAGTTGCGTTTAGTAAATCGAGGCATTGGATATGGCAAAAGTCTTCCAATGGCACACTACAGGAATTATTTTGTTTGGACAGTATACTACAAGGGCCAGTGTTTGTGATTCTATACAGCTGCTATTTATCATGCTTTTAGGTGATGGGACCATAAAAGGATACTTAGCCCTTTTGTTTTATGTTGGACTGATACAATATTAGTGTTTCCGAAGTGATGTATGAAAGGTAATAATGGTCTACTCTTGCAACTTTTAAGTCACAAGAACTTTACATTTAGGTGCAGAACTGAGGGTAGATGAGGCTTGTAAACTTGGGGCAAGAAACTTAGATCTTTGTTGCATAATATCAGCTACAAAGACATGGGTAAATATCTACAAAATCCCCCACCCCAGTACTACACCAAACGGACCTCAACCACCCCCATATCCACGGCCAACAGATACCATCGGCCTCCTGTAAGTCCAAACAACCTCGTCGCGCAAGGAATATACGATAGAATCCCACCCACAGTCACAGCAAACTTACCCCCCCCCCTATGAAAACTACCCCGCAACACAAAGGGCAGCTAAAGCTCTCTTAGCTAACTTTCATCACATAACCTCATGCGGATGTTTACTTCTGTAGTATTATAGTTCTTGAACTCTTTATTAAATTAAGTAAGCTGGCACTGAATGCGTCTGAATGCTTATTTTTATCATAAAATACTATGACATTTTACGACAAACTTATTCCCGTCTTTCCCAGGTCACCAATCTGGCCAGTTTTTGATGTTTTTTTTGGTCATCACGCTTCTTATTTGCCTGTGGAATTGGTTGTGGATTGTGCGTCACTTGTAGGAGGAATGCCATGAAGGGAGATGGTGGTTGTACAAGCAGACAAAGATCACTATAAAATAAAGAAAGGGCAGAAGGAGGACAACGAAGCTGGTGAATAGCTCATACACTAAAAAGATCTGATTTTGAGTTTTGCGATAGTGCAATTAGAAAAAGAGGATATTGTCAGGGCTGTTGTTGTAATAAAGTTTGTCATTTATCAATGTCAAGAATAGCTCAAAGATATAGAGCATTGTAGCTGATGTGCGGATGCCAAGTATTTCAGAGCAACAAGGGCAACTTAAGGTACGGAGCCCCTAGGGGTCATGTGGCAGAAAAAAATATGAGGTAAAATAAAGTGTAGGAAAAAAAAAATTTGGAGAAAAAAAAAAATGGTGTGTGTGTTTTAAAGAAAAAAAAAGGGGGTAGGAGAGAAAAAAAAAAAGGTTGGTAGAGAAAAAGAAAAAAGAAAATTTAGGGAGAGAAAAAAAAATGTTAGAGAGGGAGGAAAAAAAGAAAATCAAATGTGGTAGAAATTAAAAAAAAAAAAAACGGAAGGTTTCCATGGCATCTGCACATACTGTGAGAAGCAGCAGGCATATAATTATATCATATGGGCAATGCTCACGAGAGGTTAGCATTGGGCTGGGGGACAGCACTGGGCAACCAGCTATGTGCTGCCACCCCAGAAATCATTTTGCTGGTGTTGCAATGTCCTCCCGGACATAACTGTGCTTCTCCTGTCAGTTTGAGGAAGGATGGCCACCAGATGGCGATGCTGTTTAGGTGTTTTTACTTCAGCTTATTCAAGCTCAGCTAGGCTTCAGGTGGAGCATGGAACAGCTGGCATCACTTACAGAAGTATTACCATGAGCAGTTTGGTTAGCTTGGATCTTAAAGAGGACCTAAGGCATGTGGCTGAAATGTATGAACAGCAAATAAGCAAACTAGGACAGCATGCAACGCTGCCCCCCTCGCTCTAGTGTTGCATTCCTGCTCCCCCTGTATTCCACCAATCCTGCCCCCCTCCAGTTTTGCGACCCTGTCCCCCTACCCAGTACTGTAATCTTGCCCCTCCTCCTGCCCAGTGCTGCAATACTACCCCCTTCCAGCCTTGCAATCCCACCCCCCTCCAGTTCTGCGATCCTGCCCCTCCCCCCATTCATTGCTGTGATCCTGCTCCAACATTTTTTTTTCTACCACATTTTTTTTTTCTCTCCAACATTTTTTTTTCCTCTCCAAAATTTTTTTTCCTACACTTATTTACCTCAATATCTTTTTCTGCCACATGACCCCTAGGGGGCTCCGTACTTAAGAGTTTTACCTTGAAAATATTTAAATGTGAAAATATCTAAACCTTTTTATAATCATATTGTATCCATAAGTTTATTGTTTTTTTTATTGTTCTTAACATTTGCAATCATTAGAATGAAGTTGTAGACAACAGCTGAATACAAATAGGAACTTTGATTTAAGCAAATACTTATTTTCTTTGTTAACGAGTCTCAATACAAAGAAATACATTCACATGACCAAGCAAAGCATACATGCAGGGATCTACTAATTCAGCATTTGATTAGTGAGTTACAGTTCATTTGGAAAAAATAAATAAATGCAGGTTAAATAGTAAGCTGATTAGTAAAATAATTTCATGGCTGGTTAGAACATTGTTAGGCTGATATCCTTGCCATGACCTGACAATTTTATTTGTAATTTACACTTGCTAACTGCAAATATTTATGAAGTTATCAAATATTGCTTGACTTGACCAGGCATGTCTTTTTATTGTCATGTGTCTCAGATTTTCTATTTTTCTATTTTTGATTTCACACTTATTTTCAAACAGAACTCTCAAAGGGGTTTACATCATTTACAACAGTCTGCCCTGGTGAAAAGAACCATTAACCAAGTGGAAAGAAAGATAAAATTAATATGAAAAATCATGTAACATACCAGAGTATAGTGTGCACACCTATATGCTTTAGGATAAGGCATTAGGCCACTTCAGTGTATGGATTTTTGGATGCCCTTGTGTTTGCTAACTTGCAAATACAGAGTATCCAAAAAGCATAAAGATATGCTTCTGTATATACTGAGGAAAGTACATACCGTACACTTTTTTGCACTATAGGACAACCTTTTCCCCTTCCAAAACAGGGTCTAAATAGCATCAACTCATTGAGTTATTACTCTTGTAATAGCTTACTGAGCTCACTCTGTTATGAACATATAATGTGACTTCTTCCACATGTAAATAGCCATGTAATAGCTGAATAAGTGTAGGCTATTTTGGATCATGAGTTGTGCAAGAAGGGGGCTAGATAGGATTAGGATTAAATACTTATACGTACTGGACTGGACTGGACCTGTTATAGATACTGAAAAAGAATTTGTATAGCTTTGCTATTTAAAGTTTTATTAAACCCTTATGTAAATATAAGAATTCCAACCTACAAGTAATACTTAATAGACATTTGTTACCCCTTTAAGACTTTGAGTTTATGTTCCTTATGCTCTTGCTGTGTGCTAGTGTTGTCCCATACTTCATATTTGGTGAGTACTCCCTCCTGTCTATACAATCACTACCAACATTGCTTTGTTTATGTCAGTAGGCAGTGCATGTGAGCTTGGCCCAAGCTTCCCAGCTCATATACATAGAGCCAGCTTTCATATACATGCAATAGAGGAGGGACGCAGGTGGATCTTTCCTCTGGCTCATTGCTTTTCGTATGTGAGCTGGGCAGTGGTGTCTACATTCTTCATCAATAACACTTAAACAATAAGTAGTAGAAATAAACGAAATAAAGATATTAAAATGTATGCAAACACTGCATCTAATAGCTGACAAGCTGCTTTGTAAGAACTTTTTTTCTGTGAATTTAATTACCCTATATATGACTATTACTAAATGTTAGCTGTGTTTTTATTCATTATTAGAAATTGACTTCTCTAGGAGATTGTTGTTTTCAATCAAAGCTTGGGTCTCCTCTCTACAATTACATGTTCTGTCATTAAAGATCCTGCTCTATGAGTCAGGTCCAGTACAGCCTGGGCTACTTCAAGAAATAACTGGGAGATAAATGGGGGAAATGGCAGTAAAAGATTATTTGGTATTTAATTTTAATGTGCAAATGTGTAGCTTTGATAAGATTAGGTATACTGGGCTAGTTCACAAGGGTCTAATGCTGAAGGTTACAATTATAATTGAGCATGTTTCCACAATTCTGACAACTATTCAAATGAGAAGCAATATGTTCAACTTCAACTACTCCAATTTCATGTCCCTATGATTGTAATTACATGAAAATAATGCATGCCATGCTACTCTTCTATGTATTATGACAGACCTATGTTTAGAATAGTAAGATGCATTGTGCCCACATATTCATATATGTTCTTGTTGAGAATTCTCTATTCTACTCAAGAAGTGTCATCCTCCTTATAATGCCATTTGTCATTTCATTACTGCAAACTTTGGACCAAAATACAGTGATACTATTACAGTGATTGCATGCGTCTTATCACATTGTACAAGACGTTCTAATGCCCTGGTCTGAGCAAGTCCTCTCCTCCTCTTTCTGCTGTAAGAAGATACTGGGAAAAGTTGTGTTGGTGAGGGATTGGCCCCATCCAATGAGGGGGGGGGGGGCATTTTGAGAGCTTTAAAGATGAATGTATAAGTCTGTTCCTGAACATTGTGGTCATATGTTCACTGGGCAACAGTACTAAATTACCAATCATTGTAGTTTCTTTGTCATATGATCATGATCTTTAAAAGTGGTCATGGTGGAAACATGCTTGTCTCTTTATTTATATATCCAATGGGCAAAAACAGTAGATTCTTGCTCCAACAAGAAGTAATAAATTGAACTTTAAATTGCGCGACTGGGTTGCTTAAAAAAAACATATGCCAATGAATGGTAGGATGGTGGTGGAGCTTATGCAAATAAATACACATTACATGAGAACTTACTTACTATTTCCATATTGAGCTAAATTAGTTTTTAAATTATAATTCTGGCAGTCATTGCTTAGCTCATATCAAGTTACCTACAGCTGTTGTTGTGCCAACAGTTTTTAAATGAAGAGAACTCATATACTTGGCTAGCCTTTCTACTCTTGAATATCATGCGAAAAAGGCTGTAACAAAGACCCAAGATGTTTCTAAATTGAGTTGTAAAAATATTGCCTAAGGATAATGGAGTCCACCTGGTAGATCACAAATTCATGCAAAAGAAAGATCAATTTCAAATATGTAGGTAAATAATTGAGTAACAGAAACACACACACAGTGCTGTAGGAATGTTACAACTGGGGAATTTCCTATACTTTTTAGAAGTGTAGATGAATATTCAGAAAGATTTTCATGGAAACACTATCTTACTAACTCATAATATTTGCGGATAAGGAAAGCCGCGGTGGTGCCTACTTTGCAATTGAAATGAAACATATTGCAAGAAACAGTGAATAAAATCAGAATTTTTTTTTTATTTTGTGTGATGTTATTCTAGCTTTTTGATTCAGCATTAAAGAAAAGATATATAGATAATACATTCTGAACCTCCCAAACCACCCTTGAATAATATGTTAATTTATCAGAAACACCACAATTTTTTCAAAAATGTAAAATGTGCCTAACCTACCAGAAACAAAAATTTGTAATCATCATTCAAGGTGACATCTTTGGTTGCAGAAAGAGAGGATGAAATTGAAGATGCTCATTGTTTGGGAAGAGCTTTCTTTACCTTCTCTCTTTCCTTCTGTCTTTTCTAGCCATTTTGATGCACTAAAAACACATCAACAAAATGTCCTTAAAAAAAAAGAGCATCTGTGTCCAGAATGCAGTTACGTCCCAGGCCATTGTTAAAAACTGCACAAGCAAAAACACCTTTTGGCATTGACCATATTTCTGCTTGCAAGTCAAAACTTTGGTTGTTGTAGAGTGTTGTACAGACAGTTTGCAGGTCAAGTGATAGTGGCTAAATAAAATAACTGAAAAGGCAAGCTTTAGGGATGTGTCAGATGTCTTCTTCAGGCTTAATATAAGTCTAGTCTTTATGACTCACATTTGTATATAAAATTACATGGCCATAAATATTTTACAACTGTTTTGTCTTGATATACTTGATAGAGGTGAAAGGAAAAATTTTAATTCAATCAACTTTGATCGTATTAAAGTTGATCATTTTACATTTGAATAGTTTTAGCCATGACATAATGTAATAGATTAAAAACAGATGAGTTATTGGGAGGGGGGAAGAAAAGAGGTTCAGGCATAATATTCACCTACTTTGGCAATTCAAATGTCTTAAGTCAAGCTATTGTAACTCAATGGTCCACTGCAGGATAGATTAGCTGCCTACATTTGAGATGAGTAAAGGGGTTGTAAGGATTTAAAAAAGTAAAGGAAAAGTACTGTACCTTGGTACAGTTATTGGTATATGGTATGAACCCAACTTTTAAAAGTATATTGTTAGGTTCAAGACCAATTTAAGTATTTAAGTATAAGAGACTAGTTTGCAAAATTTCTAATTGCAGAGCCCATAAAAACATACTTTTTTCTAAAGTATTGGTATAGCACAGTTTGAGGATAAATTAAGTTCAAAGTAAAAATGGTTAAATGGTTCAACTTGATTCTTGATTTTGAAAACTTTGCTGAAATAAAACTTTTACCCTTCCTACATTTCCAACTATGTTGACAATAATACCATGTTCAGGGCTTTGTAATTACCTCTCAAAGTCAGCTAGTCGAAAGTGTGTGAAAAGTTTACCTACATTGATTTTTTATATCACTTTGTACTTTGCAACCAAAAAGTTATTAAAGGCTTATCACATCATATCACATGTGTAATAAAATGGCAATGGATTTTGAAATATATATGATCAGTAAGCTATACATAACATATACTAAAATAAAACAATAATTACTGATTATATGTCAAAAAAATACTATGTTACATATCAAAGACACAGCTTGTTGCTTAACGACACATTCATAATTAAACGCTTCAAAGCAGAGTCATAATACTTCAATCAAAATCTTATTTACCACAATTCACAATACAGACAATTCCCCCTTTGTGTCTTGGTGTGTGGTTTTCAGTCCTGCCTTTCCTGATTTATTTATTTATTTTAAGTTAGATAGATCGGTTTAGAACATATGGACACCAAAATAGAATACGTTTTAGAAACATAAATCAGGGCTGATATTTTGGGAATCGTACTTTTGCCTCCATCTGCATGACTTAATTTAGAACTTGAAGTAGAATTATTTGCTACTTATGGTTGCTTTACATGAAACATTATGATTACACCAATAGAGACCTCAAAAGAGATGAAAAAAAGTTTGGGGATTTAACTCATTAGCCCTAACCAACACCCAAAATATAAAATTTTAGTGCAACAACCCAATAATAAAATAAAATAAATAAATCAAAATGTATTATTTTTCCCAGACATTTAAGAAATCCAGTTCCTAAAAGCATATATTGCACAGATTGGCTCTTAATTTTATATCATAAAAGTCTACTGACCATTTAAAAGCGAAAAAGGTTATATAACAATTCAAACATATGGCATATTGAGAAAGGCTGTAATATTTTGTAATCCGTAGGGTAAGATTACCATCAATATTTAGTATTATATATTAATGGAGCATGCCAGTGAACTTTAAATCCTGGAATTGTAACATCTAACTGCTTGGATCTATCAATGGAATGACAGCAGCAAATAGGAGAAAAGAAGATTATGCTGAAAAGAATTCAGCTTCAAGGATTTCATTGGCATATCATTACCATGTATGACATTGTCACTGCTCTTTCTATTGAGCATTGTCACGTGAAACAAAATAAGAACCATTTCAAGGGTATAAATGATCTTTGTGAGTATAGTGGATATATTATAATAGGGTGTCGAAATGTCTATGACCTACAGATGAGAGAAGAGGGTGATTCCTGAGTATCTGCAAGCTGGGCAATATTCTGGGGCTTGGCGGTTGAAAAACCCATTATAATTTTTTTTCTTGTGGAACTATATCACCTATTTTGAGGTCTGCAATATGACTAGAACTGACAGATCAATCTAGTCTTCTTCCAGGTTTTACATCTTGTGGCAGTATTACAGGCATTACTTACATTCCATTACACACAAAGAAAATTTTTATATAATTGTCTTACCTTTTTAAAAGGCCATCTTTTCTTCTACCTGTGTTGCTCTCCTAAATATACTGCATTTTTCACTGTATAAGAAGCACTTTTTCACCCCTAAAATTGGGGGCATAAAGTGTCTGCGTCTTATACGCCAAATGTGCGACCACTCGGCCGCCGGTGGTCGCATCTTGGCTTCCTGCCAGCTCTCCCGGCACGGAGATTAGCCGGGGAGCTGGAGGAGCTGTCAGATGTGAGATGCCGGCCGATGTTCAGCTCTCCCATCTGAACTGTGTATTTGCATATGCCAGAAGTTCTGCTGTCATAGGCAATGTAGAGAGAGTTATAGATGATCATCTATACCTCTCTTCTGTCCGTGGGAACTGCAATCACTCCCCACGGACACAGTGAGAGGAGACAGCCTGCCCCCCCCCCCCTTCCTCCTGCAGATCAGTGTAGAAATGACATGTTTAGCTGAGAGTGTACTGCTGCTAGTAACACCTGCTGGCTGAATTGAATATTGCATTCATATAACCCAATTGATGTGAAAAGTTATCTTACTAATCTTTTTTTCTGGTTTTCCTGCCCTAAAAACTGGGTGCATCTTATGTGCTGTGAAAAATACAGTAATTGGCTGCTTTTAAAAACCCTGGAGAAACTTGAATAGTTGCCAGGTTTTCTAAAATCACAATCCCCACCCTACCCCAGTGTTTAATGTTGTTTTCTTCAGTATAAACAAAATATGACCCTTGAGATTTAAATTGCAGATTTTAATACTGAACCTGAAGATAAAGGTTTTTTTCACCCCTCTTTCTCCCTAAACAGTCAATGAATTATGTTATGTTGTTTAAACCATAAAATTAATTGGTAAAAATGTAAGTTTTGATTTGCTTTGACATAACTGACAGCCAGTTTATTTTCTCCCAGTGGTTGTAAACTGAAGTCTGTGGTTGGAGGGTAAAATATTTTTGTATTTGATACATTTTTACTAAATTGGATGGGAACCACAGGAGAGTTTTTACATGGAAGATAGCCAAGCTAGTTAATTCTCTTGTTATTTATTTGTTAAGTCTTGAGAAGAGGAGGTGGTGGATAAGAGGGTGGGGACAGGGGCATTCTTCTATTTCTGTCTTCCTTCCTCAGGTAGGTGGATTCTTAATAGTCAGATACGCTTCAGGAATCTTTCTGGGTAAATTTTTTCCTTAGGATTGATGTTCTGCATTGTCTGCCCAACTTCCTTGATGTGCAATTTATAAATCCTGAACCATATATGCTGGGTATTGGGAAAAACTCTTCTTTTTGTTTACATCTAATATATTTATTTGATCTAAACTTGATTGGATGTTTACCGTTGAGTTCATAAAGCTGTCAAAGTGTTCATTTCCTACATACAGAATTTTGGAACAACATAGACTTCCCTATGGAGCTGCAAAGTTCAAATGCTTTCAGCCATTGATGTAATTTGTTAAATAAGCTACCACGTATATTTATTACCATGTAAATACTTAAATCCTATCTAGTGTTCGACCTCTTATAAATATCAATTCAAAACGAAATATCTTCTGCAGGTACATCGTTCAACAAACAAGCACACATGTCCTTGTTTATTTTGTAAACCATTCTTCTATAATATCTGAATAAAAAGAGTTTATATAAGGTAGATGACAATGAATTGATTGAATGTGTACTGTAGTTGAGTAAGTAGGCTGTACTTCCTCCTATGATAAAACAAAACCCACTTAGAACATGTCAGTAAACAAACTAAAGTTCACGTAAGGCTGTCATTCCACACACACACACACACACACACACACACCATGGTGTCTTTTTGGAGTATTTTAGGTTATCCAATTCCATTGATGGTGTTTTTTTTTAAAGTAGAATCAATAAAACTTTTTAACATTTTATTTACTTTTTATTTAGAGTAGGAACGTATTAAGAAAAGACAGACAGAGTGAAATATAGGCAAGCTGACATTTGAATTCTTCAGTATCTATACAATGTACACATATTTAAATGAAAGTTTAGGAAGGTTTTGCCTTTGAAGTGACATTAAGGTCCCACTGTAACTCAAATGTAGGCTAACTAGTTTACTTTTTATCAAAACTTACTTCAACTTAAATAAACAATTGGTAGCTGACAGATTTATATTATGTTTTTTAGGAGAGAGTCTAAGCCTCTAAGCCAAAACTTCTAAATATCATGCAATTCCAATATACCTAACAAAATGTTAACATACCACAGTTGGCAACATAGTGTAGTTTGCAAGTCCATTAATTTTACATTCAGGCTTTTTTAAAAGATGGGCAAACCAAAAGTGCTGTCCTTGACGCAATACAGCATTTACAGCATATTATATGTGTAGCGCACCCTTGATGGGTCAGTCAATGCAGAAAATATATGACATGTTAGACATGTTGGCAGGTCTGCATACCTGAAGAAGTCTTTGAGGTTGGATCCCATATATTTTACATTTGGAGGACTCAACCTTAATTGCTTTAACTGAAATTGTATTCAATTTTATCCTGCCATTTCCACATACAACACAGAGTCATTAGAAACAAGGACATAGACTGACCATAAACAAAAAGAAAACAAAAAAAAACACATCACTCCTCTAAACAATGCACTGCCTTTTATAGGGTTGTCTCCTTTGTCATTTAGCAAAGGATGAATAGGCATTTGTACAATCTTGGCTGAGAGTCCTGCCTTTAACAAGTGTACTTGATGAGGCATGGATGTGGTCCGTTAGCTGTCTGTGTTCCTTTCCATCTGCTTGGATGGCAAGTTGCCGATATCAGTTAATTTTACAAGGGTAAAGCTGGCCATACACCTTCAGATTTCTCTGTCAGATTTCCTTTAGATCTTCTTTTGTTTTACCAAAACCATGTAATATGAGGGACTAAGCAATCAAGTCTGCCTGTGTTCAATCGCAGAGGACCCTATACTACATAGCTGTTGATAGATCTAAAGGAAATTTGACAGAGTGATCTGAAGGTGTATGGCCAGCTTAAGAGAGTTGGAGAACTGCAATTTCAGCTGCTTGCTTTGAATAATGAAAGTCATGCATTGCATTCTTCCAAAACTTAACATGTAGTGGCATATAATTATGCAATTTGATAACTATTATTTTTCCCATAGTATCTTGAGACCCTAATGTTCATTCTAGTATCTGAATTCATTTAAAAGCCATCTACGTATGTTGTGATAACGAGGATCATTGACTGTTGAAAATGAAGTATCCGTGCCCAATAATATGACACTGCCTATGAACATAACATTGGTATTAGTTTATTGTATAAATTTACACCGCTCAAAGTATTTCTGCTTAGTTTTGTAACCCTATAAATCTGGTATATTACAGTTATACAGCCAACGATTAATGCCAACATTGTCAGTTCTATATTGAAGTGGCCCTTAACCCAAATGACAAACTTTTGTCCCTAGATAGCCAACCCCCTATTATATGGGCAATCTGTAAATAAAAGATAAAAAATCCTTGATATCTGTGCATTTCCCCAATTGCTCCTCCTATCTCTGGACATACTATGCCGAGATAACCGTGTCTCAGGTGGGACATTCTTAAATCACACCTTCTCATGTCTATTTATCTTTCTACTGCTTTCACTTTGTGTCCATTGAAAGACATTGTATCTGGCAGCCCCTGGTGGCCATTTACATTACTGCAGCCTTAATCCATGGATGACTGCAAGCTACACAGAAATCAAAATTATGACACCAGGGTAGAGAAATATATTTCTTTTAGGTTTTTCAGCCTAAAGCTTGAGCCATTGAGACACTTTAGAAGTAATTAAAAATGTAATGTTATTTAGAGTTTAGGTGTGCTATAAGTTTAAGGTGCTGATTAAGAATATTACATTGGTTTTGCCAGATTGCCTCTAGTTTCTGAAATATTCGATAGTTATAGCTGAGCTCTCCACAGATGTAGCAGAATAGATCAGGATTATTGATACTCTTCCTGATTAAGTCAGCATTTGTACATGTATTTTGTAATATTTATATAAGACAGAACTTTTGGGGTATAAACCAAGGCTGGATTGACAAACCTATATTGTTGCTGACTTCTTTACTCTGCAAATTTACAGTGGATTTTCAAAGAGTAGCCTTAATAGTAGCCTAAACATTTAAATACAAAATCATTATATGGGATATTTAATTACCTCAGATACTGTGTTAAGAGTTAAAGACAGACCAAAAGCTGTTTTATATGGTATAAATGCAATATTTTCATGGATGTCCTTTATTTCAAAACTAAAACCAATTTAGCAAAATAAATGGGATTTATAAATTTAGAACCCTCAAAAAACCTGAAATACATTTAAGAAACATTAGAATCTGAGATTTTTTTTGTAGACTGGTGTATTTTGTTAACAATGATGGTAAATAAAGAAATGTGATTGTACATTCTCTGTGTATGCCTTATGCAGTTCAGTCTTATGTACAACTCTTCATGTCTGCACAGTAAATACTTTACTTGTTAGACTGGTGAAGTAGCATATTAGATGTATTACAAAACTATTGGGAAGTAAACAAGACTAATTTAATTTGTGTCTAATGTTTTCATTGATTTCCTTTCAGTCAATTTTTTAAAATTATTTTATCTGTGATGGAAGTAACGCACTGAGGTAAAGACTTAAGTCAATGTCTGTATTCAGTGTATGCTTCATGTGTTTGGCAATTGTTAGGGCAGCTGAATTTATCTTAAAAACTATATTATCAAGTATTTTGTAAAAGAAATTAGTCTATCAGCATGGCACATTTTCAAATGGATTCAGGTCTGGGCACTGGCTGGGCCATTCCAAAACTTCTGGTGAAGCCATTCCTTTGTCGATTTGGATGTATGCTTTGGGTTGTTGTCACGCTGAAAGATGAAGTTCCTTTTCATGTTCAACTTTCTAGCTGAAGCCTGAAGGATTTGTGCCAATATTGACTGGTATTGGAACTGTTCATAAATCCCTCTATCTTAACCAAGGCCACAGTTTCAGGTGAAGAAAAACAGCCCCAAAGCATGATGCTGCCACCACCATGCCCACAGTGAAACATGGGGGTGGCAGCATCATGCTTTAGGGCTGTTTTTCTTCAGCTGGAACTGTGGCCTTAGTTAAGATAGAGGGAATGTGCCATGCTGATTAATACCCAAAAAGATGAGGGCTGTAATAAAATCTAAAGGTGCTTGAAGGTGCCAAAAGTATTAGTTTAAGGATGTGTACTCTTATGCAACATTATTTTATTATTATATTTTCTCTTCCCTCCACCTAAAAGATTTCAGTTTGTTTTTTATTTGAGTGGTACAGTTTATAGGTCACATTAAAGGTGGAAAAAGTTCTGAAATTATTTATCTTTGTCTTATTTTTGTACAGCATAGGAACCTGACAATTTACAGACTTTTTATATCCACTGTATATGAGACCTGCAAAAATATAAGATTCCTGTGTGTTATATTTTTAGGTAGCACAGTTAAGACTTCTTAAAACAGTGTTATCTGAACCCCAGCACAGTTAGGGCTTGTCCCCACTTTGGCGGCTGGCACGGCTTGAAACCATGCCACGGCGGCCGCGGCTTGCGTCCTGTCACTAGTTCATGAGCGATCGCGGGCGCGTTTTTTTAATCATCATGCAGAGTCAATGCATTTGTCCGTGATCGCCCCAGGTCGCATCCATAGAGAATGAATTGACGCTGTAAAAATTGGGTCTAAACATGTCCGTTCATGTCTATGGGCGCGATTCGTGGCAATGCGGCAACCCACGTTTCAGACCATGGCCCAGACCTCCCGCCTAAGTGGGGACAGGGCTATTTAAATTAATGGAAGCGGCTGCCCGCGTGGGGACAAGCCCTTACTGCAAGAAATATTCAACATGACAAAGTTTTACTCTAGACTTATCTCATGTTTAAGGGGGAATTTATTACTTTTTAAAATTATTATCCAATCAAATTTTTTCAATAGCAATTATGGCACCACATTTACAAAACAATCGAAATGTTTAAGGGTGGCTTTTGGAACAGTTGTCTCTATGAAATAAAAATGCCAATCGTTTTCATTTGGAGGCCTTACAATCTGAGGTGCACATGTACAACACACATGCTTAATTAGTTGTTGAAATTGAATCCTGTTTACTTAGCTTGCTTTTCCTTAAATATTAGATATATTTTTTTTATAAATCTGTTGTCAGCAGGTAAAAATTGACATATGAACATTTTTATATTTGGCAGGTCCTTCTGTTTCAAGTACAGGAAAAATGTGTTAAATATATGAGAAACAGACTTCCTGCAGATTTATATTTTGGTACACTATGATTGGCACAACTATATTTTAAATAATTGATAAACTATATACAAATTACAGAAAGTAAAAAAAAATGGTTATGTTCAACTTTTTTCAAAAAGCAAAAAATTCTGCGATATTGTACTGGATGATATTGTACCGGATTCAAAAAGACCCATCCATATCCCACAAAGAAGCTCACATAGGCCTTTCAGATCATCAGTCCTGTTTGTGTCTGTGTGCACATGTGTAAAAGGAACTCAAGGTTTGAAAGTTACCAACGTTTTTTTATGTTTATTAACTTTTTATTATGCTTTAACAGCATTGAGACAAAACAGTTTTTTGTTTAGCGCTATTAAATCAGAATATTTTCCTGCTGGTTTTATGGATGGTTTAATGTTAATGTTGAAATCCTTTAAAGCCATGTTAGCAAGAGTAGTTAGGGTTCACTGAAGCAATTTTTATTTGCTTCTGCAGATAAGCTAAAGGAAGGCCGAAGATATGAAGAAAATGATGTAAGTAAACCTGATAATGTTTTTCCAATAAGGTTTTTTTTTTTGCAGTCCATATATAAGAGCCAGGTACCCTATTGGCTGTGCAGTAGGTACATACATTCTCTCGTAGATAATGCTGATGTTGCAGTCACTGAGTCCAAAAACAGACTTGGCGTATTGGCATATTGACACTTTATATATGTTAGTGCAATGTGGTACCATGCATCTCTATTGCAAATCTGTGTAAGCACCCTAAGATGCACAGTAACATTAAATTGTATTGAATTGTAGTATTCCTCATTTCTAAAAATGGTGCATACTTATTTTGTTGGTCATTTTGGTATGTGTGGAAGTGTTTCAGAATCCTGAAATGCATTCCATGCATTCCTATGTTTTCCTTCACCACACACCCTACACCTACTTATTGAAGCTTATGAGTTTGAATCTGAAATTACAGAAGATTTGCACATTAAAGTGGGAGGGCAAAAACTAAGTACCTTTGGCATTCCAACAGTGATCTTCAACTAATGGAAAGAATTTTACAAATAAAGTAGTCTAAACTGTCTTACTAGTTGAAAGACTAACTGTCTGGGTTGGAACAAGCTAAAAACACAAATTTCCTTTACTCCTGCTTAACATGCTATTTAACCTTGAAGTGTAGGGCTTTCCCCAAAGCATGGTTAAAATTGAGATGAAGCTGTAATTGTCATCAAAGAATCATTCACAGTACTGGCATTGTGTATAGAGACATTTGTAATGATTATTTATAAATAGTTGATCTGTATTACTCTATGTAAATAAGGAAATTATATTTGTGTATGTTAAGGTCCCCATACACGTGCTTGTGTATGTTGATCGATCGTTTAAGAATCATCTGCAGTCCACCTTGAACCATTGACCCAAAAGCTGTCAAAATCGACCGGTGAAAAGATCGTCCAGGAATCCGACATGTACTTTTTTTGGATCGATCGTTCACTTTCAAAGTACTATGGTGGTGGTCATCAATCGACTCGTGCCATTTTTAGTATGACAATGACATAATTTTCGATCCAGAACATTCTAGAAATCGATCTGGGAAAGTTGGATCATCCAAAAATCCATTGTTCAAGGTGGGGTTTGATTAATCGATCAAAAATCAATCGTTGTTTTTTGTTCACTGTGAATGATCGAATCAATAATCGTACACCTTTAGTGTACAGAATGGATATGTCAAACTCCTCATAGTCTATATTCTGGTTGTTTTTTTAAAATGTTAATGAAATTGTTATTGTGCATTGTACTAGATGGATGGCATGGTAGTTCTTTTGGAAATATATTACATAGCATTCATCTTTGCAATATTAGAGAACATTTTTAGGAAAAACAAGAAAATGTGGAAAGTGATTTACCAGGTGAGAATTGTAATCATAATTTCATTCATCCATAGATATCTGCAAAACTCAGCTCACTAGACACCCAGTTTTTATGTAATTTTATAAAAAAAAGTGATTGCAATCCAGAAAAGGGGAACTGATTTTCAGGAAGAGATAAGGCATGTAGTTAATATGTTCACTTATATCTATTTAGAATCCTAGGTCAGTAATCCCACTGTGCTCTTTGGCCAATAAATAGGTTTATACTTCAACTGAATGCTGCTGGGCATGTAATACAATTGAAATGGACTTGGCCTAAAGCAAAATAATTGCATGATTGGACTCCTTCAATCTAGTGCAGTAAAACTCATTCTTGGGCAATAACTGAATAGGTTTAGCTTCACTGCCCCATAACTGGTATGTATCACATGAGTCATGTAATAGCAGCTTCCATTAATGCCTAATCATAGTAAATGCGATTAGTACCAGAGTCTCTTTATGATGATTATGAACAACAATTACTAAAGATAGTGGCGGTATGCCTTTTCTCTTCATGCTTCTTCTACCTTCCTTCTGTTTAGAACTACAACAGTGCAGTAATTTTCACAGTAGAATATGCATGTAACACATCATGTGAAAGTGCCTGGGGTGCTGCCTAAGGGCTTATTCACACACGTGGCACAGGGTTAGTAGGGATCGACATGCTCCATTTGCCAGACAATAGCAAATAGACATAGCATGCAGTGGTTAAAGGGTGATTGCCAACTGTCTTTTGACGTGTACACAGCAGTGTGGTTCAGTTTCGGCCGCTTCCACGAGACAGTGTGAGTTCAGCTGGTAGCTACAGCTATTTAATGCCATTTTGCAGGTTATAGTCTCTCACGTATTTACATACCCTGTTGAAATGGTAAGTTAGTTGGTTTTTAGCTGTACAGTAGTTACAGTCAAACAGTTAGGATTTTCAATGACTACCGTTTTAATCTCCATATGTATAAGGAGCATCAGCTGTATAGTGAAATAAAATCTGTTCATAATAAGAAGAAGGATAAAGATTGAGATTAATACAAACTGTTCCCGGCACAAAGTGAAAGTAGTCCCTTCAGAGAATATTTTTTAAGGAATGATAATATTACTTCCATAACCACCTAGGGGGAAGTTCAGAACAGATTCTCCAATGGCATATAGATCACATCAAATATATATATATATATATATATATATATATATATATATATATATATATAAAAAAAGGTATGTCATGTTGTTAAGTATACTGGCATGCACCAATATTGTAAAATCAGGCTTCAGGCCCAGTTGTGTTAAAGTACACAGGTTCTAGGACTTTGTGTGTTTTATATAGCAGTATATATGTTTACTTAAGGTTTTGACAAATGTATTTACAATAAAAAAAATCACATGCCCTTGCTCAATACTTTGTTGATGCACCTTTGGCAGCAATTACAGCCTCACATCTTTTTGAATATGATGCCACAAGCTTGGCACACCTATCCTTGGCCAGTTTGCCATTTCCTCTTTACAGCACCTCTCAATCAGGTTGGATTGAAAGCATCAATGCACAGCCATCTGCAGAGATGTTCAATTGGATTCAAGTCTGGGCTCTGGCTGAGCCTATTAAGGACATTGACAGAGTTGTCCTGTAGCCACTTCTTTGATATCTTGACTGTAAGCTTAGGGTCATTGTCCAAATGAGCACAGTGGCCTCCTGTGGAAGTGGTTCAAGTTCAAAAACACCAGGGCTCTTTCTAGAGCTGACTTGCCAAATCGAATGAAGGCTGCCCACTTGACTTCCTGGATGCATTAACGTTACACCTATAGGACACCCAGTGGGTGGCTCACACACAATTTAGTGGAGACTATGCCTTAAATAGCCCAACCTGTTCCTAACAAACATAATTCATTAGAGGAGTGAATAATCCCTATGCTGCCATGCAAAATCTGTTCAGATAGGGGTGTGTAGGTTTTCCACAAGAGACATAAAAGGTGAACATTTTTTACTTAACACCCTTTATAGACCCTATTAAAAACCTAACAATAATAGAAAAATTTGTGTGAGCAGCTTCAGATCACTCACATATTTCGTAAATATTAAATCACCTTTTATAAAAAGTTGTAGTTGCTGTTTGAAATTCGTAATTGCCAAGTGTTTATAGCTGTAGCTATGTATTATTCAGTTATTTTCTGTTATCCAAACCCAGCTTGTTATAAAAGGTATGCTATGATTAATTATACTACAGGATAAGCGTAGCAATGCATTTCTCATATACAATACACATACCCTTTTTTACCTTGAGTAAATAAAAGTTATTATTGTGTTGCTCAACCTAGGATAATTAATCAAACACACACACATTGTGAATAATCTAAAACTAAAAATAAGTGGCAAATTTAAAATATGTTACAAATACAGCTTAACTTACTTAAATTCTAGTATATTTTTTTTCGTTGGTATTGTGATTATGATATTAGATATATTTCCCAAGAACATGATTGTTCTGTTAAGACCAAAAATATTGCAGGTCATTTGGTTAGCTGGTCCTCAAGAGGTATAAATATTTGTATATTTCTTTTACAAAGCATACATGGATAGAGGATCATATATTACATAATATGATGGGGGTTTCCGAAGGTGCCTTTTCAATCAATATATGACACAATTAAATACTTAAAAAAGATTCCCATTGTGAATCTTTTTTAAGTATTTAATTGTGTCATATATTGATTGAAAAGGCACCTTCAGAAACTCCCATCATATTATGTAATATATGATCCTCTATCCATAGATTCGTAAAAATCCTCACTATTTGGTGAGGTGGGGGGAGGGTGCCATTTCTTCTCTAACCTCTGATATAGTGCAAGCCACAAAACACAATACATATTTACAAAGCATACAGTTACACAGAGCTTTTAATTCCGTATTCCACATTCAAAAGGAATCTATAGTTTGAGTAAGGGTTCATTCACACGCTTGATTAAAAGTGAGTCACCTGAGTGTGCTGTTGGTGGTTTTCAGGCGGTTGCCCATAGAGATAACATGGGAGGCGCTTGTCAGTGATTGACACCGCCTAACCGCTCGCCAAATGTGTGCAACAGCAGCGCACACAAATGTGTGCAAACAGTCAGTTGCTTGATTCTGGACCATCACCCCACAGTTCCACAGCTGACTCAGAGATACAGTAGAGCACACAGTCCTCAAACAAGCAGCTGTTGCTGAGCTGTCCCACTAGAAAGCCCAGTTGGCATTGGTTACACAGTCTCTGTATAAAGTATTTGCTTTTAATTCGCCCAGTCATATACTATACATTTTTTTAGTACTCAATACTAGCAGAATGAAAGTTTAAAACTTTCTTTATAAAGAATAATTGAAGAGAGAAGCATAGACCTATACTAAAACTAAAAAGTTAAACATTAAAAACATTGATTTACCTGACAACTTGATCTTTTTATGCCATCACCCGTCTATGTTTCTTTGTTTCTAATAGCTCTTGTTTAGCTTGTTAGCTTTTGAAAATGAAAACTTATATTTACGGTGGGCATAAACAGGTTGTTTTTTCATACGATTCATGAGCATTCTATCAATGTGTGCATTAGCAGTGATCGATTGTTCTTGAATAGATAGTGGCCATCCTGTCTCGATCGATCACGCTCGAAGAAAGTTCGATTGAACAGGGACTCAACATGTTGGTAAATCCCTGTTCGATTGCCATTTCTTTGATGATCCATTCAATGATCTTCAATGGACAGGTAAAATAAAAAAGGAGCAGTGGACACAATCCATAACAGCATTGGGTGCTGCTTTTGTATGTCTTGCATTCATTGATGTTCAATGAACGTGTCAGTGGCGGCCATGTACGGTGTTGCATTGAAGACGCGGCATTCTTCAATTTAAAAAAAAAGCAGTGGACACAATCTCTAACAGCATCGGGCACTGCTTTTCCATGTATTGGAGATGGATGTGTGACACCGCATGGTACTGCAATGAAGACGCGCCATTCCGCAGTTTAAAAACAGCATGGCAGGCGCAGAGTGGACACTGTTCTATTCATCAGAGGTGTGTGGGGCATCCAATGTGATAAATCTAGATATTTTAGGAACTAAAACGCATTTTTGATATCATCTATTTATTTGACAAACACATAAGTAATTATAAGCCTTATATACAACAAACCTCAAAATTAATAAAAATTAATTATTAAGCAAAAATCGGCTCATTTTGCACAATACTTATATAATGTATATTGTGATTACATTGGAAAGTTCACAAAAGGGCTTATGCAAACCTCAAAAATCAATTTATGGAATTGCTTTGTATGATTCAGTCTAAAAATATATTACAAGATAGATAGTGTCCTAGATTTCAGTATTTCATGCTCATGGGAATTTTGTAAATAATCTTCTGTTCTAATTTGTATTTGTTTTATTGAATTGCATTCTATTTAATCGCTTCTTTGAATTATTTTTGTAGATTAATATTTGTGTTTACAATTACCCCTCTCCATATGGATTTGTGTTAATATTGTAATCTTAGTGTAATACAAACGTGTCTTGATTGTTGTGGATAGCAAACTCTAACCACAGCTGTTCAGAAATGAGAACAGTTGTGCACACCTAATTTAGTAATGGTATAACACAAAGGGAGGAAAAGTACGAAGTATATTGAGTTCACACTTTTGTTTTTGGTATTGTAGTTTTTATACTTAAATAAAGTTAATACTATTGCTATTATGCATTTAACTATATAGAACATAAAGGTCCCTATAGGCACACAATAATATTAATTTCTATATAGGCCTCAGCTGCCAATTTAAATTCTGTTGATTTTTACTTTACTATAACTTAATAAAGGTTTTTTTTTAATAATGAGTGATAATTAATATGCCTTAATACATTTTTCATCATGTACATCTTAGCGGTCACTCTTATTTATCACCTTTGGAAGTTTTACCATTGAATAGAAATAAATCATATGACTTTGGAAGTATGAGAAGCAGTTTTTTTCCTTTCGGCACCTCTGGTTTTTGGGCGGTGGGGATTTGAGAAAGGGAAGGAGAAAGGAAAAAGAACAGGGATTCTGTAGGAGCAAACCACTGATCTTCATTTGTTTATGGACCAATAACTTACTCTTGTGGCTGCTGGCAATAGGAGAGCCAGATTGCCAACAACCTTTTGAAGATCACAGCATGTAGGAGACTTTTGAACCCCCTGCCCCTACTGGATTCTCAGGCAGTGGCACTTGGTTGGCATTTTTTGGGTGAGTTTTCTGTCTCTGCTCGTACTCTCCCTCGGTGATGGTTGAATAGTTTAAGGTTGCTGTTGGCACCCAAAAAAGGTAAAAGCTCAGATTGAGGTGTCCATTATCATTAAACAATTTTTATTCTTTTTTATTATTAAATACAATTCAATGTGGGCTGTAATGAAGAGGTTGGGGAAGGAAGGAGTTGTGGCACTACATATACAGTGTTCATGGTATTGCGGTTGCCAGATATTAAGCATGAATATGTGGTGGGAGAGGGAGAGATTAGCAAAAGGTTGCCTAAAAATATATGATGACATGGAAAGTGTACTGTTTTCCCCAAATCTGTAATATGTTTTCATGGAAATTATTATCTCATCACTGTGCAATACATTAAAAGTTGCAACGGAAACATAAAAGTATTCCTGCAACAGTAAGCAGTTATTTCAGCCTAATGTACTCTTTTATACATATGTATCTGTATGTACATTATTGTAATCCATACTATAACAAGCAAAGTAAAATTTAATTGAACAGTACTAGTAGTATACAAAACTCTGCTCACGCTCTCAAAGCAGGGTAATTTAAGACATGAGTGTGAAAGCAAATCATACTGGAGTAACATCCCTGTCACATCAACAAAGACAACATAGAAATCTTATTTGAAAAGACAGGGATAAAATAAACTGACAACAATTCTCTGCTAGAGAGACCTGAAAATGAATTGTGGATCAGATTAATCCCTAAGGCCCCCATTGAAGGGTTTCCCTGCATCATACAGAAGGAAGAAATGTGCTGAGCAATTGCTGTTTGTGTACGTTTGCCAAAGGCAGTTTTGAAAAGTCCCAATGTGTAACTGACAAGCATGTTAAATGGCTTTAGTTTAAAGCAGGACTGCGCAGCTTTGGCACTCAAGGACAGTATTCCGGCCAGAATTTTTGGATTATATTAATTTATCAGCGGTAATGAAAAAGTCAGCTTGACTTCTTTATTAACTCAGTTGGTTCTGATTTATTAAAATGACTGAAGAGGTGCAGCCAGCATTAGGTCTATAGAACCAGATCTGGAGTGGAAATAGTTAGAAATGAGGTCTTAGATCAGATATTAAATCAATAGATATAGATTTATATATGCTATACTGTACAGAACAGGAAGGTAGAGTTTGTTTGTGATTGTGTGTGTTGTGTTATACTTCTAAGATTGTTCAGAATGAATGGGTACATATGATCTGCAACTGACCTTTCCTGACCTGTATTTCACCTATATCAAACAGCTTTTTCATTCCCAACCCCAGGCTAGCCTGCACAACTCTTAAATCTCTTCCTAATTCAATTATATATAATACAATTTTATTATATTATTTGATACAGTTTTGCCATCTAATGTCTTTAAAACACGATACATAAAAAACTTAAGTTTTGTGATTTTTAAAAGTAAATTAGCTACATGTATTCACTCATAGGGCCCTTGTCTGGTTTCAAAGGGATTCTGTGTTCAGAAAAAATATAATCAAGGATTTTTATATATATTCCTACGTGTGTGTACGCAATGTGAACTATATATTGTACAAATAAATTATATCTTGCATTCATCAACAGAGTATATAGCCTAATCTATACCTGACTGTTTCATAAATAAAAAAAAAACATTTGTGGACATGTTGGGTAAAACGAGGGAGAAACCTTGTTAATGGTTTCTGTTTCTTGTATTTTATTAAATGAAGTATGTGCTGTTGTATGTAGCAGAATGCAGTTGGTTTCTCAATATGTGGATGGTTTACCTCCTTTAATTGTGGTTTTGTTTGGGGGGGGGGTGCACCATCAGTGGTGTCGGAGGATAGGGTAAAAGAGAGGGTGCACATCAGCTTCGTTCTCCCCTCTGCTCATTCTCTGTAGACCGAAAGTAGAAGAGGCAATCCCCAGCTGGACTCAGCTGGTGAAATTGTGGATGCTAACTGTCTCTGAAGATGGTGGAATTTCTTTTTGAAAATTTACTGTTTAATCTGACGTGATCATTTCAAATCCTTTGAACATGATATCATACCCACAATTGCTTGAAGAATAAAGAATGCTTGCAAGTTCGGAGGAAGGGGATGTAACTCCAGTGCCGGAGTGTTGTGATGTCACTTTCAGGAAATTTTGTTATAGTCTATGTAGTCTGTAAGGAGCTGGGGGGGGGCGCTTTCATGTCTTGGACACAGGCAAGGTGGGCCTTAAAAGGTTTATCCGCAGTGTGGGTTCTTCTCAACCGCTACTGGAGCGGGGATCTGAAAAAACAGATATACCCCCGGAAAGCTGTGGTGATTGTCTACGTCTACGTGCAGAATTTCAGGGGTTCTGGAACCGCCCAGGATCCGTGCCAAATAAACCTGGAGGGGAGTCGGTTATTCTGCTCATGTGGACAGGGGAAGGGCGGGAAATTTATTGCGATTGCCTGTAGTGCGCCATTAAAAATGTTGCAATTGGGGCTGACTGCTAGGGAGGTTAATGAAATGAGTAAAATTTGTTTCAATAATCAGTACACATAAAAGCTTAATCTTATGGCATGGTCATATTTCATGCTTATATTTTCTGTTCCCAGCTACATATGTGATTTAATTAGGACTTAAATTAGTAAACCCACATCAGATTATAGAATTTTATTTCCTTTTTTCATTATGCTCATGTCTTTGACATACTACATAGGTAAGTAACCAGATGTGCCTGCATTACATATTGTACATGACTGCCTGTGTGGTAGGGTGTACATATTAACATCAGACTTGTAGGGGAGGATATATTATTAAATTGTGTTGAATGATGGGATGAACAAGTGTTTGGAATATTATACAATCTGTTACACCGCAGCTGGGTGGGAGTACTGAGAGGAAGTTTCCTAATAATTCTCGAATAATGAGGTCTTCAACCTTCATCGGCTTAATATAAATCACACTCTTTAAAGGCAACCATCAACATTCAGGTCATAGCAGCATATGTAGTATATGAATGACTATAACATGCTACTATGGAATGCATTCTGGTGTGAAGCGTGCACACTTTCAAGGCAAAGGATACTTTGCTTCTTTTCAGTTAGTATTAAATGAGTCACTCACATAAGTTAAATGAGTGCAATATGTAAGCGAAAGGTGTATGGCAATGGCAACTCATGGGAACTCATGGGAATAAAATGGGAGATAAAGGATTGGAATGGGAGACAAGTCTGGAGACAATGCTCAAAAAACATGGCCTTTCCAAATAAAGAAAATCATTTTTTTTAGGCTAGTGTACATTGTTGTCTCAGAGACAAGACAAAGAACAATCATTCTTTGCTTGTGGGACAAAGATTAGAAGGGGAATGTGAACAACAGAGATGGTCGAATTTTTTTTCAAAAATGCGACCATTTCGGCGATTTCGAGTTAATTGCAAAGCCCCTGAACATGGTATCATCACCAAACTTGCTGGGTTGGGAGTACACTACAAAAAAGAAAGTATGTCTCTAACACAAACAGTTTTTGCACAAATTAAGTTCAAAGTCAAGTAAAAATTTCGAAAATCGGAATTTCGACTTTAACTTTGAACTTAATTTATGCAAAAAGTACATGTGCTAGAGCAAAACTTCTTTTTTTTTCAAATGTTCCCACAACCCTTCTCTACATCTCCAGCAAGTTTGGTGATGATACCATGTTCAGGGGCTGACTACCTAGTTTCTACATACCAACTTATAAAAGAGCATTTCTCCATTGACCCAGTTGGTTAACAATACAAATGTTGATGTAGTATTTCATTTTTGTATCAAATGAATAGTACTGAATTTGTTTTTCTTCTAATAAATACTGTGAGCCATGGCTTCCTCTGGGCTAATAGGTTGAAAAGGGTTCGGTAGACTACTGATAAGACTTGTAAAGGCTGTTGTATGTATTATACTATAAATGGTTAAGTCACAAAGGTTATAATACAGGCTTTTCCTCCTTAATATTACAATGGAAGTGTGTTAATGATAATTGTGAAGTTCAGAGAAATATCATTTAAAGGGGCAGAAAACTGAACCTTTAAACATTAGGATAAAATATAGATCTGTAAGAAAATTTGAGATTCTTTAGACATAAATGTAGTAGAAGAATAATTATCTAGTGCAGTGTTCCATACTTATTAGACAGTCATAGATGACATATTTAGTTGAAATAAAGAAACTTTGTGTTTATTGACCCTTAAAGAATATGTATGCTGTTGTAACTTTACCTTCATGCCTCATTTTCCAAACTATGTCAACCTTTGCACACACACATGGCACTGACTACATTAACTTCTCTGTATATACCAGTCATTAATCTGAATAAAATGTAAGCACGAGTCAGGCAGGTTTGTTCTTTTAGTCTATGGAATAGTCTTAGGAATTATTTCTACAATGAAGTCCAAATGAATTTAATTTTAAAGGGTGGCAATTGTATGTTATAACGTAGCAAAATAAGTAAGACTTGGTTAATTGTTATGAGCTAACTGTAAACATTAGGGAAAAATGTGTGTTGGAAAAAGAAGCAGAACAAATGTTTTTCAAATGAAATAATGTGCCTTATCAGAATGGACCTCAGGGCTGTTGCTCTTTTACCAAGCCATCCATAGCAATGAATTACTTGAATTTGGATTCTGGGTCCTGAAGCTAAAGGTTATACAAGGGTGGTCATCACTGTGACATTTTGGTTGGTGCAGATTTACTGGACAATGAGGCTTCAAAGATGCTTAGTTTTTTTGTCTTGTTTTCTTATGTATTAGAATTTATAGAAAATGGTTCCTACCACTTTACAAATGTGTGCATGCCAACATCCCAGTTAGAACCGTTAGAACTTTTAAGACCTTGAGGTACCTGGTGCTGTACACAGAAAGTTTTACTTAGGACGTTTATTTAAAAACAAAATATCTGTATCACCTGTTCAATCCATCAAATACATAATGACATTGTAGTACATACATATTGATGTCAAAATAGTTTTTAAGTTTGGCACTTTCCCAATTTTTTAATTCATTTCTTAAGTGAACCTTCTGTGTACAGCACAGCACAAGATACTTCATGCCTTAAAAGTCCCCATAATTGAAAAGTGTGATTCTGGAGGTGAAACTGTTTTCTCGGCCTCCACAAATTTTATTTATATATTCTTTTATGTTAGAGTCATGCTTTTTGCAGATCATTGCATTTTGTATATGTTATTTAGCTGGTGACATCTAGTCCCCTTTATGACCATATCATACCCCTCATATGTATTGAAACAGTACAAAAAACTAAAAGGAATGATTATGAAACTAACCTCTTTAGCACAGTATGGTAATGTAACTTTTGCATGGTTTTGGGCTATGTTTCCAAAACGTCCGTGAGTCCGCCAAGGTCCCTCCATCTAATGCACCTTTGACGCATAAGGACATCTTGTAAGGCATGCATTACAGACGAAGGGACCTTTCTGAACATTCTTCTGCTCCTTCTAGGTCCTGAAATTGATGATTGTGAAGGACTGGAAGTGATGTTGTGTCTTTTATTTAGGGAAAATTGTTAGGTATATATAAATATATATATATATATATATATATATATATAAACGAATGGGTATGCGCTGGTAATGGATTCAATTCATGGTCTATGGGTGCATCAGCCCACCAATACTTGCGTAGGTGTAACAATCTGCTTTCAGGTTCAGAGTCCAGTAGTTGAAACAGACAAACAGGAGCAGGCAGGGTCAGTTCACCAGCAGTAGTAGAAGATAGGGAGTAGCCATAGAGGGGTCAGTAACAAGCTCAGGTCAGAAGCCGGTGGAATCACATGGAGCAAGACAAAAAGTAGTTGGGTAGTCAAAAGCCAAGGGTCGGTACACAAGTTATGATTATAAACACACAAGTAGCAATGATAAGGAAAAGCAAGAAACTGGAGAGGAGCAAAATAATCTGACAATGAAGCAGAGCAAGGACATGGCTTTTGAAGGAAGTACATAGGAGGAGCCAGTATGCTGGTGGCTGCAGCCAGACACTGAGGCATCAATGGGTTTGAATCCTGACAGTTGGGCTCCAGTCTGTTAATGTCGCCATAGCAAGCTATGGTAATTTTATTAACGTATGAACCGCAATGAACCTTAATGCATAACATCAACGCATGTGGAAACATGCTTATTGATTGTAATGTATTTTACATCCCTCTTTGCCTTAAGCTTTAAAAGTAGAATGTGGAGGCACATTGTCAATAATACAATATGCTGGCTACGATTCAATATGCCAAGTTACTAATATTCTCTTTCATCAAATCATACATTTTAGATCCATAATAAATTATATTCCCAGTAAAAATACTGTATACATGGAATACCAAAACATTTATAGTAGCTTAAGAGGCAGCAAAATGGTTAATTCCTGATTCCAGGAAGGTAATTTGAAAAATTCTAATTTTGTGTGTGTATGTAATGAAGTCACATTATTTTATAAACTTGTAATTATTACAATTTAAATAGAATTATTCATTATAATTGCCTTGTGATTAACAATAATAAGGTGACAGAATGCTATAAACAACTGTTGACAAGTATAATTATATATTTGTTTTGTCATGACATTAGAAGGCATACAAGACAGCACTATTGAGCACACATTACTCATTAAGTACTATTACAAAATAAAAAGTAAAGTATAGGTTCAATATAACCATTACATTCAAGTCATACAGATACATTTTTTGCTATTCACAAGTGACATTCCGCAGGCATTTCTCCAGCCCGATAGGACCTCTATGGGGTCCTAATTTAGATGACCTGCAAACGCCTGCAGAATTTGAAGTCGCTCGCAGCGAGTCGTTTCTCCTGCGGCTGCGGGAGCACACTGTCGGTTCCCGAGCTGAGAGCAGCTCGAGAACTGACAGTTTAAATTTAGCCTTAGGCCTGGTTCATATGTGTCCATTTTTATTTGCAGTCCAAAAATTCCACATTATAGTATTCACATTAAAGCCCATTAAAATGTATGTCAAGCGATGTAGAGCGGATAGGTGTGAATCAGGCCTAAAAGATGAGATATGTCCTGTAAAATCATTTTCTAAGAAAAGTTTTGGGAAGCTGAACAACAACAATAGACTACATTGTCATTTCCTGCACCCCTTTGAACAGCAAAATAAATAAATAATAGTACCTCCAAGGAGGTTAATAGACTAAAGACTAAATAGACTTAATGTTTTTAAATTTGTATTATGTTGATATTGTTTTTGACCTGGGTGTATCGCCCAAATCATGTTTTTGTTTTTTTATCGTGCTGTGATTATTGTAATCTGCTGTGATTTCCAACCCTCCCCCCTTCACATACGCAACATCATCAATGATAGGAGCAAAAGTGACATTGCCACCCTAAAATAGGCAATGGCACCACCCCCCACCTCTTCAGGGTCAACGATTAAGCCGAAGAATATCCACTGATATTCATAGTATGCGGGTTAAGAAAACGTACGCCCAGAAGGTAATAACAACATTTTATTTGAGTCAGCATCATTCTATGGTTAAGCAAAGATGAACGGTGACAGTGATTGGTTAGCAGATCCCTTGTATGCCATATTTAATAGTAAATTATCTTGAGCAGTACTACTTAGATTTCAGACAGTAGGAGATATATATCTATAAGTCAGCTTTACAGATATTATCAAGAGCAGAAGTTAATCAAAGAGAGCCAAAGGCATCACTTTTTTTTTTTTTTAAAGCCTATAGAATTGTGAGTACAGGTCATTTCCATTAAGATATGAGCATTAGGCTGTAGCTATTGTTGTAATATGTATACTAGTTTTTAATTTTTATTGCAATCTGGTTTTAAATAAAAATGACATCAGACTCATTCTGAAAGAGTAGCAAAGTCACACAGTTTCCTTACCCTCATTTATTGGCTACAGGATAAGTCAAGGTGGATCATACATAAATCTCAGATGAAATAATCTTTCTCACAAAAATGATTTTTAGCCTCGCCAACATGACAGCAATGTATTATGTGATATGATTTGTTGCCATATGTTTATCCAATTTTTTCAAGGTGTCTTAAAGCTCTGAAATGATTTAGTTTAATAACTGAATGGCACCACTGATTCGCGCTATTGATGCTGGTGAACTGAAATGCCTTAAGCAGTTCTCAAACCTCGATGGGCTTTTTAGGGATAATGAATTCATAAGTGTAGGCCTAGAAGAACTGCAGCAAGGTTTCATTACCAGCCGTAGCTGTATAACAAGAAAACAAAATCACATTTATATTTACATTAATGAAACACAGTAAAGGCACGATTATGGCTTCTTACTCAAACAGTTTGAAAGCTGTTTTAGTATAGTTTTAGGGAAATACTGAAAGATTAAATGGATAAGAAATATAAAGCTGCTGTGAGAGGCAAGCCAAATAACAATATATGAATTGACTTACACATTCAATATTTGGTTCTTTGGAGATCATTTTAGGTGGCAATCGCTTTTAGAGACATGCAGCTTGACCAGCAGGTCAGGGAGGTCACTTGACATAAGTTCACCCATAGCAAACAAAAGGGATCATTACTGTCAGTTATTTAGTGATCTGGTAGGTTCAAAAGAGGACCATATTATATGTTTGGGCAGACTTTGCCTACTTCAGTTAAACGTTTTCTCTTCTATGACCTTAATCTTAAAAAACTCAACAGATATAGGAAACATAAAAGACTGCAATACGGTACAGTATATATTATTATTTTAACTACTACTAAAAGCTTTTTCACACTGCGTTGAACTTGTAGCAATGTATGTGTTGAGTGGTCCTCTTGATTCATTCACACTAATCCCTGAGCGTGTTGTGTTTAAATTGTCATTTTCACTACTAGTTGTGCGTTGCTTTTTAGCCTTTTTCTAAAACCCACTGCAGCTTGTAATTAATAATTGGAAGTGCAAATGCAAGTGCAGCCAAATTACACAACCCATAATACTTTAAACCACATTTCATACATTTTACAATGTGATTTGACAGTGCATATACCGTAAAGAAGCCATGATAAATATTAAAGGTTTTACTGGTCATCACTGCTTTTATATACGTATCTACAGATCTTGCTGAATTTATAATTGAATGTATTTCCTTCAGCCATCAATCCATGGGAATTGTAATAAACCATGTCTCACCCCATGATCTGCCTGTTATGTTTCACTAGACACTATTGCTCTGATAGAGCTGATTAAAAGCCATTTAGATGCTTGTTATACTAAAAGATTCCAGCTAACTGCTGCATGGCTTGAAGCCAGCATATCTCTGTATTTTGTAGGTCTGCAGTTATGCTGACAGTGAAATGCTGAGGGGGAGCATTAGGATATGATGCTGTAAGTGTTTATCTACATGCCATGTATAAACGCAGTGATAGAGCAGAACAAGTCATGTCTCCAGGGATAATAACAAGCAGATGAGGCATGCAGCATTTCTCAACAAATGGTAATGTTAAACTGCCCGTGGGTGAGAAACACGGTTTGAAGTATTAGCTGGTTGCAGGTAATTGATTTGTATCTTGTGCTGTAGAAGTAATGAATCGGAATCACTGCTTTATTCCTATACCTCATGACTTGGAAAATCACACAGAACTATGTGGCGGCTGGCATAGCTATAAACACTGAATATATAAAACCATGAGCCCACCTGGCTTAGAGATTCACTGTGTGTGCGTTCTATACAATGATGAAACAGTACACTTTATTTGTAATTCAAACATTAAGCACAATTGCTTACTAAAACCCTACTTAAAGCAGTTGTATACTGAAAATTATTCAACTTACCTCTGAGCCAGAACAATCATAGAAAATATACTGACCTGTTGTTTCATATGATAGATTACATCTATATTACACAGATTATCTTGCAGTCGTCTGGGGTTAATTAAATGCAGTATCACAAGTGGTCACTAGATGGAGCCAGACAATGGTTTTGAATGGGGAAAATGTATTTCAGTAGTTTTGTATACAGAGCGTGATTAAGTATGAACAAGACTCTTACTCAGCTTTTAGCTAGCAGGTTTCTTGTTAGCCACAGTCCAACGTCATTGGAGGGGAGGAATAATGAGGGACAAATGGAATTTACTAATTACTGTTAATTTTTTATCTGCATTTTGCCCCCATAATATGGGTCTTGGCTGTGAGTAACATGAAGCACATAAGGTCAGCAAAGATCCCTTTCTATGTCCATTCTTTAAAGCCTAACATTGGGCAAAATAATATAAATCCCCTGCAGTAGGGCTAGCTCCACTGTGTAAGGGTTAATGTCCCATTCATTTCTAGTGAATACTGAATATTGAGACATAATTTAAATGTTTTTTTTAAAGCTGAACTCCAGCTTGGGTTCCTCTACCCGTTGCAAGGGTTATTGTTTATTTGGCCCATGAACCCCAGAGATAATCCCCTACTGTAAGGGTTAATAAAAATTCAAGCTGGAGTTCAGCTTTACTGGACTATAAGACACACCTGACCATAAGACGCACCCTGTTTTAAGAGCAGGAAAACCAGAAAAAAATATTTTACTAATATGTCAATTGGGGGGAAAAATTCCCTGCAGTACCCAATTTCAGCCACAAAAATGATGTCACTAGAGAGCACATTTAATGGCATCTCATCTTTCTCATGAACAGGGAAGAGAGGGGCTGCAGGGAAGTCTGCATGTCTCCCTTCTAGGGCTGTGTGTGTGGGAAAGGTTACAGCGTGAGTGCAGATTACCCCACATACACTCTGCATTGGTTATATCAGCAGAGCTCTGGTGATATAACCAATACAGTTAAGATGGAAGATCTGGCTGCCAGGAGAGCTGGTGGGGTTGCGGTCGCACATTCGGACCATAAAACACACACACGCCCCCCCCCCCCCCCCCCCCCCCCCGATTTTGGGGGTGAAAACGCGTTTTAATAGCCCCAAAAATATGGTAAGTAAAATTAGTGTTTTATTACACTGAGAAGTGCAGTATGAGGGTACTTTTGCATTTATACAGTGGTTTCTAACTAAGTGGACAATAGGAAAGTAATGATTCTTATGTACAGAAAAGTGAATAGTAATTTCTTATCACTTACTTTAAGCTAGAACTGAACTTGGCCCTTACCTTTAGTCTTCTAAGCTTCTGTAATGAAATTGCTTACTATGATGTCATGGCACACAGTCAGCTTCTTGTACTGTACATCACAAGCAGCATGGGCAGCTTCAGGTTTAGCACCCTACTGTTTCCCAAGAGCTATGACCTGGGTTGGGTCCAAACTAAAGAATGCAATAAAAATAGAGGGTTTTTTTTAAATAATCAGTCAAGCGTGTCTAGAGAAAACCTTTGTTTTTGTTACAATATTTATGATCTTGTAATTTTGTGTATAAATGTGAGCTTCTAAAACCAGAATTGTATTAGCCTGAAGAAGGGATCGGAGACATCCCGAAAGCTTGCTTCTCTAATGACTTCAGTTGCCCAATAAACGGTATCACTTGGACTCCAAACTCTCTTCATTTTTACTGGAGAAGGTAGAATTTCAATTAAAAAACTCCACTACTTATGCCTCAAACCACAAAATAAGTTACCATTCCATGTATTGGTCCCAATAATAATAACGACTTTTTAAATGGAAACTTGTTTTCCTGTTTCAATCATAAGACTTGTCTTGAAAACCCACCCTGTAATAACAATGAACATGTGTTACTTTATTGAGGTTGTGGCACTAAAGCCTCCCATACACGTTCCGATTTTCCGTACGAATTTTGCCCGACCGACCAATGTGGTCGGGAGATTAACCGGATATGCACCGCTTCGGACCTGTCCGTAAATTTTTGGTCGATCTGCTGTTAATAAATAGGGTCGGGCTGATGGATCGGTGATAATTCGAATTCCGATTTTTCATGCCAGCCGACCGACCGACCGACCGACCGACCGACCATAACATTTTAGGTGAAAATCGGGTGACAGGATCGGACGAAAAATCAGTCGGGAGAATAATCGGAACGTGTATGGGGGGCTTAAGACTAATCCTAGGTGTAATAGTGCTTTCTCTATATTACTTCATCAAGGAAACTTTACTATCTGACTTTGCATTTCCTACCCAGCCAATAAGTTTTCCCAGTTTTTGTAGATAAAATTAGGTACATCGGCTTTTATTTGGGTTGGCTAATACTTGAGTTTATACAGTATATTGAGTTATATATTCATTGCTGCCAGGTGACAACAATTTTAAATTCTATATGCTATGGCTTGCTTGATTTCCTTAAAGTAATGTCTTGGTTTCTAGACCTGACACCAGACCTTGTTCTGTTACATTCCATTTGCATTCATTTAGCCAAGGTATGACATTGTGCCAGCATGTAAGATTTTACATTCGATGATCACTGTGAAGGAGTGTAAAAGTATTGTAGGGAATACTAATAGAATTTCAGAAACAAAACAAAGGAAACACCAGCAGAATGGAAATGTGGCAAATTGATTCAAGTCATCTGCTTGAAATGCAAGAATGATTCTTGTATTACAGACACAATAAACTAGTTAATAAGAGAATTCAGCTCCACAACAAATGTGTAGAACATAGACAGTGAAAGCTAAGCCTGACGGTAATGGATTTGATGCAAGGAACAAGGAAAACAAGATGCCACCTTGATGGCTGTTCACTCTAACACAAGGCACTCATTCAAAATGTCATACAACCAGAAACATGGTTATTACAGTATTCATAACAATTGGAGATACTAACAATGGTAAACTGTAAATCAAAGCAATTAGTTCAAACAAAATAATACTGTAGGTATTTAAGGCTATGGTGTGTGTTTAACCACACTGGTGCCCCCAAAGCATCCATGATTGCTTCATTGTTGTTATCTTTGGTTTTTATTTCTACCCTAGTACATTCTGCAAGTAATAGACTAGTATTACAATCATTTTGTAAACTCTCCATACAAAGTTACGTAAGGCTCTCATACACGGGCCAATTTTTCAATTGATATTTGCCTGATCGATCACCGACCAGCGATCAATCGAGTGCTGCCTACCCTGAACGATCGACCAAACAAAATCAAAATCGACAAAAAATCGGATCGGACATTGATCCAACATGTCAGTTTTTTTTGGTCAATCGTTATTCAGCAGCCTTTCCGATCAATGGGTTTTGTGTAAACGGCCATTTTGGAGTTCGGCTCCTGTCAAATTCAGCCACAAATTGGATTCCCAAGGTGGTGTTCCATTGATTCCAAAGATCGATCGCCGATTCCACGATCGCCGGGAATGATCGAATCTGGGAAAGCCCAACATACACCTTTACATCTACCAACAACTATGCAGTGCTGGGTCCTCCCTGATAGAATACATAGTGATTGGAAGGTTTAGAAAGCTCCTCCTATTACATGGTTTTGATGTACTTTGAAAAGTTGAACTTTGAAACGTTGATTGTACAGAAATTGTATGGTAAGATTGTGAGGTGTGGGGGGGGGGGGGGGGGGGGGGGGGGCTTTACACAGGACATTGAAAAGATTAATTTTACTCATTGAGTTTTCCTTTTGCTAAAGTTGTCACCTCCATCTCCTTTAATGTAAGGAACAAACAAATTCAAAACCCTGTTACAGGCCTGGAATGTGCAGGAAACCCCAATGACATGTGTGTGTTGATTTACTTCACTAAAGAGGTAAGGGTAGAGCTGGATAGACTCCCCTTTATGCTTGGTCACTGGGGATATCACATCTCCTCCTTGGTTTAAAAGGCACCTCTGTGGACTGGGCCCATATTTTTGTAGAAGCAATAGCCCTGACGTGTATACCCTGTCTCTGGGCTCAGATACAGCACTAAGTCTGTATACTATCCTGCTAGTAAAGAAGAACCCTGTTGAAGCAAGCAGTGTGTGGACCTTCCACATAGGACTGTCTTTTTCATATGTAATACTACAGAAATGGATTTCTGCTGTGAGATTGTTAGCTACTCCTCACATAAAGTGAAAAGAGTATTCTCAAGACTCATATATTGCAGACAATTGTCTTTCCAGAATATAAAATAAATAAAAAACAAGCTGTGTTGAATTTTATATGGAATGGAAGCAAACCAAGAATAGGTTTACAATATCTATTTTTCTGTACTGTAATACCCAAGTGTTCTCTGGTACCCTGTTTCCCCTATGATAAATCATCCCCATCAAATAAGCCACCCCCCCCGCAAATAAGACACCCACCAATACCTGCCCCTGCCCGAATTTCCCATTAGGGTGGTACAATGGGTAACTGTGCCTCCGTGTGACTCTGTCAGGGCTGGCTGCAATGCAGAGAGGAGCAGGATGTGACTACAAAGGCCGGCGCAGGTGCCCACGTCTTCGCGCCAGGAAGGACAAGCAAGCTGCTCATCCATGCTGTAACGGAGTCTGTTACCCAGCCGTACCAGTAGAACCCAAAAAAAGTGAGTCAGTGAAGGGGACAATGATTGGCACAGAGTGATGAAAGGAGACAATGAATGGCACAGAGTGATCAGAATAAGACATCCCCTTGAAATTAAGACCTAGGGCATATTTTGGTGTTTCAAAAAAGCCTTATCGGGGAAACAGAGTATGTAATATCATTATTAATAAGGTTGGTACTTTCAGGATAGAAAATTGGTGGTGCAAACTATGGAATCAGTATCTTCTTTGTCCCAAAATCTCTACTTTCTCCCAACATTAAATAGATGTCACATTTCCATGGTACATCACAATAGGTCCAGATAAAGTCCTTTAAACATAAATGTGAATAGTATAAAGTATTATTACGTAACAATGATATAATTTTTTTGTACAATTTTAAAATTGGGTATTCTTAATGTCCTTATTGGTGTGCTGTTAGTAGAGTACATTGTTTTGTTTTGTTTTTCAACTGGCAAGCTATTTTATAAATCTGGCATCATCTACAAAGTTAATAATACTCTGACACAAAGCAGGTTTCCAGTGCTACAGAGACCATTTCTGTGTCTTTCAAATGATTTACTGGCAGACTAAAGAGTCAAGTAGTGCAAATAATAACATTAATTTCCTGATCCACTTAAATATATGTGTGCTTTATTATGCATACAGTAGGAATCAATAAGAGGAAGTGGATAAAGAAGGCATTGTGCAGATACTCCTAGTACATGAATGAATTGTCTTCATTTATGGTATATGAAACATAAATTGTACCATAATGTTTTCTACTAAAACTATGTCCTAGTCCTACTGTATTGTACAGCACTGCATAATATGTTGACGTTTTAGAAACAAGTTATAATCAGAGGCACATAACTTCTTTAGTGAGCTCCTCAGATGAGTACCAGGAGATGGTGTTTGGTACTCACGCCATATGTATGTGGTCTTCCTTACTGTCTCCCTCACTGTCCTCTGCGTCAGCTTCCTGCATGGAAGATTCTGCTGCAGATGGACCTCCCTGTTCCTGATTTATCCTCTGATTAGCTGTTTCCATCCACAGGTCACTAGCTGGCTTTGGGTCAAATGTAACTCTCACAGTACAACACGTTTGAACCCCCAGATCTCACACCTCAGTAGTGCAACCCTGAAATGTTCTGACTTTTAACTAACCCCTGAGACTATCGATTTCAACTTTTCATAGTCACATTCCAGCTGTCACACAGTGCTGTTCTCTTGTCAGATTTTACTCTTACATATGCCTATGCCTTTATGTCTACTCCAACCTTTTTTTTGGTTAGTAATTTACATTCCCAATTTCACACCCCTAACTGCAACCATGCATAGTATTCAGGTTGTTTTTATAATTATATAATTCAATTGTATACATTTAACATTTGGCTGCAGCCTTCAGGCCCCCATACACGGGTCCGTTTCCCAGCGGATTCCGGGACGATCGATTCCGGGCACGTGCACGCGAAACGATCGTCCCGGAATCGCGTGAAGCCCACCTTGTTCGTCCGATCACGTCCGATCGTTCGGGGGCCCAGAATCGGATCGGACAGAGAACCAACATGTTGGTCTTTCTGATCCGATTCAGCACACATCAGGGGGAGTTGCCATTTGGGAAGTAAGCGATTGGACACGGAATCATCCAGGAATCCGTGGGACAAGGTGGTATGTAGCGATCGGACAGACTTAATTGGCCAATCGATTGGACCTCCGATTCCCGCTGAGATAGGTGATCGATCGGCCATGGAATCCGACTGTGTATGGCTAGCTTTCCAGGCATGGATTGCCTCCAAGTTGTTAGTACGCATTTGAGCTTTGTAAAAATAATGCAGGTACTAGTTTTTGGCCCCTTTCGAGTACCAGAGTACCACTTATGTGCACCCCTGGTTATAATATTAATAATATTGCTTTTATTACACCAAAGATGTAGCCTAGGAGAATAACTGGCAATGGTTTGTTACACATTATTTAATCACATGATACTGGGAGGACACCACTCCAAAGAAAAAAGGCAAATGTCCGGCACTCAGGAAAATTATTTGAAAACTTTATTACTCATCCATAAAATCTTTAGACATATAAGTGGTACAATCACCCTTTGGGGTCATCTCATCCTCTGACGCGTTTCATCCCATGTGTATCAGGACTTATTCGTAGATAAATGAGTATGAACAAGGTCTGTTTATATAGACATAAACATATCATCACATGTTGTGAAATAGTAGTCTAGAATTGTAATAACTCACAACACAAAACAACTGTTTTGTCTTGACACATTTTCTGTATTTACATTGTACAACATTCTAATATTTTAAAAATAAATGTAATGCTATCTGGAATTACCCAAAAAGATGTCTGTACTTAACATTGGGTATGCAGTGTCGCAGTTCGCTGAATTGCAGTCACCAGGACCTTCAGCAGCCTCTGTTAAGCTCTGTTGAGAGTTTCTGACACCAGTTGATGTAATGTAAACAAACGGCTCCACACTGCCATCTGGTGGCCCGGTTACTGTTACTGGTGGCCCATTGTTACTGAAGAAGGAAATAGAACACTTTACGTGTGATTCAAACATGAAAATAAGTTTTCATTCCATGTATTGCTCCCAATAATAATAATAATAAAAAAGACTTTTTAAATGGAAATTTATTTTCATGTTTAACTCATAAGAAGTGCATTGAAAATCCAACCTGTAATAGCAATAAACATGTGTTCTCTTTATTGAGGGTGTGGCACTAAGATTCACCTGTTTGATTCATTCCTAGGGGCAATGGTGCTTTCTCTATATTTTTCTCATTTAGAAAACTCCACTGTGTGTCTTTGCATTTCCCACCCTTGGCTTATACTCGAGTCGATACATTTTTCCAGTTTTTGTAAATAATTAGGTACCTTGGCTTATACTCGGGTCGGCTAATCATCCTAATATTCCACTTGCCAAACACATATCTAAATTTTTTCCAACACTGGAACGGTTGGACATGTCTAGGGAGTCTAGGCTTTGTGTGTTGGGGCAAAATGTGTGTAATTAAATGGGTGTTATCTAACACACATATAGCATTTGTAAGAAGGGTTGCAAATCCTTTTAGATACCTTTTCAGTCATTATGCAGTTCAAGTAAAATCTCTGTAATTTGCTATGTGTTACTAGTTCAATATTATGTCAGGACCAGGAGTTTTTTTCTCTCCTCGAAGTCTGTTATTTTAGTTTAAATAACACTCCAGAATAAGTTTGTGTTGCCGTATACTACAGATCCATCCATGGTCTCCTGATAGTGGATACTGGCTTCTTGCAGGTATAGGAAAAGTGCACAGAATACTAAAACTGTTAAATAATAGAATGGTATTCCAGGCCACAGCTTGCTTCAATGACAGACACTATTTTGAGTTGAAATGCTTCCTTGATAGTTTGAAACATCCCCTCAGGCACATAGACACTGATTGTATAACTAGAAGTATGTCTTTGCTGTGGAACAGCACCCGTGTGAACCTGGTCATATAGACAGCTTGCGGATATGAGCAGACTTCGCTTCTGCATGTGAATATGAACTGTAGAAGCGGAAAAAGAATGGTGGTGTAGCAGTATGTACGGGATACGGCAGATGGGGAATCTGCAACCTTTGCTCTAACATGATCAGCTTCTCCTGTTTTTAAAAAAAAAATCCAGTCTAAAGACAATGAATTCTTACTGTAATCCCCTTCTGCCATACAAATGGCAATGAAGTCTCATCATAATAACATTGTTTGTGGATTTGCAGAGTATTTAGTTATTTTAGTACCTATAGATATCATTTAAAAAAAACTGGTTAAAGTGATTGTATGTGTATTTTTGTTTCCTGCAACAATTCTGTTGGTGTGTCAAAGGTGATTTAGAATGCAATACTTAGTATGCAGTAATATACACTGCCTGGCCAAAAAAAAGTCCTGTTCCAGAGTGATGGGCGCATCAGGGTAAGAATGGAGGCAGACGAAGTGATGCACCCATCATGCCTAGTGTCTACTGTACAAGCCTGCTACAGTATGATCTGGGGTTGCTGCAGTGGATCAGGTCTAGGTTCAGCAACAGTATGTGCTCCAAGAATGAGGTCAACTACCTACCTGAATATATTGAATGACCAAGTTATCCCATCAATTGATTTTTGCTTCCCTGATGTCACGGGCATATTCCAAAATGACAATGCCAGGATTCATCTTTGGGATGTGCTGCAGCGGTTAGACTCTACCATCATCCATGCAAGATCTTAATTAATGCAACATGAATGTGTGCCGTAATCACAGCTATATCCAAGAAATTATTATAGAGCGTGACCTTTTTTTTTGGTGGTGACTTTTTTTGGGCCAGGCAGTATATATATATTTAAATCATGCCTTCTTAAATATAATAGTCATAATTTTCTATATAAAATATTATGCACGGAGCATTTATAACACTAGACATAACAGTTGGAGTTCTTCATATGAATAAATCTAGAACCTGGTTCTAAACACATATTAATATGATGACACATATTAATAATAAACACATATTATTAATAATAGGTGAGCTACTCTATACTTTATAGAATAATGGAAACATTGACTACTTATATGTCTTTAAGGTCTGAGACGTCATCTCACTGATCCTCCACATCCCCCTCATCTCCATAATATGCTTTTATATATATATATTTATAAGGATTTACAATGCAGATATGGTAAAATAGTTCTCAGTATATGTGGAATATACAGTATTTATGGGTTATAGCAGGGTACAAATATATACTGTGGTCTCTACTGGCTTTTGTCTAACAGCAAAGATTACTTTAATAGGATTTTCTGACTCCAATTCATGTCCAAAATGTCATTGTATGGACAGGGACATTTTTCATTGTTTGCAGGTAGGCCCAAGCTACAAGTAATTTAATTTGTAAGCAGAGATTTGATTATGATTATGTGATTTTTGGTTTGCGTACTTCTGCTACACACTCACTAGAGCCGTTGTTACAGTTGCTAAAATTACAAAATGTGGTAAAAAAATAAATATTGGGCATTGTAAACTAGGGGGCATAATGATTTATTTTATGATGCAATGCAACAAGTATTTATATACAGTGCAGCATTATATTTTAGAGTTAGGTAACATTCCATTAATTACTTGTGAAAATCAAGTCCAACGAGAAGCTGAGGGGAAACTGCTGCAAATGTCTTCCCTCCAAGCTGCCAGTGTGAGTGCAGCTTTCCCACACACCTGGGGGAAAAATCCCCTACAGTACTTAATTTCAGCCACAATAATGATGTCACTAAAGAGCACACTTCATGGCATCTCGTCTTCCTCGTGTACAGGGAAGAGGGGGGCTGCAGGGGAGTCTGCATGTCTCCCTTCTAGGGCTGTGTGTGTGGAGAAGCTGCCAGCGTGAGTGCAGATTTCCCCACATACACTCTGCATTGGTTATATCAGCAGGGGTCTGGTGATATAACCAATACAGTTCAGATGGGAGATCCGGCCGTGTGCAGATCTCCCATCTGCCAGGAGAGCAAGGATTCTGCTAGGGAGCCAAGGTACGGCCACCTGTGGCTGATATAAAGAAAGAAGAGCAGGGACAGATAAAAGCACTCATGCTGCAGCTTTTACACAAGTGCAGACAGAGCCAATCACTGTGTTATTGCCTGATAACACACTGCAAAGGAGAGACCTGCCTGTGGGAGGCCAGCTCCGTGTTACCTGTTTGTGAGCTGGGCGGCTTTAGCTGTAGCTCTTCGATCTACACTGTATGGGAGTTGGGCACAAGCTGCCCACCACACACAAAGCTCTGCATCAGGGCTAGAGGCCCCCTCTTTAACTGCTTTGCCGGTTGAAGCGTGGCAGAAGAGGAGAAAAAAATATATTTAATAATAATATATAGAGACTAAATATTTGTCGGCCATCAGACACTGTGAGTGAGTAGGTGGTACAACATAGCAGTAGTGACGGCCGAACTGCCCGCAAGGCGGACAGTTCGGCCGCGAACAAGCATGTTCGCCCTCCTTCTCGCCGGCGGACAGTACGGGTGTTCGACCCGCCTTGTTCGCCAGCGAGAAGGATCCCTCTATTCTTCCTCCGGTGGGATCATTAGCAGCGAGATCCCGCCGCAGGAAGAATATTTCACTGAAGACCGGGTAGAGAACCCGGTCTATCAGTGAAAATCCGGCTCGTAAACCCGGATGTGAAGTCAGTGATGCCACATCCGGTCACTGACGTCACATCCAGGTTTTCCGATTCAAATTCCCCGCCTGGAGGCGGGGAATTTGAATCTGTCCGCTAACGGGCGGACAGCGGACTTTTTTAAAAGTCAGCGAACGGGCGGACAGCTGACTTTTTTAAAAGTCCGCTCCGCCCGTTCGCGGACGGACACGGCCGAAGTTCGGCCATCACTACATAGCAGTTTATAAAAAAAATCCATCAACAAGCTCTTATAGACAAGAAGATACAAGCCATGACCACTGCTGGTTCATTTTGGCCAATCCTGACTTTACTCATAGAGCTCATACATTTTAGCAATATCTTTTGACCACTTAATTAACTATTCTTGCTTCACTCTGACTCTGATTCATCTGGCAATGCTCTAGGCTCAGAAACACTACTGACTACAGAGTATGTAAGATACCTTTTACTGGAAACAGTGTGCGAATTATTTATTAATTTTGTTGTACATTGTTTTAGACATGACATTTATATTGCACTCCTCAATCAAATTTTAAAGCAAATGGACAGCTAGCGTCCCAAAGTGACCAACTTTGGAAAGTTAAAAGAGGATACTTGAGGCGTTCTTCTGTACACTGTAAAGACAGCCCAGACAGCAGACTGGCACATATGCCTGAGGCTGGAAGTTTAACTTCACAGCAAGACTAATGCAACTTCTATATTGAGTATCCAAGAGTTGTGAAATATATAACCATTAAAGGTCTTTAAAATACAGACAAAAGATGTACAATCAATCTTTTATTTTCTGTTTTGATGCCCTCCGTAAGAAACAACTTAGAAAAGGTTCTAACATGGAAAGGTTTAAAGGGGAACTCCAGACATACATTACAGATGTATATGTCGGCAGCACAGTTACTTACAGATGGCCTGATTTTAGGCAGAGTGAATATAAAGCATTAATCATAAGAGGAAGATAAACAACTATTTGACTCGTTCTGCAGTGCAGATGTGCTAACAAGGAATATGCTGAGTGACAGAAAGTTTACCACTTATTCTTCTTTCACTGTCCATTCAGGGAAGAGGGATGCGATATGTAGTTAGTTCTCCTGCAAAAGAGAAACATAAGGTCCCTGTCTATATACATCTCACATTTGGATTCACAAAACTACTAAGGGTTCATTCACACTTTACACACTGTGTTGTGCACTGGCAACACATGCACTAGTACTGTATATTGGAAATAGTCATATTAGCATGTCAAAAATGCGCGCAGTGCCTCATGGAAACCTGCCAACAATGCGCAATGCATAATTTATACTGTGAATGGATGGTCTAAATATAAAGCTGGGCAAAGACGGTTAGATTTGCACGCAGCAATCATTCTGGAGCGAATTGGGCTGTGAATCTAACACGCACACCATAAATCAGGGCGAAAATCGATCGGCCAAAGAACGGACATGTTTTGCAATCCCCGGAACGACCAGCAGTGCAAAATGACGTCAACACGCAAGGTCGATCTACCGCAAACTGGCTCGCCCATCTAAGCATCTATGGCCAGCTTTATTAGGGATAGGTGATAGAATACTCTAACCAGTTATATTTGTAGTAAATATAAACCCAAAACTTAAATATTAATTTGCTCCTTTTTTAACTCTATAGCAATTATGTATACCTGTTGATACTTATATATATATATTACTAAACTTAATTGTTTTTTTTAGTTTACAGCAGATTGATGAGAAACCCTAATTATGAAGTGTATCATTTAAGTATGTATGCAGATTGATGTGGCTTTAGATACTCTAATCCTAACATTTGGTTACTATTCATTGTGAGAATATAAAAATAATAAATAAAACTGCAGGAAAATGCACAGATGAAAAACTACCTATGTTTCAACTTGCTATATGCTGTTACCCTGACCAGATTAGTAGCAACATTTGCCTAGTAATCATTTCCACAGAAGAGTCAGTCATTTGCCCCCCGCACAACTTGCAATGAAGATCAAATATTGTCCTCAAGTCCCAACATGATTTTCTTGCTAACAGATATTACAGACAATCTTTAGCCCGCTACGTGTGAATTAATGCTAGGAAAATGTTTAATCCTATTAATTTTAACAAATTGATCCCTAGTGAATACAACATGTAATGATGGTCAAATTATGAGCATCATGATGCTATCCAAGGCACACTGGTTAAGAAGTCAGCTAGTAGATAAAGAAGATTTTCTTTGATTGAGAAAATGTAAACCAATTGTTGTGAGACTAATCTTTGAAATGTAAGCAACACCTGGTGAAGGAATGATTGATGGGTATATTTAACGGATAGGAATTACATATGTATCCTCAAGAGGCAAATGGGTGACTTTGCAGACACCAAAAATATGTATTCAATAGTAAAAGATTGTATTCCACATAAATTCCCCATAATCGTCTATAGTTACAATATCTGAAATAGAAGAACTGGATGATAAATACACTGGAAAGCATTTAACTACCAATCCAAATGCTTATTTTTTATATTCTAATTGCAGCAACAGCTGCAATGTGGTTAGTTTCACAGGGTTCTTCACATTTTTTTTAAACCATAGCTCATCCAAGGTTTTATTTCAAAAGTAAGTTAAAAATTAGTTCTTGAAACAAAGGGCATGTTTCCACTTTTCAAACCGTGGCACGGACCTGCAGACAGGAAGATGTGGCAAGATGTCCTGTCCTATCCCTTCACTTCCTGCCTGATCATGCCCAGGATGGAGACAACAACATTTCAAGGACCAATAAAACAATGTAATTTGCCAGTGGGATAACAGCATTGCATTATTACTGAATTCTTCATAATTACCTTGTCCTCCCTAACTTGTAGGGCTAAGTGATATTGTATAGGGAAGCCCCCCTTCCTACTCAATTTGGATATACTTCCTCACTTAGTGATATTCATGGCCTTAAAGGGCAGTGACATCATACCCTCATTTATTGACTGTAGACATTATAGAACTGGGTAGTGTCAATGTATGCAAGGCAGCAGGATGGCTCAGGTGGTTAGCACTCTGACTCTGATGTAGCACTAGGTTCAAATCCCTATTAGGAAATGAGGTAGGCCAAATGGTCCCAACCCTCAAAATGTGCACCCAGGGTCATGACCCAATTAGAGGACTTTTAACGGCACAAGGTAAATAAAAAGTATTTATTTACAACAGGGTAACAAAATGATAGCAACAACAAAGTATAAGGATAAGGCCCTATATCAGGGCAGACATTAGTATTCGTAGTTCTCGCGACTAGCCGTCGCTTCATCAGGAGACTGTACGAGGATAGTTTCTTACTATAACATCGGAAGGAAAATCTGGCAATTAATAAAAGTATATGAGTATGAAATCAATAGTATGTCAAACCACCTACTATGTCAGTAGTAGTGATGGCCGAACTTCAGCCATGTCCGTCCGCGAACGGGCGGATCGGACTTTAAAAAAGTCCGCGGACCGCGTTCGCGGACAGATTCGAATTCCCCGCCTCTAAGCGGGGAATTTGAATCTGAAGACCCGGATGTGACGTCAGTGACGTCACATCCGGCACCTGGAACGCATAGTTCCTGGTTGTGCTAACCGGATGTGACGCCACTGACGTCACATCCGGTTTTGCGAGCCGGTGTTTCACTGAAAGACCGAGTTCTCTACCCGGTCTTCAGTGAAAACATTCTTCCTGTGGCGGGATCTCGCTGCTTCTGATCCCACCAGAGGAAGAATAGGGGGCTCCTTCTCGCCGGCTAACAGGGCGGGTCGAACACCCGAACTCTCTGCTGGCGAGAAGGAGGGCGAACATGCTTGCCTTGCGGGCAGTTCGGCCATCACTAGTCAGTAGCCTGGACCCCAGTTGATCCTATGGGCCCTGAGGAGAAATGGATCTGTCCAGACCTAGGGGCACCCCCAGAGGTATGTTGGGAAGAGGAGTCCCAACTCGAGGTAAGTCTATTCCGGGGAACAGAGAGCCTGGTCCCCTCCCATAGCTCAGCGTCACTCAACGTCCTCTCTGGCAGTGTAATATAGGTTGTGAAACCTGAGGTAGCCCTGATGAGGTAGCATAATAGCGTATGGTGGTTAGGATCCATATGAAAGTATTACCATATAGATACCACCACCACATTAGAGGTGTATTTTATGATAGGTCCCCTGAGGTATTTTATAAAGAGTATCCTGTGCGAAGAACCCATGGATGAAATTATGAAAACTAGAGGAAAAGGGAGTAAGAGAAGAAAAGAAAAAAGGATGAAAAACCCACACAAACAAGTAGGAGAGAAAGAAAAAGGAACATCGATAAGTGAACTATGTGACCCCAGTGTATAAAATAGGTTGAAAAATGATGTGTGTGATGTCAAATAAAAAACTACTACTTAGTAGTCTAGATTCTAGATTCGCAAGCACGCGCGATTGCGAATATTCGCGAATATAGAATTGAATATTAGTAGAATTATTCGCGAAATATCGCGAATTCGAATATTGCCTATGCCGCTCATCACTAATAATAAATAATAATGAAAGGGTGGAGAAAGGAGCACCAAGGGATTCCAGGGCAAAGAGATCTCAGCAGGGCCTATTGCAATGACAATGTCTGTCCTACATTGTTACGGTGACAGCCCCTTTTTAAACAAATGCAGTGAGGAAGCATTAAAACTTGCAAACAGAGATGTATTTGTGAGCAGGCCAAAAAAATTCATCATCTACCATTGAAAGTAAAACCGCATGTTTAACTACTGTGTCAATTTCTTTTTTAGAGTATGTATTGTTACATATTTGAAAAGGATAACTTGGCAGGTCTGTGATTTGTAATGTATCCCACATGTTTGATGTCAGCCAATCAAAGCAAGTAAAAACTGTATGAAACGTAAAACATAAAAAGGTAAATATTACCTCTTCACTAAAGGATATACATAAATTCTGACATTTCTATAACACACAACATGCAAAACTTCTCATTGTAGTCAAGAGCTTCTTAGTGCTTTAAGCAAGCCAGTTCCCAGAGGAAGAACACAATTTGCAGCAGTCACTGTCAGATTAAATCACATCTAGACTGTCTTGCCTTTTAGTGTTTTAATAATGACATATTTGAACAGAGTGTGCAGTTCATTTGTGCGCTTTGTACAGAACTATATTGTTGGATTTTAGAAATTTTATTAAAACTTGCTAAACCAAAGTTGAAAGTTGGTGGGGATCATGATTGTAGCAATGACCCTGCAACTCATTGTTGATTATTGATGCTCATAATGATGTACATAATGGTATATTTAGCGAATATAGCATGTTGCAGCCTGAATTTCTCATGTATTCTCCAAATTGGGATCATGAAGTCATACCTTGACATGCCAATATTTGCTAACACTACTGCTAATACAAAAAGAAGAGAAGTTTTGAGAATGGGACAAATATTAGTTTTCACAAAGTTTGCTACTAAACTAGATCTCTGTTGCAGTTGTTTCTGGGATATACTGGAATATAATTATAAGCACTTTATACGTTTCAAAGGCTTTTATTGATAATTACATAAGATTTAAGCAAAGAGTCAGTATTTGCAGTGTTGGCCCTTATTTTTCAGGACCTCTTCAATTTGACTGGGCATGCTCTCAATCAACTTTTGGGCCAAATTATCACTTTTGTACATGTATCTTCACCATTACATTTTTGTATTGGATTCTGTGTCTATGTTCACATTTGGCTTGTGTATTGTAGGTTTGTTACCTTATGCGGTGTGTGTTGAGGTGTGTTGTGTAAACAATTGAGTACATAGACCAGGAGTGGGCAAACTTTTAGACTCATGGGCCATAATGGTTTTAAAAATTTGACAGAAGGGCCGGGGGCAAGAGCCTGTAATGGCTGGCCTAGGTGTCCTTAGTTCTCATAGCCCAAACTGGAAATTACAAAAAAAAGAAAATATATATAAAAACCTATATTAATAAATATAAGCTTTTGATTGTAAACATAAACATTCTATTGCAGGTAAATTAGGCCATTCCTATGGCCATTAGGAGACCCGATCATCCTCTAGGCATTATCTACATTTATTCCAGAGAATGTGCGGAGGGAAGCTAGAGCATCTTTACACCAAGGTGACAAAGGGCTGAATTGAAAGACTAAAGTCCCTGGGGCCTTAGTTGGCCCTTAGCTGACATAGACTGTGCTGTGGACCCTGCACAGTACGGCTTTGCATTGCCATGGTGTGTTGTGTCTATATTTACTTTCTTAGACAGATGATTTCGTAATTATTGAACAGACAAATCATCCAACATGTAATGACTGAAGCCAGATTGACTTTGTAATTAGTTTATTATAAGTAAAGGGATCAGAGTGAGGTTTAATGAACTGTTTACAGGTTTCCTGACTCATAACCAGCCATGCATGTACACCTGGAGTGTTCCTTTAACCAGGAAAGTGTTTATTGGAGTTAATAGCATTAGTCATATGATTCGCGGTAATCAGAGCAAGATATTCTCATATGACTTCATTTGTTTTTTATTAGTATTTGTGCTCATATGCCTTACGAAGTCAAAAAGGTCAATAAAAATGATTTCATCCTTGCGTGTATTGTTGTGCATCCCTCTGCTTTATCCATTTATAAAGCTGGCCATACACCTTTACATCTCTCTGTCAGATATCCTTTAGAGCTACCAACAACTATGTAGTCTGCGATTGAACACAGGTAGGCTTGATAGTTTAGAAAGTCCCTCATAGTACATGGTTTTGGTAAAACAAAAGATCTAAAGAAAATCTGACTGAGAAATCTAAAGGTGTACCCTAAAGTCCCCCATACACCTTAAGATCGATCCATACAATTTCCATGAGATTTACCAACAACTGTGTAGTATGGTGGCCTCCCTGATAGAATACATAGTGATTGAAAGGTTTAGACAGGTCCTCATATTACATGGTTTTGGAAGAACAAAATTTGATTGTACAGAAATTGTATGGAAAGATTGTAAGGTGTATAGGGGCCTTTAGACTTTAGGTTTCAGAATCATTCACATCTTATGTATATGAACTCGATAGATTTTAATATTTGCAATCATTACAAATCATGTGCACGAGGGCCAACCTCAGCCATGGATTTTCTGTCTCTCATAAGTAGCACCTGAAATAGATGTGGTTGTAATGGGCACAGTAATATTTTATTTTTAGTACTGTTGTGTTTGTATTGTTATTAGCTAAAATCTCTGTAACTCATGTAAACTAAGCAATTTATGAACATCAAAAAGAAAATAAGCATTGATAATAAGACACGCTTGTCGGTATACATCTCACAGCCGGCTGGTTCCCATGGTGTGAAGCCTGTGAGCAGACAGATGGCAGGCCATGGTACTACCTGCTGCTGACAGGTGGTTAGCATAATACAGTTGCTTTTACTTGACTGCTGTACCCTGCAATATTAACATTGTTGGTCTACGCTCTACTGGCTATAACACCACAGTACACAGTTTGCTGGATAACATCACATAGATTTCCCATAATAATACTGCTTGTATGGAAAGTTGAGTTTGCTGAGACATATTCCACAAATGCCTACATCTGAGATTTTTTTTGGGGGGGGGTATTATTTTGTCATTCATTCACATTCTTAACAAAAATTTATATTCCTTAACAAGGATATAAGTCTACAATATGGTACTTCTATGAACCTTCATAGGAAAGGGAAGCTAAACTAGCAGAGAGTGTTTAACTGTTCGCTTTGCTTTGTGTTTCGTGATATCAGTATGGACTGTAGTATCTGACCTTTTTTGACATTGCAATCCTGTTCATTTGAATTGTTCCCAGCAGGATGTGAGGCTTCAGATTCTGGCTGCATTTCTGCCTCTTGTGCTGTATTTTTCCAATGAACAAAGCAGTTAAAAACCTGTTTTGATAGTAGATTTTCTACGGTATAAATATATGGAAAGCTTCGAGCCAAACAGGACCATTCATTATCAGCTTAGTTCCTACACACTTGTTTGGACGCTTATGCTGGGTTATTGTGGGAAATAATCTAATTTGCATGCTTTGGGGTTATGGTAGACACAAAGGACCTTGTTTATTAAGTTAAAGTCCTTTTTATGTGTCTACAGTTACTTTGGTGGCAGTGAACTCTTTAACCTTTCGAAATGAATATTTGTAAGAGATAGGAAAAGCAGATATAAAGATAGATTTATACTGTGAGTGCCCTGTTTTCAAATATGAACAGTAAAGCTACAGTGCAAGCATGAATTATTTTTATAATAATCTACTTTCTGTGGTTTGCCTGCGACTATTGGTTTTATTATGTGGCATGATTCCAGTGGTCTTGGATTGCCCTGTTTAATATGCAGAATAATTATGGCAAAAGCTGCTCTGTAGAAGGCAAATGACTATGCACTATTTGTTGCACTCGCGTTGCATTCCAACTCATATATCATGTAAATTAGCAGATATACCAGACGAGGAATACAATTAGCTGAGGCTCTAAATTGCACAGTGGACATGTCAAAGTAATGACTATGACAAATCTCTTGTGTTATGATTGCTTATCATTTTTAAATCTTAGGTTCATTAATGTATTACGCGTTAAAAGAAAAAAACAAATTGCTATACTACCTTACCTTTTTTTGTTTGTTTGTTTGTTTTTCTAGGCTGTCTATAAGTCATGGCTGTGTTCCCAGTATTTTCAAGTTACACAATTCGAATGCAGTAGCAAAATTCCTTGCAAGCAATACTGTTTGGAGGTTCAAACGCGGTGTCCGTTTATATTACCAGACAACGATGATGTCGTATATGGTGGACTATCAAGTTTCATTTGTACAGGTAAGATGCAATATGAATATTAAATAATCAACAGTAAATGAAGGGAAGCATGTAAGTTATTTCCCCCATGCAGTATCTCTACTACTCCACTACTACTACCATGTAGTGATGATCGCGAATATTCGGATTCCGAATATTATTCGCGAATATCGGCAATTCGGAAATTCGCGAAGATGTTGAATATATTGCAGAATATTCGCAATTTCGAATATTCAATATTTTTTTCCCATTACACATGCCTCTCAATGCAAGTGGACAAATGGGAAGGCTGCAACAAAAGCTTAGCAACACCCCCTGCGACCATCAACAGTTTTGAAATGCAATATTGGGGTGATGCGAATATTCGGAATATTGCGAAAATCAGCACTTTAGAAAATTCGCGAAAATCACTAAGATGGCGTCCAAAAATTTTTTTTCAACACGCCCCTCCCCTCAATGCAAGTTGAACATATATTCGCAAAATTCGCAAAAAAACTGCCGATATTCGCAATAAGAAGAATATTGCCGAATGCGAATATTTTCCGAATATTTTCCGCATGTTATCCCAAAAATTTGCGGCATGCCGCAAATACGAATGTTGCCTATGCCGCTCATCACTACTACCATGCAGTGCAGTATTGATACTTAAGCTGATGATGAGCTGGCACCTTCAGGTTATCATATATAAGTGTCTTATGGAGTCAACATGTTTAGGGTCAAGGGTGAGCAATCAAATCAGTATCTAGTTTTGGGTTTGAAACGGTTCTGAATTTCTGCAATGGAAATTTTTTTCAGTTTGCCATTAGAAAAAAACTAAAACGCCAGCATGCTGTAGGGGTTCATCAGTCCCATATTACTCAGGTCATATTTACTTAGGAAAATAAAGAGTGTGGGAACAGGAAGTGATATGGATTTGGGATAGATCTAGCTGAGAACCTATTTTCCCTATTGTGGCTTCAGGCCTTTTTTATTGCAGAAAAACTGTGATACCACAAGCATGTACTGCATGTACTGCTTATGTAAATATGTGGTTTATCATGTAGGTGATTTGAACTTGGTACAGCTAATACACCCGCATTACAGTTTTCCCTTTTATTTTTTTAGCGCAGTAAAGGAAAACTAAAGGTAGCCATACACGGGTCGATTTTTCACTAGATTTTTGCCCGATCGCTCACCGTACGCATTCACGAGATCGATCGCCGATTGATGGGGTTCTGCCCACGCTGAATGACCAAATGACCAAACAAAATCAGAATCGACTAAAAATCGGATCGGACATTGAACCGACATGTTGGTTTTATTTGGTCGATCGTTTTTGCAATCGAAGTACATTGGTGGACTACATACCATAGCTCCCTATGCAGCAGCCTTTCCGATCTATGGATTTTGTGTAATCGGCCCATGTGCAAATCAACCACAAATCGGATTCCCACAGTGGTGTGCCATCGATTCCTGATCCGATCAATTGCCGATTCCACGATCACTTGAAATGATCGGATTGGGAATCGATCGGTAACAAATCGGCCCGTGTATGGCTACCTTAAAGGTATAATCTAAAATGGTAAGAAAATCATGTCTTGCATCAGTCATAAAGTAATTACTGCTGTTATTTTTTATTTTTTATTCTTTGCAGTTAGCATTAGTTGTCAGGCACTGATATTATTTGGTATAGGCATAAAAATTTGAATGCAATGTTTTATAATTTTGTGTTATATTTTTGAACAATTTGAACAATTTTGAACCATGTTTTTGGCCATAATATTTGGCAATGTTTTCATGGCTATATAGTTTTGTAGTTGAAATGCAACTAAAGGCAACCAAAGCATTGTTGTTTTTGTAGAAAGTAGTGAGCGCAGTGTGGCCAAGTGCTGATTGACAAATATCAATGATGATGGTTATTGCTGGCCAGTGTACTGTCTCTTTACATTCATGATCATGGATAAATGTCCCCTTGATACCCAATAAATTGCTTGCTTACATTGGTGGTTAGTTGGAAACAGAATGCACCTTACATTAGCTGGTAGTGTAAATGTACCCATTTGCATAGTGGAAGAAGAATATACATTACAATTGTGTTCTGTAGCATAAAGACTGACCCTTTCCTTGGTGTTCTGTAAGGAGATATACTTTTGCAGTAGTGGTCAGCAGAGAAGCAACATTTGAATTTATAATGGATGGATAAGTTTCCCCCTATATCAGTATTGTGTGGCAGAAGAAAAACCCATTTTTTGGATGGTCAATGGTTGAATGCTATCAATGGTTGCTGACCTGAAATAACTGGCCAAGTGCAGCTGACTCATGTTATCAAATACAATTGGCGACTGAACTGTAAAGGTGGCCATGCACTGCTCGATTTCCCGGTGATCGTTGAGAGATTGTTCGCAATACGTACCACCTTGGAGAATCGTTCCCTGGCCGATACTTGAGGACCCTGAAAGTGGTCAGCATTCGATTGCCGAACGATCAATAAGTGTAATGTTAATCATGAAATTAACCTGATATAGCTGTTAAAATGGTAGAACATGTGAAATGTTAAAATAACCAAATTTGTAATAATTTGCTTGAATACCTGTGAACATCTTTAAACTAATACAGAATTGTTAATCAGCATTGCGCATTGACTTGCCAATGTCTCCAACTCTATTGTGCTGCATATTTGTCAGAGTATAAGATCATCTTTTGTGCACAGTCCTCTACATAGCACATCATTGATTTTCTATGTGGATTCGGGCTTGGGCTCTGGCTGCACCATTGGAAAACTTTAATATTAATTTTGGCTTTCGATGCATGCTTGGGGTTGGGGTTAATTCCATAAGGTTATTAACCAAAAATGACTAAAAATTACTTTCCAACTAAACTAAAGTTCCAGCTGAAGAAAAGAAACCACAAACCATGATTCAAATTTCCAAACAATACATCTCAAAATACATGTGAAAATATATTAATGTCAATGTTGAACTTTTTACAAGCAAATATATAGAAATTTAGACATCTTACGTTTAGGGCTAAACACTTCCTATATTGCTTACTTACAAAAGAAAACGAGTGCAGCAAGATTTTATTTGCCGGATTTGGCCTATTTTTCACTGAATAGTCCCCCCCCCCCTTCTTTTAGTTATACTCACTTCCTCATCAATACTGACTTTACATTGACAGTCTGTAATATTACATGAGCAGGAAATGATTAGACATCTTTTCCCACTAACAGAATTTTATTTACAGCTTAGATATTGTACCGACACTAGTAGAGTCCCAGTAATGCAATCCTACAATTCTTTTTCTGTGATTGATACACTCTCTTCAGCGAGTTGTACATCATATTTCCTGTATTCCAATATTCCTTTTGTGCGTGAATTTATAAAATGTCAAGTCTAACAGAAATACAAGCCTCATACAGAGCTGGAAATAATCTCTGGGCCCTGTATAGAATACAGATATAGTAGATAACATTATGTATGCATATATGCAGTATATTGCGAGGCACTGACTTGCCAGAATATTGGTGGCATAAACATAAGTTTCTAGAGGAAAATAAGCTTTTCATTTTTTGAATTTGTTTTATGGGACCAGTTTTGTTTATGGTGCACACATTTTTTTAAAAATTGCTCCTACTGTCCAAAATTTTTGAAATGGATAAAATTGTTTGTTCACTGTCTCAGTGAATACAATATCGTTGAACTGTTCTATTTTTGTGCAAGCTTATTACTGCCTCTATTAGATAAGGCTGTTCTCTAAAGCCCCCCATACACCTTAAGATCGATCCATAGAATGTCCATTAGATCTACCAACAACTATGTAGCGTAGTGGCCTTCCTGATAGAATACATAGTGATTGTAAGGATTAGAAAGGTCCTTATACTACATGGTTTTGGTAGAACAACATTTGATTGTACAGAAATTGTATGGAAAGATTGTAAGGTGTATAGGGGGCTTAAAATACATGTAGTGCATATAACACTGCTATATAGCTAGAAATTGAAATAGCTTTGAATTTAGGACCACAATTTACAGGGGTACCTTGATATGGCAGTGTGGGTTCACACTTACTGTATTTTTTTTTAAACAAGCTTTATTGAAAATTCAAAAATATTACACGATTTTTTGGGTCAAAATGAAAAAGGAATAACTGTTTGCATAGGTATACTCTATTTTTACTTTATGGAACAAAGGCCTGCCACTTGAGTATGTGAGAATTGTATTTCTATTTTTGTCCAGACACAGAAGGAGCTTGAGCTTGCTATTGAAGATATCAGAGGGTATACTATTGAATAGACAATGGAATTGGAAATTCATGCAAATTGCACATATTTAAGTGTAACTACAAAATAATGACAACACACAAGAATCTTTCTTTGTGTATACGTATACATATATATATATATATATATATAACTCGTCTCTATAGAGAATTAATGGACGCGATCGATTTTTTTTTGTGGGAACATAGCCTAACATCATAAATGAACAAAGTGCTTCCGATTCTGCGTACTTCTTCCACCAACCCATACTCTTTCCACCAATCCAGTCAATAGCTCTTATATTAACTAGCTCAGTGGGTACCTTTTGAAATCTTCAATACCACACCACATAGATAAATAGGTGGGGCTTGAACCACCCATTGATAACATATTAAACCAGTACTATTATATTATACAAACACCCCCCAAAGTTTTATTTCTTCCTTCACCACTGTGGAGGCTCCGCCATGCTGTGATAAATTAACAAAAGAAAATACATGTTATGAACTGTATCAACCAGACATTATACCAAGACAGCAGCAAAACAAAGTACAATAGGGAGAGTGGGTAACATCTTCTTTCCAAAAGGAGTTACCTCTCCCTTTTCTCTCCCTTCCTCCCTGCCTTCTCACCTAAACTTTTAGCCTATCTTTGGGCACTCAGTTGTTCTTGATTTGCTGTTTCAGTCTGCATATGCATAATGCCAAAATCTCCAATGATAACAGAGAAATTTGGTATACGTGTCTAAAGAGGGTTTTTTTCAGGGTATCATTAAATACGGTAATTAGAGTTGTAGGCCTAATGATATGAGGTGAGGAAGGCAGTTTCAAAGAGTAGGTGCATTCATAGGGAAGTATTGAAGCCATGCATGGAAGGAGGTTGTTAAAGTTTCCCCTGAAAATAGGACCGACCATGAAAATCAGCTCTTGCATGTTGTAGGATTTTTTTTGAGGATGCTTGAAATATAAGCAATTCATAAAGTGGCCAGGCAGCTATACATGTGAAAAATTTAAATCAATTGGCAATAAAATACAGCAGGACTGATAGACACTTAACCATGGAACCCAGACACCCCCAATCTCACTCAAAAGATGGAAATAGCAAGTAACAAAACTTGATGAATGTATAATGTGGCTTCTGGTAAGCAGGTTTGTATTGCCAGGGCCTTTTTGTCAACATTGCAGCAATCTAGGTCAGTGCACTCAACAAATTGATCTGATGCATTAATTCTAAGCAGTGCAAGAAGGTGCGCAACCATGAGGTATATAAATTGCAGTGTTTGAATGTCCAGTTGACCTCTATTTTCAGTATAAGCTTTAAGCACATATGGTGATCATTCTGCTAAATATGAAAGGGGATCATTGCAAAAACAGTAATGTCTTATGGCTCTTTTATGCTTACAGGTGATTTGCGAAAAAAATTTATATCCAAAAGTTCCTGTATTTCAGTAATTCAACTTAAAAGGTAAAACCAATATATGAAATAGAATGATTACATGCAAAACGAGATATTTCAAGCCTTTACTTGTTATAATTTTGATGATTATGACTTACAGCCATAACATGACAAAGACAATACTCTCTCGGCTGCATTCATCCCTGCTGCTTGTGCACCTTTTTCTTTCACACTTTTAATCTCCACATAACTTTCCATGAATGTGCTTTCATACAGCACTTTGGGAACATCTAACTTCTTTTGTAATTACCTTTTGCACCTTTTCCTCCTTATAGAGGATGTCAATGAAAGTTGGTGCACAACGTCAGGTCAGAAGTCTTTCTGATGATTGTGAATCCTACTGACCCAGACTGAGAGACCATTTAATGATTCAGGAACCCTTTGCAGGGGTTTTGGATTAATTAGCTAATTCGAGTCTGACACCTTGAGGCTAGAATATAGAGCCATTTCACAATATTCAAATTTTCTGAGATTTCAATTTTGGAGTTTTTATAAGATGAAATCCATAATCATCAAAATGATAACAAATAAAGACTTGAAATATCTCGTTTTGCATGTAATCAGTGTATTTCATATATTAGTTTCACCTTTTAAAAACCTTAAAAACATTAAGTTGGACGATATTAAAATGTTTCGCAAATCACCTTTAAAAGAGATTGTCATGCTGTGCAGGTAAAGTTGAGGGTAAAATTTTGTTTAATAGTTGACTGTTTTTGGCATGTAATACAACCGCACTGCCACATTAGGACTAACTGTGTTTGCTTGTTACACATTAATGCTGAACTCCCCCGAAATGAAAAACAGCTTGTAATTAACATTCTTTATTGAAAGAGGTAACGATCGGATGGTGAGTAATCGGTCGTAGTTCCCATCCCCAAAAATCATAGAAATAAGAAAAATACCCTCATGGGACTTTAACTGGAACACCGACTGCCTTGTTGATATAGAATCAAGTAATAATAATAAAAATATTAAATTTATTAAGTTTCATAAGAAATGTCACAGTAGATGCTATACAAAAAGCACATACAAATCCAAATACAGATACGGTCTAATCTACATATTACAACATCAAATAAAATGTGCACACATGCTCTATTTGCAATCTATCTATAAAAACATCCACACTGTGTGGTGCATATGGCAGCAACATGTTTCAACGTTCGAATTTGCCTTCCTTAGGCTGTGCACCCACAGAAGATGTGCGAATCTATTTGGAGGAAAGAGGCACATATAAATATAAACATAAAAAAGGATATACAGGGTAACAGCCTACTGTCAGTAGGGTGTTAGAAAAGTGTAGTAGCGTACCTGAGATTAATGTGGGAAGAAAACGCCTAATCGGATTAAGCAAAATCACGGACGAGGAGTGGGAGGCAGGATATGGATATGCAGGGGTGCCATATCCTGCCTCCCACTTCTCATCCGGGATCAGCGTCCCCATCCAAAATAAGTGTCGGCACATAAAGGGTTTGCAGCTGATTCTGTACACAACCGGCCGCATGTGATGGCAATCACTTTATTGCTGTCATTAGGAGCCACCTTTAAGCAGATATAAAACACCACTTATGCAGGAATCTATTGTGTAAGTATCATATATACTGTATATATATATATAAGATATATAGTTTAAAAATCGGCTAAATTGCTATCTGTCTTTGTATCAGCTCCCTTTAATGCTCGTACCATAGCGTAAAAATTAGGAGAGGGACACATGTACCGGTAACAAAAAGAATACTGTGACCAGAGGCCTCATCAATGTACTACAGCCTTTTTATTGTCCAGTGCTCAATCCCATGTTGATGTTTGATGTTAGTCTCTTGTAGAGTTTTTGGATCTGTCTATGTTTTCTTTGGAGTCTGGAAAACAAAACCAGCTGCTCAAACTTACAAATCCCATGGAAAATCAAAGTAGCTCTAACTTGTATATGTCAAGTGTTTATTTGCTGCTTGCTTGGTAGTCTTGGTATTCATTACTAGTGATGAACAGCATAGGCAATATTCGGATTCACAATATTTTGTGAAAAATTCTGTTAATATTTATTTCGATATTTGTAAAAACAAAATTTGAGTGTATGGCATATGGCAAATATATTCACAATTATAAACACATCACAATTATCTTCAAGATGATTGCGATTGCAATTATATAATGGCAAAACATGACCATAAGCTTCCCAGTGCATAATATCTATAATTTGCCAATTGCCAATATCCGCAAATTTTGCGAATTCTGGAATAGCCGATATTCGTTGAATATATTTGATACTTGAGCTCAGCACTATTCATTACTCATTATTGCTTTTGAAAACAAAAAGTCATAAAAAAAGAAAAGATAGTTGTTTTTTCATAATATTTTTCAAAATAGATGCATTTACTATGATTTGCATAACATGTATTTCCAGCATTTTGAGAATTTCACATTTACTCTACTAAGACATGCATGCAGTGCCACCTTGTGGCCAAAAGACAGTAAGCCATGCTGGATCTATTTCATGACAAATACCAGTAATCAAGTATTTAACAGCAGAAAATCTCGACTACCCTCAGAAGCTGAAAGCTGGGCATATTATTTAGCACACTTTTTAGGGGTTGGTCTGAGATGCTGTAAAACCTGTAAGAATCATAGAGTGTTTTGCTCAGTCAGAAAAGGTACATTTGTGTTTAATTTTATGAGATTTCGGGGAAACTGGATTTGAAATTTATTTTGGGGCCTTTACTGGTTCTTGCAACAGAGTACATTTTGGACTCCCTGCTAGAGATGGTTGAAATTTTTTTTTTTTTTGAATTTGAATTTGTCAGTTATTTGTAAAATCCCTGAGGGTTGAGGGTATACTACAAAAATTATAGCAATTATATGTTTTTTACTTAAATTAAGTTAAAAATCATGTAACTGTGGAGAGCAATCTCCGATACCTAAACTTCAATAAAGCTTATTTTGAAAAAAAAAAAAATGTTTAAGTTGAACTTTCTTTTTTTTTTAAATGTTACCACTACCCTTCTTAATATATCAAGCATGCTTAGTGTTAATAGCATGTTCAGGGGCTTGGCAGTAGAGATGGTCGAATTTTTTTTCAAAAATTTGACCATTTCGACGGTTTCGAGTTCATTGCAAAGCCTCTGAACATAGTATCAACACCAAACTTGCTGGAGTTGTAGAGAAGGGTTAGGGGTATAAAAAAAAGAAAGTATGTCTCTAACACAAATAGTTTTTTCACAAATTAAGTTAAAAATCAAGTAAACATTTTGAAAATCGGAATTTCGACTTTAACTTTGAACTTAATTTATGCAAAAACTACATGTGCTAGAGCCAAACTTGTTTTTTTTTTTCAAATGTTCCTCCAACCCTTGTCTACATCTCCTGCAATTTTGGTGATAATACAATTTCCAGGGGCTTTGCAATCAGCTCACAAAGTTAGCAAGTCGAAAAATTCGACCATCTCTACTTGGCAGTCCATTTTATTAAGTCAGATAGTCCAAAAAATTTACCATCTCTACTCCCTACCTAAGTCTGTTTTGTTGGGCAGAACTATATACAAGGACCAAATAGGGAGAACGTTATATCCTTTGGCAGGTAAAATAGTAATATATTTTTATATCTATGGATTTATCTTCTTGCCTGGAGTTTATCAATAATGGTGGCTCTCATTAAGCATTTTGAGCCTGTAGACTACATCTAGCTGCCATGCTCAGAGAAAACTATTTGGACCCTAAAGAGTCATTGTGGCTGCTAAGCTTACATAACCATTGACCAGAATGCATTGTTAATTCATTTCCATGACAGGGGATAGCGTTTAACCAAGGGGGATCTTTGTTAATCTACTCTAAAGGTAATCTACAGATGTAAGATTTGTTTTTTGTAAATAAAATAATTTATGATTGTTTTTTTTTTGTTCTTGGCAGGGCTGTATGAAACCTATCCAACCAATGCAGAACCAGAATGCTGTGATGTCAGGTGGGAATTATCAACAGATAACCAATCCAAAGGGACTAAAAAATCACATGACTCAGCGGTGTGTCACAGGACGTCACTCACAGCTTCATCAGCATCCAGACTGTGTAACAGCAGACTTAAACTGTGTGTTCTCGTACTGATACTATTACATACAGTACTAGCAGTCTCAGCAGCACAAAACTCAACAGGACTGGGTTTTGAAAACATAAGAATTTTGGAAGACCGTACAACAAATGAGGAATAGGATAATGGAAATATTCAATTGGATAGACATGGCACTGGCCCACTCCAGCAAAACGCTACAGTGTAACAGAAACGAGGTGCTTGTACCTTACAACCAATTTTTACGAGTCTGAATAAAAACGTCAAGATGGGCCAGACTTCAAACTTTAAGGACAACATGGGACAGCTTTTTATTGACTAAAAGGCTGTAATGGTGACTTAAATTTCTCACACCATTTTATACACTGTGTTTTAATGTATGAATTTTTCTTTTTTGTTTGATTTTGCACTTGTTAATACAGGATTTTATTTTTTGGGATGGTTTCTCAAAGCTATACTGAGTCTTTTCACTGTCTATATATTTCTAAGTCATTGTACTCATCATTTATGTCCTGTCGGTTTTTACTCTGATGGCAGTGCTATGAGTGCAAGCATAGCAAACAATAACAGCACCAATCTTCATTCTGCCCATCTGTATCATTGTTATACCCATCTCTTTAAAGCAAAAAAGAAAAAAAAACATAAAACCAACAATAGACTGAGCTTAGTTTCGACTGTTTAATACAAAAGCAATGTGTTCACCCATAGCATGGCTAGAAGATGGTGAAAACAGTGAGACTAACGCTTTCCTTAAAGAGTTGGGCAATTATCCCATTTTTACGTGAACCTATAACAAACTGTGTTGTTCCAGGTCCCATTTGAGAAAAATAAAATGTCCAGTCTCTTTACTGGTCAGTTGAACAGGAGCAGCCTTTTGATTCAGTATGTTGAACCAGTTAAGCTCAGTGAGTAATATAGTTGAAGGCCTTCACATTGGAGGTACAATCTTGGCATTCATTGTGAATTAGATTTTTCATTTCTATTGTAGTTGCAGTTTTTTTTCATCAAATATCGATGTATATTAGGTTACAGTGTATATGATGAAAACGTATCTGGATGGGAAGTCTTTTAATAAACGTGTTCAACAAAAACAGCTTGAAACAAGCTATGATCTAGCAGTTGCTTCTGGTGAATTTGCAACATTTTGCAAATTATTCTCCACATATTATAAGTAAATTAAAATTTTTTATATCTCCTGTCATTATTATGTAGTGCGAATATCGGCACTTTTACATACGAATATTAAATATTGGGAGTGCAATGTGTTGTCACAATGACATCTTGTTGGAATATTATTGCAAATGCAATGCATGGTATATTCCCTAGAATCTTGAATATTTGAGATTACAAAGATATGGCACTATATTCGAGATCTTTTCTTGAATATAGTGATTCAAATTCTCAAAGTGACGATATTTGCAAAAAACTTTGCAATTTGAATATTTCCGCTCAACACTACTATCCAATACCCCCTTAAATGGAACTTGTACTAAGAGAAATGTGGGGCCATCATTGTTACCCTTACATTTTTAAATCTATGTTTTACTTAAGTAACCCTGTGTTGATTTTAAATATATATACATAGCAGGCTCCTGCAAAGCAATGTGTTTATAGCAAATTGTGAATCTTGCAGTAACACCTACATCCTACAGTTGTCAAATGGATATTGCCAACAGGGGCAACCTTTTTTATAACTGTGGAAACTGGGTGGTGGGCTCAAACCCCTATAGTGCTTACATTCTATTACCATCTATACTTTAAAATAACATTCAAAATGCTTGGGGAAAGATTTTAGTCCTAGAGTCTTTTGTATCGCAGTGTATATTGTTAAAAAGATACAGAAATCAAAAGCTCCAATTTACAGTGTTTATACAGTCCAGTTCAAGTTTTTATTATTAAATAATATATTAATATTAAATACTAATAAAAGAATATATAATATGTTTCACAGGGTCATCCGTCCCCCTAATATCAGCTCCAAAACCTTGGATTTCTGCAGAACGGACCAGAATCCAAAATGCAACCCTAAACATCACAACAGTCCAGCCATACTGTAATTATTGAGGTACTATTTCTGCTCTGAAAGGCCATGAAGACGTGAGAGTGCTAAGCCCCTGGAACAAGTTGGGTATCTATTCGTATACTCATGAATAAAATGTAAGACTGGACTTTATAAGCAGTGCACATTGACTCTTAAGACTTGTATTTTCATCAAGACACAATAGTTCCAGCAGACAAACCAACAAACCATAGAATGTAGTATGGAACTATCCAAAAAGTATATTTCCACATTCTTCCCTCTTCAGTGTAAATTGCAACGCCGATGATCTGGTATTTTGTTGAACACTGAGGGCTAACCCATCTGTATGTTTTTATGAATGCTGATTTTATTGTAACCTGAAAGGCTCAGTACATTTAAGCATACTGTGTAGTTTTTGATTTTTTTGGGCTAGTCCACCATGAATTTACATATTTATTAGTGATGCTACCATGTTAGAAATGTTGTTGTTTATTGTTTCCAGTAATATTAAGGGAAGGAAGATTTATAAGGGCTGTTAAAATAAATATACTCAGTTTCCTTCCTATTCTCTTTCTACACTTGGGAAGTGCACTTCAAAAATGTTTGCTGTGTAGCAGGGATACGAAGGAAAACACGTTTAAGGCAAACACCACTTCTTCACTAAAAGGCACCCCCCTTCTTAAGACTTTAGTCTTTTCTGTTAGTCTCTGCCTCATCTACTACCTGAGATTATGTAGAAAGGACCAATACTATGCATTCATCATTTTAATTCTTCTGATTTTATTCAAAAAATGCGCTAAAAAAACGAATCAAAGCATTTGCACATAATAGCGCAATAGTATGAAAACGCACCAGATAAATATATTATTGTATATTTATATATAATGTTGTTCAGTGCTTTCTTTTGTCTCATTCAATAACAGCTTTATGTTTGGAAATACATGGTGCTTTTTCTTGGTGTTAGGATACATTGTAATTTTTATTTACACATTGCAAAAATAAGACTAATAGAATGAATATTATAAAAAGCCTTAAATAATGGTAGAATGTAGATTTTAGGTAGGTAGAATATTTAATATATAGTGGAGCAATAACTGGGTGGTACACTAGTTCTTTAGAAAAGAGCAAAGGGGGAGCGATGTATAAAAAGCACTTACCGGCTGAGCTCTTGTTCAACTGATCTGCTGTTTAAGTACCTGTATGTATGGTCAGTAAACAGTTTGTTATAACCTTTATCTACCTCTGCTGGGCAAAGGCCATTCAACGTCTTTTCTTTTTGTGTTGTGCGGTGTGTATTATGTGTCATATCAGTTCCATGTTCATTTACCTTTTTACATATTGCACCATGACAGTAGCAAGGTTCTTATAAACTCATAACAATAAATTGGTATTTTGGGATTGTCAAAAGACACTTATACTTTTGAATACTATGGAATTGTTGTATATTTCTATGGTATTACTGGTAAATAAGACTTTGCTGGAATTTTCTAGACACTTTTTGCTTCTGCTAAAAAATGTGAAAGATTTTGCCATGACATTAAGTTAGCGTTTGTTTATTTATTGATTTTAATTTAACCAAGATTGTACTACACCACAAATAAGATGTTTGATTATTTGGTTGTAATAATATGACTGCTGGTATTCACGACCTTACAAGTTTGTTTGGTGATTTGGGCTTAATGTGACATGTGTTTCTAGTACTGTGGGATGCAAATATATTGTTTTGGCCATGGATTCTCCAATGGGGACAGCAAAGGAGATTTATTTGACTCAAGGAAATAAAGTTTAGAGTTGTTATTCCAATAAATTTAAGAACAATCAATCAGGCTTAGTTTAATAATGCAAAAAAAAAACAAATCACCCAACAAGCTTGTGAAGTGCAGATAATCAATTGATAAGTTAATCTTTTTCAAGATTATTGATGTGAACGTTTTGTAAGGTGACAGAATCATGGCATTGTGAAACTGTAGAGAATCAGTTAATGAGTACAATTACTGTATATCTTTAACGGATTACAATTACTACAGCTCTAGACTGAAAATAGGTGCATTTGGCCTTTCCTCTTCAATCTATCATTCATGTGCCTGTTGAATATTGTTCACTAGATGTCACTTTAACTAACTAGTAAAACTTCTCCAAAAACCTGGAGAGCATACTGAAGATTTCAGATGGGCTCAAATATTTTTTAACCTTTAGGGCAAAGAGCTTAACTGTGTTACATGAATGTAAAAAGATTTTACCTAAACATTCATATATCAAATATATTTTGTATAGTAGTTTAGATTATCCATCAAAATGCATTTTATACACATTTCGTCTTAAAATTCCTCACAACTTGAAGTTACAAAAATCTACCACAAAACATTATGGATAACAGACATTCAGCATTGGGTGGAATTTAGAGAGCTAACTTAAATGTAAAACTGTTCCTTCCCTCCGTGGCCTTGTTCTGAGAATCTGCTGCTGTGGGGGGATTTCATATTGACACATATCACAGTGAGTAGGATATGATTAGAATTTACAGTCTATGTAAATGTGTTTAGTAAGATACGAATTAGAAAATATTTTTGTATGAAGCTGTAATTCAGGTTCTATCATCTACAAATGATGTGTTTTAGGATATAGATTACATTTTAAATATATGTTTCTTGCAGATAAGTGCAGATTAAGATTTTGAGAGAGAAATACTGAAGTATTTTTGTACTATATATGGATTACTATTTAATACAGTAAACAAACAGTATATATTGGGACATTATTGGTTTTCTTTGCATTGATGAAGAAAATACTTTTCCGTGGATATATCTTATAAATGGGGTTGTAGTGACAAATATCAGATCTATTGTTGGATAATTTCATATTTTTTTTACATGTCCTAGGGCATCTACTTATAGCAATCATATTTATCTTTAAGTATAGAGATTTATTTAAATGTCTATTTTTTTTAGTCTTTATAGGAATCTCCAAAATATAAATCATATAGATGAAATGCAAACTATTTGTAAATCAGGGAGGGAATATATGAGGATCACATTCCAGTGCTGCTGGGGGTAATATATTGCTGTCAGAGTATAGAATAATCCAAAGAAAGCCTCTGTTACTGCTTGATTGATATTTATTTGTTTTGAAGACATGGCGTGGTCTAGGCCAAGACTGTTCTTTTCCTGCCCTAGTCCTGCCTTACAGTGCAGGGCTAGCCCCAATGGAAGTGAGTTCAGCTCTTAAGCATAAATTTTTATGAAAAGCTCATACCACCACTATGCTACTACAGTACACAACTCTACTCCTTGCATGGATACCTTATCATGGTGGTATCCAAACTTTCCTTGCGGGACCCCCCTTTTTGATTAAGAAACATTTTTTAATCCCCCTCCCCATTAAAACACTGGTTCAGAATGAGGGCCAGGAATAACTTTGCTCCCGCCCCCCAGTATGGGAACCACAGCCTTATCGCAAGATATTGCAAAAAGGATAGCATAAGTCAATTCTAATACAGTAAGATATTGTGTACAAGTTCAAACATTAACAGATAGACACATTACTTTAAAGACAATTACATCAGAAATATCCATCCATACATCCATCTTGGATTAATGAAAAGAACAATAGTAATGTTTTGTAAACACAGAAATTATAACTTTCATTCAATATTTTTTCATTATAAAATACCAAAAAAAGTACAGTATAGATTGACAATGCAATATAATATGTGACCAATAAGATAGTCTGAAGGTATAACTGTTCCGTAATCAAGTGGGCATGTTTAGTCTATATGTTTAGCATATGTATATCTTTTACGTATATTTTATCTCCTTTAATTGGATTGCATACAGTTTTTCAAAGCTATTTAATGCAATATTTAGTCATTTTCTTTGCTAATTGGAATGCAGACAGTCCCAAAGTGCTTAGACATAAGGAAACAGATTGTGTGATATAAAAGAAAAATGGCACCAGATCAGCTGACTCATGTTTGCTGTAACAAACATCCAACAAGTGCTCCTTTTGACATTTAATTTCCAAATGCAGTGGAGTTTTCTTATACACTTGCTTTGTTTTGTGAACACCCAAAACTTATTTTAGTGTTACCCTAAATGTCCTACATATCTTCCATCCCACTCGAATCTCTTTAATCGCTCTGTCTCTTGACAGTCCTAGACTTTTGCTTTTTAACATTTAAAACAATGTTCAGTGAGATATAGCCCTTAGCCTAATAATGCCTGTGTGTTACTGATGCCTGCTGCACCCACTTATTGTGTAAAAAACTTAATACAATCAATATTTATAATGTATTGTATGGCAATGAACCTGTGCTAAAGCACACGGCTATAGGTTGTGCTTGAATCGATTAAAAAATTGACCCGACCTTTAGTCTGCATTGAGGTTGGAGTATTTGTACCCTTACCAGGCTGTTCTATGTGGAAGTCCCTCCAGCAGACACTGGCACCAATATGCCGACTCAACACATGGTAGAGAGTACAGAACTATGTAAAATCTTCTAACAACCAAACCTGTTTATCTAAAGCTAACCCCTAATATTCATGTAAATATTTTTATGTGACTATAACAGTTCATCAGGGTATCCAATGATTATCCACCCACAGATTTTTTTCACATGTAGAAAAACATTCTGTAAACTAAGCTGTGTTTTGAAAATGGCAATTCAACAGAAGCTAAGAGTGTTCATAGTCTTATTTACCAGTTGTGATTCGTCATACTATATGTTCTGCCTAATGCCTTTTATGTCTGATCCATAATTCCTTCTGTATCTTCAATACTTAAACTGAAACTGTATGTCTTCTTTTCCAGTTCTGTCTTTTTACTTTGTATCTGTTAACCCAGAAATGTTAACTCTTTTCTTTACTTTCTTTTTTTTTCTTTTAATTGACGTTAAAGGAATGGCTACTGCTTTATAACGTGTTCTCTTTTAACAAAGTACTTCCAGTGTAGCAGTGAGACCAGCGCCTTCCTTTGGGAGACAGCTCTAAAACTGCAAGCAGACAAGTACCTGCATTTGAAATGAAAAAGAAAAAAAAACAATAATCATGTATGATGCAGATCTCATTCCATCCCTTTGCCATCAGTAATATTTGTATGGCACAGATTTGAGCATGCTTGTGTTGTGTGCATCTTACTTTGCCAGAATGAATTTGCATCTTGCCACCATTGTAACCACAATCCTTTTCCACTTCCCTTCATGCTGTATGCCTATACATACATGATTAAAATGGTTAAAGAAATCAAGAAACAAAATACAAAACAATATTTCTGAAACAAAATCATAATAATGGTTTTTATTTTTGTATTCTTGTGGTACAGATTATTGCAATGTCTCCTATGTCTTATTTTCAGCAATAGGGAAAATCTACATTTTGTGCAATATGTTAAAACTGCTAAGCCAAATGTCATTCCACACAATCAGAGCTATATGTTATTATTACGTACTGGCATTCACATTGGTATTACATTTACTGGGAGTTTTGTCCATTAAAGAGACAGTATTAATTTTTTAAATATGGTAGCTGAAGGGTGTCCTTACTTACAATTAAAGTAGAGTTCTAGGCTTTGTGAATGTATAATGTGCAGGCTCATAGGAAGATTTTCTTGTATTCACCATATACCTAGATGGTACTTCAATGTAACTTTGGTGTGCATCAGTACAGTAAATATCAGTCACATTCATATCATAAAAGGGCTAAGAGAACTATACATGGGAATCCTAAATATGCAAAAGAAGAGATAATCATTGTGATTTGCACTTTATTCCATAGAGTCTGTATGGTCCAAACACTTAATATAACCATACAAGTATCACATTTTGTTTGGTTGATTTAAAGGGCAACTGTCAATCTTATAGTCATGCTCTTACCACACAATGTAATGTAATTGATACAATACCTATTCCTTGAATATGATTCCTTTACAGTGGATACAAATGGATCGAAACACCTACAGATTGTTGAAATCATCCAACCTGATCGATTACAGCTTTTTTTTCATGTTTGGTTTCCATCACTTATGGTCGATTTAATCACTAAAAAAAGAATACATATTCTATTGATCTACTTTAACTGTAATAGAAGTCAATCAAATAGAAGAATCAACCCATGCATGGTCAAGCTTAAGTCACAATAATAGATGCCTACATCTTGCAGTATAAATTTAATATGAGATTCAATTGTGTATTGTCAGTTCACCAGATGAATAACATGCTCATGCCCAAGAATCAGGTAACAGAATAAAATCTATTGAATGTAATTTATCCCTTGAAGCGAGTACAGGTTTACTGTGCTGGCATAAAAAGTTTGCACTTTGATAAATTGCTTCTTACAAGGAAATTGTAACCATATAACCTAACTAAAGCATCACCATATACGGTTAATGAAAGTGACAATCACAATCTCAATAAAAATGTAATGGATATATAAAAGCACAATCACCCATACTTTATATAACAATGTAAATGGCAAATCTACCAAAGAAATTCAAAGCAAGCTGTTATAAAGAATCTCTATGATACCTCAGATGGAAGCTGACATTTTCTGACTCCCAGATTCGATACTTGTTTATGGCCACTGAAGCGTGACCTATTCTGCTCCATTGCAAGTGATGTCAATACCTTCCTGATTGAATCTGTAAGAATGTATTAGAGTAGTTAAGCAGAATAAAAAAATTTGTGGTAAGCAGATTTCAGATCATAGCATCCGATTTATGATCCTCATACAACTGTCAAGATAAATAAACTATAAAGCTTTATGAAAGGAATGAATCACTCACTATATTATAGTATTATACGTATGTGTTATACTTTGCTAGCCATTGATTGATGGAGAAAGTTTGGAGCGGAAGTGATACCTTTTATTGATAACTGAAGTATGCTTTTGGGATATATACACATTGAAATTCAAATAACTGGTTGGATACCAGTATTAGGATCACAGCAAAAGTATAAAATACAGGGTACTTTTTCCTACAGATCCTTAAATGTGGTACACTTAATATCATGTGAAATCACCTACAGCACTTGATGTTGGGAGTAGAGATGGTCAAATTTTTCGACTTGCTAACTTTGTGAGCTGATTGCAAAGCCCCTGAACATGGTAACATCACCAAACTTACGGGAGATGTAGAGAAGGGTTGTGGGAACATTTGAAAGAAAAAAGTATGTCTCTAACACAAATAGTTTTTGAATAAATTACGTTCAAAATTAAAGTAAAAATTCAGATTTTCAAAATTTTTACTTGACTTTGAACTTAATTTGTGCAAAAACTATTTCTGTTAGATACATACTTTTTTCTTTCAAAAACACTTCTCTACATCTCCAATAAGTCCATCATCGAAATGGTCAAATTTTTTTTTTTTAATTCTCTGCCAGCAAATAAAATCACATAAATACATCAACAATAACAAAATGGATGTCCCAAATGTTTTTGCATCATGGGTCTGTATTATTATTATCATCCCGTATTTACATAGTGCCAAAATATAACACATAGCTTTACAGAGCATATATAGTCATATCTCTGTCTCTCAGGGAAGCTCACAATCGAATTTCCCTACTATAGTCATGAATATGGAACACATGTATCAGTATGTCTTTGGTGCGTGGGAGAAAACAGGTCTACCCTAAAGGTAGGCATACACGTAGCGATCCCCGATAGATGAGGTATCGACTGCACCGGGATGACATCATCCTGCTGCAGCCGGCCCCTCCCCATTCAAAGTAATGGGATCGGCTGGGAATTTACTGGCAGGTCGAATCCACTATGTGGGAAATTCCTGGTCGATCTCACCAGGAAAATTTGTTAAAAATCGTGCGATGTATGGCTACCTTAAGGAAGCCCATGCTTACAAAGGGAGAACATTTATTAAAGATACAATTTCTGTTTGTTAATCTGATATCTGTGGTCTTCTATTTGCCCCAAGGATGGCTGTCATGTACCCTGGACCACCAGCCTGAAAAGTGGTAAGCAATAGACCATCAAGGTCTGCATATGTTTCCAGTGGTTCTACAGTATACATAAACATATAATACATGTGCAATGCTTTGGTGGTGGAGGCTGGAACAAGAAGTACCATAATTAAGTGCATATAGCATGAACTATTTCTATTGCATGTGATAGAATAAGAGGCAGTGCAATTTTTATCAGACTTATGTCTCTGACATCTGATTATTTGATGAAGAAAACTTTATTATATGTCTTTAAGGAATACTTAGGTTAGGCTATTCTTTAGTAGCAAAATAAGGATGTGGTAATACGAACTTCTGATTAATCCTTACATAAGTCATTTAGACAGTTCATGTGTGACGCATTTTATGAAAGAAGAGGAACACAGTTGTAAAGAAATGAGCACGGATTCTTTCATTTGGTTGAATTTGCATAAAGATAAAGAAGTACATTTTTCATAGACGACAGGATTTCTCAGCATCTGATGTCTCATCTCAACTGTCTGCATCTGATGGGAAAATATCTCAATATCTAATGCTTAAATGTTTCAAATATGAGCAGATATCTAAACACCCAATGTTCTGCCTGTTTATGAAAAAAATTAAAATTTTTTGTGAAGGTTGATAATACGAACAATGTCATAGTGGCTGAATCAATTTTCAAAATATCAACTGTAAGGCTGTGGCAGGCAATCTCTGTGGAATACGTCGGGACCACTGCTAAGCGTATACGCTTAGCGTAGGGGTCCCGATGTATAATGGAAGCAAGCCCTAAGAAGTAAAAACATTTGAAAGAGGTGCAATACAGATAAATTATTATTTTGCATACCAAGAGAACCAGACAATGTTATCAGAGAATAAAAAACACTCTAGGTGTGAGAGAATGATCATTGCTTGCTTCGGGATTCAGGACAAGAAACCAAAAGAAACCTTGCCTGACATTAGTGTACTTTACAGTAAAGAAAGAATGATAAGATGGAGACTATAGGATAAAATCTAAACTGAAAGTGTAAAAAGAAAACGAGGGATGTGGGTATAAATCTGGGTTCTCAGGATAAGCACAGTGGAAAGGTAGTGTATTCATAGCATATTCAGACATACCTTTAGATAGGTATGGCTTATGTCATCTATGTCAAGGTTAATCAGTTTGATCCAAGATTTCCACAAGGTCCACCTTGTTTCTTATGACTACCCACAGTGGTTGATTGTGCTGAGAATAAAATGTGGTGAGCCAGAGCCTGCTAATAATTAGTGGTGCTCCCAAATATTTGAATCACAAATTGTTATTGCAAATACCGGCTCTTTGAGAATTCTCGAAGATCTTGAATATAGTGCTTATCTTCATAATCTCAAATATTTGAGATTCTGGAGAAAGTACAATGTAATGTGTTTGCAATATGTGCAAGTACAAGTGCAGATTATCGCAATGAATTACTTTTTGAATTACGTAATGAATTACCTTGCAGCTGCTATTTTATATTTTGCCACTGATAAATCCGTTTCAACAAACATTGCGTTCGCAATATGCACATGCACAAGTGCCAATATTCCGAATAAAGATAATAACTGGAGATCACGAATTGTTGAATTTACGAATGTATGTGTAATATATCACCCTTATCGGGGTATTCCCTAAGTTCCAGTTCTCTGGATGTGATGGGTTTATGTGGAAGACTCTGGAATCGGCCAAATACCATTGCATTATAACTTTGTGGGCAACTTTAGTGTTCATGACATTGAGAATCCAGCAAGAACTTTCCAAAGGAGAGACCAATCCTCTTTTTGTATATGTAAATCCACTTGCTTAAAATTGTGCAGAAAATGAGGTGGGCATTCAAAAAGATACATTAAAGCTAGCCACACATGGTTCAATCGAGGTTCGATTAGATTTTGTAGTTCGATCAAAAAAATCGATTTTAATTTAATCGATGTACACCACATTCAATTTTGACTGAAATGTTAATCAAAGTAATCCAAAATTGTCGATTGAATTCCTCATTACAATTTAGTTTCAATCAGAAGTTAAAGGGAAGTAGCCAAAAAAATCGACCAATCGAGCAAAATGTTCCAACCTGTCCAATCACTTTTCAATTGAGATTTGATCAAAAAACGTTGATTGAATGCTAAAATCGAACCATGTGTGGCTAGCTTTAGAGCCTGGGGGAAGTAAAGACAGATAGATTGAAAGGAGGAGAGTGCACATATATTAACCAATAACTTAATTGTAAATATTGAAAGTCTTCTGCACATAAGGTTGCTTGTGTGCCAGCATATCAGCCCATGCCTTTAGGGGGGAGAAGGGCATATGCCCTGTGGAAATCTTAAGATGACCACTATATAAACTTATTTTACTTGATATGACTGGGGTAGTGTTGTCATTTCCTTACCTTACATTATATACCTAATCTTAAATAACCATAAACCTTTAACTTAAATAAAGACACAACACCATTTTTCGGTAAAAAAGTGGATAAATGTATTTTTGTCCCGTCCACAGCTTACAAAATTGTAATGGAAATGCCCCCTGATCCCTGACAGTGCCCCCTAATAAAATTATCGTTATACCACATACTATCAACCACCTGTACCAGCCTCACCTACACCAGCTCGGTGGGTACTCTACTAACGTTAACTCCTCCCACCACCATTTAAACATGAGCACCTTGGGTCATTGACCCTGTAAAGAGCTCATCATTGTCCTACAAGTGACCAGCCTCCTCCACCAGCACACCAAAATGACCAATTTTGCTAATTACAAATTTCACAGTATTTTTCTTCCTAGGCACTGGCAGAGACCTACCAATGCATTCAGTGATTGTTAACAACACTGAATTCCCCCATCACAAGCAGAGAAAGCTGCTTCTAGGCCTTCTCTTAAACCGAAATGGAACACATTCAAACTAACATCACTTAATTGAACCCCATGTCCAGCAGCCCCCAGAGTTGCACCGGGTCAGAAAACTTGATGATGAGCTGCCACCATGTAAACCATGTGCTTTCCATTCAGCTGCAGCTTTGCTCTACGCTCTGCCCAAAATATGAACAAATGGGCCAGTATCTAGATAGCCCTTACCCACAATACCCACAACCTCCCAACCGAATTCTCAGAAACCACCCTTACAGCCAGCCCACCCATAGTCCAAATATTTTAGACCAAACAAAAACCCACATACCTCCTAAAACATGGGGAGGCATCTGTCTATCTGTTTGATGATGTCCATCCCTTAACCATATCTGGCTGCTAGTGTGGTCACCCCATGTGAAAAAGTGAGTACCATAACCTCCAACTGCGACCTCCACTAAAGCCGAAGAAGAACAGCTTAGGGCCAAAAGGAAGTATCCTTGTGTACTAACAAAGGTCCCTGCTGTTTTGGAAGTAAAAGTACAAAGTCTTCAAAACATTGAATAGGACATAACCCTCCCATTTGAAACATCTGAATAGTAAACCCTTTACCCTGCTGATCCATTTTAAAAAAAATAAATATGGAAAGACATGTCATGTCACCCCCTTCGCTATTTAAATTTTCCCACAACAGCCCCCTACCCTACTCCAGGACAGGAGCAGGAGCCACTACTTCCCTAACCTGAAAGGCCTTGAAGAATACCCTTTGTATCGT